>CM077459.1:17442152-18114652 GCA_039654765.1 Mylopharyngodon piceus | reverse complement strand
CCCCGTTTACACTAGTGCGTTTTCGTTTTAAAACAGGGTTTTAAAATGAAAACGATCCTCGTCTACACTGGCGTTTCCACAGCGTTTCAGAAGCGATCTCCGTCTATACTACACGACCGAAAACGCATGTCACATGACCGTTCATGCACACTGGGCATGCGTGTACAAGTGTAAACAGTTGCCTCTTGTGCATGTAGGTAGCTGCAGTATTAAAAAAATGCAGTTTAACTGCACAATGGCTGCTAAAAATGACAACAAAGCCAGCAAAAATTGCAGTTCAGTATCTCTGTTATTGTTTACGCGGTCGTCAAGGATATGCAGAGCAAATGTGGGCAGCCACGCCATCATTTTCAAAAGTCTCTGTTTTGGTCCATTTACACTGAAACGCAACCCCGGCATTTTCAAACTAAAACGGGGTCTGCAGCGTTTTCGAAAGTCTCCATTTTCGAGGTTCGAAAACACTAGCATAGTGTAAACGACAGGAGTAACCGTAGCAAAACGTATGGATTTTAAAATGAAAACGCACTAGTGTAAACAGGGCCTGAGAACGTACTGGGACCAACTCGATTACATCATTCGCAATGCTTCATGGAAATGGGCGGAGCTAAAGAGCTATTTTGGAATGTGTTGCTTATTTCAACTCTCTGATTGGTGTAATTTTCTGTACAGCATCATGGGTAATGTAGTTTTTCACCAGGAATTCCACTGTTAAACATAATTATTTTAAAAATAAGTTGAAATAATGTGGGCTGACAGCTTCAGCAGAGGCAAATACCATGGATTAACAACCTCGTAGCTCACAGTAGGTCTGTCTCGTTCAAAATCAATTTCCTTATGGAGAAAATGAATGAAGTTTTTACTTCCCGAATCCAACTCGGAATCATAAACACACTTGTTTGTTGCGCAAATTACTTTACCATTTAGCATTTTGTTATTCTTCCAGTTATTAACCTATAGAGAATGGGAATGTGATGTCAGCAACGCAAGGCATTGTGGGATTTTAAGACACAGAAGCTATAGTAGAGAGCGAGTAGTAGTGAATGTAGATTTAATTGTTAATATTATCCGACTTAAGAACATGTTGGAATGGTGATCGCTTGATGTATTGCCATAACCATTTTTACTGGATGCAGTATAGGTCATAATCCCTGCGTTCTCCGTCTGGCTCGCATCCCAATCAAATGGGATGCGAGCCAAACTAAAAAATCCAATTACACTTCAAATAATGTTTTTCTGAAGATGGTTTGCGTCATTTTAGGTAGTTCTTATCACATTGACATATGTTCAAGTGTTAATTTTTCCAGTAAGTTTGGCTTTAGTTAGTTATTTGATGCTATAAAAATGGGGTATAACGTCATGATTGACAGCTGTGCTTGCGATCCACCTCAGGATCACTACTGCGCAGACTATGACTCCAAATGATGTAACGACAAATGTCGGCAACTACAGTTTCTGGGATATTTGGCTTCATTTTTCTATGGTGGAAAGACATAGGGATGTGTTGCCCATCTTTCTTCACAGTCTATTGGTGAAGACATGCGCTCTGACTAAACGAAAATCTAACATTTGTAGTTACCCTATGTTTTAATTTGTTGTCTACGTTTTGCGTTTTGTCAATGTACCGTCCAATACTGATCCTAATCTACAGTGCTTGAGTGGATTTGCTGTTATTACCTCTTTTGTGCGTCCTTTTGGTGAAAATACGCACTGTAATTTGTAATATAACTTTTGAAGTGACTAAAACTCTGTTCTGTAGGCCTGTAGATTTAAATTGGTGTATTATATGTACTATTTAGACACAAAATCGATTGTTTTGGCTTCCTTTGGAATATGGGGTCCAAAACTGGCTTTCGCAAAATACAGTTATACTAAGCAGTTATAATGTTGAGGATTATTCCTGTAATAATGGAGTATTGAAACACCCAGCCAAACTCAATTCATGTTAACTTCCTTGTGTGGGCCAGACCAGTGCATTGGGACAGTAGGTGGATTTCTCTTCAGGTGCTTGGGTAATTGTGCTTGGCATAAACTGCTGGTTCTTTGTGTCAGCCCACGTGAATAAGATCCTCAAGGTGGAATTCCTGTGCTAACATGGGGAAGTCACAATATACATGGTCATATGACCAGACGGCCCCCATGGATTGGTTCAGTGGAAAACGTCCAGCCTGCACACAGTAGGTGGGCGTGGGTGGCGACTTTGCCCTTGTGCCCATTCAAGGCCTCATAAAAACAACTGACAGTTCATATTGCCTTTGAGCACAACCCAGTATTGACACGAGCTGACCTCCGTCAACACCAGCCAAACAAAACAGCAAAAATTCACATAATAATTGAACAAATAAATGGAGAACTTGTTTGGCACGCCGTTCATAAAGAGCTGGACTGGCAGGCTTCGGGAAAAGGAGTCTCACTTTCTCTGTAGTGAGAGTTGACATCGAGGTGTGTGTCCTATAAGCACAGTTTGGACTGTCAACAGGGGAAATATACTGTACTAGGTTTTTCCAAGCCAGGACAAATCCATTCAGCGCCTGTGAAAAGCTGCCTCTCAATCTAGCACCACACCAAGGGCCTGATTCTAATTAGCCATGAATACAAACCTTTGAGACGCTGCTTGTTGTACACTGGTCAAGAGTAACGTCCACGTGTCTTTTCATGCTCTACATAGAGGCGGCGATACATTGTTACTACAGCATCAAAAACACTCTCATATCTCCTTTGTTTAATGGATATCGTAACTGTCTGTATGTAATTGTCATGCACAGTTAAAGTCGCCATGAAATCAAAATCAAAACAAAGTTTTTTGGCTTTTAGTATGAATATGTTAGCCTTACTCTTATCTATAAGCTAGTGTGCTCAAACAATGACAAAATTCATATTTAGAAGATATAAGCATTCAAAACATACGTTCTCATCACTTCCACCAATAGGGATCAAGGATTTTGATAACATCACGCTGCATTTCAGCTTCTCATCAGTTTTTCTGTCCAATCAAATGCTCTCTAGAATCTAAAAAGTCCCGCCCCCTACATTATAAATAGACGGTGAAGCTTGTTCACACATTTACTATTTTCTACATGGTGAATGGCATATAGTGCACTATATAGGGGATAGGGAATGATTCAGACGGTGTAAATATGATTTCCATTGGTGCGAATGAAGTCTGGTTTCACGTTAGCGTAACGTGAACCGCCGCAGCGCGCGCACAGTCTGCTCCGGTCCAGAGACACGAGAGCACAGAGCGGATCATATGCGCGAGTCGGCGCAAACCATAAAACATATCGGACCCATTTGAATTCTGCACAGAATGCTGTATATTAAAGCGATATGGAGGAGATTAGGGAATAGAAGGAAACTGAGGCTTTACCGAGCTCAACAGCTCTGGTCGAGCTGTGATATAAACAAAATGCTATTGGCGTTTTTTAAAAAAGGGGGAGGAGCTGTTTGATATGTCCTGCCCTGTATTTCTGTTTCAGTGGAAATTACGTCAACACATTGAATAATGCTGCGCGTTACAAGGCACTTAAGTGGGCCTTTCAAAAGCTCACGTTTTTGAAACATTTGATCACAAATGGACAAACAGACAGTCCCGCCTCAGCACTGGTTGAGTCAGTGTTGCTGTGTTGGGCTGGACGAGATGCTCAAACAAACAGAGCAATGTTTTGAAAGCACCACAGAGCCACAGTGTTTACACTTTTATGGCAAAATCAACTTACAAATGGCTTACTTATAGTTATCCCTGCATATTAACATAGAAATACCACACACTTCACCTTTAAGAAAAGATCTAGATCTCAAACATTTTGAAAATACCTCTTAAATACTTCATAGAGAAGGCATTTTATGTTAAAATATGGTTATAAGCCACAAACCATATGAAAATTTCAATTTTTACATATACTGACAGTGGTTGTGTGATGGACAGGCTAAACTGTGTGCTGAAAAGTACTGCAGTGCACAGTACTTGGACTAGGGAAGTTTAATTTTAAGTGTAGAAGCTGCAAATTTTTGCATTTTACAGCATTCATTTCCTGTTGTCAACATGCAGTTAAACCCCTGCCAATGCAACGTTCATGAAAAAAGACAATTGCATTTCAAGATAATCACTGAAACCTACTTAAACGTAAACAGACGTGCAAAATATGACTGGCTGCCATCTTGCAGATGCTGTTACTTCAGTGTTCACAATGCATAAGCATTCTCATATTCCATCATTAAACAAAAATGTACAGTAAATACAATTCGAAGATTGTTGGATTTGGAAAACGTACACGCTTGGACAGTTTATACGTTTGAACATGTCATCACCCTGCTACAGTTTACACTGCATTCCTTTTTCAAAACCACTTTTATACACCCCGATGTTGATAATTGCCTAGTTTCTCTCAGATCCCTTTCCTGAGGGCACCACTGTTATGCTTTAAAAGACACTTTTATGTGGTGCTTGGCCGGAGGACTGTTTTCTGTGTAAATGAAATACAATAAAGACAGAAAGGGTGTTTCTTAAGAGCTCGACATTTTCAAAGTTTCCCTCTCTGCTTTTCACTGGCAGACCTCTCTTGGAACGCTTTAACTGAAGATTAAGCGTTAAAATCTGTGTGGTTTTGGGCACCGTTGCCATAATTCAGCTATATCCCAGAAACATAAGCGTGGGGCGAAATCACCAGCTCTCGCGACGGAGATCCAGGGTGCCCTAAACCACACCGAGCTGGAATCCAGGAAGACCAGACAGTGGTCAAAACCACCAGCTACATCCACACCCGCACACAAGCTCAGGTTCATTATGCGTGTGGAGACCATGAACCTGAGATGAGTGGAACGGAGCCCGGATCGGTCCAAGAGATATTTGGACAAAGAATAAAAAAAAGGATCGATTGGAAACTCCTGAAGGGGTCACATTAAGCCTTTCTTTTTCTTTTGTTCAAAGTTTTACTCGTATAAACCATTTAATGTCATTTAAAGATTTATTCTTTATTCTCCTTTTTAATTGAGATAGGACAGTTAGTTGATAGGAAGTGAATTGGGATAGAGAGAGGGGGAAGGGATCAGGAAAAGCCCACAAGCCGGGACTCGAACTCGGGTCACCTGAAGAGCAACCGCACTATGCGTTGATGAGCTACCCACTAGGCTATTTGCGCCGACATCACTTAAAGATTTATTTTTTTATTGAGATAGGACAGTTAGTTGACAGAAAGAGAGAGAGAGGGGTGGAAGGGATTGGGAAAGGTCCACGAGCCAGGACTTGAACTTGGTTCGCCCGAAGAGTAACCGCACTACGTGTTGAGGCGCTGCCCACTAGACTATCGGGACCGATGTCATTTAAAAATTTATTTTTTGGCATTTCATTGATATGGGACAGTTAGTTGACAGGAAGCGAATTGGGAGAGAGAGAGGTAGAAGGGATCGGGAAAGATCCACGAGCTGGGACTCGGGTCACCCGAAGAGCAACCACGCTATGTGTTGATGCGCTGCCCACTAGGCTATCGGTGCCGATGTCATTTAAAGATTTATTTTTTGGCATTTTTTTATTGAGATAGGACAGTTAGTTGACAGGAAGAGAGAGAGGGGGGAGGGATTGGAAAAGGTCCACGAGCTGGGACTCAAACTCGGGTAGCCCGAAGAGCAACCACGCTATGTGTTGATGCGCTGCCCACTAGGCTATCGCCGCCAATGTCATTTAAAGATTTTTTGGGGGCATTTTTGCCTTTTTTTATTGAGATAGGACAGTTAGTTGACAAGGGGGAAGGGTCCACAAGCCGGGACTCAAACTCAGGTTGCCCAAAGAGCAATCATGATGCACTGCCCACTAGGCTATCGGCGCCAACGTCATTTAAGGATTTAATGAAAAAATATAGGGTGAATTGCATCTTTGAGAAAGCTTAATCATCTGAAAAAGGAATATTATTTTAGAGGCAGAGCAAGCATTTTGACAAAAAATACAAATACAACATTTTTCTTTAGAATAATGTGCAGTATTTGCAATAAGACCAGGAGCATGCATTGTAAAAAGTAAATACGGTCGATTTTGATTTCATGCTGACTTTAAGATTTTAGACATAAGACTATTACTGGCTTCACATGTGCATTTCATCTGTGCTTACTTTACAGTGCTGTATACTTTGTACTTCTCCATGTGTGTCATACCACAAGAACAGATTTGTACCGGATTTGCTGCTAAATACGGTCCATTTGACCTTATGTGTCTGTCCTACTATAGTAGAGCCTGCTGGTCTAATAAGGCTTATGCTGCCATCTTTAGGATGTTATGCTGTAATTCCTCTATATTGAGTTAATCTTCCACAATAGAATGATTTAGTCTTACCGTGTACATTTTTTGACTAACGTTTGAATGTATTTAGGGAACATATATTCATGTATAACAAATACATTGGTATTCAAACAGATATACGCTTAAACATTTAACCCTGTAAAGCCTGACATATAAAATAATAGTTTGTAAAAAAAAAAAAGTATGCATATGTGTTTTATATCACATCAGGCTTTTTATGGCTCATATAGTATGATATAGTGAGAACGTGGAGCTCATACTTGAGTAGGGAAAAAAACATCAGTTTTAATCAGAGGCCCAAACATATGCAATTTGGTGCAGATCTTGTTATTTATATGGCCTAAAAGTAAGATCAAATTCTGATAACTTGTAATGTAAATCAATGAGATCTTTATAACAGTATAACTACTTACATAAAATGCATATAAATATCAGTTATCACTCTATATCTGCCAATAATGTCTTAGTAAGATGATATTTAAATGCTTAGTTTTATGATCAAAGCTCTAAAACATATAATGCAATGCAATGCAAGGATGATTGAGAGATGAACAAATAAACCTTCCTCAAAAGCCTGATGATCATATTTGATACTCATGATTTTTCTAAAAAATGATGTTGATAATCAAGTAAATCTAAGTTGCTTCAGTCCAGTAATGTTCATCTTGAAATATTACTAACAATATAAACGTTATTCTTACGTATAAAAATCATGAAAGATTTCACAGCAAAAAGACATGCCAACCATGACCTGACGTTTTTACAATTATACTAAAAGGCCTTTTACTTGCTAAAAAGTGTAAACTATCAATCAGATGACAGAAGGCATGTAGAAGCAAAACTTTTGATCATTTTGATAATTTAGAGGTCTTAGAAATACAATATGCTTTATAAGGTTAAGGCTCCTCAATGCTTACAAAATACCATGATTTTTTAACAATGATTCTGAATAATTACCATATTCATGTACTATGGTATTTCTAAGACACCCCTCCCCCCACTTTGTATTGTAGTCTTTTATTATGAAATACAACCCTGTCAAAAACCCTTTCGTTTTCTGTTGAACGGAATTCATCATTATGTTCCCGTCTTATTTATTTTTTTACGGGCTTTACAAAAAATAGTTTATTGTAAAGAAACCTGCTGTAAATTCAAGTGTGTGTTGCAGTCGGACACCATATGCTGCAGCTGTCGCTGTGTGTCGGCCTCTTTGTTTTGGACCAGCGTCTGTCACTCTTCCTCGTCGACCAATAGGAGAACGCCTTACTTAACCTATTCGACCAATGAGCGTCGAGCTTTGTTCCACTGTGCCAGTTCCGAGGCGCGCGCGCTCTTAGCCGTCGAGCTATTTCTACTTTTATCCGCCTTCGCAAAACCGCTTAATTGCGCATTTTAGCAGCGTTGTTTTTAATTTAACCCCAATCTTCGATGTTCAGTCTTCCAAAAAATATTTTTTTGGATGTAACGGACAGCTGTGTTTGTCGTAAAATCCTAGGAGGACATTCAAACGGAAGGCGCGAGCCGGTTTGACGGGTGTCAGCGCGAGACATACTTGCACGCTTTTATTTCCATTTATTCTCGTTCGGGGGCTTACACGAGTTACCGCTTCACTTCTAAAAGAGAAAAATAAATAATTGCACGTGCATTTTGTAAGTAAAACACGTGTTTCATATTCCACTCAGGTAAAGATAAAGCATGGCGCAATATCACGAGGATCCGGCGCAGCTCACTAAAGAGAAACTAAAGAGTGAGTTACTGGCCAATAATGTTCCTCTGCCCAGTGCTGACAGCAAGAAAGACGTCTATGTGCAGCTGTATCTGAAGAACCTGACCGTGCTCAACAAGAAGAGCATCTCTGCTCCCGACACTTTCTCCAGTGATGAGGAGATGACAGCGCCGCTGGTGTCCAACAGAAGCCGCTCGGGGAAGGTAAGAGCTCAAATACAAGTCTTTTGAAAATCAAAAGCATGCTTTAAAGGAATAGTTTACCCAAAAATTAAAATTATCCCATAATTTACACACCCTCAGGCCATCCTAGGTGTATATGCATTTCTTATTTCAGACGAACACAATCGGAGTTGTATTAAATAATATCCTGGCTCTTCCAAGCGTTATAATGGGAGTGAATGGGGGTCGAAAAAGTGCATCCATCCATCATGAAAGTAATCCATACAACTCCAGTGGGTCAATAAATGCCTTCTGAAGCGAAGTGATGTGTTTTTGTTAGAAAATTACCCATATTTAAAACTTTATAAACTATAATCACTGGCTTCCGCCAACAGCTGTACGCGAGTTCACGAGAGAGTCGAGTTCTGGCGGAAGAACGACGTAAATGATGTTGCCAGAAGCCAGTGTTTATATTTTATAAAGTTTTAAATATGGATATTTTTCTTACAAAAACCCATCGTTTCGCTTCAGAAGGCCTTTATTAACCCACTAGAGCTGATGGATTACTTTTATGATGGATGGATGCACTTTTTGGAACTTAGAAAACTCGGACACCATTCACTTCCATTATAAAGTTTGGAAGAGCCAGGATATTATTTAATATATCTCCGATTGTGTTCGAATGAAAAAAGAAAGTCGTATACACCTAGGATGGCTTGAGGGTGAGTAAATTATAATTCTCATTTTTGGGTGAGCTATCCCTTTAACACTGATTAGCATGCTTGTTCATAATTATGATAGATGATGGAGCAGAAGGGAAAGATCTGCAGATATTTAATTAATTTTATTTCTACTTTTTGACACAAACATTCAATATGTATTATACATATTTTATTGATCTCAATAATTATAATAATCATTAAATATATGATAAATTATGCAACATATTATCATTATCATATAATGCTGAAAATTATGATTTACAAATGCTAATTTTCACAATAAATATGCATTGTACAGAACCGATTTTTATTTGTCTTGTTAAAATATTTTAAATATATTTATAATTGCTTTTTGACCCAATAATCATTTCATTAGTCTACCACAATAAAACATGCTTTCTAAACATTTTTATAATTATTTTATATATTTGTTATTTTGTTATTTTATGATATTATTTATTCTCACTTGAGAAAATTATGCAAACAATACAAGTTATTTTACCTGTAAACACTCTTACATTTTATACAAATAGAAGCTCTTGTATGTTGTTGTAGGTACAAATAAAAGTGGAGAAAAATAAAAACAATTTATGCATATATGTTTCCTTAATCTTCAGAAAGCCACAAGAAAGACAGACAGAGTTCGGGCTGAGGAGAACGACATTTCGGGTTTGACTGATGAAGAGTTGAAGGTTCAGCTTCAGAAGTATGGAGTCCATACAGGACCAGTTGTTGGTTAGTATTACAGTTTTCCACAGTCGCCCAATATGAATGTCCTATTTGTGAAGGTTTGCGTTGTATTCTCATATGCCTGGTTCTGTATCTCAGCATCTACACGTCAGCTGTATGAGAAGAAGCTTCAGCAGCTCCTGGAGCATCCACCACTGGAGAACACCCTGCCTGAACCCGAGACCACCATCCCAGAGGCCGTCACCATCAAAGCAGACGGAAACCAGAACGGAAACACGCATTCAGCTGAAGATCAGTACAGCGACAAAGAAGAAGGTGAATTTGTTGTTGAGGAGAGGTGTGCTGTTATTTTAGACATCATGTGCTGCATGTGACCCGAGTCATCCAGACAAGCACATTTTCTTCATCAAACATAAACATTTAGTTAAACATTTAAAAATTAAAAAGACTTTAATCTTTGCGTGTCTTTGTATTTGATTGGCAGAAGTTGATCCTGTACCTGAGCCGGTTCCCGTAGTGACTAAGCCGGTCCGGAGCAGAGGAAAGACTCCAGTCACCACCAGGACCAGCAGCAGGCAGCGCGCTAAAGTAAAGCAAATACAAATAGCATCACAATAGAGTCAGTTTATGGTGCAAAATCTCTTACTATTCGAGTTTTCTTCTATTCAGCAGCAGGTGGAGGAGACGGCATCAGCCTTTGAGGAAGCGTCCGTGGACGGAGGAGATATTTTAAAGGAAATCTTCCCCAATGAACCTGCCACACCAACCGGAATAATGTGAGTATGAAGATGAGTCGTCCTGAGTGAAGGAGGTTTCATATAATCAGGGGTGCACATAACTTTTTTGACCTGGTTCTCAAGGGAGCACACTCCTCCTGTCTGCTCGCCTCACTATATTCTTTTCTCTTGAACATGGTAGATGATAATGATTTTTTTTTTTTTTTAACATTAATGACAGACAACAGCAGGAATATTAGGCTGCTGTCACTTTAAGAATGAAAGCACGGACCGAATATACTGACGCATCCGGTTTCTTTCTCAACTGTTCACGTATGACATAACCGAGAGAATACTTGCCGAGACGGGTATTTTGACGTAAAATTATGTGTCCATTCAAGGGCAAGTAAATGCGAAAGAGGGGTCACGGATCAACAGCGATCCGTTGCACCCCTAATAATTAATGAATGCACATCCTCGTGATTGCTATCTTACGAGAGATGGAGAAAAATTGTACTCTAGTAAGTAAACGTGCCCCTGTCCCCAAAAATGTTGATATGCAAAAGCGCTTCCCTCCAAATTAATGAAAACTTTTTTTTTTTTTTAAATCCCAAAACTATTAAAAATGACACAAACACACAACAAAATTACTAAAACTTTAAAATCTAACTGAAAACAGAAAATATAAAAATAAATGCCGATTTAGAATATTAAAGGCACAGTATGTAATATTTTTGTATTAAAATATCTAAAAACCACTAGAACAATGTTTTTTTTTTTTTTATATATATATATATATATATATATACATACATATAAATGTATATATACACATACATATATATATATATATATATATATATATATATATACACGTGTATATTTTGTTGACTTGTGTACTTACATTATCCCAGATGTTTCCAAGAATGTTTAAGTCCAGAGATATAAGCAGTTTTAACCAACGTTATAACATCATTTTCAGCACACTCAAATGTGTCTAATATGATAAACAGCACTGCTTTACCCCACATACGCTTGACCGGAAGAAGCGGAAGCAGCGACTGTGGCATAATAATAGTCCCGCTGCTCTCGAGGCGTGTCGCGCTCGTCTCTCATTAGCAATCGCTCCAGCGGCCTCGTTCAGCTCCCACATCACTCAGCCCTGCTCTGCTTCATACTACAGTAACATTAATAATCTCATCCATAAATATGCTTTCTGCATATGAGGTGAAGACGACATCTGCCATGATTCTGCGCTCCAATCTCGGCGTCATCAAGCTACGCCTTTATTTTGAATAGGCGACCTCTAGCGGCGAAAAAATACATATTGTGCCTTTTAATAAACTATAATAGTATATCACTGATAATAAAATAACACTATGAACTATGCAACTGTTGAAGATGTACAATATTTTTTGTAATTTTTCTGTCTGTATACTGACATGTTTGCTTATATGCAACTTGATACTTGATTCTCAATATAAAAAAGTTGGTGAAAAACTGCAAAATACATGTTTGATGATGGTCACTTATCAGTGCTTTAATTAAACCCACATTTATGTTTTCTCTCTGAACAGGGCCACATGTCGGAGGCCGATCCACGGTGCTGCCGGACGTCCAGTGAAGCCGCTGAACCTGTGGTCCGAGGAGCCCCTCCTACAGCAGAGCATTTACACAGCGACTAAATCCTCTGTCACAGACATCCGTAGCGCACCTCCCGCCGTTCCTCCCAGACCCCGCCGCTGGCTCGCTTTCTGGTTGAAGTTCCTGGTGTTCATCGCACTGGCTGCGTCTCTGTATTACGCCTTCCAGAACGTCACCGCCGATCAGATCAACACCTGCCAGCTTTATATCCAGGACAATGTGATCACACCCATCGTCAATTACATTAGCTGGGAGAGCCCATCCGAGGACGGCGACGGCAAGTGAGCTGCAAATCCGTCGACCCACTTCAGCATGCACCTGCTGTCATGACTGTTTTACTAGTCCTTTAAGGAGCAACGCATCGGCAGGGTTCGGGGAGGGAGGGATTCTGCTTATCGCAGTTTGACCTAGCAGTCACATCTGAATAGACTCGTGTTTCAAGTAGTCTTTAAACTCTGTGTGCATCGTGTTTTGATCTTGCTTTGCGATTTTACGGTTTTGTAGCATTTGAGACGACGTAGACAAGTGTAGTGTTCGCTAACAGTGAATCTTTCGCCGCAGTCACCGGCGCTCCCACAACGAGAGTTTAAGACTCGCCGGTGCGTTTCTTCAAGTGCCAAGATGCGGCCAACACGAGCACAGTTCGGTTTCTCACACACATCGCAGCTGGAAGGAAAACCCTGAATGTTTGCAAAAACGTTTTCCTGAAAAATCCTGGTGAATTTTATTTTTAGCGTGACTGAATCTGACATTATGAAGTGTTGCTAATGAAACCAGAGTGAGAAAATTGTGTTCTTGCAGAGTAGGGTGAATCTCACAAGAAAATATCTGGCTCATATTTCACCACAAAATCAAAAGATATATATATCCTCCGTTGTGTTGGTATAATGCCAAAAAAAAATCTTATTCTTATTACCTTAAGGTGAAAAATCTAATTTTCATTAACATAGTGCAAAAAAAAAAAAAAACTGTTACTGTAATGATGGAAAATTATGGAAGCTTGTTTCCGTCACTGAATAAAAAAGGTAATTGCAACTTTTTAATCTCATAATTTTGACTTTCTCGCAATTGTGAGGAAAAAGTCAAAATTGTGAGATAAGTCGCAATTACCTTTTTATTTTTTATTCTGACTCTTTTTCTCGCAATTCCAAGTTCATATCTCGCAATTCTGACTTTTTTTTTTTTTTTTGCAATAGTGATTTTTATATCTCGCAATTGACTTTTTCTCGCAATTACGAGTTTCTCACAATTCTTACTTTTTTCTCGCAGTTGCATTTATATCTCGCAATTGACTTTTTCTCGCAATTACGAGTTTATATCTCCCAATTCTTACTTTTTTCTTGCAGTTGCGTTTATATCTTGCAATTCTGACTTTTTTCTCGCAATTGCAAGTTTATATCTCGCAATTGACTTTTTCTCGCAGTTGCGACTTAATATCACACAATTCTAACTCCATAAATTTGCAGTTGCAAGAAAAAAAGTCAGAATTGTGAGATAAAAAGTCACAATTATCTTTTTATTTTTTATTCAGTGGCGAAAACAAGCTTCCATAGAAAATAACTGTTATACAAAAACTAATTTTATTTTAAATTGATTATAATGTTATTTTAAATTAATTAAATTATTCATATAACATAATAATTAATGTCTGGGCACAATAATTATTTTTTACTTAAAATTGGCATACATTTAATTCAGTACTTTACATTTTATTAATGATTGTTTAAATCATTATTATTTGCATTACAGTAATTATAATTGGCTGGAATTTGCTTAATTGAAAATATGTTGAATATTTTTTAAATAAATAATATTGTTGATTTTTGTGGTGAAATATGACTTTGATAAATGCTTGACGGTTTTCATCAGATTCATCCAGTAGCTTTTGTTTAAGTGATTTGTAGCATTGAAATGTTCAAACTACTGAACCACCAGCTCAGATAATGTCTGGTTTTAGTACTAGACTTTTTAGATTGATATTTGTTTTTTTTTTAATCCAGAGCCTGACAGAAAATGTGATCTTATATGAAAGTCTCGTGTAGTAAATAAAGCTTCACTTCTGGTGAGAGGCAGTCTTTTTAAATTTTTTAAATAGGTAATGGTGGCTTGTTAAATGTGTTTGTGATGTTTTCATAATGTGATGTGGCATTATAGCCAATTTTAAAACCCGTAATGAAAATTGAGTCCGCCGACACTTGCCTGTTCTTGACTGTAATCGGACCGTCTGTGATTCATCTGACTAAACTATAAATTCATTTCTTTGCTGTAATTTTTAAAAACAAAACCGTTGTCCTCTGTACTAAGTATATCTTCATTTCATTCAAAACAATACATTTGTGACATCTTCATTTGCAGGGGTTTGTTTTTATATTTTGGTACTCTGTTTAATCACTTTTTAACTACAATATTTTTCTAATGTCTTCTCTAAAATTAAAAACATTTTTTTCAAAATGCAGTGGGTTACTTTTAAATGTACATATACCGACTCTACTAACCAATAACTAACATCTTAGTTTTGTCCTGCTGTGTCAAAGGCAGTGAATGGTATTCAAGTCCAATTTGCACTTTGTATTTAGGCAGCTAATTGTGTAAAATTGGTCATATGGAATGATTTGAATATTTATCCTTGATTCAATACAATTCTGGTGTGAAATAAAGAAAACCAGTGAAATCCCAGAGGTGACCCTTCCTTGTAGTTTATTTACAGCAAGGTCAGTTCAGTGACTGACACACACACACACACACGACATTCCAGCGATTTTATTTAACCAGGAATGTTTCCTGTCATTTTTACACTGAGGGTTGACCTTCAGTCACACCATTTCACAACTAGCAAACCATATAATCAGTCCCTTTTCAGATATACTTACACAAAATATATTTTACAATAATTAGCTGCTGTACAACATGAATGCAATCAAAGATAGCAGACGGTGACTTTGAGATGCATGAAATCTCTTGCGTAATTCACTCCGGAAAAGCCCCGCCCTCATTTTTGTCCTGGCTGGTCGAGCGAATTCTACTATGGCGAAGGCTTGGTTCATGAATATTAATTACGTACCGTGACGTTATCCAGTTGGCCGGGCTGATTGGCTAAGACGCAGGTAAATAATTTTTGGTCTATTATTCTATGAAGAAAAAAGGTGATAGAGTGCTAAAAACAAAACAAAAAGTAGAATGTGTCATGTGTCAATCATACTTAATAACACAGGCTCTAATAGCTTCTTTTTTTTTGCTTTTACATTTTTGCAGAACATTACACTTTTGTTTAAAATCAATTGTGAAACGATACTTTTTTTTTGAGGCAGAGCATTTCATTTTATGTATGTAGAACCTACAATTAATAATTATATAAGACACTTTCTTGTTGAAATCTTGTTCTTATTGTTTTAAAATTGACTTGGAAAATTATATTGCATAAACATTTGGATAGGTTGGCAGGATTACTGTATTTAGTTTTATAAATATATCTTCTTCTACTTATTATTATTATATCCTCTTACACACACACACACACACACACACTATATATATATATATATATATATATATAGTAAAATAATAATAATTAATAGCATGGGCTAAAATATTATTATTTATTTTGTTGTTGTTATTATTATTATTATTATTATTATATATTTCTTATTTTATATATCTATTATTATTATTAAAAATATATTAGAAAATATAGTAAATATATTAGAAAAAACATATTTTAAATAAATGAATGTCATTAGTGTCATGTCATATAATTGAAAACAAAAGATTTTGAATGAATGCAAAATAGTTTTCTTTCATCACTGGCACTGTTCGTAGCTCATTGTTTATTAAATATTACTATGTACATTCACTGTGAGTTTTCTGCATTGTCCATATTAATATTCATGAACCAAGACTTCACCATAGTAGGATTAGTAAAGTAGTGGGCGGGGCATGCAGTGACGCAGTCGCTTCCTTTATCCGGTTCAGCCTTGCTGCGCTCTCACTCATCGCTCGGTCTCTATGCGCAGCCGGTAGAGGAGAGGACGGAGGCGCCATTTTGCAACAACTTCTCTAAAGTAAGAGTTTCTCCAACCTTACACCTCCCTTTTCTTGGTCTTCACACACAGATTAAAGTGTGTTTTCACAGTGTCTTCAGATAAATACATTTTAACGTGTTAAATGCTGTAGTTTAGTCTTATTTTTATTACAACGTCTCCCTCAAGAGCGCAGGGCCGCTGACCTCTCCATTGATCCACATGAGAGATAGAGGACAAATGGCTCTTTTAATTGACACGTTTGCAACTTACGAATGTGTTCATTGCCTAACCAATGTTTATTATTCATTCAGGTCCACCATCAGACATGTATCCGAGCACACTAACCCAACTGGCCCGGGCGAACCCCTTTAGCGCCCCGTTGTTCACGCTGCAGAAAGCCGATGAGCCCCAGACACACACTCCCGTACAGAAGCGCAGGCTCGCAGCCGCTGCAGTAGCCGGTAAGACCCTCGGAGACCAAAACCGTCTCATTTTCATGCTTAGAATTCAGTTTTATTGGATATAAAGGGGGTAAAAATAAGGAAGTCCACCTAACCCGTTACATTTCTCTGTTCATTATTGTATTAATGCTTGAAATGGATCAGAATGGGAAATTACACCGTATGAACGTTGAATAAAAGGTTAGAATACTAGTTAGCTCTGTGCTAACTACACCCTCCCGAGCTGTAGTTCAGATATTAGGAAGTTCCCTTTAAATGCTTTAGTTATCACATTTGTAGATGTATTTTTGTGTAGTTTGCGTTGAATAGTGGTTTAGTGTGGCTCAAATTTGCTGCTTTCTGAATGTTTCTGGCCTTGTTGCGTTCATGGAGGGCAATGAAGGACAAAGTTGGAGGACGCGTTATACAGCTTTCGGAAGACATCTTTACATTTTAATGCACCAGAGTTGTGTACGTATGTCAAATATGTTAAAACCGTATTAAGCCGGTTAGGGGACATGGTGTTCTTTATTTAAAGCGTCCTATTCTTCACATGACCTGTGTGTGCGCCGCTATTCTCAATGAGGGGCGATCTGATTGGTTCTCTGGTGCAGGAACGCGTCCACCTTTCAGCAAGGCGCGTTCTGATTGGCCTTCATTCTGAGGAACGCGTCCAAGTCCGGTATCTTATATCGTATCTTGCTCAACATTTAATCGTAAATTTTAATACCTTTTGCATGTTTTATCAGTGCCTCTCCCTGATAGGTTTGTATAATAACTGTATGTTTAGTTTTAGTAGAAACGCTCTAATAGGCCTTTTTCACACACTGTGATGACGCGTTTTAACGGTCATCAGCATCGTAAATCCCTTAGTTTTTTATGTTCATTTATTAAAAATGTTATGTACATACTTTGTATTTGCATCAAATTACAAAAAACTAGTTAACGCTGCTGTGAGGGTGTTTGTAATACAGCGACTGTGGGAATTGACATCTTTCTCTCTGACTGCCGTTATCAATCGCTTTATTTATTTATTTTTTTTTTTTTCTTCTTTTGAAAGTTGTGAGAACACTATTGTGGAGTTTTTCCTTTTGCTATTTGAGCAAATGGGAACACAAAAATATCTATTTAATGTAGTCTCTTACAACAACACTTAAGTTTAGACGTCGCCGGAAGTTAATTTACCCTGCGTTGGCGAGCGCCGGAAACACGAAACCCGAAAGTGTGAAAAAGGCTAATTGGTTTGCTTAATCATTTTATCTGTTTGCTAAAGTGGAATAAGGAGGTCGAACATAAACAGAAGATGACTTTTGCGTTTGTAGATTAGCGAGGTTTGTGTAAAAGTGGTGTCAGTTAAAACAGTAACAAGTCTCCAAAATGAATGAATCAATTAATAATTGATGATTAAAAATAGTCTGTACAGAATTTCCATTGTCAGATATATAGATCATATATGTTATATATACAGTAGTTGACTTTTTAGAATGGTTTAGGATGGGGGTCCCTCACACAAAGGATGATCATAAAATATTAAAACCCCCTGACATAGCTCATGTCACCTGGTGTGATAGTAGGTGAAAGGTCACGCTTTAGTCTAGTCCAGTGTGGTGGTTTTCCACTAACCCCCAAACAAACGTCTCAGACCTTGTGTAGATGAACGTGACTCCGTGTTTCTCCTCAGAGGGAGACAGCTGTGAGTTCGGCTCACAGAAATACCTCCTCCTCTGTGGCTTCGGAGGAATCCTCAGCTGTGGCACCACACACACGGCTGTGGTGCCCCTCGACCTGGTCAAGTGCCGAATGCAGGTCCGTGTGTGTGTGTTAGCCGGAGTCACCTGAGTGTGTCCGTGTGACCTGACCCCAGTGCAACCCCTCATCATCTGCATGTTAAGTGTCGTGTTGTGACGCATGAGCATGTGTGTGTGTTGTTCCCCCACGTCACAGAGACGGCCACAGGCGATAGCTGCGAGTTCGGCTCGGGAAAATACTACGCCCTCTGCGGGTTTGGGGGCATCTTGAGCTGTGGTATTACGCACACGGCCGTCGTGCCCCTCGATTTGGTCAAGTGCCGTCTCCAGGTCTGTACTCCCCTCACTCACCTTCATCAAGTTAATGAGATGGCATCTGTGGCGAAGGGTCACTAACACATTTTTGAAGTGATTTGACTAACCAGCTAACAAATCTGATTATTATATCATTCTGTGCAATGAGTTTAAAATATGAAATTGAAACACTTCTCTGAAACACTGAAGGAGATATTATGCAGAACATTCAAGCCGCTCTTTTCCATAAAACATATGATCTTTTGTGTTTCATGGAAAAAGGATGAATTTCTTTAAATTGATCCGTGACGCTCTGCCACTGATGTTATCCAAGTAACATTTGGTTTACCTTTTTATTTATTAATCTTGTTCCAGCATGTAAATACCATGAAGTGAAACCATTAACCGTGTTCCTTCATAATCAGCCGGTTCCTGGTGAAGTTCCTCTGTGGTTGTTTCTGACTGTCATTGCAATAACCGAATGCTGCGTTTAGGTGGATCCTGCTAAATACAAGAGCATCTTCAATGGATTCTCCGTCACGATCCGAGAGGATGGCATGCGAGGGTTGGCCAAGGGTTGGGCGCCTACCTTCATCGGATACTCCATGCAGGGGCTCTGCAAGTTCGGCTTTTACGAGGTGTTCAAGATCCTGTACGGTGACCTGCTAGGAGAGGTGAGATGAATGATGTGGCGCTTGAGAGACAGGTTTAAAAAAAAAAAATCTTGATTTTTTTCCTCAATTTTGAATTTGCTCAATACCATCATTTTGGCTTTGATACAATGAATTTTAAAATTATAAAGTATTTAAAAATAGTAACTTAATGTAATATTCTGAGTATGACAACCATTAATTTGCAATATTTTGCTTTTGGGTGCAGATAGTTAAACTCCCCAAAATGAGATATAATAATATTTCAATACTCATAATAATTGATAATTAAATTATAGATGGAGATAGATAGACAGACAGATATGTTAGATTTATTAAAATTATTGGTTATATTAATTTACAGTAATATTATTACTCTAAAAAGTAATGTAATATAAACTATACTTAATCTAAATTAAATATAATCTACAACATGCATATATACACACATTATTTATATATATATATATATGTGTGTGTGTGTGTGTTTGCGTTTGTTAGTTGTAAATTATATATAATTAAGTATAGTTTATATTTACATTACTTTTTAATGTAAATATAAACTATATTTAATATAGATTATATATAATTTACAACTTATAATATATAATTTACAACTTATAATTTATGTATAATTTACAACGTATATACCCACATATACACACATACACAGCAGCTTCACTATATATGTGTGTTTTTTTTAATAATTAGCTATCAATATTATTGCTTATAAATGAATAGTTATAATATTAGAGTAATATTACACACACACACACACACATATATATATATATATCTCCAGAGTTTGAAAAATAAGCATAGCAATAAACCTAGTAGAAGCCGTGCTGTAAAGTCTGTCAGCTGATGCTCATGTGTTCTTCCTGTCCTCTTACAGGAAAACGCATACTTGTGGAGAACCTCTCTGTATCTGGCTGCTTCTGCCAGCGCTGAGTTCTTTGCAGATATCGCTCTGGCCCCTATGGAGGCGTGTAAAGTGCGTATCCAGACGCAGCCTGGCTATGCCAACACCCTGAGAGAATGTGCCCCTAAGATGTACGCCGAGGAAGGGCTCTGGGCGTGAGTATCCTGCACTTTAAACCCGCTCTCAACACGCTCCTTAGATCCACCTCTGGGGAGTTTCTCCGCTCTGGTTCTGTTCTGCTCTCTCTCTGGGAGCAGCAGGATTGGGCCGGAGGCTCCCAGCAGCTTCATTGCTGTACAGTTGGAGGTGCTTGAGTCATTGGCGTGTGAGATCAGTCTACCTGCTTACCCAGCATCCTCTCTGCCCTGAACCTTCTCAGGAAAACAGCAGGGCAGAACTGCTGGAGAGCAGACAAACTTTTTAAATAAACCCTTTTATGTTGACTTTTAAGCACTCTTCTGAGAGTTAATGAGTGGTGTGGATCTTCTGGCAGGTTCTACAAAGGTGTGGTTCCTCTGTGGATGAGACAGATCCCCTACACCATGATGAAGTTCGCCTGCTTTGAGCGCACCGTTGAGCTGCTGTACAAGTTCGTGGTGCCCAAACCCCGCAGTGAATGCTCCAAACCCGAACAGCTGGTCGTCACTTTCGTTGCTGGTTACATCGGTAAGGCTGATTTCTGGGTGTTGAATTCATTTAAATGGTAACGCTTTACATAATAAGGTTAATAATAATAATGTTCCGTTAGTTGATGCATTAACTAACAATGAGCAATACATTTGTTACAGTTCGTTGTTAGTTCACGTTAGCTCCGATCCATTGAATATTGTCATCATTGATTATATATTTTGTAATTTTTAATATTTTATTAATTCTATATTCAGTTCTAGTTCTTTAATTCTATATTATATTCATTTTTGATTCTATATTTTGTATTACCTTATTAATTTCTATATATTTTTCTATTACATAATTTATTTTTTTTATATTTTATTAATCTTATATTTTTCTCTAGTTCTTTAATTCTAGTTTTATATACTTTTTTTTTATTCTGTTATATCATCATCATTATTATTATTACCTTACTATTTTTGATTAATATTTTGTCTTAATTAATTGTCGCCATTGATTATTTTATCATTTTTAATATTTTATTCTAGATTTAATTCTAGTTCTTCTATTTTATATTCATTTTTTAATTCTATATTTATTATTTTTGTATTACCTTATTTATATATTTTTCTATTAAATTCTTTTAATATTTTATTCTATATTCTAGTTCTTAATTCTAGTTTTATATTTTTTATATCATTATTATTACCTTTTTTTAATTAATATTTTATCTTAATATATTGTCATTATTGATTTTATTTTTTATTATCCTAATTTTTAATATTATTTTATTAATTCTATTTAATTCTAGTTCTTTAATTCTTTGTTTTATATTAATTTGATTCTATATTAATATTTATTACCTTATTAATTTCTATATTTTTCTATTTTTTTTAATATCTTCTATATTTTATTCTTTAATAAAGAATAAAATAGTTCTTTAATTCTAGTTTTTTATTTTTTTTCCTGTTATATCATTGTTAATTTGTATTTTTTTTCTATTACATTTCTTATTAGAAATTTACTTTTAATTTATTTTTAGAGATGTGCACCACATTTTTACAGAGTTGTGATGCACGTTCTGCTTGTCTCTTGTAGCTGGTGTGTTCTGCGCCATCGTGTCTCACCCCGCTGACTCGGTCGTGTCCGTGTTGAACAAAGAGAAGGGAAGCACAGCCGTACAAGTGTTGAAGAAGCTTGGGCCTAAAGGTGCGACTTTTGTCTTTTTCTGAAGATCTCAATTCATTGTTTCACAACCTGATCAACACGCTCCTTAGATCCACCTCTGGGGAGATTCTCCGCTCCGGTTCTGTTCTGCTCTCTCTCTGGGAGCAGCAGGATCGGGCCGGAGGCTCCCAGCAGCTTCACTGCTGTACAGTTGGAGGTGCTTGAGTCATTGGCGTGTGAGATCAGTCTACCTGCTTACCCAGCATCCTCTCTGCCCTGAACCTTCTCAGGAAAACACCAGGGCAGAACTGCTGGAAAGCAGACAAACTATTCAAATAAAAGAATTCAGCAATTCAAACATTGTTTTACATTGTTGTTACCAAATCAACCTTTTTTTTAATTCCCATCCACCTTCTTGACTTGTGTATGTTGTTCCACAGGTGTGTGGAAGGGTCTGGTCGCCCGTATCATCATGATCGGTACCCTGACGGCCCTGCAGTGGTTCATCTACGACTCTGTGAAGGTCTACTTCCGCCTGCCCCGCCCTCCTCCCCCCGAGATGCCCGAGTCCCTCAAGAAGAAGCTCGGCCTCACAGAGTAGATCCACAGATCGATCGCCCACCTTCCCCTCGACAGCTGCACACCTCCTGTTTTCTATATTTAAGTCTGTCCTGAGCCCCACTCGCCCCTGACATCATGATGATGAAGGGGAACCGCTCTCCTTCACAGGCAGTTCCATGTCTAAATAGTCTATATAAAAAGGATTGTGATCTGAATGAATGCCGTCTGGTTTTAACCTCTGACATTTGTTGTGTCAGTAGTACAATAAAGAGCTACCTGGATATTATACACAAGAAGTGTGGTCTTTGTTTTTCATGTTTTTCATCTATAAACTGAGTTGTAACAACCAACATTGCTCTCATTATTTTGTCTGTGGATTTTAAATTTCAAGATTTTTATATCTATATTTCTTTGTGGTTATATATTTACTGTTTTTGCTGTTAACATTTTAAATCTCCTCAGCATTGTAAAATGTCATGGTATTACAGATATTTAAGGCAAACTCAGTAAATGTTGCAGTAACTGTCTATGGCCAGTAGGGGCGGTGTGGTTTATTTTATTTTTTGCTCAAAAAGGGTTACACTACATCTTTTCTTTCTTTTTTTTTATGTATGAGTGGTATCAGTTATTTTTGCTACACACAAAAAAAAGTCAGTCTGGTAATTGTTATATTTTAATTTATGATAATTATAAACACTAGTTTGTAGTGCAAATAGTTTTACCATTTACTGCATGTTATTTACATGCTCGAGTAGGTTTTTTTAATCTATAAATTTTATTAAAATGCACAATTTAATGGTTAAATAAGAGATCAAAGAACACTATGGTATTTCATTTTTAATCTGATGGTTATGACCGCTATTGACTTATTGCATAGGCCTAATTTAACCGATGATTCAAATAAAATGCTAATATTACTGATGTGATACCGATATGTGGTTGACCATATATAGCCAAAGACTATGGCGGAATACGTCCCGCCTTCTAAGTAAAAGAGCCAATCGCTAATTGATAAAGTCATTGCGTCACTGCAGCTGCAGTTAGAGGCTCCAGTTCCCATAGAAACCTGAGACTGGCGTTTACGACTGCACATGCGCATTGGCTCGTCTAGCCTGAAAATGTTTTAACGCTATTTTAGCATAAGAAACAAGATTTATGGGACAGTTAATGTCAGATTTTGTTGCTGATTTGAAATATGTTATTTAATTGTGAGTTGGTCGAGCAGTTTTTGAGATTTCAGGATTCCCCATTCAAATAGGACTTGGATGCCCAAAATAGCTGCCCGGAGGCGTTGCAAATATGGCCGCCGAGTGAACAGACTGTCCTTGAAAGGGACTTTGATATAGCCAAAGTCTTTTTAAATCGCACACTTCTACACTTGAAGCATATCCTAAATGTTTGTATTATGGTTTTATTGTCATATGACAAAATTATGGAAGTTTGTTTCCACCAGGGAATAAAAAAAGGTAATTGCAATTATCTCACAATTCGTGATATAAACTCACAATTGCGTGTTATAAAGTCAGAATTGCGAGATATAAACTCGCAATTGCGAGAAAGTCACAATTATCTTTTTTAATTTTTTTATTCCGTGGCGGAAACGCATCCATATAAAATCGATCCTGATTCAAAATTATGCAAATCATATGCACAAATCATATTATAAGTTCATGCTGCAGTTATAGCTAATAGGGCTGGGTAAACAATATCGATTTCTCGATTTTAATCGATTCTCATTTTTACGAACCGATATCGATTCTTAAATCCCAAGAATCAATTAGTCTAGTCTGTTTTCAGGTGATGAATTAACAGAACATGTAGCGTGCCTCCCATCCAATAAATCGCAATAATCTTTGTGCTTTGTTACTTTTGATATTTCAAATGACGTCCATCTTATTATGAGATTCAAAAAATAAGTACCGTTTTGGCGCTGTTTAATGTGGCGTGACAGATCGCTTTAGCGCCTTAGTTAAAGAGAAGCGGCAGCGCGCGCATGTGAACATCCTCTCCTCCGCTTTAATACCAGTTACAGCGCAAAATAAACATGATTAAACATCTGAAGGTATGTTAAAATATACAGTACAACTTACCGAAATCCGTATCATGTAATACCTCAATCAGTGTTTCAACCTCGGAAGGACGTCAATAAAACAGCTTGTAAACAATGTCACGTAATGTCACATTTACCTCAGAACAACATATTCAGTGACCATAAGCTCATTAGTCAGCTAGAAAAATGAACTCTAGAAAGCAGCATTCTGATAAATATATGCACCGTTACATATTCATTATAATGTTCTTCAATATTTAATGCATGTTTGAATAAATCAGTTATGACAGCCACGATTTGGAGTAGAAATATGATTATGTAATTCTAAACCTTATTTATTATTTAAAAAAGAAACATAATTGAGTGTAATTTAAGTGTTTGTATATAAAGTTAATTTTAACCTTCAATATTATAGTAAAATAGTACCAACTGACTCCCATGTGTAGTTTACAGCATTAGTTGAGAGATTTTTTTCCTCTAGAAAATTTGCCATGTACTGTAACTGATATACTACATCCAAAATAATCGATATCGAATTGAAATCGTAATCGAATCGAATTGAATCACAAGCATGTGAATAGAAATCGAATCGAATCGTGAAAATTGTGTCAATACCCAGCCCTAATAGCTAACATTATTTATATTGGTGTAGTTTTCTTTTCTTTTTTTAATATGTGTCATGAAATAGTTTACTGTTTGAATCCGACAAAACAAAATACCGTTGGCCAAATACCGATAACGATAATTTAAATAAAACGCTAAAATTTGCCGATGACGATCGTCCGATGTACCGGAACTTTTGAAATTCATGGGCTGCTAGCCTGCTACACCAAACACGAAATGTACTAATTTTCCCTCATTTCACACCGAGAATTAAAGGGACTTATTTATCGGCAGGGGGTTGATTTTTCGGCAATTAGATCGGCACAATGCAGACTATACCCTACATCCTAAATATTTTTATTACGGTATTATTGTTATTTTACAATCATGCGCATTTTGCTTGCTGTATGTCAAGAGTAGGCTATTTAATTAGTAATTTATCTACTGTCTGACCCTGTCACTCATAAGTAAGGCTAATTAGAAAGTGACGTGTCAATATAGGCTACATGAACTATGCTAATTCACAGCTTCACCTGTTCGCCTGACCAGGTATAAACTCAGGACCAATGTCGTGTGATCGCTCGTTTGATTTAATCTCCCCGTGTGTTTTAGCGGCTGTACAGCAGATGGCAGCGGATTACAGTAACTCCATTAGCCTGGCACAGGAGCTGGCACTGCACTGACTGCAGCGGACGGACACACTGCGGTGGTGCCCCATATATACAACAATAACATGCTCGTCTCATGGTGGTATCTCTACCTGGGCGCGCAAAGCCTCTACAGACAAGGTAAGACTGACATGTGCGTGTGATTCAATAAGAAATGATGCAGAAAATATAGTCTTGACTGGACACGAGAGGAGCGTTACGTGAGGAACAGAGTTTGTTTGAGTGTATATAGGACAGGACGTGTGTGTTTGTCCACATCTCTGGAGGAGTGTCCTGTAAGTGACCTTGATCTATACAGACCAGCAGCAGATAAACAGGAAGCAGGTTGCTGCATTACAGCAGATTCCTTGTGATGCTTGTGTGATTTACTGAAGAGCATCTGTACAGGTGAGATCTTTCTGTGCCACATGCTGCTGTATTTCTATATATCATCTGTGTGTTGTGATGGTTTTAATTATGAGATGAGGTTATAGGATTCTCCATTTCTGTTGCTCTGTTGACTGAGGACAGTGTTTTGGGAATTGTTGCTTGGTGAAGTTTTTAATCATCAACATGGTTAGAGGTTGTTCAGGCAAAACTTAATCTGGGACTAACTTAACCAGCATGTTCTCTTGAGATTTGCTTGCTTCACCACAAATTAACCTCGTATTTTCCTTCCAAATTCTTTAAAATATTCCTCTGACTTCACTCAGTATGCAAAGTTAAAGCTATAGCTCTGTTTTTTAATGAATTTTTGGTTACACTTTATTTTAAGTTGTCCATATTACAGTGTAATTATACAGTACTGAGTAATAATAATTAACTATAAGTACTTACTTTAGGCTTAGGATGAGGGTTTGGTTTAGGGTTATTTGCATGTAATTATGCATAATTTATAGTTATTACTACAGTAACTACTTGCTACTTTTACTACTTTTTTAATTGTTTTTTCCAGAATAATAAGTTTTATATAGAGAGAGGAAGCATGTTATTAGTATCAATGAGATAATATTTTTAATAATTAATTTTTTAATCTATTTTTCACTTTATTTTTAATTTTAGTCAAAATATGCCTATATATATATATATATATTATATATATATAGTTTTTATTAGTGCTGTCAAATAGATTAATCATGATTATTCGCATCTAACATAAAAGTTTGTAAATATATAATGTGTGTGTGTGTATATATATATATATATATATACATACACTTTTTCAATGAATATATATAATTTATATATTAATAAATAAGATATATTAATATATGTACAGTATATTATATACATATAAATAACAAACACATATAGTTGAAAATTAGTGCTGTCAAATCGATTAATCACAATTAATCGCATTTAACAAGTTTGTAAATATGTGTGTGTGTGTGTGTATACAGTATATATATATAAATTTTAATGAATATATATAATTTATATTTTATATATTAATATATGTTGAGTATATGATATACATATATAAATAACACACATATAATAGTTGAAAATTAGTGCTGACAAATCGATTAATCACAATTAATCGCATCTAACAAAAGTTCGTAAATGTGTGTATATATATAAATTTTTAATGAATATATATAATTTATATATTTTATATATTAATAAATAATATATATTTATAAATGTACAGTATATTAAATACATATATACATATAAATACACACATATAAAAGTTGCAAATTAGTGCTGTCAAATCGATTAATCACGATTAATTGCATCTAACAAAAGTTTGTAATTATATATGTGTGTGTGTATATACGCACACACACAGACACACACACAAATATATACACAATACACAAACATTTATGTGAGATTATTTGATTTGACAGCACTAGTTTTTATTAATTTATTTCAGACGTGCTTTGGCTCTTTTGCCTCAGGCTGCCCATTAAGGCTTTCTCAAGCCAACATCAAAGTTTGTTTACGAACTTTAGCTTCTAGTTTCAGTTTTACGTTTAGTTGTTATAGTACATCAAGTTAAACTAAATGAAAATGAGAAATATTTCCTTGGCAACTAGCTGAAATAAAATGTTTATTTTTATATATATTTTTGTTTTTTCAAGTATCGAAAATGTTTAAGTAACATGATAATTGTAATAACTTAAATTGAGATATCTGACTTTTGATTCAGACTTTGGTATCTACACAAATCGGAACACAATTTGAGATATTGTCATTGCCTTCTAAGAGAAATAATTGAGATATTACGCAGATGTCGGCTGAATTTCTACGTTCTGATTTTATTCCTCTGCAGTGTTGAATATGGCATCAGTCCTGCAGAAGCTCATCACTCCTCTGTTCAGCGGGCCGGCTGAACCGCCGAGGAACAAAGTGACGGTGGTCGGTGTGGGACAGGTTGGCATGGCCTGTGCCGTCAGCATTCTGCTGCGGGTGAGACTGTAAAACGCTCACGCGGTCGTCATGAAGTCATTGATCGTGACAGGCTGTACTCGCCAACGTAATTCGGACTTTGTGACCAAAGCACAAACATATTCCTGGACAAATTCCTTGTTTGTTTATTGATTGTACAAGAGGGAATGAACATTTTGCTCAAGCTGATGATGTCAGTGAGTCAGTGGGTGACAATATCAGTCATTTTCCAGTAGATTTAGGCCGTGTTTGTCTGCGCTTGACTTTGATCCCTTTGTCCAATTAGACTAAAGGTGAAGAACCACGGCCAGCACAGACATAGACGAGTTGACAAATAACTAAACTAGGACAAAATAAAATGAGTTTGAAGACAACCTGTATTGGCGATGTGACATTAATATATAAGCAAAATGCAATATATATATATATATATATAGTATCAATTGGCGTCCTTATTATTCTTCTTCTTCCGCTTAGGGAGTCTATGGCAGCCCATAGAACCGCTTGCGGGAAAGCTATGAAATTTGGCACACTGATAGAGGACAGTCCCAACATTAACTACAGCAAATTTGGTGTCTCTAGATCAAACTCTCTAGCGTCATCACTTGTCCAAAGTTTCACTCATGTTTACATGTTAACTTTTGAACCACAAGGGTTAGAAACAGACTTTTTTCCTCTGATTCCTTGGCTCAATACGATTGACGTAATTTCCATCAATAAACTTTCCCTGCCAAATTTTCCCGCCAAAAAACCTACTTTTTCGAACTCCTCCTAGACAGTTGCTCCAATTTTCATGAAAATCAAATCAGATCATCTTCAAACT
This sequence comes from Mylopharyngodon piceus, assembly GCA_039654765.1. NCBI lineage: Eukaryota > Metazoa > Chordata > Actinopteri > Cypriniformes > Xenocyprididae > Mylopharyngodon > Mylopharyngodon piceus. Next base: position 18,085,777 of record CM077459.1, on the reverse strand, counting down.
ATGCTGGCAAAAAGCGATCAAAAGCTTTTTGATAAACCCAACCATTCTCGAATAACGCGCAAACAAATGAAGAAGATCATGCCAAATTGGACGCGAGGCTATATCTCCGCAGCGCTTTAGCGTATTCTGACCAAACTTGGTACGTCATCACAAATATGACCCGAGGCTACATGCTGTGTTTCGGCACAGCACCACCTACTGGTCCGGAGATGGTTATTTTTGCTTATAACTTCCGAATGGTTTGGCCAAAAATTATAAGACTGGTCTTGTTAGATTCAGGATATCCAATTTTACCATATCGGCCATTTTGCATTTTGTAGCAAAATGGGTTTTTTTTTTTTTATACGCATTAGCGTATCATTATGAAACTCGATATGGGTCATCAGTACAATGCCCTGAAGGAGCCTGAGAAGTTTTGAGACAGCGCCACCTAGTGGTGAAATCAAATATTTATATGCTCATAACTTTTGATGTTTTTTTTTTAATTTTATAGATTCCTGAATCCTTGCCGAGTCCAACGATACCTAACATGCTAGGTTTCGCCTTATGGTTTGTGCAACATTTTGATTTAGCGTTAAAACAACGTTCATAGATATCTTCGAAACCGTTACTCCAATCGAGACAAAACCACCGTAAGAAAATTTGGAAACATAGGTTGTTGGCTATATGTTATAGCCCAAATACCAAAATTTTGATAGTAAGTGGCAAAAAAATGCAAAGTTGTGCATGAGTTATTTTTATGTACTCATACATATACATGTCTATAACTCCTAAATGAAATGAGATATTTTCACCAAATTTGACATTTATGGGCACACTCTGAGGACACATAAAAAAAGTGGTGGGATTGCGCCTATTGGTGGCGCTATAACTGAACAAAATATTAAATTGCCACTAACGACAATAAAGTATGTGAAATAAAATGCTATATTTTACTGATTATTTTAGTTGCTTGCTTTGTGCTTGGCCCTTTAATAGGGCTTGCAGCTATATTTTCATTTTATTTTTACATTTTTGTGGGATTCATAAAGTCAATAATGTCTGGGTGTAACTGTCCAGAGATTATTAAAGCAAAAATTATCTAAAAAAAAAAACCCATTATTATTATTATTATATCTATTTTTCATATTTTTAATATGATTATTTTTTCTATTTTTATATTTCTATCTATCATTGTATCTAAAAAAAAGCAGTGTTTTAAAATATTATTTTAAAATGAATTACGTACTTGTGTGTAGCATGAGTATGTAATTTGGGATGCAAACTTGAGTTATTTTCTTGAATGTTGTTTTTCTGCCGTCTGTAGGAGCTGGCGGACGAGCTGGCGCTGGTGGACGTGGTCGAGGACAAACTCAAGGGAGAGATGATGGACTTACAGCATGGAAGTCTCTTCCTAAAGACGCCCAAGATCGTCTCAGGCAAAGGTAGCACACTTCTTCTGTCACCTGAACTCCTCAGTGACACCGTGGATGTTACTCACTCATGCTAAGTCGCCACTATGATGCTGGTGGTTGCCTATGCTGTGCAGTTGCTGAAGTTTTGTAGCATGTTACGATATGGTTGGTTGGGAGTGATTTCTTTCAAAAGAGAGCTAAAAATGCTGCCTTCTGAAATGTTTTCTCCTTTAGATTACTCTGTGACGGCCAACTCTCGTATCGTGGTGGTAACGGCAGGCGTTCGTCAACAGGAAGGCGAGAGCAGACTGAATCTGGTGCAGAGAAATGTCAACATCTTCAAACACATCATCCCTCAGATCGTCAGATACAGCCCCAACTGCATCCTCATCGTAGTGTCCAACCCAGGTACACACACACACACACACACACTATCATACATCTCACACTTTTTTTTGCTTTTATAACACAGTTTTTCTGCCCATACAGTGGATGTTTTGACCTATGTGACCTGGAAGCTGAGCGGCCTGCCGAAGCACCGCGTCATCGGCAGCGGAACCAACCTGGACTCGGCTCGCTTTCGTTACCTGATGGCCGAGAGGTTGGGCATCCACCCCAGCAGCTTCAACGGATGGATTCTAGGAGAACATGGAGACTCCAGCGGTGAGGCAATCCAGACATATATATAATTGTGTGTATATATTAGTAAAAAAAATTATACAACTATTATATAAAATAAATGTATACAATATTTACATATATTTAAATATATATAAAATTTAAATATATATTTATATATATATATATATATATATTCAGCATAATTAAATTATAATGCAATACAAATAAATAATAAAATATATTTAAAACTAATATATATATATATATATATACATATATAAATAATAAAAATATTAGTAATTTTTATTAAAAAATATAAATTATGTAAATAATAATTAATAAAAATAATAAACTAAAATATCATAAATAATACAATTATAATTACAATAATTAATATTTATTAAATTTAAAAAAATAATAATAAATTATATATAATTAATAATAAAATGTATTAAAATAAATAAAATATTAAAAAGAATAAAATTATTATTAAAATAATTATAATACGTATGCATTATTAAAAATAAATAAAAAATATTTAAATAATTAATATAATAAATAATAAACAAAAAAATACAATAAATATTAAAATTATTATTAAAATAATTATAATCTGTATGCATTAATAAAATAAATAAAAATATTAATATTAACTATTAAATATTAACTTTTATTATAAATAAATTAAAAATATCATAAATAATTCAATTATTAAAATATTATAATTAATATTTAATAATAAATTATATATAATTAATAAAATATATTAAAATAAATAAAATATTATAAATAAAATTATTAAAAGTATTGTTAACAATTATATATATGCATTATTAAAATAAATATTTAAATAATAGTATTATAAATAATAAACTATAAATACAATAAATAACAAAATTATTATTATTAAAATAATTATAATTAGCATTTATTATTTTAAATGTATAATAATAAATTATATATAATTAATAATAAAATATAAATAAAATATTATAAATAATAAAATAAAAAATAAATAATATTTAAATAATAGTATTATAAATAATAAACTATAAATACAGTAAATAACAATATTATTATTATTAAAATAATTATAATTAATATGTATTATGTTAAAAACAATAATAATGAATTATATATAATTAATAATAAAATATAAAAAATAAACAAAATATAAATAATAAAATAAAGTAAATCATATTTAAATAATAGTATTATAAATAATAAACTATAAATATAATAAATAAGAAAATTATTATTATTAAAATAATTATAATATGTATTATTTAAAAAAAATAATAATAATAAATTATATATAATAATAAAATATAAAAAATAAATATATTATAAATAATACAATTATTAAAATAATTATGTCACATGCATTATTAAAATAAATAATAATAATGACAAATTAAAAAAATAAGTACAAATATAAATACAATTATAAATTGTAAAATGTTATGTTTTTAAAATACATTCTATTTATAAATAATAAACATATAATATAAAATAAAACCATAAATATTGCCATCAAATTTTGAACATTTCATATCGTTCAAGCACTCATGGTCTCTCTGTGTGTTTGTATTGCAGTTCCTGTTTGGAGTGGCACTAATGTGGCAGGAGTCAGTCTGCAGAAACTCAATCCAGATATCGGCAAAGACACGGACAGAGAGAACTGGAAAGAAACGCACAAGAAGGTCGTGGACAGGTACGTCAATGAGTTCGTCTTTTAGTTCTTATTCCTCACTAAAGAATAGATCATCCGAAATGTATACTACGCAGTTTACTTTGAAAAAAGAAATTAGTGTACCTATAAAGTATGCACTACCTTGAGCATGTGTTCACCGCAGTGCCTATGAGGTGATCCGACTGAAGGGTTACACTAACTGGGCCATCGGCTTGAGTGTGGCCGACCTGACCGAGAGCCTCATGAAGAACCTGAACCGAGTCCATCCCGTTTCCACCATGGTGAAGGTCAGGACAGTATTACTATTCATTAAACACCTTCACCTTATAGTGGGGCATGTTGTCACACTGCCATTAAATGAGAGCAAAAATAATGAAACCCATTTCCAGGCCTGAATGAAGATGTTTGTTGCAGGGTATGTACGGGATCGGTGACGAGGTCTTCCTGAGCCTGCCGTGCGTGTTGAACAGCGCTGGAGTGGGCAGCGTGGTCAACATGACTCTGACCAGCGACGAGGTCTCGCAGCTGAAGAAGAGCGCAGACATGCTGTGGCACATCCAGAGAGACCTTAAAGATCTGTGACGCTAACTCACAACCAAGAGCTTTCATTCACAGCGTCACATGTTTGATCACTGCTTGAGCGGTTCACTGGAGGGCTTGCATAAGATTTTTTTTTAAATATCTAGTATTACGTAATTAATCGTACTATCAAATGATTTAGGGGTCTGAAATTACATTTACATAACACATGACTGTCACATTAGCACTTTGTTTGAAAGCAGATCTTGGTGTCTGAAAGCTTACGGTGAATATTATACGCTACAATTGAAAAGTTTGGACACACTTGACTGAATTGATGTTTCTTATGATCCTAAAAACCTTTTGATCCAAACGTTTCTGCTCAAATGCTTCAAATTAGCTTTGTAAACAAATATAAATTGTGCCAACATTTATATTACGTTGAGAAAAACTAACTATTTTTAATCAAAAAATGCATGGATTGTGAAGGAAAAGCATCATCAAGCTTTTAAGTCCTGGGTATATGCTAGTGTATTGAACGCACAGCCTTACAAAGTATACTTCATTTGACTCGTACACATACACAGGCGTTCGACGCATGCGCAGTTTTGAGCAATCTCTCTCCACGAGTTACAGTCCATGTAAACATCTTTGTGTTCTTTAATGCTAGAGTTGTACAAACGAGGGTACTTTCTAACTTCCTAATCTTTCTAACCTTCTCCGTTGTCGCTGTAGCTTGCATGACTACCTTGTGAATCGACGCCCCCAGGGCACGGTTGCCACCTTGTGGATAAACTAATTACTGCAAAAAAATAAAAATAAAATGCTCATATGCCACCTTCGTGTATAAGTATGCGAGGTTACAAAAATCCGCCGGTGCGCGCACAGTATAGAAAGATGGTTCACCTCCACTCGTTATGAATGGGATAAACTGCAACGCGCAATATGGCGGAATACGTACTCGCGAACTTCCCTAAGCACTTCCCCTCAGGGGAATCCCTGCCGCCATTTTGAAGTGCGTTCAGTGGACAAGGTAAGTTTATATGGACAGACCCTCGTCCCCTCGATTTTGACTGAGGGAGCGAGTCTACTCTGATGTACACTTAAAGCAGCTCTATATCCCACAATTCAACTTGATTGTGACGTCACAGCTGATCGAGATTTAATCGCATAATAATTGCAGCTACCTTACATTCACAGTCAAAGTTTATATTTGTTTAATTTGTGTAATTTTATTTGTCTTCAACAGCTCATATACCTATAGGATTTTATATATTTCTCCAAAAACATTTAAACCTTATGCACGAGTTCCGCCAGTAGTGGGCACTAGTGCAACGTAAGCAATGACGCACAATGAGACGGAGGAAAGTTAGCGAGTGAAGGGCATAAAAATTTGGAGTGGAACGCAGCCTTGGACTTGGATGCCCGAAATAGGTGCCTGGAGGTGTTGCAAATATGGCCGCCGAGTGAACAGACTTTCCTTGAAAGGGACTTTGGTACTCTTCTGATGACGAAATTCACGTCATGCGCACTGACCCTCGCGTGCGTGCGCGTTAAAGTGAAGTATATTTTGGGCTTTAGGTTACATGTTCAGCAGTGTTCAAAAGCATCCCATGATGCACCTCATGATGGTTGATTAATGTCTAAAGTGAGAAGAGTTGGAATCCAAAGAAAAAACTCAAATATGAGTTTTCATTCGGGTCACATTTAATCACGAAATTTGAAAAATAGTCATATAAGAAAAAGTAGGTGTGTCCAAACTTTTGACTGACATTGTTGCACTTCCAAATGACTGTTGATTAAGGGAACTACTCAATGTACACACTAAATGTTGATATTGAAGTGCAATGTGTGAGCCAAATGCTACAAATATATACATTTTTGTGTAATGTTTGCACTGAGCACTGTTATAAGGCTGTAGATGTGATGTCAGGCAACAGATAGCTGGATCGTCAAGGATATAATCCATTTATTAAACAGGATCTTTGTCAGTAAAAATGTATATTAGTCCCACATTTCAAGTATGTACAAATACTTCAAGTCAGTCATGTAATATAACAGCATATCACGCAGGTTGCTGAATGTCCTCGTGTGCGCTATGAAACAGTCTCCGCTCCACTAGGTGGAGCTCATGTGGAAAAAGTCCAAATTAGCCTCAAGATTTTGACAATTAAAAAGAGCAAAACAAACCAGTTGGCACATAAAAACAACAAAAAAAAAACAGTAACGACTTTATTCAGAACCCAGTGATTCCTTCAGTGGAACTTCATCGTCCGCTCATCTAGTCGTCGTTTGGGGTGCAGTGGTCCCTGTCGCCCCCTGGAGGGAGACGCGTGATGCAGCAACAATGACATCGCCTGACTTGGTTTGGTTATCAGTCCCAGAAAAAACACGAACTTCTTCACAGGTAAAATATCAAAAAATCTCATCTGGTTCAGAGAGGTTGGCCAGCAAGACGCCGAGCCCGACGCACATTATGACAAATATAAATATGAGCCACTCATAGAAAACTAAAACAAAAAACTAAACCGTTGACCGTTATACCATGGTGTTGCTCTCACCAACTTTATCCACTAGCTGAAAGAGAAACAGAAAAACAGTCAAAATGAATCATTTGACAGGATTTGAAGTGTCTGTCACTTACGCAAGCACAAAATACCAAACCAGTGACAAGAGTCAGCAAACTGTGGTTGACTTACTCCACTGATGCCAGGAAGGTTCAGTAAAGATCCCAGAATAGGCACCCGCCTAATGAAGCCAACCGCTACTGGGAAAAAGCCCCTGAAAACAGATGGAGACCCAATTAAAAACAAGTATTATTAAATTCAGAATATCTTCCCCTCCCTTTTGCAATAACTTCTCTGATGACGAGGGCGGGGCAACCTGTCACTCACATGAGATCCACCAATAGCAAACCAGAACCATCCAATCAATTCCCCACAGACAAAATCAAGCCCCGCCCTACATTTGTTCTTGTTTGAGAAGCAGTTTCACTCATGCTGCATCCCACTTCACCTACTTATACTACACCCTAAAAGTATGTACTCTTTTAGTAAAGAAAAAGAAAAATATCTGAGTTACTTTTTTTTTTAAATAAGTAACGCAAGTTACTTTGTTTTCACATTTACTGACTGATGGCTCTCCTGTCCCCATGTTGAGAGAAATCAGGAGTGAAGAGGCGTTGTGTGTGAACATGACGGTTATTCTAGACTAAACGTGAGCATACATAGAGTACCTCAGGGATGACGTGTTTTTGTAGGCCAACCCAGAAGTTAGCGGCGCACGGGTTCCCTCGATCGAAAGCCAATGCATTTTTCCCATAGACTTTTGGAAAATCGCAAAAAATAAGCTCTGTGTTTAACAAAGGGTTATGACACTTACACGTTTTGTCTATCAAGATAATCTTTACAAGTTAACACAACATTTATACATTTTGAAGCCTAAATAAAGTCGTCAGATATAAAAAGCTAACAGTAGGCTATAAACGGACTACAGCACACCATGGTCGCGGATCAACGTCACCACCACCAAGCTTCCTCAAACTTTATTTAGAAAACAACTTAATTTAAAAACATGCCCGCTGATTATGATCTGCGCTGTGTATGAATACTTATCCACTTTTTCATGAGAAATGCTGTCCAAATGTCCTGTTTGTCATGATGACGTCTAAAGTCCCCGCCAAAGGAAGTAGTCCCTTTTAGCAATTTGTTAGCAAACGCCGTTTTTAAGACACAATAAAGGTTTCAAAAAAAAAAAAAAAAATCACAAGCGGGTTATAAGTGGTGTGTTTTATGTCATAGATCAAAACGTGAAAATATTTAGAGGCTTTGTTAACCACAGACCTTATTTCAGGCGATTTAGCAAAAACCCATTCAAAAAACCCATAGACTTTAGGTCGATGGAACCGGAAGTCCTAAAATGCTAACTCACTTCCGGGTTTTGCCTACAAAAACACGTCATCCCTGAGGTACTCTATTTACTCATTTACTTACTCCTGTGTCCTATTCTTCTGTATTCCAGAATGGCAGCACAGCTGAAAGGTTTGTTTGAGCTGCGCCTTCTACTGTACAGGCGTGAATTTGCATTTCCTTCAGCCTGAGGCTTATTGGTTTCACTTTTGGTGCGAAAGGGCCTTTACATTTGCCAAAAATAGAACTTTTTTTTGTTATAAAAACAAACAAACAGCCCAGGTGAGAAAAAGTAACGCAAAAGTAATGTTACGCGTTACTTTCCATAAAAAGTAACTAGCACAATTAGTTACTTTTTTAGGGAGTAATGCAATATTGTAATGCATTACTTTTAAAAGTAACTTTCCCCAACACTATTGCATCATAAAATTGCGTAATAAATTAGTGTTTGCAGTTCTGAACCGAATCCTCCTCCAAAGCGCAATGTGTTGTTAGCCGTTATAGTGTGCACTGATCCATACTTTGAAAATCTAACGGAAATAATAGACCATCCGGGGACTTTTGGCAGACTCTTTTCAACATACTATGCTTTGGGACGAACTTATTCTAATCTCACATGCTATTTAGGATGGATAGTATTGACATTGGGACACAGGGTCAGATATGCATCACAACCAGGTGTGCTGCACAGGTCCTGAAAAGTGAAGCCAAAGCATTGATCGCCCCCTGGTGGCTGGCTGCAGTATAGGTCATAAACCTGGCCCTCTCCACGTAATTGAATGGGACGCGAGGTAAACTCAAAAAATCCAATTACACTTTAATTATTTTTTTTCCGAAGATGGTCATTTTAGGTAGTTATCACGCTGACATTTGCTCAAGTGTGCGTTTTTTCAGTAAGTTTGCTTTTAGTTAGTTATTTGATGCTATGAAAATGGGGTGTAACGTCATGATTGACAGCTGTGTTTGCAATCGAGACCTTATTCAGAGAAATTTTTTTACATCCTATGGTCACAATAAGGAATGAAAGACTATCACAACTTCCATTTCATGCTGACTTTAAATTTTTTGTTAATTTTGAACAAAAAAAGTTATATAATGTAGCTTTAAAATAAATAAAAATAAACCCCTTTATGGTCATGCAAAACCACCCGAAACAGGGTTTATTTATTAATAAAACAGCAACAACAACAACAAAAAACTCACCGGAAGAGAAGGAAAAATCCATAAACCTCCAGGACGACACCTACAATCGGCCATCCGATGAGCACCACAAAAACACCTCCCAGAAAGAAACCAGTAGCTTTCATTTTATGCCGCTGGAAGAAGAACCTGAAAGTCCGTTCCAGTCCGATAACAAATGAGAGACCTGCAACAAACAAGATCTACAAACACACACAGACATTCATGTTCAGTTCAAGGAGGAGGGTTAATTTCAGAACACAAATCTGAGCGTTCACATCACATTTTACTCCATTCAAACAACTTTGTTTCCATGTTAAAACACACACTCACATTTCCTATGGCCAAAAGTGCCTTATCAAAGAACAGAATCATTCCGAAGAAGAGGAAAAACACGCCGAAACCTGTCAGCCCCATCCCGATCTCTGATCAAACACAAGAACAGACGTCATTAGTGCTGAATTACAAATCTATAGAGAGTTACTGCATGCAAATGAGTCATATTTGAGAGGTTGCAGAAATTAAGATTAAGTAATTAAGTATACAAGTAATATTGTTGTACAACTTGCAATTGCATTAGACTTTTTCTTCTTTTTTTTAATGCTTTGGAAAAGATTTGATTACCATATACCATGGTATTTGCATGGCACTCCACAGCACTTCAGAGAATGCCATGGTAATATATCTATCATATCAAATAGATAGATAGATAGGCAACAGTATAATATGGTTATACTACTGATAAATCACCATACCATATTACCATATTTATATACTATAGTACATTACCATAATGGCAGTGATATTACCATGGTATCATAGCTCATGTTAGAGTTACCATATTTGATTGTACTGTTAGAGGCCAGGCCGTGTATCCTCATTCATTCTCTTTCATCACTTCAAGAAGATTTTCAAGCTTTAAAGCCGCATTTTCAATATTTCTATCTAGATTAACATAACGCAGAGATACAGTAAATTTGACTTACTCTGTGAGTCCGTTAATGAAATCATGTTTGTGTTGTGTATCAGCAGGTTTACTAACTGACGAGTAAAACTGTTCTGTGTGTGTGATCGCCACGACACCGGAAACACGTATAGATACTTTAAACGTCTGAAATGACGCAGATACGCTCTGTAAAAAAAAATTCAAATAGCGCTCATTATTATTATTTTTTACTTTATTTTATTTAAAAGGTGTTTTATTACTGCTACCTCTCGCGATTATGCAACTCCTACGCAAATACTTGCAAAGTTTTTAGTTTGAATGAACCCAGTCGCTTCCGTTTGTGTTGCTGGGAAATGTAGTTTTCAGTTGCATTCAGATACATTCTGGATAAGAGAAAAAAACTACAAATCCCAGAAAACGCAGTGTGAAGCAGGAAGGCATGTCTGTCTCTAGCTGGGAGACGTATTCATTGAAGTATCAATAGTTTGCGAGGACAGGAATATTTACACATTTATTATTCACAATGCCAACATCCGGATTATTGTAAAGCTGAAATAACTGTTGCGATTGTTTCGTTTTAGCCTTTAAAAATGAATACGTTGTTTGCGATTATTTTGGTGTTTGTTGGCTGCTGCAGTAATGTTGTGTTTTTGGAACTTTTGGTTAGGTGAGTTGCAAGTCTCTCATTTATGATCTTTTTTTTTTTTTCGCATCAGTGTGTATTTAAAGCATTTGAACTTCATATATGCTGTCAGTTCTTACTTCTTTAAATCATATATTTTACAGGGATTTCCCAGGATGTGGAAATATTGTCACATTTGCCCAGTTTGCCTTCATTGCACTGGAGGGGTTCATCTTTGAGGCAAACTTTGGACGCAAAAAGCCACACATACCCCTCAGGTTAACAATTTATACAATTTATATGCACAGTTTTGCACACACACGCGCATTTTTATTTTAACCATTCGTTTTGGCTTGTCAGACCAGATCAGTAAACAGTGGAAATTCATTGATTATTATAGGTGAATGTTGAGATGATTTGACAGATTACTATTATGTTATATGTTCATTCATTCATTCATTTTACAAAAATGAAATGCATATTTATGCATTTTTACTGTTACAACCAGTTTTTGCTTGTTGAACGAGGCTTTATTGATTATTATATTATTATAGGTGAGAGGTGAACACTTTGCTATGTCACTGTTATAGGTGGTTTGTAAGTCAGTGCACAGTTCAGAGAGCTTCAACAGATCATTATATCATTATATATTCATATATATATATGCACTACATCTAATATCTTTGATGTTTTCAGTGTGGATGCTTTCCACAGTATAAATATTTGCATAGAATATCGGATATGAAAACAAGACACCACTTGCTGAATGTGGTGTTGTGACAACAATATTGTGACAACAATATAGCATACTGCATATTTCACATACTTCAAAGGCAATATACAGTAGCTGCGTGTCATTTCGGAGGCCGCGTCCTCCGGAGGTCGCATTTGAAGGCTGCATACGTCATCTTATTTAAGAAAAGTAACCATAATAAAATTGACTGTTATTCCTCAGTAAAATACTGTAATTTCTTTCTTACTTTGCAATCTAACGGTTACTTTTCTCAAATGAGACCGCCTCTATGACGTATGCAGCCTTCAAATGCGACCTTCGGAGGACACAGCCTTCGAAATGAGACACAGCTCGTATATAGTGTACTGCACAGTGTACGACATTAAACCTGGGGGTTTCGATATTTTTTGATGCCACGGGCCCCAAATATGATCATCCTTATGTGAGGGACTCCATCTTAAATTATAAAAGGCAGCTATCTTTTATAAACACCCAGTTTATACACTTACTAATAAATTAATTAATTATTATAATTAGTAATATATACATATTATAATTAATTAATTAAATTAATATAATAAATCTAAAATAATTTTGTATTGTTACATTATTTATATCTATATATTAGTTATTTATTTTTATATTTATTTTATATTATTTTATTTATATTTTTATTTATTGTATTAATCATTTTTTACATTTATTTTAATTTAATTAATTTATTTATTTGGTTTATTCTTCTTATTTATTTATTTAAACATTTTTTTACCTGACTTTTCCACATACCCTTTCACTCCCCGAACCCCAGTCTGAAAACCCCTGCTAGTATTTCATTCCTAACATAGTCGTGCAGTTTTGAACCTCAACGAGATGACTTATGTTACAGTCTTTGTGCTAAATCTAGAATCACAGACACATCTTACGTTCAGTCGTTCTTAACTGGTTTTGCTTCAGGACAGATTTTGTACTGATCATCAAGTGGGCATCAGAAAAATGACCTTGATTAAACATTGTTCAATTCAGTATGAGGGCATGCAAATCTGTCCATGATGAAATCTGCCTAATTTGACTATTGTTTTGCCAAGTGCCAGAAGAATTTGCAGCAAAATATTGTTTGAATGCTCATATGGTTAGATGCATTACATTGTTTGCATTCAGCAATGTTTTTCCCTCCTGTCCATCAGAAACTCCAGCTTAACGTTTGTGTCTTTCATGACCTTTGGTGTCCTTCTCCTTTGCAGTAACTATGTGATCATGGTGACGATGTTCTTTACCATCAGCGTGATCAATAACTACGCCCTGAACTTTAACATCGCCATGCCGCTGCATATGATCTTCAGATCAGTGAGTGTCACTCATTTCATTCATTCATTGCTTTGAAAACTGTGCCTTAACTTCTCTTTTTTTTTCCACAGGGATCTTTAATAGCAAACATGATTCTCGGTATTGTCATCTTGAAGAAAAGGTATGCTGAATATCATGCAGAAAATCATTACTTAAAGGTGTCATATTATGCTTTTTTATATTTTCTTACATCTTTCTTTAGTGTGTAATGTTGCAAAAAAAATTGCAAAATCTCTATTGTGTTCTTGAGTTTTCTTCCGGGAACGAACATGAACACGTCACAATATTCCTCATTTAAATAATTCCCGCCCAATGCAAATAAAGGGGCGGCCCAAAATAATTCCCACCCAATGCAAATAAAGGGGCGGGGCCTGGTTGAGTTAGTTAGTAGTGTGTTGAAACTCGCCGTTATGGTAAGGAGCGGGACATTTCCCAAACACGCTCGAAGCGCTTGACCAATCACAACACACTGGTCCAGCCGACCAATCAGAGCACATTGTGCTTTTCAGAAGGAGGGGCTTCATAGAGACAGGAGCGTTACTGACAGACTGGGAAGAGAGGAGCTGCAACAATGGAGAATATGAGGAAAATAATCAACATTCAAGCATGAAAACCCAAAAACAAATCAAGACTTTGAAAAAGGGCATAAAATGATTTTTGCATATTGTTCAGTCACATTGTTATTTTATTCTGACTGCAGATATTCGATGAGTAAATATCTCTCCATTGTGCTGGTGTCTGTGGGCATTTTCATCTGCACTATTATGTCGGCCAAACAAGTGGTGAGTTTGCAAAACCAGCCTGGATTAATAGTTGTTTTGCATTAATAGGCACAACATACTTGCATTTCAATGCTTTATTTCACATCTTATCTGCACCTAACACATCAGGTCTGATCCTTATGTAGAATGTTGAGAAAGGGGCGACGGAGGAAGATGGTGTTTATGCCTTCATGCATTGGCTTCTGGGTAATATTCTCACTGCACATTCAATGTATAACTCACAATTCTGACTTTATAACTCGCAATTGTGTGTTTATATCTCGCAATTCTGAGAAAAAAAAGTCAGAATTGTGAGATAAAAACCTTGCAATTACCTTTTTTATTTTTTATTTCATGGCGGAAACAAGCTTCCATAGTTTTCAATATTGATAATAATCAGAAATGTTTCTTGAGCAGCAAATCATCATATTAGAATGATTTCTGAAGGATCATGTGACACTGAAGACTGGAGTAATGATGCTGAAAATCCAGCTTTGATCACAGAAGTAAATTACAGTTTAAGATATTTTCACAGAGAAAACAGTTATTTTGAATTCTAATAATATTTCACAGTATTACTGATTTTACTGTATTTTTAATCAAATAAATACAGCCTTGGTGAGCAGAAGAGACTTCTTTCAAAAACATTAAAAGTCTTACCGACCCCAAACTTTTGTACAGTAGTGTACATACTGCATACTGCTAAAGTAGTGTGTTAGTATGCTATTCTGAACCTGCCCTAAGACATTTATTGAGTATATGTGAGAAGTTAAATCATTCTGAACTTTATTTCTCATTTTGGAGTACCCATGTAAGCAAGATATTCGATTAAATTAGTGCCGTTGTGTTTCAGGTATCGCCATGCTGACGTTCGCCTTGCTGATGTCTGCGAGAATGGGCATTTTCCAAGAAACTCTGTACAAGAAGTATGGAAAACACTCCAAGGAGGCTCTGTTCTACAATGTGAGTCAGTGACTGTACATATGATGCATGCAACATATGAGTTTGTGGGATTAAGTGGAATTTCTCTGCCTTTTTTTCAGCACTGTCTGCCATTACCAGGGTTCCTCCTGCTGTCAACGGACATCTACAAACACGCCGTGCTGTTCAGCCAGAGCTGTGAGTCTGATTGTAGAGGGAAACTTTTGTAATGTTATAACTGTCTTTACTGTAATGTTTGATCAATTTAATGCATCCTTGCTGAATAAAAGTTTTTTTTTTTTTAAACTTTTGAACGATAGTGCATATAAGCCTTAAAAAGTTTGACTTTCTTTGCCTTTTTGGTTTGAAATAACAAACCGATGACTTTCTCTCAAAGCTCCAGTGGAAATCCCTGTGATTGGTCAGTCTATGCCAGTCATGTGGTTTTACCTGCTGATGAACGTCATCACCCAGTATCCTTTCATATTTGTTATATTAAAGGGTTAGTTCACCCAAAAATGAAGACTCTATCATTTATTACTCACCCTCATGTCGTTCCAAACCCGTAAGACTTTCGTTCATCTTCGAAACACAAATCTTTTTAATGAAATCTGAGCGATTTATGTCCCTCCATTGACAGCCTAAACAACTACCACTTTCAAGCCTTAGAAAGGTAGTAAAGACATCATTAAAGTAATCCATGTGGCTCCAGTGGTTTAAGTACAAAATATTAATCTTCAACACGCATTCACATAAAAACATTCGCATGGAGTACTTTAATGATGGCTTTACTACCTTTCTGGGGCTTGAAAGTGGTAGTTGCGTAGACTGTCAATGGAGGGACATAAATTGCTCAGATTTCATTAAAAAGATCTTCATTTGTGTTTCGAAGATAAACGAAAGTCTTACGGGTTTGGAACGACATGAGTAATTAATGACAGAATCTTCATTTTTCATTTTTAACATTTTGTTTATGGACTTTTATTGCTTGTATTGGACAGGACTGTAGAATCCTAATTGCATGCCAACTTGTCAAGAAGTCTGTCTAGAGTCAGTTTTATGTTGTGTACTTCGTCCTTAGCCAGGTTTCTCAGATATGTGTGCATCCGCGGCGTCTTTATTCTGACCACAGAGTGCGCGTCACTCACGGTCACACTGGTGGTGACGCTGCGCAAATTTCTGAGCCTCATTATTTCCATCCTGTACTTCCGTAATCCCTTCACAACCTGGCATTGGGTGGGAACGGCCGTGGTGTTCTTGGGAACGCTGCTCTACACAGAAGTGTGGTCCAGTGTTCGTGCGGCAGTGAAAGGAGAGAAAGCCGACAAGAAGGCAGAGTAAACTGTACAGGAATTGTAATACCTCTGTAGTTCTGTGCGAGTGTGTTTTGTTGGTCACTTTTCATTGGTTTACTGTGAATGGATGAGCTCTTGAAGTATGTTTGGGCCAATTTTTTGAGCTGTTTTTGAGCCAGATGTGTGTGTAGAGCATTTGTATGTAAGCTTGCACAATCCATGACCTGTTTCAGATCTGTTTTTGCAGAAAAAGACACACTCCTTTTGTTCCTGCCACCATATTTACTTAAGGAAAATCACATAGATCTACTTCATCGCACATTGCGACTGACATAATGGTCAATTCTGGTCAATTCAGGACTTGCAGCTAACTTGGTATGTATTAATGTTCACAACAAGTTATTTATTTTCCAATTTTTAATCACAGTCAGTATTGGTAAGTCAGTAAATATGTCGGCCCACTTACATGTGTGAAATAAAGTAAATACAACTACAAACGATAATGCAAAACATTTATGTAATAATTTTAAGTTGTAGTCATAATATCAGTTTTGACATTTTGTAGTCGCCTTACAGATGAGTATCAGGGTGAGCTAAAGCAATACTGTAGAAAACAAAACTGCCAGAACTGTAGGTGTTATGTTCATGAGGCTACAATTTGTGATTTTGCATGGAGTTGTGTAAGAAACGTTGTTTTTTATCAGCTAACTCAGAGACCTCATAAACTAAAGGAAATCTTTGTCTTTTGTGCATTTCTTTCACTCACATCTGTGGTTTTGTTCACCTCGTGTGTTCTTGATATTCTATTAATTTTTTTTAGTCTTTATTGGCTATAAAAGCATCAATACCCAGGGTTTTCATGGGGGTAATGTATTGTTTGTTGCTCATGTTGATCTCATGAACTCACACAGTTAGTATTCTTTACAAAAATTCATCATGGTAACCTTATTTTCCACCAAAATACAACAATTAATGCACTTATTGTTAATGCTGTAACATAAAAATAATGAGATTGGGCTAAAAAAAAAAGTATGATTTACATTTTTAGTACACAGAACAGTTTGTTTTTGCCATTTTTAATAATAATGAATAAATAATCACATCATGTATTATTAACACACCATATAAGCCACGCCCCCAAACAAATCGCGCAAAAGCACATAATGTCCACTTCAAGTACTTCTAAAACGTAAAATATTGTATGATCCCAGATAATATATATTGACAAAAACATTTATTGTATATTATAAACGTTTATTTTCTGACAGAAATAAATCGCTTGCTCTGAGGAGGTTTGAATGAACGGGGGTCTGTAGAGAGAAATTCCTCAGGGTGTGAGAGTGGGAAGGGCCGAACTGAACACGAGCTTTTGGGCTGTTAGCGAAGCCCGTACTGAATTTCCCATCAAATAAATCCCATTTTTGTATTTTATTTACAATAATTATCACATTAAACTAGAGATATAGATACACCGTCGCAGTGATGGGAGGCAACAGCAGCTCGCGCCACGTTTCTCTCGATGATGAAGCCGATGAGGTAACATTCATAAAGGGCATTCGGGTAAGTGTACTAGATAACAATAAACTTATGAAAAAGAGTTTTTCCTTTTCTTTATTAACTAATTATAACTACGTTATCTCCACTGTTCATAAAAAACTTTCTTTGGTGCGTACTTCACGCTACTTGTATGTACTTGCACTGCAGTTTCACTGATTCAGTCAAAGACTTTGACATTATATCATTGTAATATAGTGCAAATTGCATGAAATGCATTGTTTGTGGAGATTTTATGGTTGTAGAACAAAATGTACTGCAGTGCATGTAATGTTAAATATAGCCTATGGGTCATGCATGTTGACCTGCTCTGCATACTTAGCATGCATACTACACCTATACATGACTGGTAAACTTATAGACATAATGCTTTCTAAACAGACTTGTGCTTGACTAGTGACTGCAGAGCCCCACACCAACCTAATAGTACTGAAACCTATCATGGTACAGCCATGGTATTACTAGATTTTGTTGGACACATACCATGGTAATACCATGTTTTTGGGTATGTACCATGGAAATACCATGGTACATGAATTTGGTTGCCAGTATATATCAATGAACAATGGTATTGGTATGCTGTGCCAGAATAATTAATGCAAATTCAATCAATTCCTGTGTTATTTGCAGTTGCTTGCATCTGCATTTGCATAAAATACAAAAATAACGCAACATCAGCTAATGAAGATCCACGAATCCTGATATTATTATCGCAAAGTTTGAAAAAGATTAGTAAATTCATTTTGGGCAACAGTAATCTGGACAAAAAAGTTATACAAGATCCTCATGGGACCATCTTTTAGGTGATGCAGAAAAATGTTTTTATTGTAAAACGCAATGCTGCGCATATTTTAATGAACGAGAAAATGTATATCAATGCTATTTCTTTTCTGATGATAAACAGCTTTCAGAGAGAGTGGTTGAACGAATGAAGGAGTCTCCACCTGTGGTTCGCCCGCAAGCACCAACCAGATCCTTTATGCAGTCACCATCAACTCCTCCTGTGGCTCCTCTGGTTGAGTGTTCGGTTCCAAATGAACGTCATGTGCCCATAATGCCTCATTCTCCATCATACGCTAGTGCTTTGGTCCCTCCTCCTCTTTCGAAGCCAATAACACCTTTAGTGCCTCCTGTGACTGAGGAAACATCTACACCACCTTCATCTGTAGAGTCACCTACAGGTAATGAGCATGTAGTTGTACCTGATCCTCAACCTGCTGAACCCATAAATGCTCCTTCACGAGTCTCAAGTGAACCACTAACTGCTCCTCCATTAGTGGAACCAACCAGTGCACCTGTTGAACCCTTAATACTACCTCCTGTCACAACCTCTACTACTGAACCTGTAACCATTCCACCTTCACCAACCACAGACCCACTTACTGAACCTGTTACATCTTTAGAGTCCTCTGTTGAACCTGTAGTTGTACCTACTGAACTTCTCGTTCCATCTGCTGAACCGATTGATCCTGTAGAGACTCCATCCTCCTCTACTTTATCTGCTGAACCAACATCTGCTGACCCCATGGACTTACCTGTTCCTTCACCTGTTGAGCGTGAGAATTCACCCTTCCCAATCTCCATACCTGATCCCATTCCATCAATCCTGGAGGAGTCTACTGTGTCACCATCTGGATCTGCTTCAGATGTGGTTTCGCCTAATGAAATGCCTTCCAAGGCGCAAATGGGTCCACCTTCAACTGAAAAACCTCTGGTTCCTCGTCTTCCCCCAGTTGAGGAACCTGTTGTTCCTTCCTTAATCGACCAAGTTGAGGTCTTTCAACCTCAAACACATGTTGGTAAGTTCATAATCCGGTACATTAGTCTTACCACAGTCTTTCTGGTTAATTTTTTTTACTGATTGACCAGCAAAGTCTCCAATTGTTTCTCAGTATTTTATACAAATGCTTAACTCAGTCTTGAAGTCAATGAAATGAGGCATGAACATCATGATTTTCTGTAAAGCTGGTTTGAAATAATGTGTATTGTGAAAAGCAAATAAATTTGACTTGATGTCCGTATTGTGACGTACATCTGAGTTTAACAGATTATCACTAGAGAAAAGTCTGTCATTTCCACCAGAAGGACCAGTTATGGCATTTTAAATATACATTAGACAATAGATAGGGTGAATTTCCATCTCGTGTTGACTTTAACATCTCAGAAACTTGATTGTGTTCCATAATTCATTGGATATCTCCATTCATCCTCAAATGCGGCTGTGTTTCTTCTGTTTAGTGAATGAGGAAAAGCTCCGGAAGCAGATCAGAGAAGATCTCCAGAAGCTCCTGAACGAGGAGATGAAGACAGCAGAGCGTAATATGCTACAACAGTAAAAACTCATCTGATCTTTCAGCAACATACCCAAGAATGCAGTGAGTTTTAGTGTTTAAACTGTATTTACTGTGTGTTTTCGTGAGGCTGGAGGAAGAGAAAGCTAAAGCTAAGGCCCAGGCTCAAGCCGCAGCCCGACTCCAGATTCAGGAAGAGGTCCAGAAGGTTCTGGAAGAGGAGAAGGCGTCCTATCAGCAGACTCTAGCCGATGCCATTAGGAGGGAGCAGGTGAACGTTCAGGATGAGCGTCTCATAACTCAGTATTATGTAAGTCAGCTTCTGCACACAGGATCTTGCTCGTTGTGTGTTGTTTGTGTATGTGCCTCGAGTGTACGTGTTTCTGACAGTTTGAGCAGCTTCTTCTGTCTCATAACAAAAAAAATACTGTTGCCATACTGTGGTATCATATGGTACTTTCACATATGGCATTTACTCCACGGTCCTTCAAGGAATATTTTGGTTTAATATCATACATGTGGGGGAAAAAAAAAAACATAATAGTAGCATGGTATCATGCAGGGTTATTATAGTCAACTAAAACTGAAACCATGAAAAACATATATTTCTAATAAGTAATATTTCTCATTTTAATTTAGTTTATCCTGATTTACTAAAATAACTGAAACTGAAATAAAAATGAATATAAACAAACAAACAAACAAAATAACAAAATTACTAAACTTTTTTTGTACAAATTGGATGGATGGATGGCTAGATATATGGATGGATGGATAGATAGATAGATAGATAGATAGATAGATAGACGGACAGAAATAGATAGATAGATAGATAGATGGACGGATGGACGGACAGAAATAGGTAGATAGATAGATAGATAGATCGATAGATAGATAGATAGACGGATGGACGGACATAGATAGATAGATGGATGGATGGATGGATAGATAGACAGACAGAGATAGATAGATATATGGATAGATAGATAGATAGATAGATAGATAGATAGATAGATAGACGGATGGACGGACATAGATGGATGGATGGATGGATAGACAGACAGAGATAGATAGATATATGGATAGATAGATAGATAGATAGATAGATAGATAAATAGATAGATGGACGGATAGATAGATAGATAGATAGATAGATAGATAGATAGATGGACGGATGAACGGACAGAAATAGGTAGATAGATAGATAGATAGATGGACGGATGGACGGACAGAAATAGGTAGATAGATAGATAGATAGATAGATAGATAGATAGATAGATCGATAGATAGATAGATAGATAGACGGATGGACGGACATAGATAGATAGATGGATGGATGGATGGATAGATAGACAGACAGAGATAGATAGATAGATAGATAGATAGATAGATAGATAGATAGACGGATGGACGGACATAGATGGATGGATGGATGGATAGACAGACAGAGATAGATAGATATATGGATAGATAGATAGATAGATAGATAGATAGATAGATAGATAGATAGATAGATAGATAGATGGACGGATGAACGGACAGAAATAGGTAGATAGATAGATAGATAGATAGATAGATAGATAGATAGATAGATAGACAGATGGATGGACATGGATGGATGGATGGATAGATAGATAGACAGACAGAGATAGATAGATAGATAGATAGATAGATAGATAGATAGATAGATAGATAGACGGATGGACGGACATAGATAGATGGATGGATGGATGGATAGATAGATAGACAGACAGAGATAGATAGATAGATAGATAGATAGATAGATAGATAGATAGACGGATGGACGGACAGGGATGGATGGATAGATAGATAGATAGATGCTAGATATATGGATGGATGGATGGATAGATAGAGTTACTGTATATATATGCACATAAATATACAAATACACATAAAAATAATAGTAAAATTAATAAACTTAAACTAAAATAATAAGAAAATGGAAAATATCAAAAGAAAAACTAATTCAGAATATTAATAAAACTATAATAGTGTCTCAACGATACTAAAATAACTATGTTGCGTAACGTTTTCTCTGTATCCTCTACATTGATCTGCATGTGTTGTCTTTGCATATTGCTAATGTCCAAACGTTAAAAATGCATGAAGTAAGTGAAATGCTGGTGCTTTACTGCTGAGCTCCACTGTCACTCATTTCCTTTCCATCTCTCTCTTTCTCTCGATCTGCTCGTGTCTTTCAGTGGATGGAGAGGAAGGTAAGACGCTGCGGCTTCATTCTGCCAATCACTCGCTCTTTCACTCTATATCAGCAAGATGTGATGAGTGAGTGAATGCTTAAATACAAGGTTAAATTAGTTCAGTTTCATTTATAATATTTATCACACACACATACAAGCCATTGGTGGAAATTTAACATCATTTTTCAGTTTAGAGGTCATGTGTGAGCAAGACTGTTTGTATTGTACATCAAAAAATGCATGTGCCTTTAAACTCTATTTACTACAGTGATCAATTATTTTTATGGGAGATTTACAGTCATAACATGTTTTATCTTTAGGCTCAGAAGCTGGATGAAAAGGAGAAAGATCTGAAAAATCAGGACACTCTGTTCCGGGAGCAGATCACCAAGATGCAAGAAAAGGCAAAATGATTCATCCCATCTTTCATATACTCTCCATAACTTTTTCAGTGATGTCACCTCTGCATATGCAGTATATTACATGTGTTGTTGACCGTTTCCATTTTGTTGTCGTACAGACGGCTCAATTTACTAAAGTCACAGCTGAAAATTACAGGAAAGGCTTAGAAGACGCAACCAACCGATTCAGGTGAGTGTGATTTTAGTTCTACTAATATTTTGAATTAGCTTTTATTTTTATATTTTTAATTTTCATGTTAACTTTAGTTTAATGGTCACACTTTATATTAGGTGTCTTTTAACTACTATATTTCATTTTTGGGTGAACTAACCCTTTAAGTTTTTCAACAAATATTTATATTTTATTTCATTTCAGCTTTATTTCAATGAACAGAAATGTTTTAATAGTTTTAGTTAACGATAATAACCCTGGTGCAAGATCAGTAAATCAGTGTTTGTTTCTCTCCAGGCGATACCAAATCAAGCCAGTGTGTTTGGATCTACAGAGTCAGATAATGAAGTGTTACGCTGAGAATAAAGGTCAAACTATGAGTTGTTCCAACATCGCATCACTGTACATTCAGTGTGTGGACCGTGCCAAACAGGTAAACCGGACACTTGGATTAACATGACATGACTTACTATGGAAGCTTGTTTCCACCACAGAATGAAAAAAAAGGATAATTGTGACTTTTTATCACACGATTCTGACTTTTTTCTCACAATTGCGAGTTATAAAGTCATAATTGCTTGATATAAAGTCAGAATTGCTAGATATAGTTGAAATTGTGTGATGTAAAGTCGCAATTGTGTTATAAAGTCAGAATTGCGTGATATAAAGTCGCAATTGTGTTATAAAGTCATAACTGCGTGATATAAAGTCAGAATTGTGAGTTAAAATATCAGAATTGTGTGATATAAAGTCAAAAATGTGAGTTATAAAGTCAGAATTGTGTGATATAAAGTCAAAAATGTGAGTTATAAAGTCAGAATTATGAGTTATAAAGTCAGAATTGCAAGATATAAAGTCAGAACTGTGATATAAAGTCAGAATTGTGATATAAAGTCAGAATTGTGAGTTATAAAGTCAGAATTGTGTGTTAAAAAGTCAGAATTGCAAGATATAAAGTCAGAACTGTGAGTTATAAAGTCAGAACTGTGAGTTATAAAGTCAGAATTGTGATATAAAGTCAGAATTGTGAGTTATAAAGTCAGAATTGTGAGTTATAAAGTCAGAATTGCGAGATATAAAGTCAGAATTGCGAGTTATAAAGTCAGAATTGTGAGTTATAAAGTCAGAATTGTGAGTTATAAAGTCAGAATTGCGTGATATAAAGTCAGAATTGTGAGTTATAAAGTCAGAATTGTGAGTTATAAAGTCAGAATTGCGAGATATAAAGTCAGAATTGTGAGTTATAAAGTCAGAATTGTGAGTTATAAAGTCAGAATTGCGAGATATAAAGTCAGAATTGTGAGTTATAAAGTCAGAATTGTGAGTTATAAAGTCAGAATTGTGAGTTATAAAGTCAGAATTGCAAGATATAAAGTCAGAATTGCGAGTTATAAAGTCAGAATTGTGAGTTATAAAGTCAGAATTGTGAGTTATAAAGTCAGAATTGTGAGTTATAAAGTCAGAATTGCGAGATATAAAGTCAGAATTGCGAGTTATAAAGTCAGAATTGTGAGTTATAAAGTCAGAATTGTGAGTTATAAAGTCAGAATTGCGAGATATAAAGTCAGAATTGCGAGTTATAAAGTCAGAATTGTGAGTTATAAAGTCAGAATTGTGAGTTATAAAGTCAGAATTGCGTGATATAAAGTCAGAATTCCGAAATAAAGTCAGAATTGCGAGATATAAAGTCAGAATTATGTGATATAAACTCGCAATTGCGAGGGAAAAAGACTTTCAGATTTATTTCTCGCAGTTCTGACTTTATAACTCGCAATTACGAGTTTATATCACACAATTCTGAGAAAAAAGTCAGAATTGTGAGATAAAAAGTCGCAATTGCCTTTTTTATTTTTTATTCAGTGGCGGAAACAAGCTTCCATAACTTACTGATAAAAATACTGATTAAGAATGTTTGGGTTTTTTTTGCTGTGTAGCTTAGAGGATATCTTGAAACAAGACTTTAAAAAAAGTGGTTCAAAAAAGAATTACAGAAATATTTACACAATTTCTTGCATTTAATTTTTTTTCCAGGATAAAAAGTTAAGCACTGGAGGTTAACTTACCGCCTGAACATCAGATCTACAGTGTCATGGTGAAAGAAAAAGGGCAGAAAATACACACCTCTAAACCAGTCCTAAAACTCCAGACCTTTATAGCAAAATGTGCCAGTTAAACATTTCCCACTGGAAGCATGAGGGAATTTCATCCCTACAGAAAAAAAGGAAATTTTACACATTTTAGCAGTTTTGAATATGCATTTTCATGAGCCATGATTGGACACTGATAGTGAAATACCTCAAACTCTTTTAACTGTGAACTGTGAGCTAAATGTTTTTAGGTGCTGTCGAGAGCGTTGTTTGTCTGCACAGACATAGCAGTGTTTCTTGATCAGTAACCCTTTGTTTCAGAAAAATAGTGCACACTTTTTTACATGACCAAAAAGTACAAAGCGATG
Source organism: Mylopharyngodon piceus (assembly GCA_039654765.1). Classification (NCBI taxonomy): domain Eukaryota; kingdom Metazoa; phylum Chordata; class Actinopteri; order Cypriniformes; family Xenocyprididae; genus Mylopharyngodon; species Mylopharyngodon piceus. The sequence goes on along the minus strand of CM077459.1, from coordinate 18,060,749 downwards.
CACAATCTGGAAGCTGCTATGTGATGACACATTTTTGCATTGTAAAAAGTTTGTGCCTTTTCCTTTGAAATATTTTTTATGGTCATTTTGGACAAAAGTGATTGGCTTTAGCAGCACAGTTTGGATTTCATCCAAAAAGCAAAATGGCAACCTGTATAATAATGGGTCTAGGTCACATTATTTTGTAGGTTCTTCATTGTGCAACTTTAAATAACATATTTCCACTAGATGGCGCTGTCGCCCACAGTCTGTGGCCTGAAACTGAACGTTATTGTCATATTCTTGATGTATTGTGGAACAACGCTGCTCTAGAAGGTTAAAAGGACGACCAACCCTCTCAGCAATCCCATTTTCCCAAGCATCTGATGAGCAGAATGTCAATAAGTTCAGTATGAAACGAACATGACCAGTAAAATGAGGCAGTAGATGCATTTACATTCTGGTTTATTATTTTATTGATTCTCTGTATGGTATCAAGGGGGCTGTTATTCTGTCAGTGCAGTATTGTGTTGTATGAGAAGGTGAAATGAATAAGAAATCATGTCCACCTGCCTCTGGCATCCTCTGATAAACGTGTCCTACCAGCATGAACACATAGCCTAGATTCAGCACAGCAGTTCATGTAAATTTCACATCCCTCGCACTGAGTCTCTGCCTTAACCCTCTATCGCACGCATTATGAAAGCATGTTTGATGCAAAATATTCTTGTATAAAATGGACCTCATTATCGAAATCAAAATCCATTGGCTCCTAGTTAATGGTAAAGAAATAGCTCAAACTGTCATCATTTACTCAACCTCATGTTGCTCCAAACCCATATGACTTTTTTTTATTCTGTTGAACATTTTTAATGTATATGTCACTCTTTTGCATGAATTTACAGGAACTTTCATGCATCCAAAAGGATACAAAAGCACCATTAAAATATCATAGTAGTCCATACTACAAGTCTTCTGAAGTTATAAGATAGCTTTATTTGAGAAACAGATTGAAATTGAAGCTATTTGCTAAAAATCTTCCCTTTAAGCGAGTTGAGCTCAAGAACAGGATCAGTCTAATACACAAATGAATAATTTGTGAAGTGAATCAACTGATTTATCGAAAAGATCTGACTCAAGAATTTATTGTTTAAGAATCAGACATTGTTGTTAGTTCTCTAATGTACTCTCACACAAAACATATGGCTTTATGAGAAATGGAAAAATGAATCCTATGGGCTACATTTATGATGCTATCATCTTATTTTTATTATATATAAAAGATTGACTCTGATAATCATCAAAAAAAACTCCTTTTGGTGTTCCACAGAAAAAATAAAGTCACACTCTAAAAAAAAAAAATCTGTGTTAAAAACAACCTTAAATATGGACAAACCCAGCGGTTGGGTTAAATGTTTGACCAGCCTGCTGGGTAATTTTATTTAACTCAACTATTGATTAAAAATTACTATGGCTGGCTTATAATGAACAAAATAAGTTGGAAATTAAAAATCAGACACATAATTACTAGAGGCAACAGTAATAAGCAACTTAATGTTTATTATTTAATTAGCTACTACGGGGCTGTTGAATGCTCGAATCTGATTGGTTGACCAACGTTCAACGGTGTGCAATTACGCTGCCTTCACGTACTATCGGAAATTTGATAATTCCCACTTCTGAAGTCGTGATTATACGAGCTCATCACATTCAAGTTTCGAAATGGGAGGGCGTTCATGTGCAATTTTTAACTATTAAACTCGTATTTACGATAATTCCGAGGGCACGTGAAGGCAGAATTATTTTCAGGGAAACGCGCGGCTAAAGTAGTTCCAGCAGGTCTTGACCGCATTACAGTTCCATATCACTTCGCCAAATGTTTTCAGTTATTTCAATAGGTCCAGCCTACAACCGCAAAAGAACCAAAACCCACAACGACACCGACCAAGCAGATAAATATAGTAAACAATAGGATGAAAACGACAAATAATTGTATCCTTAAAGCGCGTACTCTCTCGCACGCGCTCTCTTTCAAACGTACACGTGACAGGTAACGTTAGCCTACTGTATAGTACGGACACACTCGCACAGAAACGTTTTGTCAGCGCTGCTCTGACGAATGAATCAGTAGAATAGTTTAGCAACTTAAAAGATACATGACTCACCAGAGAGGTAATAACTGTGCGGTTCTTGATAGATAGATAAATGTATAGTTTCGCTATTAGTAGAGACTACTGCCGTGAGAGATGCACATACTCAGGTAGGCTAATTCACATATGCTTATTCTCTCTCTCTGTCTCTCTCAACTGCGTTAATAACTGTATCAACGGTATTATTCTGCTATCAAGGCTCAAGTCTCCATTACTAGTTGTGAAATAATGTTTTAGAATTAGCAACGGAGGCGTGGAATGAGATGCGTAAGAAATTAGTCCCACACACAAGAGTGTTTTAAGGACAAAAACCTGACAAATGTCTTGAAATACAACATCAGAACAGTGTTTTCAGGTGTGGTAACCGTAGTATAAGCGGAATAATTGATTCCGGGCCGTTGAATTATTAGAAAACAATGCACACCCGAGGTGTAACGCATTACCCCCTTGCGTGTGCATTATTTTCTAAGAATTCAACGGCCCGTTGTTAATTATTCCTTACTTATTATTTATTAAACTTATTAATAAATGTTTAATTTATTAAACATATTAATAAATGTTAATTTCCAACCCATTTTGGGTTCATTTTTAAGCAAACAATATAGTAATTATATTAATTTAAACAATAGTTGAGTTAAAGGAACACTCCACTTTTTTTGAAAATAGGCTCATTTTCCAACTCCTCTAGAGTTAAACAGTTGAGTTTTACCGTTTTCGAATCCATTCAGCCGATCTCCGGGTCTGGCGGTACCACTTTTAGCATAACTTAGCATAGTTCATTGAATCTGATTAGACCGTTAGCATCTCGCTCAAAAATGACCAAAATATCATTGCGCCTGCGTAATGTCATTGCGCCTGCTGCACCCATGGTACGACAGCAAAGTTCCTTGATTATTACGCCAGAATGAGAGTATAGTTCCTAGCCATATCAGCCTAGAAAATCGCAACTTTTCATTTTTCGTCGGTCTTAGTACACGATGTAACTACAGAAGAGTCAAGTTTTAAATAGGAAAAATATCGAAACTCTTTGGTCATTTTTGAGCGAGATGCGAGATTAGAACGGTCTAATCAGATTCAATGAACTATGCTAAAAGTGGTACCGCCAGACCCGGAGATCGGCTGAATGGATTCGAAAAAGGTAAAACTCAACTGTTTAACTCTAGGGGAGTTGGAAAATGAGCCTATTTTCAAAAAAAGTGGAGTGTTCCTTTAAATAAAAATACCCATCAGGTTGGGTCAAACATTTAATACCAACCACTGGGTCTGTCCATCTTTAACCCAACTTGGGTTATTTTTAACACAGCATTTTTCAGAGAGCAGGTTTGGAATGACATGAGGGTGAGTAATTGATGACAGCGTTTTTATTTTGGGGTGAACTAACCCTTTAACTACATATCAAAACGATAGATACTTAATATGAAAAACATTTGACAGCAGCATATTCCCTAAAGTAGCCATATTCATTTCATTCCAGAGTTGTACAATGTTGCTTCTGGGCAATAAGTGTTTAAGCACTCATAACATACAAATAATTTATATGACTAAATGTTTTGATTTTAAGTTTACTTGCTGACAAATGTGAGTTATATTTTCAGCTTTTCTCCACCGTTTGTCCTCAAGATGTTTTTAAACACTGCTAGGATGTAGTGTGACCAAGAAAAAGCTCTTTATTGGTTTAAATTCGTACTCATCTCTTCATTATAAACCATTTTATATGCATCAAGTGCTTGTAAAGTGTACAGAATAAGCTTGTTTCCCAGAGTGCAATAGACGGACTCTCACTGATGGCTGTTTGCAAACCTGAAACCACAACATCCTCCTCGGCCCCTAGCTTGACATGAGCAAACCGAGCTTTATATATGATTAAAGATTTAACGGGTGACATTTACAAAACCCTTGTGGTACATTGACTGTTTACAGAGGGCTTGATGATTCTCAATTACAGTTTTATAGGACGATCTGAGAGGTGCAAATCTCGAAGTGTGACGAAAGGTCACCGTGGCATATTGAATGGCTGGTTTGGTTGTTTGAAGTGCCCTCACTTGGAACGAGGCAGAGCCGTGAATTGCGGGTCACCGTGTGACCTGGATTTTACAGCACCATGAAACCGGCTTCAGATGTCTGCCAAGGGCATTTCAAATCAAACATATGATTTTATCCTAGCAAATAACAGGACTCCGTAGGTGTGACCCGTTGACGCCGTAGGATGCCAGCTTGATATTGCTTTTCTAGAGGTCGTTGGTGAACCCTGTTTGGATGCAAAACTTGTTCTGAAACTGTGTGACTTTAATGTATAATACAAGAGCTTTCAAGTGATTCTAAATTGTATAATTAACGGTGTAGACACCATCTCTCTGTCTGCATTGGTTTGTTTACTCACAAATTTGGCCCGTTTAAGTAAAGTGCACTTTACCTGTCATCCATTCTGATGTATGAACATCTCAAGAACCTTGTTTTCCTTCATCTGTGGTTCAGATCCCTCCTTTCTCTCTTGCAGCACTGCATTGAGATTCCTTAAATGGTAAATGGTACTGAACAAATGATTTCATTTTCTGTTTAACATTTATTGTAAAACATAGCTCTGTTCCAAATCTTTAATGGCACATTGTTGTATGAATAAGCAGTCAGTGATCTCACTTGGCTTAAAGGGATAGTTCACCCAAAAATTAAAATTATCCCATGATTTACTCACCCTCAAGATATCCTAGGTGTATATGACTTCTTTCAGCCAAATCTGAGTTATATTGAAAAATATCCTGGCTCTTCCAAGCTTTATAATTTTGAAGCCCAAAAAAACGCATCCATCCATCATAAAAGTAATCCATATGGCTCCAGGAGGTTAATAAAGGCCTTCTGAAGTGAAGCGATGGGTTTTTGTAGGAAAAATATCCATATTTAAAACTTTATTAACTAATATAACTAGCTTCGGCAGACGGCATTATGGCGAAAGAGTGAACTCTGACCCGATGATGGATGTAGGAGTATCGTAAGCTTAGATGCCTCTCGTGGTTCAAACAAATAGGGCTGTGCAACAAACTCAAGCTCTTCTTCTCTTATATCGAAATCCTCCGACATTTCTCTTTAAAAATGATTGTTTTAGACTTATAATTCATGACCAGTGTTTTGTTTTGCTCTATCCTCTGCGCTTCTGCCTTTGTCATTACATCATGCGTTGGGTCAGAGGTTTTTCTTACAAAAACCCATCGCTTCGCTTCAGAAGGCCTTTATTAACCCACTGGAGTTGTATAGATTACTTTTATAATGGATGGATTCAATATTTTGGACTGGAAGAGCCAGGATATTTTTTAATATAACTCCGGTGAGTAAATCATGGGATAATTTTAATTTTTGGGTGAACTATCCCTTTAAGTACCCCGTTCATTTAGAGTTAGGCATGACAAAAGTTGTATAAATCAAGAATACCTCCAAAAGATTCAGTGAGTGACTCATTAGAATGATTCTAACAGACTCCTTTTGACTGAATCGTTTAAAAGAACAAGCTTATAAGAGTCATTTGTTCATGAATTAGGATTTCGTTTTGACACTTTTATTTCTTTCTATGGTTTTATCCCAGGGTTGTTATCATTAACTAAAACTAAATTGTTTTCATTAACTGAAATAAAGCTAAAATAAAATAAAATATAAAAATAATAGATGAAAATTAGAAATGTTTCTTTGGCAACTAACTGAAGTAAAATAAGTTTAAGTCGAAGTAATAAAATTAATAATACTAAAACTAAAATAAAAATAAAGCTGTTAGGTGAACCGAATGTTTATAATTTTTTTTTCTTAAAAAACTGAACTGGTTCTCGGGTTCCATGTAAATCACTCTGATATGGATCTAAATCGGCATTGTCATTTGTCCATTTCCTTCACAACAGAATAATTTCTACTGAACACACAAGGACGAATGCTCTCGTAATGGTCCACAATAGACCTCTAAGAGCTACAGCTCTGACCTGGGAAAATTTTCATTAATATTTATGCTGATTTGGTGAATGGGAGCTTAACTTCAGTGTTTCAGTGAATGCAAAATGAGGGACGTTTTGTCCTCGACAGCACTGCCGAAATTAACCAGACGTTTCCTCAGATTTGACAGCATTTGCAATATCTTCCCTCCTTTTCTTTGCATATCACGAGGCTTTGCAGGATTCAAACCTACAACCTGTTGGTTACCACCTTTTTATTTGCGTTTTGTCACTCAAAGCTATCACGTGACTTCAGAAGACTTGGAGTACAGTGCAAGAGGCGACTTTTGTAAGTGCTTTTGGTGTTTTATTCATGTTTGGAGCTTAACATATGAATCGATGTGTGATGATTCATCAATAATTCACCTTTTTTTTTTGTTCCACAGAAACAATAATATCCTCATATTCCTGCACAAGATGACTTCAGATGGATCTAGCTCTAAAGGAAAAGCACTGTCATGGCGGGTCAATGTTCACAGCATCTGCGTTCATGTCAAAGAGCAGATGGATTTCGTCTTTTTTCCCCCACCAAGTTTATTACAAATACATTTATACACAGGCTACAAGTCATAATAGAGGTACATAACTGATCAAGAGTATGTACAAATCTCAGTTTTCATGTATTTACAGTACATACAGTGGTTTATAAAGGACATGCACCTTGTAACTGCAATAGTATCATTCTATGAAACCTATCATATTATATTCCAAGTTGGTTATAAATAATAAGATTATTTGATACCTGCTCATGTATGACTAATATTCACATCATGTGGTTTCCTTTATGGATAACAGTGCTTTTATGAGAACTCAAAGTCTTTTTTTGGAGGTTGCAAAAGGGGTTTAATCGGCATCTTCGGATGATAGACATTTCTGTCTGGCTTCGTGATCATCAAACGTCACTTTCTTATTCCGTTTAGGGTCGATCCAGGAGTTTCGAATCACTGCATTGTTCGGCAGCGGATCCGCCTCGATGATGGACACCACCCGTTTCTTCATTTTACTTTTCAGGACTTTCTGAAACTTCTGCCTTGTGAAGGCGTACAATAGCGGATGGAAGACCGTGGTGCCGTAGGCCATGACCAGAAAGCCCAATCGGAGCTTGACGGTGAGGTCGCTGGGGCCTGCGCTGAGAATCACAGTGTTTAAAACGGTAATGGGCGTCCAACAGAGGAGGAATGTGGAGATGATGAGCAACGACATACGGAAAACGCGCTTTTGCCGCTCACGGCGTTCCCGGTGTCGTTTGACGGCCCTTCGAAGGGCGATGATCACCGAGACGGACGTGCGCATGCCAAGCGGAGCGTTTCCACGGTTGCCAGCACTGCTCTGCGAGGCGTCCGTGATCTCGGGCAGCTGCTGCTCGGACGTCGACATAAGAGAGAAGTTCTTTTTCCTCCTCATCATCTTCTTCTTTTTCTGCGTGGCGTGGAAGCGCGTACCAATGCGGATGTTGAGAGCCTGCAGGATCTTTGCGTATGTCACTAACATTATGACGGCAGTCAAACAGAAAATGGGGATTTGGGCAACTAGGTGGTAGTATAGACCAAGTTCGGTGTAATACTCGTTGACGTGCACAACGGCGGTCTGATTGGCTTTGGTGGGCTCTGGTCCCAAGAATCCCACCTCGATAAATGGCACCAAGAAGCTGACAAAAGACAGCACCCAAATGCAACCCAACAGAGCCACCGCTCGTCCCATAGTCAGCACACGATTGGCGGGTTTAACGGAGATGTCATATCGGTCCAAAGTGATGGCTAGCACGTTAGCTGCCGTAGCCACGCTGGCGAAGGACACGCAGGCCTCGTGGAAGCAACAGACGAGCACCGTGTCGCCTTGCAATGACAGCATCAGCACGACGATGGTCAGAGGGATGCAGCAAACGCACACCAACACGTCCAGCACGTGGAGGTTCATGGTGACGATGTTGCTAACGGAGTTGACCAGGTTGGACTTCATGCAGTAGAGCGCGAGCACGGTCAGGTTGCTGCTCAATCCCAGGACGATCTCCAGCATGAGGAATCCGGTCAGGGACACCTGGAAGCTGAGCGGATAAGGGTACGGGCCGGCCGTCGTCATGGCGGGACTCACAGCCTCGGTGATGTCAAGGACAGTAACGTTACTCATGGTGCTTTCTTCCTCCGTTGAGGGAGGGACGTGCATTATCCTGAAAGGTAAAAACAACAGGATTCACAATCAGTGAAACATGTGGAAAGACCAGATGTGTTTGAACAGAGAATGCTTTTTGAGTTCCAATTCAGATATTGCATTTGAATTGAGGTAGAAAACAGGATGCAGAAAAGTCAAATTTGAATATGTGAATTGCAATGAACTGAAAGTCGAAGAAATTCATGTAACTTTAAGTTTATCAAGACAAACTGAAAAGATTGTAAATATCTTGAAGTTTCAAGTTTGAATGTCTTACAGATGGATGGATGGATTGATGAATGAATAGATGGATGGATGTATAGACAGATGGATGGATGAACAGACGGATGGATGGATGGATAAATGAATAGACAGATGGATTGATGGATGGATGAATTAATAGACGGATGGATGGATGGATGGAAAAAGGGATGGATGAATGGATAGACAGAGATGAATAGATGATGATAGACAGATGGATGATGTATGGATGGATAAATCAATAGACAGATGGACGAATTAATGGACAGATGGATAGATGAATGAATGAATAGATTTCATTCAAATTCACACTCATTCACTCACTTCAATTCTGAATTTTGTACAACCCTCTTTTTTAGATGCACTACAAATCTAAGAGAAGAACAAATCAAGTTGTCAAGGCTAATTCACTCCGCACAGACAAATGCCAACGAACACGTTTGTTGGGTTTTGTTGGATGTTTCTGTTGCCGTTTCTGTTGCTGTTGGTCGGAGTTTTTTACCAACTTGTTTATTGGCGCTTGTCTGTACAGTGTGAATTGGCCTTAATGGCACATCATTCAAGAGATTTATTGGGGGTCTCACCTATCGAGACCAACAAAACAATTAGATTAAGGTATCTGTGGTAGATTTCTGCTGGATTCGAACCACCGCCATATACAAAGTTTTGTATTCCCTATGTGCCTGCTAATGGCTTTACATCTGATGTTCCTGTGCACGTTGACTAATAATGCATTGGTCATGCACTGCCCATTCTGTATTAGGCGCTGCTATGAATAGACACACTTTATGCATTATTTTTGTCCACAATGCATTTTCATTTGTTGCACAGTGATGGATTGCTCCATTTGCAAATGCGACTTTGTTTAGTGCTGCGTTTTATTCATCACCATGAGGGAGAATTAAGAGAGAGGTTTGTTGAGATAAGTATTAACCTGGCTTTTGTAATTTACTCCAATGTAGATGGATGCATCAGGGTGCCAACTGGGTACTACTAACTCTTTTTGTTTTGATGTAGGCTGACTGACACCTTGGAGGGAAACCATATGGAAACTTGAATGACTTCATGAGCTAAAACACAACACCTCACAGATCATCAAGCTTGTTTTCTGGACGTCGAACATCCTTGACGACTAATGACAACTGTCCAATAGTTTATTCTACGCATTAGTTGACTTACCCTTCCCCTTCCAGCTTTTTTCTCAGCCTCGGGAGTCAGCAGTCGAGACGGTAGAGTCTGGAAGGGGTACAAGTTGCACATCAGCCCCAGGCATGGCCTTTCAAGGAAGTATTCTGCACTGCTTAATCCTCGTAATCCAAGCGAATCTTTCGCTTATTGATCAGGGATGATGGTTTTTTACTAAACCAAATGATACGTTTGGTTCCCTGCCATGTCCAGACCTAAGAAAGAGTTGTTCTTTCGTGTTCTGATTTGTTTAGGAGTCCAAAGAAAATGACAAGTGATTCAGAGATAAAATGTCCATTTTCCTTTTCTAATCTAGCTTAACAACTGAAAGCAATCGTTTTCGATTGATTATTATATCCACATTAGGGTTAGGAAGTTGCTTTCATCTCGCTTGATACCATCTCATACCTTTGCTTCAATGCTGGCATATTCCCGTTATTGCAGTTTTATGGGCCCTAGAAGGTGATAAATCCATATTGATTTGCGTTTGCTGATTTGCATGTGCCATCTGCTGAAGAATCCAAGGTCGCAGAATTGTTTAGGTCAGCATGAGGGGGTGGGGCATTCCGGGTGTTGGCGATGTAATTTCCTGTCCCCTCACTGAAGGTCACCTTTAGGCTGCATTATCAATGCTTTCTGAAGCACGTGATAAAAACTTTCCACATCCGTGGAGAGCATGGGAATGTCCTGTGAAATCCACTCGTCCTGGGAGACCCAATGTTAGTTCATGTCTTCCTAAGAGATGTCTTCTCTTCAGCTCTTTGATTCCACAATCCTAACAAGAAAAAAAGCAGACAAGTGTTGATAAGTGAACAATCAATTATTCATTAAGCCTGCATCCAATCCATCATCAAGTAAGGACTTCCATGTGTTATCCATTCATCTTTCCCAAGCGGTCTACGGAAATGCACAAGCTCTGGTCTTGCTTAACGTCCATGTGAAGGTACAAGTAACATCTGCAAACCTGCAGGGCTTGATGGATGGGCCCGTGCATCTTGGGAACAATCTACAAACACTCATTTCCAAAGCAATGCCTTTTAGGGAAGGTAACGCAATCACCTGTGTTGTTTTATGTCTGTACTTTTCTCACATCATTTTTCAGTCAACGGCCGTGCAAGAATATGCCTGGATCACGTGTAACGAGGAGGTTGTGTTCCAGCAGTAAATGAGATTTTGCACTGTAAATTTTTCCCAGATGTTACAGTCCAGCAGACTTTGACAGATCGGGGGAAACCGTAAACAGAATTGATTGAGTTTTGGGGGCGAAATTTGTCAGGGGAGACGTGGATCAATAGACTAACTAAAGTCAGAATGTTGTTTACAGGTATCAGCGAGTTAATCACAAAACATAGCCGTCCCCTCAAATATTCAGATTAGCAATCGATATGGGGTTTTCAATGACAAATTCTTACACTTCAGTCATGAATATTTGGTTGCATTCTTGCAACAAGCATCTTTTATTTCCCTCTATCCTTCATTTTGCTGATTTATTTGAATTTGATTTACTAGGGCAACTCCAATTTTGACAGATTGCTCTCTTAAAGATGCCAGTGTTGCCCTAGGGAGCTGAATATATCTGCTGTTCCAAGTTTCGACATCTGCTCTTATGAACTAATAAGGTTTTATATCCAAAAACTCAGCAGCATGCATACTTGTTCAATCACATTCCTGTCATTTTTGATCACCAAAGTTATTCAATATCACCAGCTTACCTTTGCGCTCCCAGAGTTCTCATCTGTCATGCAACGGAGAGTAGCTACAGCTTCACCGAAGCATCATCTGAGATCCACAAGTGCACAGACTTTTGTAGCCTTTGCATGTCAGCGAGTCGTAAACCTGCCTCCCCCTGAGGAGCGTGAATCAAATACTGTCCGTGCGAACTGTCAGCAGTGCCAGCGGAGTGAAACAGACGTCCTCTGACTTTGATCTACTGTCCTGCTAACTGTTTCCTTCACTGTCTTGCTTCTTTTTCTCTCTCTTCAAACTGTGATGCGTTGAAGTGTTGCCGATGCCACCCCTCTGTTGCGCCTCTACATCTGTTCTTGTCCCCCCTCTCTCTCTCGTTCGCTTCTTCTCTATCTTCGTCTCCCTCTCTCACTCACTGCGGCGGTTTTGCAGTGTTGCTCCCTGCTCTGATTGGTCTGTCGTAATGGGGTTAACCCTTTCCTCCCCCGAGAGTGGGGATGCACTCTTTTGTTTTCTTGTCGTTCTCTCCATCCAGCTTTTCCCTCTATCCTGCGATGGCAGCGAAGTCTCGGCTCGGCTGCATCTGTCAGTCCCTGCGGAGATGCTTTGGGTTCTATTTAAACACTGTGTCAGAGTTGCATGTTTTCATTCATATTTGATGCTGTGCTCTGTGATGAAAATGGATATGTGTCTCCTGGGAAAAAGACACAAAAAGAATGTGGCTCTGTTCCAAACCTAATGAGCTGTCTACGTAGGCAACATTTTATGGTGTACAGGCAGTTTTTAAAGACTACTACTTCTATGATACTTAATTTTGGCTACATTCTGAAACGGCATGACATGCATTTGTAACGGAGAAGGCAGTCTCAGAATGTATTGTGATGAACTCAATGAAAAAACAAATCTGAGCAAAAATATATTTTGTCCAATACAAGTACCTAAAAAAAAATTAGGCATGCACTAATACAAAAAATCTGGTTGATTCCGATAAGACGATAATTATGTTGTATGCTATGACTACAGGTGAATTTAAGCATCACAACATTATAATGTATGCTACAGTACTATATATATATATATATAGTCAAACCAAAATGTATTCAGACACCTTGAACATTTCATTCATTAATACAGTTTATTCACTATAGTTTAAAAAAATGGTAATAAAATATGACAAGATCTCAGAGTTAAACTGTGTCAGAAAAAATTAATCTTAATTATGTCAGATAACACTTAAGCAAAACATGATCAGGTCAAAGTGTCTGAATAATTTTTGGTTCCAAATTTTTATCAGTTTTACTGATAGTCCACTGTATGAAGAATTTTTGGGTATAATATGTCACAGTTTACTTTATTTTGCTATCCTCACTTACATAAATGAACTATAGTGTCCTGCACCCACTAGTAAAAATATACCAAAAACTGTATCTTGTGTCTGAATAATTTTTGGTTTGACTGTATACATGTATGTGTATATATATATATAAACTTAAAAAAAGTTATATAATGAGTTATATAAATCATTTAACAAAGTTTTATAGAAATATAATATTATATATAATATAAATTATATTAAAATAATAATATAATATATAGTATATTATAAAAAAGTTATATAATTATATTAAATATATTATGTATTCATATTCATTTTGAGATTAGCTAAAGATTATATTTTATCAAAGTTATTAAATTATTAGTACTTTTTAAGATTAACATTTAACAAGTGTTAGATGTTGGCAAAGGTAATCTAAATGGAAATGAGCATGTACAATTATGTAATATTGACCGATAAATTAAAAATGTCTAATATCAGCCGATAACCAATATGTACATCCGAAAAAGAAAAAGAAAAAAAAATCGAATTAAACGTACACTATTTTACCCAATATTTGTGTGTGATATAGTGTATTTTAGATGCTATTGTCATGTGATCAGTGCTAACGGAAAATTATTGAAATCAAAGTCGAGTCTAACGTGCATTTCACACGATAAGCGCTATTTGTATGATGTAAGAATTGTCGATAAAATTGTTCACTTACGAGATTCTAATTATAGCCAACTGTGTAGGCAGTATAGGCAGCTCACTAGGTTTTGGAACAGAGCATGTGTGTTTGATTTAGATGATGGGAACACTTAGCGTGTGTGTGTGATATGTAGAGGAATTGTGATTGATAGTTTCAATTAAGCCGGCCTGTCAGCTGGCAGAAGAAGCAGTCTTTCTCAATTCATTTTGTTTGGCTCATTTGGCAGGTAAGGGGGGCGTCTAAAGTGACAGTCGCAAGAAGAACGTGTGTGTGTTCGTATTTGAAGCACTTGTTGGCGTGCAGCTCTCCACACGTTCTGAAATGCACATGTTGTATTATTAAGTGGTAAACAGCTTTCTATAGACACGGCGGCAGCGCTGCTGAAAACTTTTCACTAAAACCAGGCTCAATATTTCAGATGCCATTAATATTTCAGCATGCTTTCCCAGCAGCCTTCCAACACTGCAGACTAATATTCTGTTATTCCTAACCATTTTTCTGTGTTGAGTGATGGAGGAAAAAGATGCTTATGTGTGCTGTGAATAAAAATGTACAATGATTATTCTAAATAACTATTTTGACATATCTATTGTTCCTCCCTCCGCAGTCATGTGTCAGACAGATGGAGGCTGTGAAAAGAAAGAAGACCTGTAGTAGTATATTTTACTAATATATTGACATGCATTTACAAGTACTGTGGTGTTACCAGATGGTAATACTACTACTTTTTAGTTCTGTTTTCCAGCTAATTCTTATGGTTCTCCAAGGTGCTTCAAAAATAACATGGTTTTACCATGGTACATATCCAAAAAGCCAAAGTAATGAGATTTACCATGGTATTTTCACAAAAAACATTGGTGACTCGTCTGAAATGCCATTGTAATGTGATGATTATATTCATACCATAGTATTTTTATGATGCATTATCATTCAAAAGTGTGGGGTCAGTAATATTTTTAGTTTTAGAATACAGTAAAAACAGTAATTCTGTGAAAAATTATTACAACTTAGGCTAAAATAAATGTTTTCTATTGTAATGTATGTTTGTTAAAATGTAATTTCCTGTGATCAAAACTGAATTTTCAGCATCATTACTCCAGTCTTTAGACAGTCTATCTCTATTTAAATTTCGTTATTTTCTGTGGAGTTTACCTCAGGAATCTGGTCTGGTCGAAGAGATGAACTCGGCTGAGTTTGAATCACTTTTCTGGAGTGGCAGACAGAGAGCCGTCTGGGAATTCCAGCACTCAAGCGCAGTTTCGATCCGTCCGCTATCGCTATGGGAGCAGAACTGCAGAAGCCCTATTGGACTTCTGATTTTTTTCGGCCTGGCCTTGCGAGAGGGTCATTTTGCAGTGCTAGAAATCAGCTTGAGAAAGGCAGAGATCTCAGCAGCGGCTCTTTTATCTCTCTCCTGCAGTGCCACTCATGTTCTTTGTAGCTGGAGCGTCCCAGTAGATTAGCACAACGCTAATAGAGCCGCCCGCCTTTGTGTTACTGAAGTGGCGGCAGTGTTTTAATCACTCGCCTCTTAATACGCACAGTAAATCTGAACACTTTCTCAGCTGGAGCAGCGAAAACGAGAGAGAACAGGAGAAAAATGTTTTACACTTTTATGTGAAAGAAAGGCTTCCAAAAGGAATAAATTACGTACAATTCAGTGTCCTATCGGGTGAATCATTTTAGCGATTTCAGATGGGTTCATGTAAATCAACCAGTGCAGATTAACATATTCATTTGAGTTTATTACTATGTCATCTATTTTGATGCTGCTGTTCATCAATGTATTTGACACTGTTGTATTTAGTCTGAATTTATCGGTTTAATTTAAAGCTGTCACCCTATTCGAGATTTGTTTTTGTTCAAGATAAATAGCATCATATCATCTGATAATTTCATATTAAATGATTCTACCCCTTTAATAGATTGTGTAATTTTTTGTTAACAACTGCTGGTGTAGTACGGTGGCGCATTGCTGCCACATATAATTTTTTCCACTCAATTGTATCGTAACAAGATATGTCGTAAAAAGGGCATCTTTTCTCGTAAAAACGAGATATCTCATAAAAATGACATCTTTTCTCTTAATAACGAGATATGTCGTTAAAACATCATCTTTTCTCGTAATGAGATGTCGGAAAAATGACATCTCGTAATAACGAGATGTCATTAAAACGACATCTTTTCTCATAATAATGAGATATGTCATTAAAATGACATCTTTTCTCATAATAACGAGATATGTCATTAAAACGACATCTTTTCTCGTAATAACGAGATGTCGTAAAAACGACATCTTTTCTCATAATAACGAGATGTCGTAAAAACATCTTTTCTCATAATGAGATATGTCATAAAAATGGCATCTTTTCACATGAGATGTCGTTAAAACGACATCTTTTCTCATAATGAGATGTCAGAAAAACAACATCTCGTAATAAGATATGTCGTTAAAAACGACATCTTTTCTCATAATAACGAAATATGTAGTTAAAACATCTTTTCTCGCAATCACGAGATATGTCGTTAAAACGGCATCTTTTCTCATAATAACGAGATGTTGTCATAAAAACTACATCTTTTCTCTTAATAACGAGATGTAAAAACGACATATTTTGTATAAATGTAAACATCTCGTTATTACGAGAAAATGTGTTTTCAACAAGAAAAATGTCATTTTAACGACATCTTGTTATTATGACGTTGTTTTTATTACGAGAAAAGATGTAGTTTTAAGGACATAATATCTCGTTATTACGACATAATTGAGTGGAAAAAATATTAGCAATGCACCACCGTAGTGTAGCTAAAAGTTATCATAGCTATATTTCAGAAAACAGTTATAAGAAAGTTAAAAATATTTCCCCCTTAGCTTCAGATAGTGTCTATATTTATTGGTGCGTTTTCTTTTGGTCTTTCAAACTTTTATTAGCTTCTTTTAGCCATTAGTTATTACTTAAAGTTTAGGCGTTAATTCTGAGACATTACATTTATTGTACAAGATACTTTGTCCAGTTTTTCAAAACCTTCATTGCATGTTCTTTATGAATTTTTTTGCAGGCCGGCTGATGGATATGACAGTTTGATGTTGATTTGCACCCATTGTAATTATTCATTTATTTATAAACGTGTTGTTTTTCAGCCGTAACCGGTTTTCAATCCTCTTACTTTAAAGCTAAATGTTCATCTCTGTGCAATCAATAAATAATAATTGGTCATGGGGCTCCGCTAATGTACTTATACTCAAGCCGACGACTGCATTTATAAGCCCTTTGATGTTTAAGCAAACAAATCACTCATCTTTGTTTGCGTTTATGACACTCTAAATCTGATTTGTGTGCGATACCCTGTAGCCTGAAGTGATTAATCTTTATTGTTGAAGCTTGTAAATTTGATAATGTGGCCAGTGAGGCAAGACTGTTTTGTCTGTGTGTAATTGTGGCCTCTCTCTCTCTTTCCCCCGTTGTGTCATTGCATCATCTGTTCTTATTAACATGTTCTCTGATTTGTTTGCAGCATGTGTTTTGTGTCATCTCTAGTCCTCTGTGGTGTCAGACTAACTGGTTACATGAATTAGAGCTGGTGAGTCACGTGTCGTAATGACTGTATTTACAAGGCACACATGAATGCCACTACTTGTCGTAAAAAGCAGACTTTCTAAATTGGGAGCATCAATTAAAGAATCATGGTGGAAGTTAATTATTATTGGTTGTAAGTTGTAATTGTAAACGTTGACCAAACATTAGTTTTCATTTTATGTACTTGTTGATGTCATTTAGCCACTTTATAAGGTGATGGGTTTGTACGACAACATTTTCATTCACTTGGTAGATGGCTAATATGCAGATTCAACATCTAATATGCATCCTTTCCTTTTCATTTTTTGGATCAGTGCTAAAAAAGCTCAATGCATTTGTCAATAACTTTGTCAAAAAGAGAGAAAGAACTATGAAATTGACCAATCATTGTGACTTCCAAGTTCATAAATGCGAACTTCCCAAAGAGGACTTGAATGCAGCAGTAATCTAGTAAAAATGGAGAACCAATCATACCTGAAATCATATGGTTATTATGTTGCAAATGATTGCATTTCAAATAAATTGAGGTGGATGCAATTTCAGTTCAGTAGATGAAGTAAATCTGCTTCTTCTGAGGCCATTTGTTGGTTTTAGGTGGTCTCACAGCCTGACCAAGCTGGTTGAACCGGATGGCCAACTAGTATACCAGCTGGACCAACTGACACATGCCCAAAACCTCTTTAAAAAAACCCATCTTGGCCAGTAGAGACCAGCAGACCACCTGAGGCTTAGTTCAGAGGTCTTCAACCGTGGGGTCACCAGTTATGCAGGTGAGGTCAATTATGTTTACAGTACTTAGTATATTTACATTTTTTGTGGGCCAATTTCTATGCACAAATATAAAATATCTGGCTTCTTCTGTGCTTAAACTGTTCAGTGAAATGTAGGCTACAGCATTACTTGGATGCAAACATTCATTCCATTTATGCAATTCAATATATCCACTTCGGTGCATCCCTGGAGAAATTTTGGAGCTGTAAAACTGCTGATACTGTCTGCTAACATTTGTGCAAGGCAAGATTCAGCACGCTTTACATCAAGGCCAAATGTAGATACAAGTTTGATATAATAGCGGCGATTGACACACTCTCAACAGTGATGCTGGACTCATACCAGTCCTTCCATTAGAAAAGGTAAGTTCCAGAGTCCAAGTGATTTGTTATAGTACTCGTGGAAGAGCAATAAAATTGTATAATAGTAAAATGCGTTATTATTAAGAATGCATTTTCCGGTTATGTAATTAACCAAAGTGTATAGCTTACTTCAGTTTTTGGCTGGAATTTTGGGAACAAAAATAAACACTAGTTAAGAATAATGTTGCCATTTGGGCCAATATATTGATTTTTAGTAGATGATAAGTCTATTATATTCCAGCATACAGTACACTAAAAGAGACAGAGAGACACTGTAAACCCCTTGACTTCCTGTTTGAGTTGCTTGTTTACATTAGCTTGTTAGCGTGAGAAAGGACAGGTCCGCTGTTTCAGAATGCAGCAGACATGCTCCAGAGGACACATTGTTCACCCCTCGGTCAGAGATTCACAAGAGAAACTGCTATGTCATGCATTAAAAAAAACCTGGGGTTCACCACGCTCCGTTTAGTATCACAAGGGCTCTGTTACAAAACTTAGTGAGCCGTGTTGCTGTCTACCACACCCTACACTGACAGTGTAACCCAAATACAACCTCTGATTTGAAACGCTACACTGTAAAAATGGGAAAACACAGATTTCCGATTTACTCAATTATGTTATCTACACAACAAATTGTTTTTCTTTTAAATTTTATTTCTTTGCTTTCAATAAATGTAATTCTCTAAAATGTGCAATATAGATTAAATTATGTGAACCAATCAAGTACTCAAATTATTATTGATGTTGACTTAACTGAAACTGTAGTTCCCAGCATACATTGCATGAGACTTAATGGGGAGAGTAAAAATGATGAAATTAAAGGCAGTGTAAGCAATAACTTATATTACAATATTATATTACTTGTATGTATATAATGTATATATATATAGACCATAAAATGTTCGTCCAATCATTGCATTCGGTCCGAATGCTGCAGTCCGATCTTATGCTGCGTTCACGCCATAAGTGATTTGGAAGAGATGGAAACCCGTGACGTTATACTTGGAGCGGTTCGTGAGTCGAATTTATGCATTTCAATGGCAACACTATCAATGAAATGAATCTGCACCAATCAGGTGGAACAGGTCAGTGCTTTTAAAGTTGTTTACATTATTATTGTAATGTCATGTACTTTGAGACATGAGGTAGTTAAAAGGGGACCTATAATGCCCATTTCACAAGTTGTAATATAAGTCTCTGGTGTCCCCAGAATGTGTCTGTGAAGTTTCAGCTCAAAATACCCCACAGATCATTTATTATAGCTTGTCAAATTTGCCCCTATTTGGGTGTGAGCAAAAACACCGTATTTGTGTGTGTCCCTTTAAATGCAAATGAGCTGCTGCTCCTGGCCCCCTTTCCAGAAGAGGGCGGAGCTTTAACAGCTCGCGCTTCGGTTGCTCAACAACAACAAAGCTGGAGAATCTCACGCAGACAAAATGAGGATTGTCAGTAACGGTGTTCAGCCTTACATTGTTCAAACCGGAGTCGAACACTGGTGGAGAGACTCAGGAAGAAGTTACAACTTTTATAATGAAACTGGACGTTTCTGAATGGTTAGTGGATAAATTTATGTAGTTGCTGTGGAGTTGATTCAACTCATCGACTAGCATGTGCCGTCATGTTAATCTTTTGTGCAAATCCAGTGTTGAATTGACCCTCGTTTGTGAAGCAGTCCGGCGTAAAATGACGGCATGGCAACAACAACTCTTCCTCTTCTCTAAAGCAGCCCAACATGGCCTCAATCCCTTTGTTGTGTGTTCTTGGGGGCGGGGTTTATGTAAATTTTAGGGTTAGTGATGTCACTAACCCGGGAAGAAGCTCATTGTAGTCCTTAAACAGCGAATTCTTTAAAAGAAATCTGAAATCGCATACTTCCCTACTATATAGTAGGTGAAAAACAGTATGTGGAAAAAGTAGTATGTCCAAATTCACAGTATTAAAAAAACAGACGCAGCGCATACTTTACTTAAAGAGCAGACTTAGCATTTAGCATGCTAATGTGCTGTTGCACCCTAACAGTTGGTTAGCTAGCTACTATCTCATAATTCAGTAAAAAAAAAAAAGAAAGAAAAACATACATAAAAATTGAATGAATTAAATCCTGTCAGGGAACCATATAAAATCACTTTGAGACTACTTAATTTGATCACTCCAGAAAGACGTCATTCGATGATGTTGAAGTTACTGAACAAGTTAAGTTTGTGTTACTTAGTTGATTCATGTTGAACCAATGGTTAAATCATGTAAATCCAACACACTTTTTTTTTCAGTGTGCTCAATGCACTCCTAGCGAGAAGTGCACAGGAGACTCAACTAGATTTTAGCATTAGCATGTTGCTAATGTAGTCGTGTGGTATAAAAATATTCATAAAATACACAAACATTGGGTCAAATACTTTCTGTAAATAAATCAGTGAATTATATATATGTATTTTTCCCGCTTTCTCCACCATCTTGATGTTTTTTTTTTTTTCAGCTCACAGCCATGCATTTTGGTATTGACTTTTCTGCATAATCCGCATAATTATAATCTTTCTCGAATTGAATACGTTTATAATGCCTTAAAATGCTGCGTACATAGGCAGCTCACTAGGTTTTGGAAAGGAGACAAAAACTTGATGAACGCAGAGATATTATAAAGTCAATTTTGCTAAATTTAACCACTTGATTGGTTTATTTTTTGATGTAACAGATCCGTAAGCACATCACCAGGACATTGAATGCAGAGTAAATGTTTGTACGTGAATCACAGTTGTTTTTCCTGGCCGTATAAAATATGTCGCATATTTATTTTTTCTCCCAGGGACCCTAAACAACACACTGAGCGCTGCGGGATCATCCGATGATTATCACGTGTGTCGCCAAGCTTGATGGTCACTTGAACGTTTGGGACGTGGACTCATCAATCATGGGCCCACGTGCAGATCAAATCCCGCCACCTCCCGCAGTGAGGTTCTGAAGATGCGGCGTCCTGTTTGTTTTTCCACATAAAGAGAGCTCTTCGGGCAGAGGCCACTTGGCGAACCAGAGGAACTTCCATGTAAACATTCGACGTGTGAACATCGAATGCAGAGAAGAAGGTTTCCCACTTTCTCACGCTGAAACGCATCAGTATTCGTTCGAAAGCGGGATGAGCGCCTCCATAATTCTCCTCTTGAAGTGCCGGGCATTAGCATTTAGTACTGACAGGCTGACTGATCTCTTTCCCGTTCCGGTAGTGATGACTGATGTTAGCGATGCCGCTGCGGTCTCAGCATGAATGAGCTGAGATGTTGTTCTTGGCCCGCTCTAGTGTTTGAATATGTGGTTTATTTTTGGGAGTTATAATAATAATTGAAAGCCGTTTTAATCTATTATTTGGTCCTCAAGACTTAGATTAGTAATCTAGTCCAGCGTACAGACCAAAATGTTTGTCGCATCGTTAAATGGAGTTCATGCAGGATGAGTTCTTGCATTCAACAAAATTCAATGTCTTAAAAAATCATGTTACTCATGCATGGGATTTTGTAAAAATTAGATGCAATTCAACAGACAAAAGCATTTGTCTGACATAGTCTAGGTTAGTTAGTACACTGTAAAAAAAGAGTGAAATTTACAGTTAAAAAATGCAGCTGTGGTTGCCAGAATTATACCATAAAAAAATAAGGTAGTGACATTTTAACTCTTTCCCCGCCAGCGTTTTAAAAAGTTGCCAGTATTTTTGATCATTTTCACACAACTTTCATGTGAACATACAATATGTCAAAAGAAAGAACAGAATAGGCAATAAACGTCTATTTTTTAAGTCTATTTTTACTCGATATGGATTAATCTAACAGCCTATCACACAGCAGAAATAAATGCGACAACAGCTAGTCAGTGCATGTCAGAGGTGTAAAGAGTACCTGAAAACCATACTTGAGTAAAAGTACTGATACCTTACATTGAAAATGACTCCACTACAATTTACAAGTAACCAATTCCAATACAACTTGAGTAAAAGTCTTAAAGTATCTGATTTTAACAGTACTTAAGTATTTTACTCATGCTGAATGTAGGCTCGGAGATGCACTAGTCCTGAAAGACATGCCAGTGAAAATAAGAGACAATTGATTTGTAAGATGAGAAATCAAGTTTATTTTCTAAAATCAAAATAAAACTGAACACCTCAATGTTGCAATAAATCAAGGTTGACACAACAACCTTTTAAACATCGACAAACTCTCAAGTCTCAGTTGAGCTCAAGTACACAGAAAGGCCATAAGTAAACCAATATCCTTCAAAACGGTCTTGTCAATATAGCGGATAAATAAAACAATGTTAAGTAAAATTAAATATAAATTCAAAGTCTACAGTATGTGCTGGTTTGAGCCTCATCACCAGCTGCAGTCATTTCCTCATCTAATAAATAAAACATCTGCGATCAGCAACTACCTGCTAATGCACTCACATTCACGTCAAGTATCCTTGTTGACAGGTTTTGGGTGAGTAAAGGCAAAATGCACAAGATACACCTTCAATGCCCTTAGTTGGTGATTTCGCTTCTTTATATCAGAAACAAACTGCTGCAGAAAAAGTTAGCTGCCATGAAAAATGTAATTTGTAATTGCATTACTCATCACAAATGTAGTGGAGTAAAAAGTACATTTACTTGCTCAAAAATGTAGTCAAGTAAACGTCCCAACATTTCCAGAATTCGGGTTGTATATGCTGTTTAATGTTTGATGATCGCGTTATTTTACATGTGCGTAAGCAATGCTTCTGTCACTTGTTTCTGCTTCTTCTTCACTTGTGTTTTGATCAGGAGATTCTGTACTCTTTCAGAAGATGCGTAATAGCGCCCCCTACCGTATAACAGTGAAAACATGGATTGCTAGAAATTTCCATCATTGGCGGGGGAAGCGTTGTGGCATAAATGACGGAAAAATCCATCAATGGCGGGGAAAGAGTTAAGTTTTACAGATTGAACTTAAATTTACTTAATTATTTCATTAACTGAAATAATGTTAATATACCAAAACATACCATCAATAAAATTGGTTCTTTACCTTAATACACTGACATAGACACAAACACAAAACACCATCACAGTAACAGATATGATACTAAAATAATACAGTAAACATTAATTTAACAACATAAGATGTAACATAAAACCCTAATATACATATTTGATCATCAAAGATCAGTTTTTTACTGTATACTATAAAACAAAAGTTGCTGTCTTAAATTTTTAAGTACAATCAACTTGCACGTTTAAGTTATTTAAACTTAAATTACGTTAAACTGACTTAAAAAATGAGTTGAATCTTGTATAACTTTTTTTTTGAAAATTGCTTAACTTATTTTGATGAGATAAAGCAATGTAAAACATGTTGTCATAACTTATTGATCTTTTTTTTTTTTTTTTTTTTTTACAATATTATAAGATGACTTGTTATTTTTCACTTCCAAAAACTGTTAATTTTTACAGTATTTTACCGAAATGTCCCAGTAGATCTATTACAGTTTTTCACTGTGGCAACTTACCCAATTAACAAGTTTTTACAGTAGCATTTTTATGGTCTTTTACCATTAAAACAACTGTTTTTTGCATGAAACTATAATATTTTTCCATTGATGGGCATTCAAAAGTAGCCGTGTATTCTGGTATATTTTGCAAGCAGCATATGAATTGTAAATATTTCAGTGTATTATATTTTGCCAGATCTATCAAATCAAATTTCTATTCGGCATAGTCCATGAATCTTTACATTCTGGCTTCTTCCGAACTTGCTTGGATGCCCATCAAAGGCGTGTAGTTAATATTCAACAAACTGCTTCCCACCCGCTGCATTAACAAACAGTGAGGTCTAATTATCATCCCAGTTGGGAACATTTCAGATTCTCCAAATGCATAGAAGAGCAAAGGTGGGATTAGATTTCGGAAGCACCCGGAAGCTAATGCCTGCTTTCTATTTCCCAGAGATTACGCTGATGTATCAGGCACTTGATCTGTCGGCCATTACGGAGCGTGAGGTTAACGGAGGTCAACATCCTTTTCCCAAACCAGGAAATTAAAGTAGGTGATTAGGAAGTAGGAAGGAGAATGGAAAAATGAGGAAGAGCTATTGAATGATGGATGTGAAAAGAAAAAGAGCATGAGAGAGAGAGGCCGTGTTTGGAGTAGCATATTATCAGAATACTTTTTATAATTCTTCAGTATATAGTTGTTTGAAATGTTTATCATTGCATATTGTTTAACGTTTATATATGTTATTATATAATATATATTATTTTGATTTAAAGCACCAGATAGATAGAATAATGATATATATCACAGTATTAATATTATTGTGTTTTTTATATTTATATATTATTATTATTATTATATGCATGTAATTCTAGTAATGATTTTGGTCGGGATAAAAAGGAAAAGCAGGTTTGCGATTCCTCCCGGACATCAAAGGTGGGCAGACACTTCGGTCTGTCGTGCTGCCCGCACCGGTACCTGCACATACCAGCACGGCCTGAATATCTGATGACGGCTGGTGCCTGACAGACGCTTTTAGTATTCTGTACAGATGTACCTGTCTGTCCAAACCTCGGGCTGAAAGCTCGCCTTGTAAATAGCAGTTAAATTAGAGCATCCACAGGCTGCGCAGGTGAAAGGAAAGAGATGCGGGATCTGCTGCTTTGTAGAACTGAAAACAAGCGTCATGAAAAGGGAAGAGAATGTTCTGTTTTCCAGCAGGACTGCTGGGTAAAGAGTGTTAGTATTGGTGTATCCCTGACTGTGTATCCTCATATACCTAGACTACTGGCACGAGTGAATCAAATAGGAATTGAAGCCTATTTTAAGTCATCTTTTGAATTTTTTTGCATTGACATTGACAATTAAGCACGTAACACACACACACACACACTAATTGTCTGCTTATTTATACTGTAAAGTACAATTGCAAATTATACATTGTTATATTTGATGTAGTGAACTACATTTACATTTAATGTTTAAGAATTATGTCCAAACTTTATTTATTTTTCTTGAATTTTTTTTAATCAGTGCAGTGCAATGCAGTGATAAGAATTTTTTTAATCATTTATTTTATTATTTAATTTATGTAAGTTTTGTTTTTTCTTCACTAGTTAGCTAATACACTTCCATGTGGCTATTTATTTATTCATGAGAATTTATTTTAATATTTATTTATTTATTTTAATTAATTTATTTAATTTTTGGTTTTCCTTCACTAGCTAATACACTTCCATGTGGCTATTTATTTATTCATTCATTCATTCATTCATTTAGTAATGAAAATTTTTTATTATTATTTATTTTAATTATTTCATTTTTGATTTTCCTTCGCTAGTTAGCTAATACACTTTCTTGTGACTATTAAGTAATTAATTAATACATTAATTAATCATTCGTTCATTCATTCATTTGGTAATGAGAATTTATTTAATTTTTTAATTATTATTATTATTATTTATTTATTCATTTATTCATTCATTAGTTCATTCATTCATTAATGAGAATTTATTTTTTTATTATTATTTATTTTAACTATTTAATTTATTTAATTTTTGGTTTTCCTTCGCTATCTAATACACTTCCATGTGGCTATTTATTTATTTATTCATGAGAAATTATTTTGATAATTATTTAAATTAATTTATTAAATTTTTTAAATTTATTTAAAGTTTTTCCTTCACTAGTTAGCTAATACACTTCCTTGTGGCTATTTATTTATTTGTTTATTCATTCATTCATTCATTTATTCATTTAGTAATGAGGATTTTTTTATTATTTATTTTAATTATTTAATTTTGGATTTTCCTTCGCTAGTTAGCTAATACACTTCCTTGTGACAATTAATTAATTAATTAATTTAATTAATTAATTAATCGTTCGTTCATTTAGTAATGAGAATTTATTTAATTTTTTAATTATTTAATTTTTGATTTTCCTTCACTAGTTAGCTAATACACTTCCTTGTGACTATTTATTTATTTGTTTATTTATTCATTCATTCATTCATTTAGTAATGAGAATTTATTTTTTAATTATTTATTTTAATTATTTAATTTATTTTATCCATACATCCATCCAACGTAATGCAGTAATGCGAGTTTGGGTTTAAATGTGCCTAATGGCTAATTAAAATATGAACAGGACATTTCTTAGTGAGGTTCACCCATAAAGTCTTTTCCGCTTGTTCAGGCTTCATCTATAAAAATGTTACTTGTAAACCAGAACAAGCGGACAAGACTTATATATATATATATATAAAAAAATCTATAAAAGATTTCATGCAACTTTGGCAAATCCAGCGTCAGTTCTTCCTCAGAAACACTCATAGTAACAGTCCAGGAACTTGTAAACATGCCTTTAGTTTCCTGCCAGACTGATAAAAACCTGTGCATCTCCATTCCCAGAAAATGCATAAAACCAGCCAGATTCTGCAAGCCTTTTTTGTGTGCATAAGCATCAGTCTGTAGTTGGTCCATGAGTATGTGTGATATTGACACCACACACATTATTAGTGCTGTTTAAAGGTCATCTGCTCAAGTGCCTTGTCCAACCTTTATCTTAATTTCAAATCTGCTATGATTTATTTCATCCTTTGAGTCTTCTCTCATCCTTTTCTTTTCTCTCACTTTGTACCTGTCTTATACCTTCAGAGCGAGTATAATTGAATAACCTTTACATCAATAGAGTAAAACACACTTTGCTCCTTCTCAAAGTGTCATCGAGACAAAACACGGCCCATTGTGTATCTCCTTGCCGGCTTTATGAATAGTTTTTTTAAAGGGGACCTATAATGCCCTTTTCACAAGGTAATATAAGTCTCTGGTGTCCTCAGAATGTGTCTGTGAAGTTTCAGCTCAAAATACCCCACAGATCATTTATTATAGCTTGTCAAATTTGCCCCTATTTGGGTGTGAACAAAAACACGCCGTTTTTGTGTGTGTCCCTTTAAATGCAAATGAGCTGCTGCTCCCGGCCCCCTTTCCAGAAGAGGGCGGAGCTTTAACAGCTCGCACTTCGGTTGCTCAACGACAACAAAGCTGGAGAATCTCACGCAGCCAAAATGAGGATTGTCAGTAACGGTGTTCAGCCTTACATTGTTCAAACCGGAGTCGACACTGATGGAGAGACTCAGGAAGAATTTACAACTTTTAGACGTTTCTGAATGGTTAGTGGATAAATTTATGTAGTTGCTGTGGAGTTGATTCAACTCATCGACTAGCATGTGCCGTCATGTTAATCTTTTGTGCAAATCCAGCGTTGAATTGACCCTCATTTGTGAAGCAGTCCGGCGTAAAATGACGGCATGTCAACAACACTCTACTACAACAACTCTTCCTCTTCTCTAAAGCAGCCCAACATGGCCTCACCCCCTTTGTTGTGTGTTCCCGAGGGCGGGATTTATGTAAATTTTAGGGTTTGTGATGTCACTAACCTGGGAAGAAGTTTGTTATAGTCCCTACCAGCCGTTTAAATAGTCCCCAGAATCTGTCTGTGAAGTTTCAGCTCAAAATACCCCACAGATCATTTATTATAGCTTGTCAAATTTGACCCTATTTGGGTGTGAGCAAAAACGCGCTGTTTTTGTGTGTGTCCCTTTAAATGCAAATGAGCTGCTGCTCCCGGCCCCCTTTCCAGAAGAGGGCGGAGCTTTAACAGCTCGCGCTTCGGTTGCTCAAACAGCATAAACCCCTTTAATGGCTGTTTCAAGAGAGTAGCGATGCTACTAGATGAACTATATTTTACATAGCTTAGCTGTTTTAATCTGCTTTTGAGATCAAACTAAACTCAAAAGTGTAATACTTTAGGTTAGGGGTTTGTTCAAACTAACCCGGGCTATTTTGAGCCACACCCTATGGAGTTTATAATGATCCACGCAAGCTAAATGTCCTACAGCTTTTGCTGTGCTTTTCATAAATGTCTTAATTGATGTTTGTGTTTGTTTGGCTTTCACTTTATGAGCTCTGTCTCAGGTTCATCTCTCACCTCTCCTAAAATCACTCCAGAGCATTCAAGCACGACAGCCGTAATGAACTTAATAAGCGTGAAATGAAGTTTTGTGATCTGCGGAAAGGAGGGAAGTTTCTGTGAGTAAATCCTTGTCACATTCTACACTTTTTTTGTTGATGAAAATGACATGCGACAGTAAGTTTTAATAGCAGGACAGGATTCTGCAGAGGCATAAATGTTCAATTATCTTTGTTTTCATGATTGCTCTTAGTCCATTCAAAGCATGAACAAAACTAATTGACTGCAGATTTGGTTTCAACTATGACGTTATTTGTAATGGACTGCGGTCCTTTTTGTTAGACACTCGATGATATAATTACCTCCTTTTCGCTTCCGCTGCGTGCGCAGGAGTTTTGATTATGAGCTGATAGCGCTCTGACTGGGAGTTATTTCAATCCCCAAATAAGCCTCAAGTACCTCACGCCCGTCGTTTCTAATCCACGTGCATCTTAAGACGAGCCCCGTTTTGACTGAACGCCTTCAGAATGCTGCGTTGCTCTTTTAATGGTTTAATAACTCATTTCTGTAAGCTGTGAGACTCCCTGGTTGTGTTTACACTGCAGGGCCTAATGCACAGATTTATTTGATGCGTTTTTTGTCCCATCTGTTTACATAACCCCAAAATTGTTTTTTTTTATTTTATTTTTTTAATCAGACCTAATTTAATTTAACTTAATTTAATGTAATGTAATTTTTTAAATGACATTTAGGGACGGGTTAATCTGAATTTAGACAGGCCTATAATAAAACACCGAAATCGATCTGCCCAAATTAACTTACATTTATTTCATTTTATTTTATTCAATTTGTATTCAGTGCTGTGCAATGCAGTGTAACCAACCAATTTCATTTTTTTTTTTTTTTTTTTTAATCAGGTTAATAACTAGTTAATCTGCCCATTTTTTTTATTTAATTGTATTTTATTTTATTTTTTATGCAACCAAATTCATTTCTTAAATGACATTTAGGTACAGGTTAAGATTATATAGGACTATAGCTATTATAACTATTATAATTTTTTTTTATTTATTTGATTTTCAATTTATATTTAATGCAATGCAATGCAACCAACCAAATTTATAAATGTGACATTTAGGGACAGGTCAATCTGCCCAAATTAAGTTAATTTTATTTTCAGTGCAGTGCAGTGTATCAAACCAAATTCATTTTTTTTTTAAGTTAATCGAGTTAATAAAACGGGTAAATTTATTTTTTATTTGATTCATTTTATTATTTAATTTAATTTAATTTATTTTAATTTATTTTTCAATGCAATGCAACCAAATTCTTTTTTTTTTTTTTTTTTTTTTTATAAGTTAATCGGGTTAATAACAGGTAAATTTTTATTTTGTTTTGTTTTGTTTTGTTTTATTTTTATTTTATTTTTTTAGTAGAGTGCAATGCAACCAAATTCATTTTTTTTAGTTAATCGGGTTAATAACAGGTAAATTTTTATTTTATTTTATTTTATTTTATTTATTTATTTATTTATTTAGTGCAGTGCAGTGCAACCAAATTCATTTTTTTAAGTTAATCAGGTTAATAACAGGTAAATTTTTATTTTATTTTATTTTATTTTATTTAGTGCAGTGCAATGCAACCAAATTCATTTTTTAAATTACATTTAGGTACAGGTTAATCTGAAATTAGATAGGACTATAACTATTATAACTATTATAAAATTAATTTTTTGAGTTAATCGGGTTAATAACAGGTATTTTATTTCATTTTATTTTATTTTATTTTATTTTACTTTCCTGTGGAATGCAACCAGCTAAATTAATTTTTAATTTGACGTTTAAGGACAGGTAAATCTGAAACTGGATATAACAAAAGCCCAAAACTGATCTGCGCTACACTGTTCTCTTGGCGTTCACCAATTGTTTTGTTCGGGTGTATGCTTTTTCACTGTCTTTTGGAATTTTTGTCTTCCCATGTGGGTCATAATTAAATAAAACAGGTAATTTGACGTTCAGATGCAACCTGTGGAGTGACGATGGCCCAAATCAGATGATGTCAGATATGATGCGCGTCTCTGTTTCTTTACAGATCCAGTCTGTGCCAGATATCGACAGTGTAAATGCAGCCTTTTATGTTTCATGCTGTAAGGACATTTCATCCCAGATCTCGGGCCCTCGGGTCCACAGATGAACTGTAGGCTGTGATCTGTGGTCCTGGCAGTGCCTGCGTTTGGCGGGGCTTCAGATCGCCCTCTTGTCTGCCATCTGATTCTACACCTGCCAAACTCCACGGCTCCCATCTGCCCTTTACAACATGACCTCATCGGCACGGCACGTCACTCACGTGTTTCGAGAGGAAAGCGGTGAGTAATCATCGTTACAGGCGCAGTCTTACGGCACGCTCCAAATATGCATCTTAAAACCTGATATTACTTGGATGGCTCACAAAATCTTTTGCTTTGATTAGTTGCTCTAGAGAGACTGCCAACAAGTCCTGGATTCTCGGCCTCAAACAAGGTGTTGCAAGGTGGGACACCAACTAATCCAACAACACTTGATCTATTAAACGCTTTAGGGGCATTTCTGCATCATGGAATGATAATATAATGACTATTTCCAAACAGGTTTTCCAAACTGGAATCAGAAAGCATAGTTTGTTCATATTAGCGCTTATGAGAAAGAATCAGTGTAATTTTAGTATTATAAATGTATTAAATTATTGTTTAATATTTTATTAATTTTGAATGCTTATTTCTGTACAACCGTTCACACACGCTATATTCTGAATGTGTTTTTCCACACTGGTCTATTATTATCTTTCGTCTTTAAATGTGCGGTGCACAACACAACAAAATTTACAAAGCAAAAAGAGTAAAGTCTTAAAGGGATAGTTCACCCAAAAATGAAAATTATCCCATGATTTACTCACCCTCAAGCCATCCTAGGTGTATATGACATGATCTTCTTTCAGATGAACACAGTCGGAGATATATTTAAAAATATCTTGGCTTTTCCAAGCTTTATAATGGGAGTGAATGGGGGACGTGATTTTGAAGCCCAAAAAAGTGCATCCATCCATCATGAAAGTAATCCATACGACTCCAGGGGGTTAATAAAGTCCTTCTGAAGCGAAGCAATTTTTGTAAAAAAAAAAAAAAATCCATATTTGAAACTTTATTAACCATAATAACTAGCTTCCGACAGACAGCCGTACGCATCGATTTGCGGCGGGTGACCGACCTCTGACCTGACGAACGCGGGAGCGCAGAGGATAGAGCAAAACAAAACACCGGTCACGAATTAGAAGTCTAAAACGAGAATTTTTAAATAGAAATGTCAGAGGATTTCGATATAAGAGAAGAAGAGCTTGAGTTTGTTGCACAGCCATATTTGTTACGATTTCTTATGACACTCCTACATCCTGCATCATACATCGCGTCAGGGGTTACTCTTTTGGCGCAAGTTGACTTGCGCAGTTAACTAGTTATTTTAGATTAGATATTTTAGATCTATTTTAGATTTAGATTTAGTTTTAAATATGGATATTTTTCTTACAAAAACCCATCGCTTCACTTCAGAAGGTCTTTATTAACCCCCTGGAGCCATGTGGATTATTTTTACGATGGATGGATGGATGCACTTTTTTGGGCTTCAAAATCGCGCCCCCCATTCACTCACATTATAAAACTTGAAAGAGCCAGGATATTTTTAAATATATCTCTGATTGTGTTCGTCTGAAAGAAGATCATATAAGTCATATACACCTAGGATGGCTTGAGGGTGAGTAAATCATGGGATAATTTTCATTTTTGGGTGAACTATCCCTTTAATTCCATTGTGTTGTGGCTTAATTTCATCCTGTTTTTAACTTTTGTTTGCCTTGTAAATTTTGTTGTGTGTGACACCTATTGGCAACCATATAACCGTATTAACAGCAGAATAACCTGCAAATTGACAAAAATCTGGCTATGCAACACTAGGAGCCAATAAAAGTTTCATTCCAGCCCTCGTGAATTAATCTGTT
Source organism: Mylopharyngodon piceus (assembly GCA_039654765.1). Taxonomy (NCBI): domain Eukaryota; kingdom Metazoa; phylum Chordata; class Actinopteri; order Cypriniformes; family Xenocyprididae; genus Mylopharyngodon; species Mylopharyngodon piceus. The sequence goes on along the minus strand of CM077459.1, from coordinate 18,028,647 downwards.
GGCATCAGTCAGGCACACAAGTAAATGAATTCAGGCAGCTCAGATGAGTCATTACCGCATTCAGTAAACTCAGCAATTTGCTTGTAATGTGCGTTTGAATGGCAGCAGACCGGATGCTCTGATGTCATCATCACGATGACACATCCTGTTTCATTCCTGAAAGGGTTTTTTTTTCACTCATTAGCATGCACTTATCGTCACTTCTGCCATTTGTCTCGTTGCACTGATGACAAATACCAACCATAGTGTGAATTATATGCAGGCACTCAGACAGTGTAAAAACATTAAATCACCATGTTACATAAACAAGAGGATGAGGAGAGAGAACAGGGCAGTGTGAAGGTGAAGAGAACAGCTTAAAATAGACACACTCACAAATCAATACAGCGGGTAGTTGGGAGAATCTTATGAAAACTGCTGAGAAATATCCTCATAAAAATATACTTAATTTTTTTTAACTTAAGCTTTTTTTTTTATTATTTTGGGATTAAACATGACCTGGACATTTCTTTGTGGAATTCACCCAGTATCAAACTAAATTCTTATTGGATGAGACCAAACAGCAACCATCCAGTCTCTCTCAAAGCCAGCACGGAAGTGACTTAAACTGCAATTCATCGACTGGCCACTAGAGACGGGCTCCAAAAGGGAGTCAATCCCATGTTAAATTGCCCAACTTTACATCAGAAAAGAATATGTTTACAGCCAGGTACAAAAAGTGGTTTTGGTCTATATAGCTCATTTTGCTCTTCATGACAACTGTAAGGGGTGTTAATTTTTTTTTTGTATAACTCATCCGTTTGAATTATATTAAGCCTTAAAGCTCTGCATAATTAAGGGCGTGGCCACTTGAGTGACAGGTGGATTGTCGCTGCTGTCACTACTAGCCGTTTGTCTGCTGTCTCAGCTCCACCCACGTCCCGCCTCTTTGCCCATTTTCGGTTATCCGGGAGTGACGCGCGGTGACGCGCTGCCAAGATGGCGACGGCCGGCTCCGCCCACTTTGGGCTTCAAAAATGCTCTTGTCATGATGTCACGGACACTACGTCCATTGTTTTATAAAGTCTATGGATGAGACATGTTTGAAGTTAAATTCTGCATTTATGCGGCATGTGTCAACATCCAAAAGTTAGGCTAATAAACTGTATTAATTGGTAGAAATTATTATTATTATTAATAATATTAATAATAAACAAGCATAAATAAATCAAATCAAACTATCATGTTTATTGTTATACTTTAAATTATTAAAGTATATTAAACATTATTGTTATTTAATTAAAACTTTTAATAATCTTAATTTAACATTCTGCCACTTTGTGAGTGTGTCTGTAAAATGTACAGCAAGTGTGGTTATTATTAGTATAGTATAAAATCATATGTCAATAATAGCATGCAAAAAGTATGTTTACAGTGTCAAATTAATATTATAATTAATATAAAATTAAAATTAATATGCTTTTTATAGGCTAACCCAGTCACAAGCAAGCTGAAAAAATTGTGCAATTATTGTGAATTAGCCTTTTAAGAATTAATCAGGCAATTTCAATGTTGATTTCATCAGATTATGCAACATCTGAATAGCCATCATGGAGAAAGATACTCTTTACAGCCAGATGGTGTAGTAATGACATCTAAACAGTCAAAATCCTTGGATAATTTTATTGTTTACCCACTTTCCAAACATAAGCAGTAGTGGTAAATCTGTGCAGGCACTTTTTTGTTAAATCACCACACTTTTACCACAGTTAAGAGGGTTTTAGGTGCTTTGCATTCAAATCTAAGCCTAACTGCTGATCACTTTGTTTAATCAGGGTCCATTTTTGATTATGTGCTTTTGTCCAACCATTAAACAGCCGGCAGCTATCAGTTCCCTCTCTCTCTGTCTGTAATGTCTCTGGATGTAGCTGGAAGACACTTAACATCTCTTTGAAGTGCAGGGGATATTTTTAGGCATGGCACACATAGGGGAGCTGGGAAGAAGGCCGAAAACCGGTGGAGAGAGACGGGAAGCAAAATTAAAAGTAATCCATATTTGCTCTGGAGGATGTAGATTTCCGAGATTTAAATATGACCTAGATTTTTAGCTGCGCGTCAGTAAGTGCTGACGTCAGAGCGGGGCCAGAACTGACTTCACGGTGGACGACATTTGAGCTGCTGCTGCTTTCTTTTTGTGTTAAAATCTCACAGTTAAAGTCCCATTCACACCAAGAACGATAACTATAACGATACATATATTAGCATCCAACCCGACGCACGCTAACGTTCTGTTTATTCTAAGTGCACTGCAGTTTTGTAGTCTGTAGTAGATTCAAATTCAAATGTAGTACCTACTCATACAGTATGCGATTTCGGACACAGTTTGTCTTAACGAGTGAGTCATTGAATCATTCAGTCAAATGATTAGTTCAAAACAGATTCATTCAGGGACAAAGTGTTTTTTATAAGTGAGTCGGTGAATCATTCATTAGACCAATTTGTTCAAAAGCGCAGATTCATTCAGTAATGAAATGTTGCTCTGAGATGTGCAATGGTTCTACTATGGAACTATTTTTGTTGGTGAAATAGAGCAAAAATAATATTCTAAAATGCAATTCAACTTTCTGTTTATTGAACTGTTGTATAAAATGAATAGGCCTACCACATTTGCAGTCGTGCTGATATTGGGGAAAACAGCACTCTTGCTCATGTGGTGTTGCTTAACTATATCCTGTCATAAATATTAAAAACAAGAACTAATACAAGGACATTTTTGCCCCATATCTTGAATTTTGGGGGCATTTTTATTAATTTTGGTGGCATTTTTGCTCCAGGCCCCTGTTAATTTCTGCCCCTTGTGTATGCGCGGCATGATGGCGGGGCTCTTTTTATTTTTTTTTTGAGCGCTAGCGGAGGCCCCTTCTGTTGCAAGGTTCATTTCAAATGAAACAGGTGAAGCATAGCAAAGGACGCTACTGGGTGGATGCTAATATAATTATCGTTAAAGTTATCTTTATAGTTATCATTCTTGGTGTGAATGGTGTGGAAGTTTTTTCCACCACTGAATAAAAAATAAAAAAGGTATAATTGTGACTTTTTATATCGCAATTCTGACTAAACTCGCAATTGTGAGTTATAAAGTCAGAATTGCAAGTTATAAAATCAGAATTGCGAGATATAAAGTCAGAATTGCAAGATATAAACTCACAATTGCGAGTTATAAAGTCAGAATTGCGAGTTATAAAGTCAGAATTGCGAGTTATAAAGTCAGAATTGCTAGTTATAAAGTCAGAATTGAGAGTTATAAAGTCAGAATTGAGAGTTATAAAGTCAGAATTGCAAGATATAAACTTGCAATTCTGAGAAAAGTCAGTCTTTTTTTCTTTAGAATTGGACTTTATAACTCGCCATTGTGAGTTTATATCACAATTCTGAGAAAAGAAGAATTGCAAGTTTATATCTTGCAATCGCAAGAAAAAAAGAATTGCGAGGGGGGAAAAGTCAGAATTGCGAGTTTATAACGCATAATTGTGAGTTTATAACTCGCAATTCTGAGAAAAGTCAGAATTGTGAGATAAAAAGTTGGAATTTATTTTATTTTTTATTTTTTTTATTTAGTGGCGAAAACAAGCTTCCATAGAATGGGCCTGCGGTTCTGAAAGGACTAAAATTACTGTATGTTCAGTCCCAAAATGGACTGTAAAATACGGTCAAATGACGCCTTATTACGTAAGCAAAGAGTCCAGCATTCATTCAGCTGCAGAACTTGAGGTCGTGTGTGATTTACAATCAGTTCATGTATAATAGAATTAGACATCATGTTTTTTTTTTTGTTGTTGTTGTTGTTTTTTTTGCGTTTTGGCACCTTAATTAAGACATGTCCTCTCGCATGACGGAGCTGCTGGGTATAATTTGCCAGCAGCACTTGGCAGGTAGAGTAAATTGCTTTATAATGGAATCTCCACAGGTTGCGTTCCTTTTGCAAAACACAATGCTAATGGAAGGTCAGGAAAGAAACTCTGAACACTTTGCAGTTTTGATTTCTCGTGCACCTCCTGAAGTGTCTTTAAAGTGCTGAAAGTTGTGATTTAGCAGAGTTTCTATCCACTATGGATATATATATATATATATATATATATATATATATATATAATATATATAGACATAAATTGTCTTTGTCTACATTAGAGAGTCATTCACAATCTGCGTTCTGCTACATTGCTGATAAACGATTGGAGGCATTTGCAAGTTTTGTTTCTTACAATGGACTGTAGGTAAATACAGTCTTAAAATATAGCCAAAATATCCACCTCATTCAGCTCTCTTTTTGTTTTCTGTCTTATAAAGTATCCCATTACTATTTCTGTCAGTAATTCCAATCTCACTTCCTGTTATAAACCAGTGTAACAAATTTGCATAATGCCAGCCTATGGTCTTCATTGGCTGCCTTTGAACAATGTCTACATTGCCCCGCCCTCAAACACTGTAGTTGAAGCTGAGACTGTAATAGATTGGTTCGTGTTGTCGACAAAGCGAGAAGACGCTGTTTTCTGTGCTGCGAAAGCAAATCCACTTTGCATGCATTTCAAAAGGATGAGGTCTTGGGCTTAAAATGATATGGTAAAACAGACTCCATCGTTACTGTTCATAGGGATGCAAAGGGGCAAAAAATTTCCGGTAAATTTCTGGAAAATTTCCAGAAACTTTCCAGGATTTTTGGAACTTTAGGGAAACGTTTCTGGAAATTTACCGAAAATTTTCCGGCCCTTTGCATTCCTAACTGTTCGTAACACTGTGTATAATGCACTGAGGACAACTCTGAGCTGAAATTCAGATATGGTAATGCACATTTGGTTTCTGACAGGCGGTGGACCAATCACAACAGACTTGTAGAAAGGGGGGTTTTAGAGAGTCTGAATCCTTTATCGAACCATTTCAGACACTGAGAAAAGAGCTGATCTGCAATGTGTATATATATATATATATATATATTTTTTTTTTTTTACCTTGGATGTCATCCATTATCAATATTTTAAAATGCATTCTGAAAGCCACAAAACTCTTAAGTCTGTTTGTCTTGCTTAAACATCTGTACATCCTTAAAACATGCCAAGTTTACCTGAGAAGCAAAACTGCATCAAGATTTGTGAATATCTCTTTAATATAAGTCTATGTTGTTGTGTTTCATTGGCAGATTCAAGTTTTATGCATAAAAATCCACTAAATGTATCTTTCCAGTGTTGTTAGTTCTTATAGTGTCTTTAGTTAGCTGTAGCAATGCTACCACTTGATATTGGAGATCTACCTTGTTCTGTGTTTTTCTTCATTCTGTGAAATCTTTTTGGCAGGGCAGGTGTGAGTCGTCTGGTTTCTGCTGTCCTGGGCTCTCAGCAGGTGGAGGCGACTGCAGCAGGTAGCGCGCGCCGCAGAGCAGGTGTGAGAGCGGAGGGTGGAGAGAAGCCGTGATTAATGCCGCGGTGCCCTTTACTGTTTCAGAGCGGCAGGGCGGCATTAGCATTCTAAACATGAAGAGCAGCCAGTGTGTGTCTGGTGTGGCAGGAAAACAGCAGAACACACATTTACTCAATCTGTTCACACACACACACATGCGCACACTGCAGTTCTGCAGTGCTTGTTTGCCTGCATGCTCCATTTGCATTCATTTTTCCCTCTCTAAGAGCATCTACAGTCTGTCATTCATTTTACAGACACTTAAACAGCTAGCCATCCTTGGTAACTTTACACAGATAAGCAGATCATGGCTAAATTTAATTTGCCGTTTCTTTAAAAGACAAGAACAAACCTCCTGGGAGTCAATACTGAAAGCAATCCTTTAATCAATGCGGTTTCTGTGGCATCATTGCGAATTAATGTCCTGAGTGTCCTTGTTGTGTCCAATGGCATCTCTTCATTGATGGAAACATCCAATTCTCCTCGTAAATGAATGATCTCTCAGTCATCACACTATGCAATATCAACAATGGAAAAAACGGTATTCTCAAGTGATATTTTTGTCTAATTTTCCAGTTAGAATATCTAAAAATCCTCAAAACAAGATAAATGTATGCAACACCGCACTGATTTTATGTCTTTACTGCACTGGAAGATTCAGTGGAACAAATTCAAAGGAACAAATCGTAATATTTAATGGAGTGTTGCATCAGTTAAATTTATCTTGTTTTAAGGATTTTTTTAGATGTTTCTAGTTCAGTCATGAAACTCTAGAGGGCGCAGGCTGATCAGTCCTTTACATGCAATCTGCAAGCAATCACATCATTACCGCATGGCACAAGCTGATTGATCTCTGCTGATGCTGCAGCCAATGAGATCCAATCCAGCAGCAATAACCAACAGCAGCAGCAGCAGCAATAATCAACAGCAGCAGCAATATTCAGCAACAGCAGCAATAATCAGCATCAGCAGCAATAATCAACAGCAGCAGCAATAATCATAATCAGCATCAGCAGCAATATTCAGCATCAGCAGCAGCAATATTCAGCATCAGCAGCAGCAATAAACAACAGCATCAATAAACAACAGCAGCAATAATCAGCAGCAGCAGCATCAATAATCAGCATCAGCAGCAGCAATAATCAACAGCAGCAGCAGCAATAATCAGCATCAGCAGCAATAATCAACAGCAGCAGCATCAATAATCAGCATCAGCAGCAGCAATAATCAACAGCAGCAGCAGCAATAATCAGCATCAGCAGCAGCAATAATCAACAGCAGCAGCATCAATAATCAGCATCAGCAGCAGCAATAATCAACAGCAGCAGCAGCAATAATCAACAGCAGCAGCAATAATCAGCATCAGCAGCAGCAATAATCAACAGCAGCAGCAGCAATAATCAGCATCAGCAGCAATAATCAACAGCAGCAGCATCAATAATCAGCATCAGCAGCAGCAATAAACAACAGCAGCAATAATCAGCAGCAGCAGCAATAATCAACAGCAGCAGCATCAATAATCAGCATCAGCAGCAGCAATAATCAACAGCAGCAGCAATAATCAGCATCAGCAGCAATAATCAGCATCAGCAGCAGCAATAATCAACAGCAGCAGCAATATTCAGCAGCAGCAGCAGCAATAATCAACAGCAGCAATAAACAGCAGCAGCAATAATCAGCATCAGCAGCAATAATCAACAGCAGCATCAATAATCAGCATCAGCAGCAATAATCAACAGCAGCAGCATCAATAATCAGCAGCAGCAATAATCAGAAGCATCAACAGCAATAACAGCAGCATCAGCAATAAACAACATCAGCAGCAATAATCAACAGCAGCAGCAATAATCAGAAGCATCAACAGCAATAACAGCAGCATCAGCAATAAACAACAGCAGCAATAATCAGCAGCAGCAGCAATAATCAGCATCAACAGTCATAATCAACATCAGCAGCAATAAACAACAGCAGCAGCAATAATCCGCAGCAATAATCAACAGCAGTGGCGTTAAAAATCAGCAGCAGCAGTAATAATCAACAGCAGCAGCATCAATAATCAGCATCAGCAGCAGCAATAATCAACAGCAGCAGCATCAATAATCAGCATCAGCAGCAGCAATAATCAACAGCAGCAGCAGCAATAATCAACAGCAGCAGCAATAATCAGCATCAGCAGCAGCAATAACCAACAGCAGCAGCAATAATCAACAGCAGCAGCAATAATCAGCATCAGCAGCAATAATCAACAGCAGCAGCATCAATAATCAGCATCAGCAGCAGCAATAATCAGCATCAGCAGCAATAATCAACAGCAGCAGCATCAATAATCAGCATCAGCAGCAGCAATAAACAACAGCAGCAATAATCAGCAGCAGCAGCAATAATCAACAGCAGCAGCATCAATAATCAGCATCAGCAGCAGCAATAATCAACAGCAGCAGCAATAATCAGCATCAGCAGCAGCAATAATCAACAGCAGCAGCAATATTCAGCATCAGCAGCAGCAATAATCAACAGCAGCAATAAACAGCAGCAGCAATAATCAGCATCAGCAGCAATAATCAACAGCAGCATCAATAATCAGCATCAGCAGCAATAATCAACAGCAGCAGCATCAATAATCAGCAGCAGCAATAATCAGAAGCATCAACAGCAATAACAGCAGCATCAGCAATAAACAACAGCAGCAATAATCAGCAGCAGCAGCAATAATCAGCATCAACAGTCATAATCAACATCAGCAGCAATAAACAACAGCAGCAGCAATAATCCGCAGCAATAATCAACAGCAGTGGCGTTAAAAATCAGCAGCAGCAGTAATAATCAGTAGCAGCATGGCAAATCTAGCTCACCAAGACCAATTAACAGTGCCATATTCAATAACATGCTAAAACAATTCTGAGAGTTTTGAAATATTTTAACTGGAAAACAAGTCAAAAAAAGACCTAATTATTAAAATTATTATTATTATTTGCAGTGAACAAGCGTCTTAATAATGTGTTTATATATATATATATATATAGTAAAAAATTGCATTTTGAATATTGTAATAACAATACATTTATGTTGTCATATTTACACCACCATTAAAATGTATGGAATAATTCAGAAGACGTTGATGCTTTGAGAAATGGATGCTTCGGCTTGCCAATGTAACATTTAACTGATCAAAAATACAGTCAAAAGCAGTAATATTGTAAATTATTTTTACAAAATTGCTGTTTGAAATAACTGTTTTCTATTTTATATAACTAAAAAAGTGTATTTTTTACGACGAGCCATTAAATCACAATACAATGTCTGTTTTCAGTTGCTAAATGTTGTTTTTAAAACAAACACATTTCAACCAGCATGTCTTTGTTGTGAAGCAGGCAGTCCAAGGAAGTCTTGTTGGTTAGGCTAGTTAAGAAACCCAGCAGTGCTGGTCAGCAGAGTCTAGTTAACATGTCTTTGCTCTTTTGATTTCAGCAGATCTGAGCAGGAGCGAGATGGTCCCACCAGCGGTGTTCTCGCATGTCCTTTATCTGCTGGTCTTCCTCCACGTGGAGGCAGTGAGTCAGTGTAAAATGGTTGTTCACGGCCCCTGATTCATTCTGCCAGCAGGCTTGGACAGAGCCCATAAACGCTGCTGAGAACGCAATCAATCTAAGTGCGCGTGTAAGCGTGCAGCGTGTCTGCCAGAGAAAAATGTACTTTTGAACGGCATTATGCACATCCCTGAGTTTAGCGAGAAAAAAAGAGACCAAGCTGTTAAAGTGGGTCATCAAAAATGGCAATATCAGTCTTTTGATGTTATGACACTTTATAATAAGGTTTTATATGTTAATGCAATTACATTAACTAATGCAATTATGTTAACGTTAGTTAATGCAATTATGTTAACATTAGTCAAAATGAAAAATGTTAACTTCTGCATTTGCTAATACATTTTTTAATATTTCAAGTTATGTAATGTTAATATAATTAACAAACATGAATTATCAATCAATACGGTGTAATTTTATAATTTTTTTTGTTTTTGTTTTTGAAACTCTTCTGCTCACCAAGGCTGCATTTATTTAATCAAAAATTCAGCTTTTAATCACAGGAATAAAATACATTTTACAATATATTCACATAGAAAACAGTTGTAATAATATTTCACAATATTAGGCTACTGTTTTTACTGTATTTTCATTAAATAAATGCCGCCTTGGTGAGCAAAACATTGTAATGTATAATTTATAATGAATAAAAATGAATTAACAATATAGTATATTTATAAATAAACATTAACCTAGATTAATTAATGCTGTAAATGTGATTCATTGTTAGTTCTTGATACTTAACAAATGTTACCTTATTGTAAAGTGTTATTGATTTCGATGTATTCTCCATTCTGAGCCCATTTCTATTCCATTCCATTCTGATTCATTCCATCCAGATCAATTTCATTCCATTCCAGCTGCATCATGATTTCTTTCCATCCTATTCCCTTCCAGCATGATCCATTCTTTCATTTCTTGCATTTTCTTCTGTTCTTCCCCCCTTCAGCGGTTGCCTTAGTCGTGTTGTGAAGTTTTCATTAACTCACAGATGTCTGTCACAGCTGCCCATGTGTTCATGGAGCCACATTAATAACCTCCCCACACAAAGCATTTGATCATCGCTGGCCCACAACTAATGACCCTCGCCTGGCTTCACACCATTTCATGACTGTATATGGCTGGAAAATACACAAGCGCCCTTTACTGAAGGCCTGACTGAACCTTGAAAGCAACAAACAGCAGCCTGAGCAGTAAAGTAAATACTTCTGCAGAAACTTCTCACATCAGAATTGAAAGGAATGGTTGTGGGTTTGTGCGAACTGCCTTACAGATCAAGAATCTGTATGTTACAGGAATAGTTCACACAAAAATTCTGATTTTGTCAATTTACTCTCTCTCATTTGTTCGCAAATCATTTATATATTTCTGAGTGAAACAGAATATTCAACAAAAACAAATGTAAGGTGGGACTTAGCATTATCCATCAATTCTTGAGCTTAATACGGGTTATGTGCAACAAACTTTTTATAAAAAAATAGTCAATTTTGATTTCATGTTGACTAGGAATGTGTGTTTGGGTAGTTTTTGTGTTTCCCAGATCCTTGGTCAGACGTAACAACCCAGTGTTTGGGTAGTTTTTGTTTTACCCAGCTCCTGGGTCAGATGTAACAACCCATTGTTTGGGTAGTTTTTGTTTTACCCAGCTCCTGGGTCAGACGTTAACAACCCAGTGTTTGGGTAGTTTTTGTTTTACCCAGCTCCTGGGTCAGATGTAACAACCCATTGTTTGGGTAGTTTTTGTTTTACCCAGCTCCTGGGTCAGACGTTAACAACCCAGCGTTTGGGTAGTTTTTGTGTTTCCCAGATCCTGAGTCAGATGTAACAACCCAGTGTTTGGTAGTTTTTGTGTTTCCCAGATCCTGGGTCAGACGTAACAACCCAGTGTTTGGGTAGTTTTTGTTTTACCCAGCTCCTGGGTCAGACGTTAACAACCCAGTGTTTGGTAGTTTTTGTGTTTCCCAGATCCTGGGTCAGACGTAACAACCCAGTGTTTGGGTAGTTTTTGTGTTTCCCAGATCCTGGGTCAGACGTAACAACCCAGTGTTTGGGTAGTTTTTGTGTTACCCAGATCCTGGGTCAGACGTAACAACCCAGTGTTTGGGTAGTTTTTGTGTTTCCCAGATCCTGGGTTAGACGTAACAATCCAGTGTTTGGTAGTTTTTGTGTTACCCAGATCCTGGGTCAGACGTAACAATCCAGTGTTTGGTAGTTTTTGTGTTACCCAGATCCTGGGTCAGACGTAACAATCCAGTGTTTGGTAGTTTTTGTGTTACACAGCTCCTGGGTCAGACGTAACAACCCATTGTTTGGGTAGTTTTTGTGTTACCCAGATCCTGGGTCAGACGTAACAACCCAGTGTTTGGGTAGTTTTTGTGTTTCCCAGATCGTGGGTCAGACGTAACCATCCAGTGTTTGGTAGTTTTTGTGTTACCCAGATCCTGGGTCAGATGTAACAACCCAGTGTTTGGGTAGTTTTTGTGTTTCCCAGATCCTGGGTCAGATGTAACAACCCAGTGTTTGGGTAGTTTTTGTGTTACCCAGATCCTGGGTCAGACGTAACAACCCAGTGTTTGGGTAGTTTTTGTGTTACCCAGATCCTGGGTCAGATGTAACAACCCAGTGTTTGGGTAGTTTTTGTGTTACCCAGATCCTGGGTCAGACGTAACAATCCAGTGTTTGGTAGTTTTTGTGCTGTTTCATGCAAAAGAGCGGCAGGGTTTAAAAACGACATGAGAGTGAGTAAATGATGACAATTTTAAGTTTTGGTGAACTATTCCTTTAAAAGACGTTGATATTGTGATTGTATAAGATTATTTGCACATATTCATAAACGCTCGCTATGTGACTGCTAGCAGACACAGTTGACTCTAGATGATTTAAGTGAATGAGTGTGCACTACGAAAACACTTCTATCATGAGTCTCTGTGCTTCATCATACGCATCCTGTCCAGCGTCAGCGTTTACATATAACTGTAATTTATGACTTTAAAATAAGAGGCCAACTAAGTAAACTAAGTTTTATTAGCTTTGGCTGATTTCTCTCCCTCTCTCTCTCTCATTCTCTGAGAGGCACATGGAAAGACATCGTGCTGAATCTGTCTCATCTCTGCTGGTTATTTTCACATCCATCACCTGTCCGGTGGTCCTTGTTTACGATCGTATCTCAGCCCGCTGTTTGCGTTGAATCGATGTGAGTAATCACGCAAGGGAAGATTAACAGTGATGTCATTGGTTCAGGCCGATATCTCAACATCCTCCTTAAGATTCGAGTATGGCAAGCCAATTTAGCATTTAATGCCACTGGCTCTAGTCGTAATTTAGTTTTGAATTTCAATCTTAAATTCATTTAGTCTTAAAATTACAATTCCAGATATCTATTCTGCAATTTTGACTCGTCGTAACCGGAATCAGGATATCTACAACGTGATTATGACTAGTCATAATATATATTCGAGCTGTCTACAATGCTATTTTGACTAGTCATATTTTTCCATTGACTTCCATTGGAAAATATTTTATGATATCTACAAATGATTTTTGACCAGTAGAAACTGTAATTAAATATATCTATAATTGATTTCGTACTAGGCATAATTTTAATTGGAGATATCTCAAATTACAATTTTACTAGTGATAAATAAATTAGAGATATCTATAACTGAATTACCACTAGTAAAAATTGATAAATCTTTAACTAGTGTTTGACTAGTCATAATTCAAATTTAAGATATCTTAAATTTGTCATCTTTAAAGATATCCAAAATACATTTTTAGATATCTGAAATTAATGTATTACTAGTTTTTGACTAGGCAAAACTTAATAAGAGATATCTTGAACTGGAATTTAAATATTTAAAGATATCTGCAATTTAATAATGGATATCTCAATCTGATTTTTGACTAGGAAGATCTTTCTTTGGAGATATCTGCATTTAGCTTTGTGACTTTGGGAAGAATTTCAGTGTAGATATCTGGAATTAACATTCTTACTGGTCAAAAATAGATATCTAAAACCTTAAACTTTTTATTAACCAATCTTACCTTGTAAACTGTTGTCATCTGCCATTTTGTCTAAGATTTGTAAATAAAGGTCCTGTATGTTTGGATCATTTTAAACAGCTTTATATAGAAGTAATTCAAAAGTATGACAATAAAAATGTAGCTATCTAAAATATATTTATGGATAGTCAAACAACAGTTTTAAATGTCAATTCCGCCTGCCATATTCGCCAGCAGTTCATTTACGGGTAATTGCTAATGAATGTGACTTCTGCATTTGTTTGTAATTGTTTCAATAAATTTGCTATGCCGCTAAATATGTAATGCAAATAAACTTCATCAAATGTACAAAAGTCAGAGATAACTCACGCATTTCCGCTTTCTCGTGGCATTAATGTCATTGATAATGTAATCACATGGCTGCGGTATCAGAGCATCATCTTGGCCATTTCCACCAGGAAATGAGTGTTTGTGGCTGATCTTGTTTGCCAATGTAGGTCATGTCTTAATTAGCACGCTCGTTTATGAATTTTCAGCAGGTGAAAAACACTGCTACATCATCCGCTGGATTTATGTACACTAGGAAATTACATTTAAATGAGTAATTATTTAATTTATATTTAACTGAATATAATGTGAGTTCTTGGCCCAAGGGGTTTTGGATGTTTGATCCTCAAGCAAAGGCAGTTGGGATCCTATTCTGGGAATTTTGTTGGGTTATGTTGATTTTAGGCCTATACACTCTAAAAAAAAACGCTGAGTTAAAAACAACCCAAGTTGTTTTCAACCCAAGGGCTGGGTAAATATAGGACAGAACACATGTTGGGTTAATTTTACCCAGCAAATTGGGTTATTTAACCCAGCATAATGGATTACCATAATACTAGCTTGTTTTATTTATGTTTACTTCATATATGTTTACGGATTAACTTAAAATCCTCTAAACTTTGTTTTTAAATACTCCACACAACCACTGGTTTCCATGATAATTTCTTTATATTTGATCATATTTTATAGTATAGCATATTTTATATCATTTTTAATACATTTTGCCTTTATTTAAGCTCGTTTAACAAATATTAGAAGTAAAAATTACACATTTAGAAGTAATTCAAGTGAAATCGACCAGTCTCCTGTTTCCACCGTAACGGCGCTGGATCTTGTGCCGGAGATGGCTCGCGTTCGGTGGGGGAACTGCTAACTTCAGACCGCCGCCTACGTTTCACTCATAGCCGAAAAATGCTGTGACTGACTCCATAACCTGTCCATAAATAATCAGTGAACAATTCTGAGAACATATTTTAACATGCTAAGTATTTATATTCTGTATCTTTTTTAATAAAATCATAAAATTTTATGCAAGGCATCAGGCGTTTCCATCACGTGACACTCGTTTAGGTGACTCACATCGCGCCCCTGTATGTTGCTTTGCATAAACTTAAACGATAAAGATCAATAATGATTTTTTATATAAAATAAAACGTACACAAACCTGTAAGACATGCACCAATTTGACGTAGCTGCGCTGCTCTCTCCTGAAGAGGTTCGCAAAAAACCCGCGATAAATAACTCAACCCCTGGGTTTTTACGTCTGAGGTAAAACAAAACCTATTTAAACACTGGGTTATTACATCTGACCCAGGAGCTGGGTAACACAAAAGCTACCCAAAAAAACGGACTTGTGTTGAAAAAATAACCCAAGATTTTTTAGTGTATGTTAATATGATGTTTTATATGCTATTTTATTATTTATTAATAATAGCCTATATATTACTGACCCCAAACTTAAAGTTTTATACATTATATAACACATTATGGGTATATGTGATAGATAATTTGTGATTAATTTGAATAATGAATCAGCATATCATGTAATTCATTTGATTAAAATATTGAATGGATTTAGAGCTATAGTTCAGATGTCTTCAGGGTGTCTTTTCACGTGTTTTAGCTGCTCGACACGCCATTAGACCTGGACAGAGAGAAAGATAAAAAACTGATAGAGAAAGAGAGACAGTGTAGCATAAAGAGCGAGCTTCTGAAGAGAAGGAAAGAAGAATGAAAACCGTGAAAATTCTTTATCTCCTCTTGTCAGCCCATCAGAGGGAGTCAATCCTCCTTCTATTTTTTCTTCTTCTTTATCCGTTCTGTTCTCTCTAACCTTTCTCTCTCTCTTTCTGTTATCTCTGACAGTGGCTTCTAACCCATGTTCAAGCATTTAAACATCATTGCGTCTTGTGGTTTGATTCTGAAGAGGGTGACAGAGATGTGCAAACGTCCCGCGCACCACAGGTCAAGTGCATTTAATTTCCGAAGGATCATGTGACACTGAAGACTGGAGTAATGATGCTGAAAATTCAGCTTTGATCACAGAAATAAATTACATTTTTAAATATATTCACATAGAAAACGGGTATTTTAAATTGTAATAATATTTCATAATATTACTGATTTTACTGTATTTTTGATCAAATAATTGCAGTCTTGGTGAGCATTAAAAGACTTCTTTCAAAAACATTAACAAATCCTACCGACTTTTGAACATATTCTGCTTTGTTGTTTGCTATTAAGGACCAGTGTGCTACTTTTGTATTTTTATTTTTATTGATGCATAATCTAATTCAGATAAACCACCCATAAATGGAATGTAAAACCAAAACAAACTTTGATTAGTTTACATATCGGTCAAACTGTCTCTTCCGGTTAGTTCTTGGACGGAATAAGCCGCAATCGGGGCGAGACTTTAGCCCGCTAGTAAACGTTCATCTGCGCGAGACTCGCGACAGGATGAAAAGTTATTTGTGAATTCACACAACGAGTAGTTTTGGTCATTGTCAAGCAGAGCACATCGACTTCGTCTGATCTTTCTCTCGCTCTCATACTCGGTCGCTTCCCATTATGGTGGTGTAATTACTTCTAATGAAGAAGTCTGTGTGCAGATGCAGGCTCTGATTAGCCAGCCGCACCCACGGACATCTCTGTCTCACACACACATACACACTTCATCTTTAAACGTTCATTTTGTTAGTCATTTGTTCCGCAAATTGCTCCTCTCAGAAGAGCAGATTCATAATGGGGGCTGCCAGCGAAACGGTGACTGCCTGAAGTCAGTGTGAACTGAAGTGCTCTGAAAAGCCTTAGACATGCAAACTACTCGTTTAAAGTCACCTTGTTTTTTATGGAATATTGCATTATTTACTATAAATGATTTATCAAGTGCCTCGTAATCTTTAATCAGAATAACTTCCCCTCCCTCTTGCAGCGACTTCTTTGATGATGAGGGCGGGGCAACCTGTCACTCACATGAGATCCACCAATAGCAAACCACAATGATCCAATCAATTCCCCACGGACAAAATCAAGCCCCGCCCTACATTTGTTCTTGTTTGAGAAGCCGTTTCACTTGAATATACGTCACAATAGGGAAAAAAAGTCTATGGCAACTTCCATTTCATGACGACTTTAATGAAAACTTTTTCTCATACTTACAGTTAGTGATCTAAACAAACCCCTAATACTTAAGCATATCAAAATTATGAGATGCTAAGTCATTATGAAATAAAAAGTTGAATTTATGACATTAAGTAATGATTAACCATATGAATCATATTAAATTATGATATAAATGTCGAAATTGGGATACTAAGTCATAATCATGAGTAGGCCTGTAACGATTATTGTTAATCATCTGATCGTGGTTTTTGATCTAATTGTAATTTGAGAACCACAATAATTGTGCAGTTTAAATAACACATTTGACTAAAGAATATATATATATGTGTGTGTGTGTGTGTATATATATATATATAACAATGGTGTAAAGTGTGCAAAGATAGTCAAAGGTTTTCATATGAAATTAAGGTTTGTGGGTTTAATCAGACTGCATTATATTATATTATATTATATTATCAGAAATCATATGGGCCTATTTTATTATTATATACAATTCCAAGTCAAAATTAGGCTTACACTGTAAGTGATGTGAAAAAACAACAACAAATCAAATCATTAAACGCAATTATTTGTATGACGATTAATCGTCAGCACAAAATTCATGATCGTGACAGGCCTAATTATGCGATTAAAAAGTCAAAACTGACATAAAAAGTTAATAATTGAGATACAGGCGAAATTATGAGATATGAAGCTATAATTGACAAAATTGACATACTAAGTCATAATTGAGAAAAATGTCCACAATATGACTTAAAATACTGAAAATTATTAAATAAAAATGTACAAAAAATTATTTCTACTTTTTTTTGCATTAGTTTTGTCATAATTTTGACTTTACCTTATTATGATTTAGTATATCATAATTTCAACTTTTTATCTCATTAGCATGACGTGTTGGTGAAAAAACTGCAGGTGAAAAAAAAAGAATTTTATTTAAAAGGGACATTTTTACTGAATCCTCCAGATTTTCTTTTGAAATGTAAATAACCAGCTATAGAGACTGCACACACTCAGTATTCTGTTATATGAATATTTTGATCAATGCTGGCTGTTTTGGTTTCAACGCTAACCACATCAGCTCTCAAACGAGTTCGTTACTGGTTGCACGCACGGTGACATTGCGCTGACAGCTGCTGATTTGAACTGTCTTCTTTAATGTGGCTCCTCATTCTCAGCTTTATTCCCGTCTGCTCGCAGTCCTTGACGAGAGGACACGCTCGGCCGCGGCACCAGGCGCCGCACGTCACCGGGCTTGCATGACTTCATCAGGGGTGCGGAGAGCGTTCCGCTTCGGCGCTGGGGAGCTCCACATCATGCATAAACATGAGCTGTCACTATCACAGCGAGGCCCCATAGAGCCAGAGCTGCCAGCCAAAAGCAGGACCGCGGACACATGCTGCAGTGTGTGTGTGATTTGGAGGGGTTTCAGGAATGTGGAGCACAAGGCCGTGGTTGGTGCCGCCGCGGTGTGTTTCAGCTCGCAGTCGCAGTAGGTCAACACACAGTGCTCAGAAAGCAAACAGAGGCACACTGCAAATAGATGAAGATACTCTAGTGCATCTCCTACACCGTCCCGACGGTCATATATAAATATATGATCTGACTTATTAGCCTGGTACATGATAAAGTGGCCTTTTGACTTAGAAACATCAGTTTTGCATGGGCAAGCTCCACTGAAATATTAAAATCTAGTTATATATATGGAAATATATCCTTTAATCCTGTTGTAATATATTTTTGTCCAATTTTAATGCTTTTAAAACTAAAAAGGTGCACTAGGGCATACAGTTAAGGCACATTCATTTAAATTTCATGAGGACATTTTAGTGTTTTCAGACTTTGAAAGACATAAATTGTTTAAGAGGAGAACTGTCTTCGAAAGATAAATGTGGAAAGCTGGGCTAATGTCGAAAATGTTTATTTGATATATTATTTTTCCCAAAGTTGTTGTATCTTAATGATAAAAGTGTCATCATGTGCTACTGATATATAGCCCAAGGCAGTCAAAATCCATATTTCAGTTATGCTTCAAAACTGTTGTACAGTAGGCCCATATTTATTAATGTTTAGCTTTAATAATTAATTATACTATTTTAGAATCTCAAAGCTGATGAACACGTGCTTCAGTCGGTGGCGTTCGCTATTTAGCATGTATTGTGTTTGAGCGCCCCCTGGTGGTTTACACGAAAAACTGATTATACACTGTCTGCAATTTTAGTTAATGAGATTTATCGGACAATACCAGGCCTGTAACTTCAGATAAAATGCCATATATGAAGATTCAAGTGATAAAAGGGTTTTACATATTCAGCAAAGGTTACATTTGATGATGATGGTCCTGAATTCTAGCCGCGCAACTCAATTACTTGAGTTTTATTGTTTGGTGAGAAGGGGAAAGATTCATTTGACACTTCAAAGCAGCTACGCTGAATAGAAGATTGATCCACAGATCTTCTGATACACTGGGGTGTATATTAACACAGACTTCATTAAGGCTGTCTTAATGAACGTTTGTTTTGATGTCTGGAGAGTCTCCAGGGACACCGTAACCACGGAGATGAGTACTATACTTCTTAAAATGCAAATGACTGATTGGACGGTTAAAACACGTACAAACTTGTCTATTAATTACTGACAAGGATACAGCTGTTTGAAATCAAGCCAACATTCTGTCATTTACCACATAATTGATTTCAAAATCTGAATGCGTTTATAATCGAAGTCTATATTGGCAAGATTGGCGATCGGGTTTAAAATAAAATATACGGCTTGTGTTTTTTATAAAGTTACGCTATGTAACTTTTTTGATAATATATGAAAGTTATTAATGACAGAGTGAAAAGAAAAATTAGTCTTCTAAACTGTCTTTACCCAAATATACTTTGATAAACCTATAAAAATTATTTATATTTTAGAGCTGTCGGGCTGGATTTCGCGGGAAATTGCGTACCAACGTAAATCGCTTTTTTTTGTTTAAGTCAACAGCTTAACAAACAAAAAATATAAATATAAAATAAAAAAAATATAAAATAAAAAAAAAGGTTCAACATAAACAATGTGAACCTTTTTTTTATTTTATTATAAAAGAAAAGGTGCAAATGTTTAGGGTAGCGAGTTTAAAATTTTATTTATAATATGATACAAGAATAGTCTGTGCAAGAAATGGATGGGAACGTTGACCTGTACAATATTAACAAAAATGTATTTGTAATGCAATCCAATGGCAAACACAAAGCACAACACTCAGTTGCTCCGTTTGGCCATGATTGTGTCAAAGGATACACCTCATCAAGATATATATATTTTTTTACACAACATTTCAGCTTGTATACATTTATTGGTTGTATAAGGTTATATATGAATATAAAGTGCAAAAACAAGAACACTTACAGTGAAGGCATGGCCCTGAAGTGCTGTATGTGACAACATGTGTGTCGTTGTACTTGTGTGCTTGTGTGTGGGACTCTATCCATGTACAATATGGCCATATGGATAGACTATCATACACACACACACACACAGTTACGCAGACACACACGCTGAATATGGCCTAGGCTGGACTGGTGTCATATCAAATTCAACCACTTTCCAGCACGTCGACGAATACAGAGTTCAACAGCATTCGTCTGTTTGCAATACATTTGAGTCTGTGCAATAAGTTGAGTTATACAAATATAATTAATATGAACAGCTGAAAAAAAGCTAAGATCTAAATTTCCCCTTTTTACATTTAAAAATAGACATTATTTGTATATATATCGCTCCTTCGGCCTCAGTAAAATAGCACCACAGGGTTGCACCTTTCAAGCCTAGAAATACGAAATTACCTGATAGAAGAACTGAGCGTTGTCTTGCTTTGGAAGAGTAAGGCATTTCCGTCATTTTTGAAAGGATAAGAAAAATACATAAGCAATGTTAGTTGACTAGATTACATTTTTTTTTATATCGTATATAATTATATCATGATTTGCCTTTCGTATTTTTAAAATGTAATTCTTCTTTCGCAATTCTTCTCGCGAAGACGTTTCGTTGTAATTAGCAAAATTTGTTTTTTGTTTTTTTTTTTCCCTAAAGCAAGCGCGTGTAGCATCACAGTTGCGGTTTATCATTCTTTCGAGAGAATGTGTGTCTGTGTCCGTCTCCTGCTGTCCAGTTCGTGTTTTCGTGATGATCCTCAGGCTAGTTCTGCTGAGAGCCCTAGCGAAATAGAGAGGAATATGTTTTAACAATCAATTTCAAATTCTTAATGACCTAAGATCCAATGAAAATTTTAACAAAGTCAAGAAAAGTCCAATTTTATCTTTCAAAAAGAGATTTACGATATCAACGCTAATCATGCTAATTCAAAAATGCTAACCGAGTTTGTTCTCTTGCGTTTCCAGCAGTCAGGGTTGAGACGTTTCTGCTCCTCAGCCAGAGCTTTGGCTTCCATGGTGTACATCCTCCTTTCCTCGTTTTTCATCTTCTTCCATTTATCACCCAGAATCACGCTGATGGCTCTGCGTAAATTAGACACAGAAATCTCATTTATAAGAGAAAGACCCATGCAACCGAACAAATTAAGGTAGTCATAATAGACTCATTTGAGCCAAATGTTTCTTTCCTATTCTACGAAAATTGACTATTTCGCCCCATTTTAGTTAGGATGCTGCCTATGTAGAAAACAGACATCAAGATAGCTCACTACATTGGTTCGTTTGCACATCCACACACCTGTTGTCTTTGCCGGGGTACATCTGTGTGTATTCCACCCTGTACTTCTTGGCAAAAAGCATGAAGGCATTCATTGGCCGCTTGCACTTTGTGGGTGTGGCTCCAGAGCTTCCTGAGGCATGGCTGCGCTGTGATTTGCTGCTGGTGGAGTGGTGGGAGGAGCCGAGGGCCTCACAGTCGGGACTCACAGCGCCCCCACTGGACTGGGATGCCCGACGCTGGCGTGCCATACTGCTCAGAACGTACACGGCGGAAGAGTCGAGAGGGGTGAAGTCATAACTGTGTGTGGGGTGAGAAAAAAGATGTTAAACAAGTCAAGTTTAAGCAAATTAAGATTATGTCAGAAATTATGTATCTATATTATTATTATTAATCATAGGGCAGAGACAATTCATCGATTCTTGATTCACGATACAATGATTCTGGATCGATTCTGATATTTTCTCTCTCGAATCGATTCTGAGCTCTAGGCTAGTTTTTAACCGCACACTCAAATGCTCATGAAGAAGAGTGCCGGAGAGCAATCATGATGATTATTTTAGGTTTAAGTGGTGTGCGTAAGGAATTGGAAGCAAGCGGTGTACGGCTGTTTCTAAAGCACGTAGTGCCATCTGCTGTTAAAAACTAAGCTCGAGAGAGAATTGCGATACATTCGGAAAATATCAGAATTGATCCAGAATCATTGTATCAGGAATCGATGTATTGTCCCAGCTCTAATTAATAAGACACATCTAGAAAATCTAAATTAAAATGAACAAATTAAATAAAAGACTAGTTGCAAAAAAGTATCAAATTAGGTCATATATCACATTAAATCAAAAAAGAACCCCTCCCAAATTTGTCATTTCCACAATGCAAAAAAAAAATGTGAAAAAATAATGAATATTGGTAACACTTTACAATAAGTGTAAATATCTAATATTCAGCTTTATTTCAATTAAGGAAAATTAGTTAACAACAACAACGCTGGTTACCTCCTAAAAGTGTCAAAAACGACAGAGTCGTCGCAGTTGATGGCGTCACGGTGTCCAGGTGGCAGACACAAGTCTCCAACCTGCATGTCATAGCAGGGAATGCCGTGCTGTACAACGGTAAGGCTGGGATAGAAAGAAGACCAGCCTAACACACACACACACACAGTTAGAATAATCTTCTGAAATCACACTGATCTTTTAACAATACTGCATAGAAAAGGGCTTCTGCATTTACCTTTATTTTTCACAAAAAACGGATGGTCCAGTCTGCACTCAGCGGTCAGAAGCCCTGCTTCAGGGGAACCAGGATCAAATGTTAATTTCAGGACAGATTGTCCGAAAGACACACTCTCCTCAAAGACCACCAGCTTTAGACCATCAGAGCCATAACTCTGCGAGACAAACAAACTTAAATTACTTTGGCAATAAGATATTTCAATGCATACTTAGAAGTTACTTGAATAATTACAGGGCTCATGTGTGCATCATTACCTTCATTGGGTTGGACTGTGTTTGTCCCTCGTCATCAGAATCTTCATCTGACTCAATCACATCCTCTGCCTCCTGCCACTCCACGTTCGGACCTTTGTGGAAGCGTAAACGTGTTCCTGGAGGAAAAAGACATAGTTTGCAGATACCCACATATCAAAAGAGAAAAATTTAACTAAATACACTTTTGTTAAAATAAAACCACATCTAAGTATAAACAAACATGTTCTAGGAAGAGGATGTGAGGGCCAGAATCTGCTCTGAGGACTTTATTGTCCCTCCTGTGACCCAGAGACCAACTGTTTCCCCTTTTACTCCTGCTGCTCTGCATTTGTAACAGCAGAAGGTGCTGTTCACCACAATTCTCTAAGTCAGAGATATTCGGTAATGGCGACAGGTTCCCAAGCTTTTGGGAGCATTTGATCTGTGTGCGTCTTTACCTTTCATGAAACAATGCCAGGCAGTGGAGGGCCAGGAGTGGGACCATCCCATGTCGTCATCATCGGACAGAGACGACATACAGAAAATGCCAGACTCCGACTCACTGCTGGCCTGTAAAACGCACACAAAACAGCCTTAAAAGTCTATACTATATTCTATTTACTTTTTAACTGTCAGCCGGGGTCCAAAATTAACAGTAAATAAAATTACTGACTTACAGGCCGTGTGGCCGCTAATGTTATTAAGAACAGCAACATAATGCATGCTTCCAGTCAAACTGTAAATATTATGTTTATTAATCGCTAGAGTGCCAAATGTTGCATATAATATATTGATCGCAATCTAATCAAAGTAATCTGGCTGAGAAATTACCCCCAAAAAATAATTTAAAGTCATTATTGTGTTAAATGAGAAAAGCATCAAATAGACATTACAAAAAGTAGTTTTAGAAATAAATATTTTATTTGATTCAACATAGAATTTATTACACATAAACTTTTAGGCTACAACAGCCATGATTTTTTTCAGAAGCTGCATCTGAATTGGTATTTAGATGTATTTACAGAACAGTTTGGTTACCAACATTCTTCAAAATATCTTCTTTTATGTTCCGCAAAAGTCATACAGGTTTGAAACGTGAGTAAATGTATATAAACAATTTTCATTTTTGGGCAAACTATCCCCAAAATATGATTTTTTTTTAAATGAAATGATACTCTAAATAAGAAACTAAAACTGCCAGTAGGTGGCAGTAAATGTCTAAATGAGTAAGTCATTGAGTTTCATTGAGATTCATTCATTCATTTGATTCGTTCAAATGACTGATTCATTCAGGAATGAGGTAAATAGGTGTGTTCGCTGCACAGACCAATCGGCGTATGACATCAAAGTTGCTTTAAATCGAACACACCTAATGGCTCTCTTTATGAATGGGTCATTGAATCATTGGTTAAACCGACTGATTCGTTAAGACGGCTGATTCATTCAGAAATGGAGTAAATGGCTCTTTTTATGAATGGGCCATTGAATCATTGGTTAAATCGACTGATTCGCGGCTGATTCATTCAGAAATGGAGTAAATGGCTCTTTTTATGAATGGGCCATTGAATCATTGGTTAACCCGACTGATTCGTTAAGATGGCTGATTCATTCAGGAATGGAGTAAATGGCTCTTTTTATGAATGGGCCATTGAATCATTGGTTAACCCGACTGATTCGTTAAGACGGCTGATTCATTCAGGAATGGAGTAAATGGCTCTTTTTATGAATGGGCCATTGAATAATTGGTTAATCCGACTGATTCGTTAAGACGGCTGATTCATTCAGGAATGGAGTAAATGGCTCTTTTTATGAATGGGCCATTGAATCATTGGTTAACCCGACTGATTCGTTAAGACGGCTGATTCATTCAGGAATGGAGTAAATAGCTCTCTTTATGAATGGGCCATTGAATCATTGGTTAACCCGACTGATTCGTTAAGACGGCTGATTCATTCAGGAATGGAGTAAATGGCTCTTTTTATGAATGAGCCATTGAATCATAGGTTAACCCGACTGATTCGTTAAGACGGCTGATTCATTCAGGAATGGAGTAAATGGCTCTTTTTATGAATGGGCCATTGAATCATTGGTTAAATCGACTGATTCGTTAAGACGGCTGATTCATTCAGAAATGGAGTAAATGGCTCTTTTTATGAATGGGCCATTGAATCATTGGTTAACCCGACTGATTCGTTAAGACGGCTGATTCATTCAGGAATGGAGTAAATGGCTCTCTTTATGAATGGGCCATTGAATCATTGGTTAACCCGACTGATTCGTTAAGACGGCTGATTCATTCAAGAATGGAGTAAATGGCTCTTTTTATGAATGGGCCATTGAATCATTGGTTAACCCGACTGATTCGTTAAGACGGCTGATTCATTCAGGAATGGAGTAAATGGCTCTTTTTATGAATGGGCCATTGAATCATTGGTTAAATCGACTGATTCGTTAAGACGGCTGATTCATTCAGAAATGGAGTAAATGGCTCTTTTTATGAATGGGCCATTGAATCATTGGTTAACCCGACTGATTCGTTAAGACGGCTGATTCATTCAGGAATGGAGTAAATGGCTCTCTTTATGAATGGGCCATTGAATCATTGGTTAACCCGACTGATTCGTTAAGACGGCTGATTCATTCAAGAATGGAGTAAATGGCTCTTTTTATGAATGGGCCATTGAATCATTGGTTAACCCCACTGATTCGTTAAGACGGCTGATTCATTCAGGAATGAAGTAAATAGCTCTTTTTATGAATGGGCCATTGAATCATTGGTTAACCCGGCTGATTCATTCAGGAATGGAGTAAATGGCTCTTTTTATGAATGGGCCATTGAATCATTGGTTAACCCGACTGATTCGTTAAGACGGCTGATTCATTCAGGAATGGAGTAAATGGCTCTTTTTATGAATGGGCCATTGAATCATTGGTTAACCCGACTGATTTGTTAAGATGGCTGATTCATTCAGGAATGGAGTAAATGGCTCTTTTTATGAATGGGCCATTGAATCATTGGTTAACCCAACTGATTCGTTAAGACGGCTGATTCATTCAGGAATGGAGTAAATGGCTCTCTTTATGAATGGGACATTGAATCATTGGTTAACCCGACTGATTCGTTAAGACGGCTGATTCATTCAGGAATGGAGTAAATGGCTCTCTTTATGAATGGGCCATTGAATCATTGGTTAACCCGACTGATTCGTTAAGACGGCTGATTCATTCAGGAATGGAGTAAATGGCTCTCTTTATGAATGGGCCATTGAATCATTGGTTAACCCGACTGATTCGTTAAGACGGCTGATTCATTCAGGAATGGAGTAAATGGCTCTCTTTATGAATGGGCCATTGAATCATTGGTTAACCCGACTGATTCGTTAAGACGGCTGATTCATTCAGGAATGGAGTAAATGGCTCTCTTTATGAATGGGCCATTGAATCATTGGTTAACCCGACTGATTCGTTAAGACGGCTGATTCATTCAAGAATGGAGTAAATGGCTCTTTTTATGAATGGGCCATTGAATCATTGGTTAACCCCACTGATTCGTTAAGACGGCTGATTCATTCAGGAATGAAGTAAATAGCTCTTTTTATGAATGGGCCATTGAATCATTGGTTAACCCGGCTGATTCGTTAAGACGGCTGATTCATTCAGGAATGGAGTAAATGGCTCTTTTTATGAATGGGCCATTGAATCATTGGTTAACCCGACTGATTCGTTAAGACGGCTGATTCATTCAGGAATGGAGTAAATGGCTCTTTTTATGAATGGGCCATTGAATCATTGGTTAACCCGACTGATTCGTTAAGATGGCTGATTCATTCAGGAATGGAGTAAATGGCTCTTTTTATGAATGGGCCATTGAATCATTGGTTAACCCGACTGATTCGTTAAGACGGCTGATTCATTCAGGAATGGAGTAAATGGCTCTCTTTATGAATGGGCCATTGAATCATTGGTTAACCCGACTGATTCGTTAAGACGGCTGATTCATTCAGGAATGGAGTAAATGGCTCTTTTTATGAATGAGCCATTGAATCATTGGTTAACCCGACTGATTCGTTAAGACGGCTGATTCATTCAGGAATGGAATAAATGGCTCTTTTTATGAATGGGCCAATGAATCATTTGTTGATCCGATTGATTCTCTGAATAAACGTGGATTCATTCAGAAATGAAACACCGCAGTGTGTTGCTTGGAGACGCCCAACAGTTCTGCTCTGGCTTTATAGGCAATATTTTCGTTGGAAAAAATGAACAAAAACAGACAATATTGTGAGTAAAATATATCACAATATTAACTTCTTATTTATTGAACTGTCAATATCACACTTGCACTCATGCTATTTGGGACAAAAACAGCAATTGCTTAGTTATTATGTAATATAAATATGAGAGGGCATTTAAGGGGCATTTTTGCCAATATCTGGAATTTTAGGGGTATTCCAACTGCGTTCTATAGCAAGGCCGTAACCATATCTTGAACATTGGGGGGACCAATTTTTTATAAAGCATAAATAAACAGGAAATTCTAGTTGGGAAATAATATTTTTTGAACTATTTGCAAATAATATTTGCATTAAAATATGCACACATGTAGGCTACTTTTTATTTGTATTCCTAATGTGTCGAAAACATAAAAGTACCTATTTTGCCATTTCTAATTATTGGGGGGGTCTTGTCCCCTCAAGGTCTATGGTGGTTACGGCCCTGTTCTATAGGCTTCATCACGCAGTGAGTTGTTGCCCTGCTTCATGTTCATCACCAATCAACTGTATGAAATGTAAGATGAACTATGTAGGTCTGGGGCGGGGCGGTACGTTATAGGCATTAAAATATTTTAACGCGATATTTTTCCATAACTAATTAGTTAAATTAAAGTGTTAAAAATTTAAAAAATATGGCCAGTAAATTTGCTTTGTTCACTCACCATTGGCAAGTGCAGCAAAAAGTTAATTCTGGACCTTGATATCTGCACATAACATTCCCATTAAAGCTCATTATTAGTGTTTGTGTTTGGAAAGGCCCGAGGTCGTACCCTGGTGCGGCGGCGTTCTCTCATGTGGCTGCGGGCGGGGCTGGGTGCGCTGCTGGAAGACAGAGGGGGTCTAGCGTAGGAATGTAAACTGCTACTGCTGGAGAAGATGTGGACAGGAGAAGACCTGCAATGATAATGCATCATCAGTATAGCCTGAGCTGCACAATTTACATGAATGTGCAATTGTATATATTCCAGGGTTTCCTGACCGGTTGTGTGGGGCGTTCTGGAGCAGGGGGCTTTGAGGGCTCGTGGCGATGTTGGCCAGCTCGGTCAGCCAGTTTGTGTGTGAAACGCTGCCCTCTGGCCTGGAGCTCCATCCTTCGCCGAGCCCCTCCTCATGATGGGACACGCCCCGGGCCACCTGGAACACGCCGGGGGTCGTCTGGTCATCCTGCACCTCCTGCAGCTCAGGCAGGTCATCTGCACAGACAGAAACTGTCATTGCAAATTTTTTTGCACTTGATTTTTACATTTTTAGATGAAAATGTGAGTGGTAAGCTTAATTACCGTACTCCATGTGACTCTCGTTAGAAGGGCAGCCAGGTGAGGAGGGCAGACGCTCATTGCACTTGAGCAGGTCGAAGGCCTCGTCCATACCTGAGCTCTGTGACTGGACTTGCTGGACTCTCTGGGGGACCGACTGAGTTTTCACTTCCCACACCATATTATGACATGTCAGCTGAGCAGGCTGCAAATGCAAGAGAAGCGCTTAAAGTGAAAGAAAAATTAGGTAGGTAATTTCCAGACCAGCATACTTGCATATGCTTTTACTTTGTGTTTGTTTTTGCAATATGTAGACTTTTGTTTTTGAATAAATGAACGAAATGGATGAATGAATGAACAGAGGGGGAAAAAAACAGCCTGTTCTGTGGGGTATTGTGTAATATGTTCTTGGCCACTGCTTGTGCACACGTAACGTATATTAAATGAGAGAATTTAAAAGGCTTGAGTCATTCATTTTGGCGTGTTACATTACGCGTTTTGGTTTTTTTTGCGAACACACTGCTGCGTCCGTTTCTGTAAAGCGCGGTCACGTGACCCGCATCGCACGCAAGGCTTGTTTATAAACTTTCTGGGACTTCGCGCATGCGCAGCGCAGCTCATTCATTCATAACTGCGTAACAACGGGGGATCAATAACAGCGATAGATTGCGCTAGAAAATTCACCATACCTTTTGAGATTCGTAGATTTAAGTCTCGTCGTTCGATTCAATCGAAGACCAGTCCGTGTTTATGAGCGGAAAGCTTTATTTGAGGTCATTTTGCTCGGTTTCAGTTTTCCACACAGGAAGAAAATAAGATTTTTCTGCACTCGCGAATTAACGCAAAACGAAACGGATGAAAGCGCATAAACGTTTTGGTTTAGAAATGATATTTTAACACGAATAATGTCGTTGTTATAAATGAACACGGGGACAATAACTTCAATACGGCTGTAGCAACAATATGAAGGTCTTTGTTTGAAAAAATCGCTAAAAATGAATCAACAACTGCGGTATTAAATAAAAACACATCTTAGACAGGCCATCCAGCGTTTAGACGTTTGATCCATGTAGAAATAACGGAAATAAATGCTTAAAACTGAACTCAAATGTCAATGGTGGAGCTGTAAACAAAAGAATGTCAACAAGTTGAGACATGGTACATCAAGTCCTTCCTTTTCCCCCAGTGTAATGAATGGAGAACCTGTTTTCTTCTTGGCTTTAATAAAAAACACGACTGGCTATGTTTAATTATCGTCGCTAAGGTGAGGCAGAGAATTACTAAACCACAAGCAAAACAACAAACGTCACAGAGGGAAAAAAACATCAAGTATAAAGTTGTCATTTGCGGTCGAAACAATGAATGACAGTCTTTTTGCTCCCCACGACCACAACCGTCGCCGTCTAAAATAGTCACACAAAATAAAGTTCATTGACATTACTGTTTCGTTTCATTGTAATATTTCAACAACTTTTTTTACTTACCAAACCTGTCGCCATTACCGAGTATCTCTGGCATTCTCCGCGAAGGCAGGACTGATTACTTTTAGATCTGGCCTCCCATTGGTGGAGACGTACGTCAGTTTGGTGAACTCGAAGCGCGATTGGCTAGTCGCTTGGACACTGGGATAGACATGGATGGGTTTGTTATTGTGTTTGTGATTGGCCAGTTCTGCATGCCCGTTACATCAGCCGTGAATTTAATTTGTTGAGACGGCATATTTTTTATGAAAGACCCTCCTTCTTTGTTAAATAGAGGTCTTCAGATATGTATTGTCTTAAGACGTTGTAAACAAACATAAAACAACATTAGTCCTCGCATTTGGATAAAATTACAGCTCATTTAAAGTGAAAAGGCTGTTGGTTCGAGGCATAAATGCAGGTTATGGGTCCAATTAATGATATAAATCTAAAAATATCAAATCCATATGAGGAAGTTTAATTTTTGATGGCATTTCTATGAAAATGTTACTCAGCGAGGTCCACATGCCTAATATGCATAAGTGAAAATAAAACATTTTTACATCTCACAGTGTAGCTGTAATAATCACAACATGATTTAAATACAAAATTGTTCTTTATTTGAATGGAAAGTCAAATATAACTGACGTTATAATACTGGGCTCTCTTGCACCAAGAGACTGTAGACCTTTGATCCATTTTTCAGGACATAAAAAGCATTAGCGACTTCTCAGTAGGCGGCAGAAATTCACACAGAAATGGTACAGAAATGAGCACTGATCAGCAATTAAAAGTCTTTTTTTCCCCAGTGAACAGGGTAGAAATTGTGTAAAGTTACACTGACACACAGATATGGTTTAGGGATTCATTACAGGTTAGTTTACCAAGAGACAAACCTGTGGGGATCTACATGGGAAGAGGTGATGATGATGATGATGGCTAAGCTGTTCATATTAGAGGTAGACAGTAATGAATCTTCAGTAATGCTTTAGGAAGAAATGGATACTACTAGTAATGCTTATGACTTGCTGTGAAGCAAAAAGATCCAATCAACAAGGACGAACTTCTCATACATCGAGAGATAGAGAAAAACAGTGTCCAAATACTGCAGAAATGAAGAATAAAGCGAAGTGCTCAGAAGAACATTCTCAAAATGCCAAAAGCTACCAAAAACAAAACAAACAGAGAAAGAAAGAAAGCAACTCAAAAATATACACAGGAAAAGAGAGGAATCATCTTCAGATAAGTTTTTGAGCTTCTAGAAAACAAACGTGAACATACCATTTGTGCATGTCGATCTTAATTCAACGTGAAGTATTAAAAAACAAAATAGAAGCACTGAAGATGTGAACAAATCATAAAAATCTGCTACACCATTTTAAAAGTAAAGATACACAATGTCTATATTTACTATTCATATGTGACAGTAAGGAGCTTCTCTTAAAGACTGTGCAAAAACAAGGAATTGAAAACATGTAGAGCTGTGCAACCATAAATGAGGCATTTTCCATGACACTGGCATCAAAGTGCAATAATATTCAAACTGCATTTTCATTTCTTCATGTAACTGAGTCTGTGCGTCTCTATGTCCTTTTCTCATATTGTATTTTCAAGCAATTTGAATGTATACTAACTCATGGAAGTGTAATGAAACTCAAACATTAAAGTCAATGTGAAACAGTTCGCAGAACATTTTACTTCTGTAATCTGAAGCGTTTCTAAGTTAAATAGGACATTCAACAAGAAAAAATGGGCGGGGCCTGATTTTATCCATCAGAATTGATTGGATGGTGAAAAAATGGGTGTTTCATACCAGAATAAATTTGTGACATCAGCTGAAAACAAATGTTTCATAGGCATTGCGACTCTTTTTTTCATTAATTAAAGTAAATATGTTTATTTTAGTGTTCATGTTGACTTTAAAGTGCCCCTATTATGCTGTTTTAAAGTGGTCCTTGATTATGATTTCACTTTTTTAACTTAAGTTAGTGTGTAATGTTGCTGTTTGAGGATAGACAACATCTGCAAAGTCACGACGCTCAAAGTTCAATGCAAAGGGAGATATTTTCTTTTAAAGATATCGCTTTTTAAGGACTACAACAAACGGCTGGTAGGGACTACAACGAGCTTCTTCCCAGGTTGGTGACATCACAAACCCTAAAATTTACATAAACCCCGCCCCCGAGAATACGCAAAAAAGGGGGTGAGGCCATGTTGGGCTGCTTTAGAGAAGAGGAAGAGTTGTTGTAGTAGAGTGTTGTCGTCATGCCGTCATTTTACGCCGGACTGCTTCAGAAACGAGGGTCAATTCATCGCTGGATTTGCACAAAAGATTAACATGACGGCACATGCTAGTCGATGAGTTGAATCAACTCCACAGCAACTACATAAATTTATCCACTAACATTTAGAAACGTCCAGTTTCATTCTAAAAGTTGTAACTTCTTCCTGAGTCTCTCCATCAGTGTCGACTCCGGTTTGAACAATGTAAGGCTGAACACCGTTACTGACAATCCTCATTTTGGCTGCGTGAGATTCTCCAGCTTTGTTGTTGTTGAGCAACCGAAGCGCGAGCTGTTAAAGCTCCGCCCCCTTCTGGAAAGGGGGCCGGGAGCAGCAGCTCATTCGCATTTAAAGGGACACACACAAAAACGGCGTGTTTTATAATAGGGGCAAATTTGACAAGCTATAATAAATGATATGTGGGGTATTTTGAGCTGAAACTTCACAGACACATTCTGAGGACACCAGAGACTTATATTACATCTTGTGAAAAGTGGCAACCCTTTAAAGGTTCCTAATTTTAACCTACAACAGGTTTATATGCATCCAAGGTCAAAAAACACTTTAATTTTCTCATAATATACACTGCACATCACCTCATTTCTCAAAGAGTCTGAAATGGTTAGTTTTGAAGATTCAGTCTCTCTAAACCCCTCCTTTCCAAGAGCCTCCTCTGCTCTGATTGTTCAGACGGCCCAGTCTGTTGTGATTGTCCGACTTCTCACAGTGTGTGTCGGAAACAAAACGCCTATTACCATATCAAAATTTCAGCTCCAGGGGCTTCCTTGATACAACAGTAACAATAGTGTCGTTTTTTCCGTATAAATTCCAGTGCGAGTCCTCATGCTTTTGAAGTGCATGGAAAGTGGATTCGCAGTGCAGAAAACAGCGTCTTCTCGACATGTTGACAACACGAAACCAAACTCTTTCAGGCCTCAGCTACAACTACAGTGTTTAAGGGCGGGGCAAAGTAGATGTCGTTTGTGGGCAGCCAATGAATACCGTAGGCTGGCATTATGCAAATGTGTTACATTGTTATGTAACAGAAAATGAAAAATTGCTGACGACTCATTTCAGCAGTTCAGAATTGATTATTTCGATAAATTTATTACTTTGATCTTCAAAACTGTGCAGACCTTTTAAATTCACAAACAGCTATATTACACACTGCATGAAAGGTAATATTCGAAAAAGCATAATATGGGCACTTTAGACTCGTTAGACATGTTTTCTTGGCGTGAACAGTCCATAATTGTTTCTGTAACAGGTGTCCGTTCATGAAGAAAGTGGACAGAGCTCAGGTGCTGAATTCATAAATTCTTGTTTGTTTAGTCAAAAAAGGCTTACAGTAAAAATGACTTACATAACACTGAAAACATTGACAACCTGTAGATTTCAAAATGCAGAAGTATAGCTTTAAAAGAATAAATTAACATATCACTGTGCTGTATATGGCAACAATGCGGTCATTATGTAGACGTCATTGTAAAAGTTGCAGCCTCGGTAACATGAAAGAAACACAAACCATGTTTAAAAAAAATGAGAAAGATTCGAATAAACACACCAGTACGAAATCCCCAAACCGAATAACGCATGAGGACAACCCTCATGTACCCTGGAGGAAAATGCTCACATTTGGCTTTTCAACATCTAAAAAATCATGATCATTAACACACACCGGAGTTTCACATCTGTGAATGCAAAACAATAACTTCAAGCTTATGACCTACAGTATGTTAACACGATTTCTTGACCATGATGACGGGCCTCTACTTACCATTATCTCATCGTTTCATGTTGCATTTTAAGTTTGCGATGTTTATTGATTAACTGATTTCATGCATCCGGCTCCTCTATTGCGATGTGACTCCCGAAGAGTGTGATCAGCTGCTCTTCGTAATTCGCAATGTTCCGTTTCATGATGTCCATGCAGGGGCCTAATAACCTCTCGAACGCCTGCACGCCCAGTACTGCAAAACACAAGGTGGATGACATGATGTGCAGATGCGAAACATACATTACGTCAAATGATTTACACTCATCGGCCACTTTATTTGGTACACCTTGCTAGTTGCTTATTAGACTCCCTTTTGCCTTCAAAACTGCCTTGATTCTTCGTTGCACAGATTCAACAAGATGCTGGAAACATTCCCCAAAGATTTTTAATCAATATTGACATGATAGCATCTTGTTTTTGATTTGTCGGCTACACATCCATGATGTGAATCTCCCATTCCTCCACATCCCAAAGCTGCTCTATTGGATTGAGATCTGGTGACTGGAGGCCATTTGAGTATAGTGAACTCATTGTCATTTTCAAGAAACCAGTTTGAGATGATTTGAGCTTTGTGACGTTTAAACAATGCTAAATCGGTACTATAGGGACTTTCGCACCGGGACTTGGTTCTATGAACTAGCCACCAGGGTGGTTCCCCAAGAACTAAATTCCCCTAGGGCCGTTTTCCTGGTTGCATTCGCACCGCCAGTAGGAACTCTGAAGTGACGTAAACTGCACTTGTTGTTGTGACTTATTTTGAACATCAGAGCCTGAGCACACAGCGCTCCTATTCTCCATTAATTTATGATCTGTTTAACAGTCTTGTCTAATACATTATTAGATAGAACTGTTATACAAAGAAAGTAGACAGTATATGAAAAAGTATTTGCGTTTGCCATGTGGTTGATGCCCAATGTCGCTAGCTGAGCAGAAATACATAATCATGTTTTGCTTGGTCCAAAGTTGCGTTGGATTTTCTCCTTAGCGTAAAGGTTAAGAAGTCCATCTATCACTATTTTCGATGTTCGTAGAGTTAGTTTGTGGGGAAAATATATAAACTAATCTGTGTGTTGACACAGCTTTTTCAAAAAATGGTGGATGCCGGTGTTTTGCCAATTGGTGTACACTTACGTCACTGGTAGTTCCTATAGTGCTGTAGTAGGAGCTAATTTAGTTCACTCAAAAGGAGTTCCTAGAACTAAATTAGTTCCTAGTTCCTGCGGTGCGAACACAGCAAAATCAGGGTACTTCCGCCATTAGTTCTAGGAACTATGAAAAGGTTATTCCGGTGCGAAAGCCCCTTAAGAGGCCCAAAGTGTTCAGAGAAAATATCCTTCACACCATTACACCACCAGCAGCAGTCTGAACTGTTGATACAAGGCAGGATTGATCCATACTTTCATGTTGTTTACACAAAATTCTGACCCTCCATCTGAATGTCGCAGCAGAAATCGAGGCTCATCAGACCAGGCAACGTTTTTCCAATCTTCAATTGTCCAGTTTTGTTGAGGCCGTGTAAACTGTAGCCTCAGTTTGCTGTTCTCAGCTGACAGGAGTGGCACCGGTGTGTCTTCTGCCGCTGGAGCTCATCTGCTTCAAAGTTGGACGTGTTCAGAGATACTCTTCTGCAGACTTCGGCTGTAACGAGTGCTTATTTGAGTTACTATTGCCTTTCTATCAGCTGAACTAGTCTGGTCATTCTCATCTGACCTCTGGCATCAACAAGGCATTTCCACCCTCAGAATTGCCGCTCACTGTATACTTCCTCTTCTTCGGACCATTCTCTGTAAACTCTAGAGATGGTTGTGAGTGAAAATCCCAGTAGATCAGCAGTTTCTGAAATACTCAGACCAGCCCGTGAAGTCCACTAAATGGAGAAAAATCCTGGAATGTTTTCCTCAAAAACCTTAATTTCTTTTAAACTGAAGAAAGAAAGACATAAACATCTTGGATGACATGGGAGTGAGTAAATTAAAAGGAAATTTTAATTCTGAAGTGAACTAATCCTTTAAATCACCTTTCTTCCCCATTCTGATGCTCAGTTTGAACTTCAGCAGATCGTCTTGACCCTGTCTAAATGCCTAAATACACTGAGCTGCTGCCGAATGCAACGAACAGTCGAATAGGTGTATCTAATAAAGTGGCCGGTGAGTGTATAATTATAAAGCATTACCTAAGCATTTGACGTTGTCCATGGCATATGCAGAAGCCGCCCGTGGCTTATTGGTGACAAGCGCCAGCTCTCCAAAATACTGCCCTCTAGAGCATGTGGCGATTTCCACCTCCTCGTCTTCAGTATTGTTTTTTGACTAAAAGAGAGGTAATGAGACATGAATCTTTTAAAGCTGAAAGACGTATTGGTTTATTAAGATGCATAATGAACCGAAATGTGATGTAAACAGCGATTCTTTGTTAAAACACATTTTAGACTTACCTTGCTCCTTTTCATAGTGATCCTAACGTGTCCTGACTCTACGATGTAGAAACTGTCTGCCAAATCACCCTGTGAAAACAAGGTACTCTGATAAACGCTAAGCAGTTTGGGGTCTGTAAGATTTTTTAATGTTTTTAAAAGTCGTTTCTTCTGCTCACCAAGGCTGTATTTATTTGACCAAAAATATAGTAAAAATAGGTATATTATGAAATATTATTACAACTATTTTCTATTTGATTATATTGTAAAATGTAATTTATTCCTGTGATCAAAGCTGATTTTTCAGCATCATTACTCCAGTCTTCAGTGTCACATGATCCCTCAGAAATCATTCTAATATGATGATTTGCTGCTTAAGAAGCATTTCTGATTATTATCAATATTGTGCTGCTAAATATGTTTGTAAAAAAACATAATACATTTTTTCAGGCCTTAATCAGACATCAATACATTTTTACATTTTTTATTTATTTTAGATGTCCAGGTTTTCCATGACTGTGTTGCTTGGTTGAAATATTGTTTGTTTATTAGTGGTGTCAACTGTTTAAACTAACCTGAGCAATGATCTGTTCCCCACTATTGTACACTTTGGTCGACAAGACATCGACAACCTTCATTCTCTCTGAAACCTAAAAACAAGAGTCACATTTATTCATGAAATCAACAAGAGAACTGCACGCTAGCAGATAACAGTTGCAGGGAAGTGTGTATGTTCAAACCTCCAGTGACATGAGCAGTGGAAGGGTCCCGATGAAAGCCTCATATGTTTTTCTTTTCTTTGCATTGTTCTTTACGATGATCCTTCTGAATGTCAATCGATCCTAGAGGCATTTAAACAAAGAACAATACAAAACAATATTTTACACTCCAGGAAAACATCCAAAGGCAGAGAAAGAGAGATTGAGTCTTTATCCACCCTTTTCCTATGCTCCATGACGCTTTGCACAAATTATGGGAGTGACTTCCGTTAAAGGAAATGCCCCTTTCACAAGATGTTATATAAGTCTCTGGTGTCCCCAGAATGTGTCTGTGAAGTTTCAGCTCAAAATACCCCACAGATCATTTATTATAGCTTGTCAAATTTGCCTCTATTTGGGTGTGAGCAAAAACACGCCGTTTTTGTGTGTGTCCCTTTAAATGCAAATGAGCTGCTGCTCCCGGCCCCCTTTCCAGAAGAGGGCGGAGCTTTAACAGCTCGCGCTTCGGTTGCTCAACAACAACAAAGCTGGAGAATCTCACGCAGACAAAATGAGGATTGTCAGTAACGGTGTTCAGCCTTACATTGTTAAAACCGGAGTCGGACACTGATGGAAGCATTACATTATTCTCCTGACGTCTGAAAATAAAACATGAATGAAATTTTACAGCTCATTCAGTCAAACTGACGGATAAGGATTATTTTTAGTACAACGGTATGATTTGAAATTTTTTGTGTCAATCTTTTTAAGTGGAACGTCCACAAACCGGAAGTGCCTCCCATAATCTAAAATGCAGTAGGCTCGTTAGGAAAAAGGTGGATAGTCCTGTAATTTCAATACTTTCTATGAAAAGCAGGGGGCGCTAAAACACAAAGCACAAAGCAAAAACTGTAAAATTGCTTAAAGTCAACATGAAACGGAAGTTGCGCTAGTCTTTTTTTCCCTATTGTGACGTATATCTGAGTGAAACTGCTTCTCAAGAACAAATGTAGGGCAGGGCTTGATTTTGTTCATGGGGAATTGATTGGATGGTTGTGGTTTGCTATTGGTGGATCTCATGTGAGTGACAGGTTCCCCCGCCCTCATCATCAGAGACGAGAAGTGATGCCAATCAGAACTTGCTCTTTAATTGCACTTAATTCACGCCACTGCATATTTATTAAATGATCTTCTTTTGCGTTCCAGAGAAGAAAGCAGGTCATACGGCTTTGGAGCGTCACGAGAAATCACTCACGAGGCACCACAGGGCTCCAGGTGAGGTAGCGATGATGGTGGCGGCCCTTGGTGTGTTGTACATGAGGGCCAGCTCTCCAAAACTCCCACGGTTGTCATAAGACCCCACGGTCCGCGTGGTGCCGTCCGCTTTCAGCACGATGTCAAACATTCCCCTGTATGAGAAACACAAGATATCGACGTCTGACAGGTTTAAACACCAGCATTACGATGCAGAGATGAATCCAATATACCTCTCAATGACGTAGAAGTTGTCGCCATCGTCATCTTGATCAATGATGTGCTCTCCTGTCACCACTACCTTCTCAAACATGGCATCCAAGACTTGGGACATCTGCTCCTGTTGATTTAGAGAGCAAAATATTTCTTGTGTTAAAGGGAGCGTTCACCTAATTGACTCTTCTGTCATCGTTATTTCTTCCATCAAATATAAAAGGAGATGTTTAACAGATTTCAGGTGAATAACTGCATACATTTGGGTTTGTTCCCAGGGTTATTATAGTTAACCAAAATTAAAACCATAAAAACATTTTGTTACATGAATTAAAATAAACATGAACTGAAATATTTATAAAAACTAGTGCTGTCAAATCGATTAATCGCGATTAATCGCATCTAACAAAGGTTTGTAAATATATATATATATATGTATATGTGTGTATGTATATGTATATATAGATATATTTTTATATATACACACACATTATATATTTACAAACTTTTATGTTAGATGCGATTAATTGCGATTAATCGATTTGACAGCACTAATAAAAACGTAACCTTTTTATTTAGCTAGTTGCCAAGGCAGCATTTCTATTTTCATTCAGTTTAACTTGAAGTACTAAAATAACTAAAACTGAAATAATATTAATAAAACATATTAAAAGACATATAAAACCTAAAAAAAGTTACAAAAACAAAAAAATTACTGAAACTTTAACAAAAATGAAAATGGAAAATATAAAAATAAATAAAAACTAATTGAAACCATTAATAAAAAATGATTTCAGGTTTGGAACAGGGTTATTATCATTACCTAAAACTAAAACTATTCAAAATATTTTTTGTTAATTGAAATAAAGGTGAAATAAAATAAAATATAAATGTTATATGGAAAAACTAACTGAAATAATAAACATAAATATATTAAAATAAAAAACAAACAAACAAACACTTTCTTACTCATTTTATATGCTTTTATTAAGCTAAAATTAAAATGAAAACTGAAAAATGAAAACAAATGCTAATTCAAAATATTAATAAAAACTATAATAGCATATAATAATATTAAAATAACACTGATTTGAATCAACAATGCGGGTAAATTATGACAGTTTAATTTTTGGATATTCTGTTTTATAACAATCATAATGAGCCACCTTTTTGCAATACAATACAATATTTGGAAGTTTTTTTGAAAATTTTTCAATTTTTTATATTATCTTTTAATATTTTAGCAATACTTTTTTCTAGCAGTAACTAAACAACAACCCATCCATGTTAACCAAAACATGTTGTTAAATTGAAGAAAATGGCAAATCTTATGAAGTGTTCATCATCTTACCTGGTCCAGATTTTTAAACAGTAGGATGTCTTTGCAGGCTTCCTGTAGTCTCTGTCTCTGCTCGTCTGTTTTGGGGTGAGTGACCTGAGTGCACAGCAATGCATTGTGGGAAGCTGGGCAGCAGATGCCACAGAAAAGCATAAAAGAGGAAAAGCTCTCATTTCAATAGCACATTTTGAGAGGCCACTCACCCTGGGTTCTCTCTCCTCTTCATCCTCATCAGGGTTGTACGCCTCCGCACAAACTGTCCAGAGAGGAATAAACGCAGTTAATCGGAAGCAGGATTAAAACAACCTGTCTAGACAACGCATTACTGCGCAATTAAAATACTGCGCTTTGTGCAACCTGTTAAAACAGAAACAACCTATTTTATGAGAATCTGAATCTTAATGTCTACATTCAAACACTGGTTTATTGGATTATTTAAGTGCTTAAAACACATAAAAATGAAAATAAAGGCATAATTTTCTCATCCTTATGTCATTCTGAAGCTTAATAACTTCCTTTCTTTAGTAAAATACAAAAGGAGATGTTTAGCTGATTGTCCAAGCTGCTCTTTTACAAACCTAGTGCCATTTAAGAGTTACAGAAGAAGTTTTTTAGTGGATTATGACTTAATTTTTGCTACATTTTCCACGGTTACATGTTCCCTGGTTTTGTGTTTCTTGTTTTTGTTATTTGGACTTTTATTTTGAAGTGTATTTTCTGTTTAGTTCCCGTTTTACTTTGTTTCTATAGTTACCCTTCTTTGTTGCCATAGTGATTGATTACCCTCACCTGTTCCTAGTTAGTATCTCGTTATCCTCTGTTTTTATACCCCAATTTTTCTCTTGTTCAATGTCTGGTGTTGTCATTTGTGGATGTTTCTGCCTGCCCTTTCCCCCATGTTTGGATGTACTCTATTTTTCGCCTTAGCCTGGATTTAATTTTGCTAATAAACTTTAAATACTGCAATTGGATCGTACTATCTTCTCTGAAACATCACGCGTTACAGAACACCAGACAGTAAACAAGAGAAACACTGGGGTATAAAAACAGAGGATAATGAGAGGCTAACTAGGAACAGGTGAAGGTAATCAATCACTATGGCAACAAAGAAGGGTAACTATAGAAACAAAGTAAAACGGGAACTAAACAGAAAATACACTTCAAAATAAAAGTCCAAATAGCAAAAACAAGAAAAACAAAACCAGGGAACATGTAACACTCACAAACATCAAATTTGAAACTAGAAATGCTAACTGAAAAAAAGAAATAACTGAAAAAACGAACTGAAACTGAAATACAGGGTTCCTACTCAGTAATTTAGAAATGTCCAGGTCCGGATAAGTATGGAAAAAAGAAAACAGAGTACACACAAAAAAAATTTGGTAAAGAAACCATTTTCACTCAGAATTTGCAAGTAAATTTCACAATTAATTACAAAGAAATAGTAAGTAACACGTTGAATTAAATGTGAAATTTTGAAATTTGCGAATATTTTTATGAGCTACAGAACCTAGCTATAATATTCCGGCAATTATACTCTAAAAAATAACTGTAAAAAAACAAAACAAATTTACACAGCAAAATACCGTTTTAAATTGAAACAGTAATATACCGTAAAAACAATGCATTCTGGGTAATATTATTTGTCGTTTTGGAGAAAGTAACCTATATGTCTCTTTTCTTAAAACGACAAATATTACCCAGAATGCATTGTTTTTATGGTATATTACTGTTTCAATGGAAAACGGTATTTTACTGTATAAATATGTTTCGTTTTTTTTTTTTTTTTTTTACAGTTATTTTTTAGAGTATATTTGGCAACATAATAGCATACATAGTCAGAATGTAATATCGATGTTAACAGATGGATTTTAAAGCCATTTATCAGATGTTAAATATGATCTGAAAATCCACAGAGAAGTCTGGAAATTCGAGTCTGGAAAAGTGTGGAATTTTGACATGGAAAATGTGTAGGAACCCTGGAAATAAGAAGAAAAGTAAACCTAAACAGTAATATTTAAAATAATAATAATGATAAAGATGACAAAAGCACATAACAAAATTACTAAAAATTAAAATTGAAATAAAAATAATTAAACCTAAATAGTAATATAACCAATAAAACTGACAAAAGCACATAAGCTCAGATGTTTTGCTAAACATCTCCTTTTATGTTCCACAGAAGAAAGAACGTCATACTGGTTTTGGAATAACATGAATGTGAGTGAATGAGTGAATTTTAATTTTAAATAAAGATTCCAAAATGGGGTTTTCACAGTCATTCCATAGAAGAACCCATCCAAAGAACCGTTCCGTGAACATTCTAAACAGAACCATTTTTTTTCTTAGTGTGAAGAACATTTAAACAATCTAAAGAATCTTTTTTTCATTATAAAGAACCTTTTATGCGTTTGAAAGATTCCATGGATGTTAAAGGTTCTTCATGGGACCATCAATGCCAATAAAGAACCTTTATATTTAAGAAAAGTTTGATAGAAATCCTGCTGTTCTCTGTCTGTGTTACACATGCAGCGAGAGATGAGAGGATCGGCTGCTCTCCTCTCCCACACGCCCCCAGTATTCCTACTATAAATACCAACACAGAGATGACAAGACCAGGAACTCCACCGTCTAGATCGATACTCCACTCGCAGACAAGAGGGACCTGAAGTTTCAGGGCCAGGAACCTTACAGGAACCGTCTAGACTGATCAGCTCTAGATCTCTCAGGCTATTGTGTACATCAATCCAGGGCCTATATCCCAATGTTTGCTCTTTAATTTCGAGTATGTTTTAGATGATTCAGCTCACCTGATGCGCTAGAAAATCACAGAAAATTTGGTCACAATTATTTTGTCTTGCAATTGGTTCTCATTGTTCTCTATATACAACATGCACTATTCAAAAGTTTGGGGTCTGTAAGATTTTTAATGTTTTTGATTGAAGACTCTTCTGCTCACCAAGGCTGCATTTATTTGATCAAAAATGCAGTAAAAACAAGTGAGATATTATTACAATTTACAATAACTGTTTTCTATTTGATTATATTGTGAAATGTAATTTATTCCTGCGATGCAAAGCTGAATTTTCAGCATCATTACTCCAGTCTTCAGTGTCACATGATCCTTCAGAAATCATTCTAATATGATGATTTGATGCTCAATCAATCGATGTTGAAAACAGTTGATGCTTCATTTTTGTGCAAACCGTGATAATTTCCCCCCCAGGATTCTTTGATAAATAGAAAGTTCAAAAGAACAGCGTTTATTTGAAATAGAATAAATGTCTTTACTG
Organism: Mylopharyngodon piceus; assembly: GCA_039654765.1. Taxonomy (NCBI): domain Eukaryota; kingdom Metazoa; phylum Chordata; class Actinopteri; order Cypriniformes; family Xenocyprididae; genus Mylopharyngodon; species Mylopharyngodon piceus. Next base: position 17,985,757 of record CM077459.1, on the reverse strand, counting down.
TCACTTTTGATCAATTTAATGTATCCTTGCTGAATAAAAGTATTAATTTCATCAAAAAAATATCTTCCTGACCCCAAACTTTTGAACAGTACTATAAGTCTTCATTTCACGTCATTCTTGATCACATCTGGTGTGATCTGAGCTGTTTTCAGTCACAGAAAGAGAACAGAACTCATATTCTACTATAGGCAAACCTGACATGAAATAAACCAGACGAGGAACAATGTTTAACACTTTGAGACTCTCCTGATTAATTGTTACAAATAACAGAACTAGGTTTAGTTTTATAGAAACCTTTTTCCATTACAGTAAAATGCCTGACATATATCTGAGGACGATTCACATCTATCTACCTATCTATCTATCTATCTATCTATCACATCATTATAAGTAATAAGTATGTCATTTTTCAGCCATTATAAACACATTTCTTTTTATTTGACCACCAAAATCCTACTTTTCCCCCATCACAAACAGGCTTTATTTCCTGTTTCACTCCCGTCTCAAACCACAGCACATTACAATCCCTCCATCCGTCCTCACTTGTGGCTTTGAGCGATCCACGAGAGACTTTACAGCGTCTGAAACACTTTCTTTCTGCAAACAATGCTGATCTTCCACAAGTCAATTAAACCATTAAAGCTCTCTCATTTGCTCTGAAAGCAGTTAAGATGTAAATTATATGTTAACAATAACAAGACAAAAGGCACTCAAACCACTAACACAAAACACCATAATGGATATCTTCAACAAATTACTAATAAGTTGATTCTCTCTTGGCCACCAAATCTGCTTCAACAACAGATCGCTACTATATTAACAACAATATGAAGCTTCATAGAAAGCTCTTAAAGGGACAGTTCACCCAAAAATGATTTACTCACCTTCAAGCCATCCTAGGTGTATATGACTATCTTCTTTCAGACGAACACAATCGGAGTTATATTAAATAATATCCTGGCTCTTCCAAGCATTATAATGGTAGTGAATGGGGGGCGAGATTTTGAAGCCCAAAAAAGTGCATCATAAAAGTGATCCACACGACTCCAGTGGGTTAATAAATGCCTTCTGAAGCGAAGCGGTGGGTTTTTGTAAGGAAAATATCCATATTTATAACTTTATAACCTAAAATAACTAGTCACGTTACGGCAAAAGAGTGAACTCTGACCCGATGTATGACGGATGTAGGAGTATCGTAAGCTTAGACGGTTCAAACAAATAGGGCTGGGCAACAAACTCAAGCTCCTCTTCTCTTATATCGAAATCCTCCGACATTTCTCTTTAAAAATGCTTGTTTTAGACTTCTAATTTGTGACTGGTGTTTTGTTTTGCTCTATCTTCTGCGCTTCTGTTTCATCACTACTTCATGCATCGCGTCAGAGGTTACTCTTTTGGCGTAAGCTAGATATTATAGCTGATAAAGTTTTAAATATGGATATTTTTCTAACAAAAACCAATCGCTTCACTTTTTTAGGCCTTTATTAAGTTGTATGGATTACTTTTATAATGAATGGATGCACTTTTCTGGGCTTCAACATCTCACCCCTCATTCACTACCATTATAAAGCTTGGAAGAGCCAGGATATTTCATAATTTATCTCCGATTGTGTTCGTCTGACATCTAGGATGGCTTGAGGGTGAGTAAATCATGGGATAATTTTCATTTTTGGGTGAACTATCCCTTTAAGCAACGGTGATTTCTGATGCACTTGACATAATGAATGAAAACATTATTAATAGTGTCCAGTTGTGTTATGATCCAGATTGAATTTACATAATTTTGTTTGTTTCCAAGAACCCGATAATGAATTCAAATGCACCTCAAATAGGAGCTGATATCATATTCCTGAATTTGAATGTATTTTAGGCTCATACACACACATTGCCAGGAACTTACCAGAAGCTCTCCGGACAAATCTGTTGATAACTGGAGCTGAAAGGAAAGAAAGGAAAAGGGCAGATAAAAAACTGCTCGTGGTGCATTACAATTAAATCGAATGTTAATATAAAATATTTAATTCAAGATGCCACAGTAATGGCTAAAAGTCTAAATGTTTGTGATACTCCCCAATATGACACATATCAAAAAATACAGTCACATATATAAGGCCTTTGTGCACTGTACACATCATGACAGTATTTTGTCCTAATGCACACAGGGCCTATGAATAATAAGCAGAGCTTAAGAACGAAATGAGAACATTCAGATGATAAAACAAAATACAATTTAAGCCTGGTCTTTGTTCCAACCCCCTCTGCAGTGAGCTGACCACTCATTTTTGAAGGAAAATGAAGATGTGTGGTCATGCATTAGCACTGAACAAAAGATCACCGATTCAGCCAGTGTGGACCATGTTGTGAGGCATTAAACATGCATTGATGTGAAGGATGTCTGTGTAAATGGTGATGGACGCAGCGTCCTAGTTGTCATAATGAAGGAGGAACGAATGCATTACCTACGAATTCTTCATCGTCATCATCATCCTCTCCGTTTTCGGAGTCGATCTGCATGGCCTCCTCGATGAAGTTGACGGCTTTCCCCGCTCGCGCGGCTGAATTGTGCTCATTGCCGAACGCGCCGCCGCGGGTCTCGTTCTCCTTGAGGCGCGTGAAGTACTGCAGGGCGAACTCCAGCAGATCCCCCGGCTGGTTCCTCAGGACCTCCACGGTAAAGCTCTGCAGAAGCTCCGTCAAGCCCTCGGGGATTTCTATACTCATTTCCTGACGATGAAATGTGCGCAAAATTCGGCCCGATCTTGCGCGTACAACAGTCGGTCCCGTTTCGCCGCGTCAGCTGAGAAGAATGACCCGCAAACGCGTCAGAGGGAACGCGACGGATTTCTCACTATTCCACCATCTGCGTCTGTTTCCTCTCGTGTCCGACCGTGTCCTCTAATTTGCGGGGGTAAAAATGGCAGGGATTTCAAGAGCTGGCATTTTTTTTGCGCTGCTGGCTACAGGAAAGCCGCGCATGTGATGCGGGAAACCATGGCAACCAGCATCCCGGGATTTGCGCAGGAGGAACGCGGACGCGACGCGACGGACTAGAACGCAACGCGAGCACTTAAAGAGCCAGTGAGATGTTTTTAAGATTTCCCGCTAAAGTACCAGTTTTTTTAAAGACAAGTACCATGGTATTACTATAGTAGCTATTCTTTGAAATCGCTACCTTGGAGTGTATGCAAATAGCACAGGCCTATATGAATATGTAAATCATTCAGAACCATGGTAGAGGAGACCGGGGCTAGTTGTCACACCTTTTCTCATTAAAATAGCCTATATTTATCAAGACTTATTTAAAATCACCTTAAAGTTTTGACTAGAAAATGAAAACATTTAACATTTACATTGAACACGTGTTGACTTATATACGTACTACCCACATGAAAAAATACTATAGTAATTTATAGTAAATACTATAGTGTTTTTGAACCATACTATAGTAAAGTACTTGAATTAATTTGTTGTGGTAATTTTATAGTTAACAACTATAGTAATATAAAAAAAATTACTTTACCCAATACTGTACTGTTTTCTACAACTATAGGGTATATTATACTCAAATACACTACAGTTTACTGTAGTAAAAACTACTACAGTATTTATTACAGTTTATCAGTTCACTACAGTTAATACTACAGTATGCTGTAGCATTCATTAACAAAGTGTTGTAAATACTATAATATATACAGTATACTACAATTTACTATAGTATGGTTCAAAAACATACTATAAATTACTATAGTATCAGGAAATTGCTAAATGGAAAAGGTAATACAACAATCAAACCCTAATTTTCGCCATCAGGAATAAAAAAAAAGTATAAAATTACAATATACAGTATGAATCCCTTGTGACAACATACCCCAACCTGACTTTTATGATAACATATAGTTCAACCGAGATTTTTGGCAATTCAGTTTCAGACGTTTGACTTAAGACCCACTTTCATGTGACAACTAGCCCCGGTCTCCTCTAATAGCCTATATATACAGTATCATCATTGTAAAACTGTATCCTATTCAACATTTTATCTTAAACCATCTTCTGCATGGTCTTGCATCTGTATAATATATATTTAGTTTTGCATCTCTTTAGAGTGATGCTTTCAAATATAATTAAGTTAATGGATAAACAGACACCTCGGGCAGAATTAGACTAAGTGGGTTGCTGGTTAATCCCGTTTTGACGACAAATATGAGCTGATTATGTTGAGATTATTAAGCTTGAATACATATTAAAATTGGAGAGTATCAGAGTTTGACCTTCTGGGAACAATTAGATTGTTATTATATAAAGGTACGAGGTCTCTCCTCCCTCTCTAAAACTATGTTGTGTTCCACCTCTGTCATAATGTAGCCTATCCAGAGAGAACAGAACAGAACAGACAAGAGAATAGAATGTTTTTCTAATGTTTTTTGCAACTTAATTGAGATGATCAAAGAGGATCAACTGTACAGCTAACAGCTAGACTACCATCTGCTGGTCACTGGGAGGACAGACACTCATGGATGTCTTGATATCAGATAAGAGTGAAGGTGCCACAAAGAGAAAAGTCATTCGTTTCAGCTGTAAAGCAGCTCTACAGAAGACAAGTGTGTCATTATTCATCTTAATTCAGTTTTAAGTTTTGTTCTCATCCAGTAGAAGCCTATCTGTGCAGTCAAATATTAATTTTTTAAGTGAGAGTTAAAGGGATAGTTGACCCAAAAATGAAAATTATGTAATTTTAAAATAATCTTCTTTTGTGTTCAGCAGAAGAAAGAAACTCATACAAGTTTGGAACAACATGAGGGTGAGTAAATTCATTTTTGGGTGAAGTAACCCTTTAAACATGCACAAAGTATTTTATTCACTCTATATTTAAACCTAGAACTTTTAAAGTCATTCAAAAGTCGTTATTAAAGCCATTCCTTTAAAAATGACTTCAATGACGATATAATTTTAAAAAAGCATTCTATATTTAAAAGAATAGTAGAGTCCACACAACAGCACAGAGGAACAACATCGTTGAAATCACTTTCACAACTATTTTCTTTCCGGCTGATGAGCGATATAAACATTGACAGCCAATCAGAATCCATCCTGCTTTAAAGAGCTCGAGCATTTAAAGCAACAGACGACAAACTGCAGCGCACGCTTATAATAAACAGAAGAACGTTATCGTGCGTTGGTGTGGCCGCGAATATTGCTATCGTTATAGTTATCGTTGTTAAATGATAACTATAAAGATAACTATATTTGCGTCCACACCAACGAACGATAACGGTCTGTTTATTCTAAGCTCACGCACTGCGGTTTCAAAGTGTTTACAACATGTTTTTGCTGTTCTAGTTGCATTTACACGGCTTTAACCAGCAGATGTCCTCAGCATGCTATGTTTCGAGTGAATAGCTAGTGTAATCGATCTAATCTAACAGTGAATTTAGCTGACGAAGTCAATATAGTGGAATAAAAACAACGCCTAGTCTTTTCACTGCAACTTCAAAGGAAGCAAGACGAAACTAGCGCTGGATACCTGAGGTAATTTTGTGTTACACTGTTTGCTAGCCTGGTATGATCTCATTGTTAACACTTCTCAGCATTTATTCCGAGGGTATGACCGATTGTTTTCCATATATACATTTTCTTTAATGTATCCTTGAAAAGGGGGTTTGACTTGTGAAGCAGTGGTGCTTTTTCTGGACCTCTGCGATTAACTTCTCCGCAATGTCGTCCGCCATTTTAAAAGCGCTAGCCCTTAAATTGGAACGGATTCTGATTGGCTCTCAGTGTTTTATCATTCAACAGCTGGAAAAAAATTGTTCTGAACGTGATCCCAAAGATATTGTTTCTCTATATCGTTATTGTTATAGCTGTGGTGTGGACCATGCTATTCTTTATATTTAGAACGATTTTTAGAACTATATCTTTATCGTTATCTTTATAGTTATCGTTCTTGGTGGGAACGGGCCTTTAGACCTCTGACATTTCTGCAGCTGTCACTGGACCTCTAGTCTTCAGTGCCTCTGATGTTCTGGGTCTTCATTCTCTTAAGGCAGGAACACACCAAGCCAACGGTCGGCCGTCAGGCAGTTTTTGTTCGTCGGCCGACTAAGTTTTCTCAGTGTGTTCCACACCGTCAGCTGAAGTTGGTCCTCTTCGGCTTTTTTTCGGGCCGATTCGACATGTTGAATCGGCGTCGGAGCTCGTCGGTCCATCAGATCATCTGATCATTCTGATTGGCTGTTCAGCTACTGCCACCTGCTGGTACGGAAAGGCATTTCTTCTTATGCAGACGCAGAACGGACGGGCTACTTGGCCGTCTGGTGTCGAGCGTCAGTTTGGTGTGTCAGGGCAACTTTGGACCCAGACGCTGCCGACGTGAGCCAACCCCGCAGTCTGCTTTCGTCACCACTAGTTCGTCGGCTTGGTGTGTTCCTGCCTTTATGTGATTGGTCAGAGCTGACTGTCTGTCCCTGGTCAATTGGATGTTTAGGATTGGCTGACGTCTTTGAGATGACCAGTGTGCTGCTCTCTGATTGGTTCAGTGGGGGCTTGAACACAATGATGGCATCCTTCCATTGGCTGGTGCCAGATTTGCTGTTGTATTCGTAAACCTGCTTAGTCACTGCGAAAAAGGCAAGGTTTAAACACCATAAACAATTAATTTAGTACATGCTTTTATGCAAAAATGTGGTCACATCTCTTTTAAGAAAGGCTGGTGTATGCTAATCCTGGAAATGTTGATTTTAAAGCTTTCATATTGTTTTGTATTTCAGCCAGTATATAATTCCATATTCAACTAATTTAACCAACAATGGCCAACTGCCTTTGTATGTGTTAATTCATTTTTACTTGGATCAGCTTATTCCCCATCAAACCCCATCTGATCTGGGTTACTTCCTGTTGGGAGAGGAAGTGCATTTACACTTGCTGATTTACAGAAACACAAATGAAACATTTTAAACATGAATGACTGTGGAACACAAAAGGAGAACATATGAAGTTTATTTACTGTTGATGTTTGAATAATCTAAAATGCAAATGAGATTTGAAAGATTGAGAGTTGTGTTGTCAAAGTCATATGTACTACTTTTGTTGCTTTTTTCGTCCATTAATCTTTTTTTTTTTTTTTTGGTCCTCGACAGGCCCTGCTTGCTGTATACTGGAAAAGAACAGTTTGATAATTCTTCCAAATTTTGTTTTGGAAGAATGTAAGTGTGAGTAAATGATTGAATTTTATGAGAATTTTTTTTTTGAGTGAACTATTCTCTTAAATATCTTACCAATAATATTTCCTTCTTTAATGGAGCTGTTAAGCATAAAGAAATGTAACTATATTAATAAACCATTCAAAATTACATATATCTAATTATATTTATATAATAATCATTATTATTGTTGAGGATATTAATTCCTATTAATTTTTTATAATTTTTCATACCTACCTTTGTCGTGAGTGCTGTAAGTTTAAAAATACAAAAAAAAAAACAAAAAAAACGTGATTTTGGTGCATTTTATGTCATTAATTTTTATGACAAAAATGCAGAAAAAATATGACTTTAAAACAGTGGCTTAAAAATAAAGACATATTGAGTATGAATAAATCATTTTGATGATGCACTCACAATGGTTCAGCATCACAGCAGCTGCAGTCGTTAGTGGCGAGGTGTTTACAGCACCTGTACAGCAGGTGTCCCAGCATGCCGAGCAGAAGGAGCGCACATAAAGCAACAATGAACCACATGTACCAGTTCTCTACATCAAACGTGTTCCTCTTTATACTGATGTGATTCTTGGCTGTAAGGAGAAAATGTTAAGTTAGATGTTGTGGGGTTTGCACAAGCAAAACTTGCCGCTGAGTTGTTCTGGGTGGCTGCTAGGATGTTGAGCTAGTGTGAAAATGTGAAATATGATCATAGTGAAGTTTGCTAACTCATAAAACCACATGACTGTGATGTTGCTGCATTTGAGTGCATAACCAAAGTGTGCAGCTCATATTTCCTTCCGAGACAATGTTTTTATAGCTCAGATGATTTAATAGATATCTCATTTATGTCTTATTTAAGTATCAAATGTCTCCTAAATGTCTTGGGAGTCAATAGTTGACATACAGTAAGAGTATAGAGCTATAAAATGAATATGGATAGCAGCCCAGATCATTTGATTTTCCCAAAAGGAGACATGTGAGATTACTGGAGCCTTTTTCTCAGGAGATACTGAAAAATGAGCAAAAGCCTCCATTTATTCTCATTCTTGTTTAGTAAAAACTGATATATCAAATGGGGTGAAAAATGAGACAGATCAGTCTCATGAAAACAGGTCACATTTCACCCCCACCCCCTATAATTTCACTATAATATTAGGCAGTCCATTACAGTCCTAAAACTCTCCTCTACAGATCTGTACTTTGAGATTGTTTGCTGTTCAAAACATTGATCTTAAATATGCAACTCTGCTGTACTGAAGATTGTGTAGATGAATGAAGTAGGAGGATAGTCTTTATCTGTGCAGTGAAGGGTAAAACCTTGGATGTTTGATCCAACACAAAGATCAGTGGGAACTGTTAGATTTGTCTTACTGGGCCAACATAGTGGAGGCTCAACATTTGCTTCTGTAATATTAATAGTGACCTGTAAAAGAAAAAGAGAACTAGATCAGAGACTCATTTTGCACCCAAGGGCGTATCCAAATTTTTGTCCTCACTAGAAAAGTGGTAAACCACATTAAATGATTAACTGTAGTGGTAGCAGGTCGAGGTCTAACAGGATCCCTGTCAACCACACCAGCGTGTGTGTTCATGTGTCCTCGTAGTCAGGGTTGGTCAGGAGGGTGATGTGACCCAAAAAGGAGTCCAGGTGGAAAATGCATCTCAGTGTCCCAGTTCCTCCACCAGAGACTATGGAGTAGATGAGTTATGTTGGAGGCAGGTCTCGACCTGTGGTGTTGACTGAGCCGATCACAGCGCCACCTGGAGATCAGACAGCAAATTAACACAATCCACTTATTATGAGAGACGCTGCATATAATGTTAAAGGAATAGTCATTTTCTGTGAATATCGACTTCAGTTTTGGCCTATTCATCACATAAATCTCAGAAATCAATTCAGAAGACTTTAAAATATAGTCATATAGACAACTTTTTGGTGCTTTTGTGGTGTTTTTTGTTGATGGATAATGTATAAATATAAAACTTTAAAGGGTTAGTTCACCCAAATATGAAAATTCTGTCATTAATTACTCACCCTCATGTCGTTCCACACCCGTAAGACTTTTGTTCATTTTCGGATCACAAATGAAGATATGGGCGTCATTCAGCAAGTCAGGACAGTCAGGACTATCCATTAACCCAGAATAATAAAATGAAGTTATAAAATAAAAAGACTTCCCACAATTATGGGCAGACTAAAATGTTCATAGCGCGACCACAGCTGCGACGCTAGCGCACTAGATCAATAGCGCTCCTATTGTAGTCAGTGGAGCTCACGGCAACTTTGTTCATGACAGCGATGTAACGTCTATTCGCACATTCGTTTGGCGGCCGTTAAACTCCCATGATGGCTCCGATGCGTCGTTCACTTCGAGTATAGATCTGGTGTGTGCTGCGTTTGTAGAAGGCTAGCGTTCCAAGCGTGTACATGTTAACAAAAAAGGCAAAATGTGAGACTACAGACATTTTCCTTTTTGTACAGTAATAATTTGATAGGAATACAATGTAATACACACCTTAATTTCATTACGGAAGTTTCCCCTCAGGAAGTTTTCTCTCAGAACAGAACACAAAATGACCGTTGACAAATGTATCCAGTTTTAACCAGTTTGGCACAGACTACCCAACATTGGGTTACACTGACCCAGTGCTGGGTATGTATGGGGGTTCATAATTTGTAAAAATTAGTAAAAATTACCCAGCAGCAGCTGAGTTACAGAAAAACTACCTAGCGCTGCGTAAAATATTAATAAATGACCCAGCAGGCTGAACCCAGCATTTGGGTTAAAAAAAATAACCCAGCATTTTTTAGAATGTAAAAAATGTTTGGTTGTTTCAACCCATGTTTGGGTCAAATATGGACGAACCCAACCACTGGGTTTAAAAATGTAATTTAAAAATTTAATCCAATGGATGGGGGTTGTCCATATTTGACCCAAAAATGGGTTGAAACAACCCAGCATTTTTTAGAGTGTAGTGTTGTTTGCCTTTGCAGAAAGGATATTTTGGAAGTAGGGCCTATGCATTTGTCTTCATAATTCTCAGAAGATTTTTACTTCATAAACCACAGGATATGAGATATCATGTTATCGTGTTTAATTTTCTGATGAACCAAGGAAAAAGGAGTGTGTTGTGCAATATCATTAAAAAAGTAGTTCATGAGTAACAAGGTTCGCCAAAGAATCTTTCAGTGAACATTCTTAAAAGAACCATTTTGTGTGAAGAACAATTTCATATTCTAAAAAACCTTTTTTTCCCCTCACTATAAAGAACCTTTTGTGCGATTGTTCTCCCGCGGTAGAAATCGAGTTCCGGGGGGCAGAAATGGGAACGCGGGGGCACTGCGATGCGATCGCAAAGGGCACTTTCACTTTCGTGATCAAAGGGGCAGGGGCTCAAGGCCCCAGAGGTAGGGCAGAGCTAAAGAGTCACGAGTGCGCGCAGCTTTTGCATAGAGATCGTCTGCAAGCTGCGACATCATTATAAATAAAAAGGGAACAAAAACATTTGTGTTGTTTACATTTTATGCACTTGAGCACAGATTGCCAAAACACTGACATTTGATGCAGTTTTACTCACCGCCCGCGATCTGCAAATCCAGCGCCGAACTGGGACTTGTTTACAAAGCATTCATCACCGAAATACTGGGAACAAACAAAAATACGTGCACAACTCCGTTGCTGCCCCGGAAAAACTACCTTTATCCACTGTTCCCTTAACGCTGGATTCTTTGGGAAGCTGAAAAAGGTAATCTTTCCCTCACAACCAAAAACACACTTCTTTGGTGACATTGTTGAAAAATCTCTCAGCTTCCGTAACCCAAACGAAGCGCGTTGTTGGGCGTGCTCTTGCTCTCACTCTAGGCGATGTGTGCGCACGCTTATCAAGGAAAAGTGCCCATACAAGGAATTCCGCCCTTTATTACGTGATACAGGGCCATACTCGAAAAAAACTTTCAGAAACTTATCCGAATCCGGAAGGAGTGTATTTGGCACAGAAATACTCAGTCATACATCCAACTCGTGTTTTGAAACTTTGGCCATGTTTAGCATGAGAATCCAACTCTTTAACAGTGTAAATAAGTCAGAATGCATTAGATGAAATAGCATTAGACCCCCCCTTTAAATGGCATCGCTGTGATAACCCTTTTGGAACCTTTATTTTAGGAATGCATGGATGTTAAAAGGTTCTTCATTGAATCATAGATAAAGAACCTTTATTTTTTAAGAGCACTTGTCAGCAGGGACACCAGCATAAATCATCTTAGAGCTGCAAACCACTTTATAATGCGTTATAATTTTTTTGTAATATTTTCAGAGGAAATGTTGCAATATCTTCTTGACTTAATGATAAGGCTCTCACAAAGTGTAACTCCTACACTGAGAAGATGGCGGTGTTGGTGATGGTTTGCATTTTATTGATGCTCCGTATAAACTCAAGCCTGTTTCTCACACAAGAACCTCTCTATGTGATCGAAACCAAGGATGAACCGGCTGTGCTTAAGATCACTTGCAGGGATGAAGTTGTAAACATTACTTTTTATAGGTTAAATCAGGACAAGTCTCGGCTTGTGAGCAATTACACCTTCAGAGACACCATTCAAAATATCACCAGTGAATACTACGTAATTGATTTTTCAGAAAATGAAGAGTATTTCTCTGAATGCTGGAAGAATGGGCTGCTTATGGAAAAAACCCACTTTCATGTCATATTTTGTGCACAAAGGGAGGAAACCAGGAGAATGTCTTTTCTTCATGGTGACACAGCAGAAATCTCCTGTCAGAAGTTCAATTCCAGTCGTGGAGAAACTTTTCAAGTGTTTCAGAGTTTAAGAACAGCGCATCTCAGCTGGACGAGTACAAAGATTCTGGATACCAGCGTATCTCTGGAGATTATTCCAGATTCACTTAGGAGCAGAATGGAAGTCCTGAATGATGGCTCTTTAATTCGTTTCTCAGACTTGTCTGTTGTTGACAGTGGAATTTACAGTTGTTTGTTTTGGAGTGAAAACCAATGCCAAAACTACAAGCAGATCGAACTGGACATTAAAAAACAGGACATTTTCCTCATCCCAGGAGAGAGTACCACTTTGCCCTGTGTAATTAAAGATTCCACACCAGAGACTTTATATTGGCTAACTCCCATTGGATTTAGTTTTTTTGGAAAGATTGAGGAATATGGCAGATATGAAACCTTGAACGGAACACAGACTGGTAACTACTCTTTGTTCATTTCTCACCTCTTTCTGAACCACACTGGACTATACATCTGTACAACAAAATCTAAGATGGTTAATGAGCTCAACATTTTTGTTTGTTTCAATCTCGATCCCATCAAGATGACATTTTCTTTGGGTGACAGTGCTGATTTGATGTGTGCTTTCAATCGGACAGAATCTCTCAGAGTACAGTGGTACAGGGAGTACAATCAAAGCTCAAAACATCTGCTTGTCGACACTCAAGGCGCCTTTGTAAATGAGGACATGACAGAGCGGCTCAATGCATCCAACCCCAATTACATTACCATATCAGAGCTTTTGATTCGGGACGGCGGCTCGTATTGGTGTAAGGCTTGGGGGATGTACGACAATTTCAGAGGCTTGTGTTTCAATCGTAGGGTGCAGTTAACATATATGGCTCCTCATTTGGACACTTTCTACATTGTGTATGCTTCTCTGATGGGCTTTGTGTTGCTATGCATTATCTCTGCAGTGGTTTTTGTCAAAGTAGTGGGCAGGAACAGACGCACACAGGATTATCATGATAACTATGACTAGCATGGACCTGTGGTGGGGCCTAAAATGAGTGCATTAAAAATCCAATGTTGTTTTTCATTAATTCTGAAAATAAATCCAAATTGTTTTAGAATTTAAAAAAAATAAATAAAAGAAATGCATTGACAACTTACTTAAAGTGATGAAATATTATAGTTTGTGCATATTAGATTGTAAATATTAAAGATTTTATTTCTAAGTGACATTGATCATGCAAATCTTAGATGGACCCCATTGTAGTTTCTTGGATGGATGGATTAATGAGCTAAAAAAATTAATAAAATGTTTCATAATCTATAAATGAGTAGCCTATAGAGTATGCTAATTAAAAATTAAATTGTTATATAGTTTTTTAACTGTGACAGAAGGTAAAAATTGTTATTTGGTTATTAAAATATGGTTATTAAATCCATTAATATATGCAAGTCTTTTTTATATACATATTGCAAAGAAGAAACGGCACTTTATTGAAATACACAAATCATTAAATGAAGGGGGGGCTAGATTAGGGACTAATTTGTTATTTTTCTTCTAATATTATTATTATTATTATTATTTATGAGTAAAAGGGATTTTACAGTATAGAAAAAGGGAATGTATCTAATTGCATTGATAAAAGAAATGAAGCAAAGTTTCTTCGTCCGTTTTAAATAGGAAATATTAGCAAAAGTAGCAATTTAGGAGCTACTAGCTAGTTGGATATATTATGCAGTATCTTAAAATATACGTGTCTTATTTTGTTAGAAATGCATTAATATAAGTAAAGGCCCGTTCACACCAAGAACTATAACTATATTAGTCCACAACAACGGAGAACGGACGAGAACTTTCTGTTTATAAGCGCGCGCTGTGGACGGACAAAATGGCTCTGAAAATTATTCTAACTATATAGTTCATCTTTGTCATTAGCCTGTAATGTGGGTTTCACGACTCTCATAGAATTAGAACGATTATTAAAACTATAAAACTACAGTTATCGTCTTTGTTGTGAACGGGCCTTAAATCTGATGTGTTTTCCTTTAAGTATTGAAGTATGAACCTTTGAACTTTGTTTTGTCTGACTTTTTTTCCACTTTTTAATTATTTTTCTTCTTCTACATTGTCATGTATTAATGTTGTTGTTCTGAAGACATCGATAAACAATAAAAAGTGCAAAGCAACTAAAACGTGTTTCCTACCTGTCTTGCGTGACGCTGTCGCTGACACCTCGTTGCTTGGAAACAAGTCTTCCGTTATTAGCGTGCTTGGTTACAGCTGCCCAACCAATCGTTTTCACGGTTAGAATGACTGATTTGTCAAAGGGGCGGGTTCAATGCGAAGTAGGCGGGGCTAGATGGAAGAAGCCGCTCGAGCACCTCAAGCAAAACAAAAGCGATCCAACGAAATATTTCGCGATTAAACTGACCAGATGGTGAGTTAGTTCAAGTGATTATACACTTATTTATCTAATATAATAGCTTATTGTCGAAACGTGCAGCTATGATTTAAATACAGGCTGCAGCAGCTGAGTTTACTGAAAGTTGGCAGTTTAGTGCTTTTGAAACGTGCTCTTGCAAAGAAAATGGACCATAAAAGTCTGCACTCCAAAACATAAGTACATAATACTGCTATTTACCTTGTTTTTAAACATGGTATTGAGATAATAGTATGTTTTCGGCATGTATCATGCTTTTTAAAGTACGTTAGAGCGTCAATCTTTTAGAGAGTGAAATATGATGCCAAAATTTAAAAGGCAGCTGTATTTTCATGTATAAAGACCCAATTTATATTAATTTCAATTGTATACTATACCAATTTGAAGTATTATTTGAAAAATATTTACTATCTGCTAAGTTATATTAAGTTTTTTCTGTACTCACGATAGTACTGTACTGTTAAATGTATTATTTGTGTTTACTTATTTTAATCTATTTTTTGTTTATTTATTTAAAAACATTTTTATTGTTTACTTATCTAATCTGTAGTAATATAAATCGTATTTATTTTAATTAAATGTTTTACATGTGTTCATTTTAATCTTTCAGATTAAATCCCAGTTTGAAAACCCTTGCCTTGCCTTAGACTACAATAATAATACATAAATCTCTATGTACTATGATATTACCATCATTGTACCATAGTACCACCACAATACTTTCTTGTAGGGATCTCCTGGTTGCACGGTTCAACATGTATTTCTCTGTATCCTCAGCTTTGCTGATGATGTCGGCCTTTCCATCCTCTTCCTCCAAGAGTCTGACCTCCACCCCGCTCAAATCCAGAGCCAGCATCCCGGGCAGCGTCCTGCAGCGCAGCAGGAGCGTGGAGTCCACCGGAGACTCGACATCCTCCCTGCTGTCACCCATCTATCATGACAGCTTTGAGCTTTCAGACGAGGAACCACAGTCAGATCAGCCTCGGCCCGTTCACAACATGACCGTCACGTTAAGTGAAGATGGCGCACCAGTGTCTCCCTCCAGGTGAGCATTTGTTGAGTTAGTTACATGTCAATATAGCAAACCAGCACAGCAGTATCATGTCAAATCTGCTTTCAGGGATGAGGTGGACACAACAGGCCTGGAGGACATATCTTCTGGTGGGCACTTCAAACTGAGCGCCTGGGAGCAGTGGATTGTGGATAAAGCCAAAGAGGAGCGTATCAGAAAACAACAGAAAGCTATGGAGGTACATGACCAAAAAAAACATTTTTTTTTTATGGGTTTATGGGTATATTTTATGTTAATACTACTGTTTTTAGCAATTTTTTTAGCAATATGGACATTTTTATTTTAATTTTATATACACCACTGTTCAAAAGTTTGTGTTTTGGAAGAAATGAATATGCAAGGACGCATTAAATTGATCAAAAGAGACAGTAAAGACATTTATAATGTTATAAAAGATGCTATTTCAAATAAAGCAGATTGTAGCTGAAGTGAAAGCACTTCAAAAAAATGAAAGTCTGCAAAAGTTATAGAAGTTTAAATTTACTGTAAATCAAATGTACTGTACTAAAAAGTTTTTATTTTATAAAATATATATTTTACAAAATAACTTTTACTCTAAAATTGATATAAAATCAAAGCCATATGTCTAACCAAGTTGTGTTCCAAATTTGAAGTTATCGCAAAAATTAAAGTTCCCATGAAATTTTGTTTAGGTGTTGTACCAAAAAAAGCCACCGGGTGTCACCCACATTCCATTGAAATATTTTTGATGCATTCTCCTGTAACAAATTAATAAATCCCTGTCCAAATATCACTTCTGTCGCAAAATAGACACCAAATATGGAAGCTTGAGATTCAGACCTTTCCGATGATATGTGTTTTGTCAAAATTACATACATTTTGACAAAAAAAAAATAATTTGTGTAATATGAAACATGACCACGACCACTAGGGGGAGGAGCTCGCTAAAAGGATTTAAAGTATCGTTTCCATGGTTAAGCAATGTCCAATTTCAAAACACTTTTCACAGGATAAATGCTGAGTTTTTAAGCTTTTGAATGATACCTAATTTATGATGATTACTGAAATATATGATGCGAAAAAAGGCAATAAATAAAAACAGCGCCAAGTGTCACACTAGCGGGATGGTGACAGTTAAGAGGTTAATTATTCAGTCTGTGAAAATGTATTTAAATCAACAGTTTTCATCATAACTATAGTAGTGTATGATAATAACCCTGGTCCCATAAGCATTCATTAAGGTCTATATTTCAGGAGCTCACGCTGAAGGAAAAAGAGGAAGAGCAGAAGAAAGAGCAACAGAAGAAGAAAGTTGCCTGTGATTGCAAAATTCAAGAGTGGCTGCAAATGAAACGAGAACAGGTGTGAAACTCCCAGAACGAACACTAATAATTTATTGCTAGTATTCATTTGAGTTTTGTGTATATTATGTTTCTGGTCTCCTTCACGTGCTTTTACTGTTTTTGTCCTCAGGAAAAGAAAGAGAGAGAGTCCAAAGAGTTTCAGAAAAGCAAAGAACAGCTTCAAGAGGAGAAGAGACGTGCTGAGATTGAAAAGAAAGCCCAGGAGAAATATAAGGAGTGGCTGCGGAAGAAGAAGCAAGAAGAAACGGAGAGAAAGCTAAAAGAGAAGGTGTGATGTTTAGGCAGCTTGGAGATTTTTGCAAAACATTATTCCCGTTGAACTTGTGTGAATGATGACAGAATTTACAATCTCTTTAAAAGGAAGAGGCAGCCAGAAGAGAAGCGGAAGAGAGGGAGCGCAAAGAAAAGGCGGAGGAAAGCTTTAAAGAATGGCTTGCCGGTGTAAAAACGAAAGGAAAACTGAGTCGACAGTCATCAGCATCCTCAGCCGGTGAGTGAACGTACATATCCAACATAAATATCCACACTGACAAATATTCAAGATTGAGATTCAAAGCCAAGCTTTAAAGTATTCATGTTATCACTTTCAGGCAGCTATAACAATGTGAACTATCCAGCTCCGAGCTTCGTCAACCCTATTCCCTGGAAACCCATTCATGTTCCACAGCAAGACAGAACGCCCAGGAAAAGTTCGGCACGTAAGAGAACGCCAGGACCACCTAAAAGCCAGTCGACCCCCTGTCTCACATACAGACCTAAAGACACCATCGCTTTCTCTTGTAAGAGACGGTGACACTGACATCTGCTGGTCCCAGGCCAGTATTAACTCTTCTGAAGACTTGCTGCGTTTTTGTCAAGCAAGTGTTTAACATCTAAGACTGATGTCATTTGGCACGAGTGAAGATCCAGCAGGAGGACTGATGTTTCTCACTGATGTCATTGTGATGGATTTGACAGATTGATCATTTGTCAATTATGAATTTGACTTGTATAGTTCTGGTTGAATGTTAGCTAAATATGAAATACAGATGATTTTTCTTGTCCAAATTAAAGATATTTGGAAATACAGTAATTTTTCCAATATTATTTGAGTTATTTGGTTCTGTCCAAACATTTCAGCATATCCATCTGTTTAAAGAGCCGTTTGTCATACACTACCGTTTTGAGTCAGTAATATTTATTTAATGTTTTTGAAAGAAGTTTCTTCTGCTCACCAAGGCTGCATTTAATTGATCAAAAATACAGAAAAAACAGTGAAATATTATTACAATTTAAAATAACTGTTTTCTATGTGAATATATGTTAAAATGTAATTTATTCCTGTGATCAAAGCTGAATTTTCAGCATCATTACTCCAGTCTTCAGTGTCACATGATCCTTCAGAAATAATTATAATATGATGCTTTGCTGCTCAATAAACATTTCTGATTATTATCAGGGTTGAAAATAGTTGTGCTGCTTCAGATTTTATTTTTGGGAAAATTATTTTTTTCAGGATAAGAAATAGAAATAGAATAGAAAGAGAAATAGAAACCTTTTGTAACATTATAAAAGTCTTTACTGTCAATTTAATGCATCCTTGATTAATTAAAATACAGCTATTTTAAATCACATTTCTTTTACATGCATAGCATATTTTTATTATACTTATTGAATGACTATGGTGAATATTTGTGCTTAAAAAATGGAGTAGATCTACTTATAAAAAATTAAGGAATCAATTATTTTATTAATTAAAATAAAAACCAAATGTTACTTTCCAAATATGTCCATTTGGAAAATACCATTTGTTTTTGTTTTTTAAATTAATAAATTGATTCCTTAATTTTTTACATTTATTATTCTTAAATATTTAAAATATGAGGAAATAATAATCATAAAAAATAAATTAAAGGATTAGTTCACTTTAAAATGAAAATTGGCCCAAGCTTTACACACCCTCAAACCATCCTAGGTGTATATGACTTTCTTCTTTCAGATGAACATAATCTGAGTTATATTAATAAATATTCTGACTCTTCCAAGCTTTATAATGGCACTGAACGGAAACCACCTGTTTGAAGCTCAAAAAAAGTGCATCCATCCATCATAAACGTACTCCACACGGCTCCAGGGGGTTAATAAAGGCCTTCTGAAGCGAAGTGATGCGTTTGTGTAAAAAAAATATCCATATTTAACAAGTTATGAAGTAAAATATCTAGCTTCCGCCAGACCGCCTTCAGTATTCAACTTACGAGAAAGTTGAATTGACCCTTCGTCTGGAGTTTGATTGACAGGCGATCTAACCAATCATAACGACGAATCCGCCGTTATGTCCAACAAAGCAGTCAGGGGAGTTAGTAGATTAACGTTGTGAAAAATGGTGTGTACTTACACCTTTCCGCGGTTAAAGCAACATTTCTTCTGATGTTCATTCATGTTTATTTGATGCTATAAATGAACTAGTCGGAAGAGTTGATCTGTGCACGAACTGAGGCGCTACAGCGATCTGTCACGACACATTAAAGAGCCACAAAACGGTATTTATTGTTTAAATTTCTTTAAAAATTACAAAATTTGAAATTTGAGACTTTGTTTCATATCAAAAGTAACCTGTTCTGCCTTGTCTGTCGACGCGTTGTCTGTCGACTCTTTGCTCTTTGCGATGTATTTTTCATTGTGAGAATATGATGTGTGGTGTGAGAGCGGCATGGCTTGTCGGACATAGCAACAGTAACTAAAGTCTTCACGAACGGTCAATAGGGAACGCGTAGGATGTTGCGTAAGCTTTTTGAACTGCAGGAGATTTACACTTTCTTCGTACGTTGAATACAGAAGCGGTCTGGCGGAAGCTACATATTTTACTTCATAACTTGTTAAACATGGATATTTTTCTCACACAAACGCATCGCTTCACTTCAGAAGGCCTTTATTAACCCCCTGGAGTCGTATGGATTACGTTATGATGGATGGATGCACTTTCTTGAGCTTCATACTCATTGGTATCGCGTACTGTCATTATAAAGCTTGGATGCATCAGGATATTTATTAATATATCTCAGATTGTGTTCGTCTGAAAGAAGAAAGTCATATACACCTAGGATGGCTTGAGGGTGAGTAAATCATGGGATAATTTTCATTTTAAAGTGAACTAATCCTTTAACTTTTATTTACAAAATACGTTAACAATTTAAATGCAGTTTTTACTAAAATGCTGGTTTTTAGTAGACAGAACACAAACTTTTATTCATATGGGCCAAATCTGGAAAAAAATGGAAAAAAATAAAATGCAAAACTCCAGTTACACATTTACACTTGATGATGTGCATGATTTTCAAGACAATCAGTGTTTGTACTCATGGTGTGATTTAACAAAAGACTTTTTCTGAGTCGAACAGGAGGAGTCATTAACTGGCTGAGTCAACTTGTGACCAGACACAAAGACCTCTGACCCCTGGACCGGGCCAAGAGCCAAACGCAGCCCTCACACAGATGCGTGCATTGTCCAGCGCGCAGCGGTGCCTTGTAGTTCTTCCAGCTAATGACGTTTGTGAGTGAGTGGGTGTGTGTGTGTGCATGTGTTCACAATACTGTAGATTTCATCCCGTCACATTCTCATAAACACACGTTACTGGACCAGAGATACTGTAAGTGCCACTAAATATTCTTTCTGTATTGAAATAAGTGATTGCCCCTTGACTAATCACTAGTTGGTCATACTAGTACTTAAGACACAATGGCTATGTTTATGCAACTGGCCCACATGTTGTTTGTTATGTATATAAGGCAGGCAATTCTCCAATCTGAGCTGTGATAGTGTGCATTAGAGCAAGTGAGTTATGTGTTTATATCCTGTTCTGCTGAGCAAAGGTCACCTTTCAAGACAGCAGCGCTGCTTTGCGTTTGTTTTGTTGTCTAGCACGTTCTAAGACATATGTGTGTGAGTCAGTTTTTACATGACAGTCAGGTTATGACAGTTCAGAAGAAAGACAACAGGTTTTCTCATATGTAAAGCGTGAAATATGCATGTTTCTCTCCTAACAGATTGCAAAACAAACAGCAGTTCCCAGAGATGCAGTGGTGCAGGTGGGCCGGCGGCTGGACGTCTCACCTCCAGACGCAGGTAGACAGGGGTGTGTCTGTTTGCATTTGAGTCAGTGTTTCAAAGAAAGCAAAGGACATGTCAGAGAAAAGGAGTTAATGTTGTGTGACTTGAGGTCAAAGCGTAGCTAGAGTTAACTTTGTTTTGGCAGTATGGCGGTTTCTTAAGTGCTAGCTTAAAGAAAAGGCCTGTCTTAAAAAATATATGACAGACGTGGGTTAAAATAGCACTGAACCTGTGACATTATCACCCTGAATGAATCGTTTCGGGGTCTGTGGGTCACCATCCGCAAGTATTTATTGCAGAAATGCAGTCCACAGGGCAAGAGGATGAAGATCGCTGTGACTTTCTGTTCAAGATCATCCTGATCGGCGACAGCAACGTGGGAAAGACCTGCGTGATCCACAGCTTCAAGTCTGGGGTCTTCAGTGACAACCAGCACAACACTATTGGAGTGGACTTTACCGTTCGCAGCATGGACATCGATGGGAAGAAAATAAAGGTGTGTGAACTGATTTATGACTTATAATTAAATAAAGGTTTTCCAATTTCTCCCTTACATTCAGTAAAGAACTGTTCTCAGTAAGGCTGCATAGGTTGTATATATGTATGTGTATACACACACACACACACACACACACATATATATATATATATATAACATCCATAGAATCTTTCCATTCCACAAAAGGTTCTTTATAGTGGCAAAAGAGTTCTTTAGATTACTAAAATGTTCTTCACGCGAAAAACATGGGGTTATATGTAGAATTCAGAAACCCTTGTTATTAGCGACACCGGTGGCCGTTAAGTGAACTGCAGCCAGCAAATTATTGCTCGCATTCGTGCACACGTGATGTACAAGAGACTGAACTTGATTCAATGCTGCGATATACTCATAGTGTAGTTCCTTCCGTTCTTCGCTTATAAGTAAAAAAAATAAATAAATAAAATGGAAGCACCTTGCAGTGATATATTGTGAACGAACATCCAGACGCCGTCCACGCTGCTAAGAGCGACGGTTAGATGAATATGTAAATATGTGCTGCACGATTTCCTCTCAGTAACAAACACAACAAAAAGGACAGCGGTGAGAAAACACTTCACCGGCCTCATGTCGACATATGATGAGGTAATTAAAATAACAGTTTTGATAGCTTGATTATAAAGTATATTTGAGACTATAGGTCTATAGAATTAATCCCTTTTCTCTGCTTGACACATTGACATTACAGTACAAAATAGATTTTTCGGCATTATCCTGAATATTAATTGTGTAGGCATTTAAATGTATCATAAAACGGAAGAGAGGCTCTCGGGAGCGCGTTAACATCACATCGTTTTGATTTTCCCGGCAAAAACGTCCCGATTCCTTCACATACAAATCAGTCTGCAAGCTTTCATTGGCAACGTAGGAAGTAGGAGAAAATAAATAAATTTTCTTTACAAGCTGTTCACACATTTGGAATAACATGAAAATTCTTACATATCCAGTTTGTTCAGTGAAAGCTTCTTTGGGCAACCAAAAATGTTTCTTCTATGGCACCACTGCAAAAAACAAACAAAAAAAAAACTTTTGGAACATTTATTTTTAAGAGGGTGCATGTCTAGGATAGACTATGGAAGCTTGCTTCTGCCACTGAATAAAAAATAAAAAAGGTCATTGCAACTTTTTATCTCACAATTCTTACTTTTTTCCTCGCAATTGCGAGTTTACATCTCGCAATTTTGACTTTTTTCTCAGAATTGTGAGATATAAACTTGCAACTGCGAGAAATAAAGGAAGAATTGCGAGATGTAAACTCACAATTGTGAGTTATAAAGTCAGAATTGCAAGTTATAAAGAATTGTGTGAAATAAGGTCGCAATTGCGTTATAAATTCAGAATTGCTTGATATAGTCGCAATTCTCTTTTTTTCTCAGAATTCTGCAATTCTGACTTTATTTCTCGGAATTGTGTTTATATCTCATAATTCTGAGAAAAGAAGTCAGAATTGTGAGATAAAAAGTCACAATTAATGTTTATTTATTTTTTATTCAGTGGCAGAAACAAGCTTCCATAAGAGACACTGATAAGTAATTTGTGTTTTTTTTTATTTGTGATTGTGTCTGTCTGTATCTGTGTGGTGTTCTTGAATTCAGATGCAGGTCTGGGACACGGCGGGACAGGAGCGTTTCCGCACCATCACACAGAGTTACTACCGAAGTGCCCACGGTGCCATGATTGCGTACGACCTGACCCGACGACCCACCTTTGAGTCTCTGCCGCACTGGATACAAGGAGTGGAGCAATACGGAGCCGCCAATGTCGTCTTCGTTCTGATAGGTCAGAGAGGGATTTTCCCAAACGTTTTCATCAACTGAACCCCTTTGACATAAAATATTCACTCAAAGTACCCTTGTGGTTTTAGAATAAATATTTCACGTTCATGGTTGTCTGATGTCGGTTGAAGTAGGCATGAGAAATCGGTTGTGAAAAGTTGTGATAGTCTTTTCTTCCCTATTGTGACGTATATCTGAGTAAACTGCTTCTCAAACAAGAACAAATGTAGGGCGGGGCTTCATTTTGTTCATATGGAATTGATTGGATGGTTGTGGTTTGCTATTGGTCGATCTCATGTGAGTGACAGGTTGCCCCGCCCTCACGCCAGTAAACACTTCATCAGAGAAGAAATATCTTATTTGTTATTAAATCACTGTCAGGGTTATTTGCATCAAATCTTTGAAAGCTACTTGAGGCAGCAAATAAACTGGATATTCAAGATCTATTTTCCCTCCTGCAGGAAATAAGTGTGACCTGGAGGCGCAGCGGCAGGTGCTGTTTGAGGACGCGTGTACACTAGCGGAGCGGACCGGTGCGCTGGCCGCCCTCGAAACCTCCGCCAAACAGTATCATAACATCGAGGAAGCCTTCGAACTGATGGCCCGGGAACTCATAGTACGACACGGAGGAATGGTTGGACATCAGGACAACCAATCAGATTCACAGACCGTTTACTTGCACTCGGATTCTCATCCAATAGATGGAGGAAAACACCTGGAGAAGAGGTCATGTGACTGCTGACTGATAAGTTCCACAGTTTGGCTAGTTTATTCTATTGTTTAATAATATGATATAAACTCAGCAAAAAAAGAAACGTCATGCAAGCATTTGTATTTTACAAAATTACATTTAAAATACAGTATCCTGAAAAAAGGATGTTTCCTTTTTCCTGAGTTTATATATATAATTAATAATTATTTATTAAAGAGATATATATATATATATATATAGATGGACAAAGACGCTAAAAACAGTGGAAATGATGTAAAAACAAATCAGACATCTCGGAAAATGTAATGAATTTAATGAATGAACTTTGTAAACATTATATAAGTATAATATTACAGTTTGCCTCTTATGGGACATTTATTCTGCAGTAGATTGTGTATAGTACAATAAAATGCATAAAACTTTAAAAACATTAAGTCATTAAATGCATTCTTTGTTCTTTCATAACACAATTATATATACAATATATTTAAAGGACTAGATACGAATTCAGTGATTTGTGTATTAAAGTGTTTAAAACAAACAAACAACAGACATAACGCAGCTTGTTAGACAGAGCAATTGAACAAAATGAAAAACACATTTGTAAAAGTTAAACTACTTGATCACATCTGAAAATACAGTACAACATGATGCCCAAAACATCCAGGTCTTGTACATAAAACGGTTAGAAAAATATTGCAAGTGTACATCCTGTGTGAATGGCTCTTAAGAGGTACAGTGTGTTACAGCGAACCAAAGAGTTCATATTTAAACAAACTAACCAAGGCGTACGTGAACTTTAATAACAGATATTTCAGAGAACACACATAAACAACCTATTGGAGGAAAAAATGAACTTCCTCCTGTCAATGGCAATGTGTAGTTTCTTCATTAATTAGTATGGCTTCGCTCACAGATGAACATCTTTCCTTGCTGCAAGCGTTTAACCTTGTGCTTGTTTTCACAGCGATGCCATAGAAGAACCATTTTTGGTTCCCCAAAGAACCTTTCAGTGAACATTCTAAAAAGAACTTCTTAGTGTGAAGAGCATTTTAATAATCTTTTTCCACTATAACAAACATTTTGTACAGTGGAAAGGTTCCATGGAACCAATAAAGAACCTTTATTTTTAAGAGTGTATCACACTGAATCTCCTTCAACACTCAGTTTGAGCTTGTGACAATTGCTTGAGAATACGTCCTTTCCCAAATGGTGCACTTGTCTAGATGTAAACGTCATTCAAACTCTTCAGTCTTACATCAATTGCTGCATTTAATTCAAATCACACCAATCTTTGCTCGTGTTGCGCATTGTCGTGCGGTCACATTTACAGTTCTGTGAATTTTTGTGGCCGAAATTCAGTCATTTCAATATGAATATATGTGATTAGGAATATTGCGTGAATACAGATTTCACAACAAGTTCAAATTGGTCACACAGATTCGCTGCATTGACCAACAGAACGCTGCTTGGTTTGTCACATTTACAAATTAAATTAGCCTAAATTAAATCTGTTCATCATATAAAGCGATCGAGTCACTTCAGAAAATTTGGATTAAACCACTTGACCCATATGGATTCGTTTTACGATCTCTTTACGAACTTTTTGAAGCGTCAAAGTGGTAGTTGCGTAGCTGTCAATGGAGGGACAGAAAGCGCTCCGATTTCATCAAAAATATCTTAATTTGTGTTCTGAAGATGAACGAATACAGGTTTCGAACAACATGAGGGTGAGTAATTAATGATAGAAATTTCATTTTTGGGTGAACTAACACTTTAAGAAAACAGTTTAAGAAATAAAGTTGCATTGTAAGATGTAAAGTAACATTGTAACAAAGTCTCAAGTCGCAATTACCATTTTTTACTCTAAAGTAGAAAAGAGCTTTAGTTTATGCAGTTACATAAAAGTAAATTTTTATGCTAATGGAGTTGTTAAAAACAACAAACCGAGCATTGCTTCATACGTCGCTACTCTATTGACAATAGATAACTGCCACACCTTTACAATTACCTTATTTATGTTATAATGTCTTCCATATTTGTTCATAAGCAAAACATGATTTAAATTAGAGAGAAAGCCACCAAAAAAATGACATGCTTGAGTATTTAACAAATAAAATCGCAATCGAATAACTAGGGCTGAAACATAAACTAATCTAACATAAAAGTTTGTGTTATATTATATATATATATATATATATATATATATATGCGCTTGTGTGTGTATACATACACATATATAAAATATATAAATATAACAGTATATTTACACACACATATACCATGTAAAAACAACTTTTATGTTAGATGCGATTAATTGCGATTAATCGATTTTACGGCCCTACAAATAACACGATATTTGCAAGTAAAATCATTTTAGATGGACGGGCAAAATAAAATGGCTCAAGTAGCTCCAAACCATGTTAAAAATTAAAAAACACAACAGACAAAAAATTAAAAAAAAAATTAGAAGGCCCAACTAACACTTCCTGTGTAGACAGCTTCAGTGATTATAACAGGACTTATTTCGTTCTGATGTGTTGTGACGCACCACGAGTAAATATGGCATAATAGATGGCGGTTTACTGCAGCGGCCAACCCTCCAGCTGGAAGACCAGCTCCACTCCATCCCGAACGTCATGGACGATGAAGGAAGGCTGAGTGAGGCTGGGGTCGAAGCGGAAGTCCCGGTGACCGTGGAAAATCTGCTGCTCCGTGACCGTCTGCTCTGGGTCGGCGGGCAAGTCCTGTTGGTCACGGTTGTAGACGCCCGTGCAGACCAGGATGGAGCTGCACCCTTCAGGCAGACGGTGCTCGAACGAGCCTCCCACCATCACCTGTCCTGAACATTTGGCATCGTCGGACGCTTCACACGCCAGGTCTGCGGTCACCTGGCTGGCCGAGCCGCCCTGCGCCTGCACCTGGGCACGGCTGTGATGCATCGCTTTGAGGTAGCGGTTGTACAGGTTTGCACCATAAATATCAGCCATGGGGTTGTCACTATGAGAGAGATACATGAGCATCAAACGCTTTGACCTCTACAAGAGTATACAAAAGTATATAAATATATAAGTATATAAATAGTATACAGTATATAATAGTAAAAAAGTATATAAATTTTTATTTTGTTTAGAAAATGACCGATCGTTTGACTAGATAAGACCCTTATTCCTCGTCTGGGATCATGTAGAGCTCTTTGAAGCTGCACTGAAACTGACATTTGGACCTTCAACCCGTTGAACCCCAGTGAAGTCCACTATATGGAGAAAAATCCTGGAATGTTTTCCTCAAAATCTTAATTTCTTTTCGACTGAAGAAAGAAAGACATGAACATCTTGGATGACATGGGGGTGAGTAAATTATCAGGAAATTTTAAGTCTGAAGTGAACTAATGCTTTAAGGAAAAATGCATTATTGGGTAGATTTTCATTGCACTCCTGATTTTCTAAAAGTTTTTTACAGCACATGTATTCCTTGTGAAAAAGTAAGTGCCAAGCCCTGTTCAGATCGAATGAAATTTTACCATGCAATGTTCAAAAACATGCTCATGCATATTCATTTGATCCAAAGCAAATCGATATGACTCACCCAATGGCGTAAAGTCTCTCGACGGGTCGGGTCCAGCCCAGTTTCTCGGCCTGTTGTCTAATGAGCAGTTCGGCGTAGTTGTAAGTCACAACGCTAGGCTTCCCAATCAGAGCCTCGTACTTCAGCTCACAGCCTGTTATCTTCTTATAGATGCTCTCCAGGCACACAAGGAACATGCCGTGACCAAATCTAGCAACAAATGAACATCAATCCTTGTTAATTCTGTATTTAAAGGAGACCTATTATGCCCCTTTCACAAGTCTCTGGTGTCCCCAGAATGCATCTGTGAAGTTTCAGCTCAAAATACCCCATTTATTATCATTTATTATAGCTTGTCAAATTTGCCTCTATTTGGGTGTGAGCAAAAACACACTGTTTTTGTGTGTGTCCCTTTAAATGCAAATGAGCTGCTGCTCCCGGCCCCCTTTCCAGAAGAGGGCAGAGCTTTAACAGCTCACGCTTCGGTTGCTCAACAACAACAAAGCTGGAGAATCTCACGCAGCCAAAATGAGGATTGTCAGTAACGGTGTTCAGCCTTACATTGTTCAAACCGGAGTCGACACTGATGGAGAGACTCAGCAACATTACACACTAACTTAAAGTTAAAAAATTGAAATCATAATCAACCACCCCTTTAACTAACAGCCACTAGAAAAAAATCTGGTTGCATGATCGTTGTTAAAGTCAACATAAAATGGCATTTACAACCCATTTTTTACTTCAGTATTCTGTTGAATTTCTGAGTGCAACAGGATATTCAAAAAAAAAAAGGGGGGATTTTATTAATCAAGTTCAAAAGAACAGCATTTATTTGAAATAGAAATCTTTTGTAACATTATAAATGTCTTTACTGTCACTTTTGATCAATTTAATGAGTCCTTGCTGAATAAAATCTCCATGACACTAACCGAGGGTTTTTGGCTTCGGCCATCCACATCAGATCCATATTGCAGGCCAGCACAGGGATGTGTGGGTAATGCAGTGATGTCACCGGGTTTCCTGGCCTCCCATTGGTCAAGAGCACATCAACGATCAGTTGTAAGTTTGTCTCCCACCTGATAGGCTCACCGAACAGGATGACAGCTTCAAAGTGACAGTAAAAACAGATAAGAGCGGACACAGATCTCACCCAGAACAGAAAGTGAAATGAAACTTACCATCTATTGTTGGCAAATCTTTCGAAGGGGGAATCTGAATAGGAATATGAAGTACATTATACAGTCAGTGCTCAATGCGTAAGATTAGGAATCTGTTCAATTAGTTGTAATGACATTTGTCTTACAAACACAGCTCATAACAAATGCTAAATTCTCCAGATATTATTGTTTCTACTCACCATATCTTTGGGTCTGCGATGGTGATCCACCACATCCAGGAGAGGATACGCCTCCCTTAGCATGTCAATGGTCACAACATTCTTGAAACCTACACTAGAGTTTATTTTGTCAAGGACATATTAAGATATAAAAGCCATTACACACACATATACATCTTTATATACATTTATACTACAGAGAATGCTTGAATCTGATTGGTTGACAGACATTCTGAGGTGTGCAAATATTGAGCACGTTTACATGCACACCAGTACGCCGATAACTCACAAAAATCAGCTTATTGAAATAATCTCTTGTCCAGGTTTACATGACAACAATAACCTGACAACGCAAGTAAACTGCGTTTATATGACTTTATTAATGAATCAGGTTATTTCCCGGTAGTTACGTCAAAGCGTAATAATTTGCATAACAGACTGAGAATATTTAATTTGTTATGTCGGTTGTGATGTTAAATAAAGCATTAAAAACCGAAGAAGAGTTTTGCAACATGTCAGCGGGAAACGCATATATAATTTTTATTAAATTATTTGTATATTAATAATTCATTATTTATAACTATTTTATAACTATAGTCATTTATATCAAGGTAAAGGATACTTGTGTGCAACTTCCACCACAGGTCCCTGTCCGGACACCAGCACGCACAGGTCATGGAACTGGGTGAAAACCCTCAGAGGACTGTGGGACAGCACCACCTGGTCTGGTGACACCTGTTTGGAGAAACAAACCGCCCTGTCTTACTCTCGGACACTGTAAACAAATCAGATGTTGTGTTGAAACTACCAACAGTGCAAGTGAAGCAGCCTGGAAGGTGTAAATATTCGTGGTCAGGTGTCTCACCTCAACCTCCAGAAGGTGAGACAGCTGCTCGGCTTTGGTTTGCCGCAGAGAGTTCCCGGCGTTCGTCACAAACACCACAGGAACCTTGTATTTTCCATCGCCGTCCACCAGGTTCCTAAAACACTGTTTAGCTGCAGGGATGGGCGTCCGTCCGCGTACCAGCACTCCATCGATGTCAAACAGAAGCCCAAACAAGCTGCGGTCCTGTTCACAGACATCCTCAAAACAAACAGACAAACAATCACAACTTTGTTAGTACTCATTTAACAGACACTTTCAAGTGACACATAACATTTTCCTGGAGGAATCTGAGGTCAAAGGTCTTGATCAAGGTCACAATGGGGATTTGAACCTACAACCTTCAAGTTACAGATCAAATTGAGACTCAAATTGAACCATAATGCCCACTAATGACAAGTCGTTTCATACCAACGTTAGACTGTTTTCGGGTCTTTGACAAATAAGGTTTTTAAAAGTATAAAAAACATAATGGAGATATAATTAATTTTGAAGTTGTATTAAGTGTTAACAATGAGATTATGTGGTTTTTATAAACAATTAACACTGTTTTTGTCATTTTTTACAAGATGGACAAAATTTGTCAACAAAAAAATCATTCAGTTTAACCAACGGTTACCGAATGACACTTTTAGTTTTACCGAATGACGATATTTTCAAACAATGCTAACAGGCTGATATCTAGCTAGCAAAAGGACAATTAAACATTTTATATTTAGTACAAGTTTTTAAAATATTACAACATTTTCCATGTTTTATAGCGGTTGTACCGAATGACCTGATGTTTCGGGACATGCGTATGAGCAAGTGAAAACATTAATTTTTCAAATAGTTAAAAGAGAGTTAGTTGCTTTCCTTCACGACTTTGAATGATGTCACATCCTGTCACATGATATTGACCGCATGACTTGATCCAAAATGGTCTCTTTATATTGGTTACTCCGTATGACATCAATGAAATTAATTTTTCCGGACATTCTTTCTCATAACAAAGCAACGACTTCTACACATAATTTTAATACCATTTTGCACTATGTTGATATATGATGTTATAAAATCATGCCAGAATAAAAAAAATATATACATTTATTACATTTTAAGATATTTTAATCACAAATGAAATGGCTGTATTGGCCTTCGGACGGTTAAACCGAATGACCTTTTGACACTTCAAAATCTTTAAAATACCTTTATATGTAGCAAAATATAATTAAAACCTTTTGGATTCAATAAAAGAGATCTAGTTGTACTACCTTACATACTTTGGATGCCATATCTTTGTTTATTATTATTATTATTAAGGGCTTTGGACAAAAAAAAAAAAATGACCCGTCACGTCATTGAACCTTTCACATTTCCTGCAAAAGGAAAGTGAAACCTTGAGTACATCCACTCACACTTGCTGTGCTTTTTACGGGAAAACATCCCACAGTAAAGAAATCCAGGGGAAAGTTCATGTAGATCAACTGCAAAAGTGCCATTCACTTGCTAAATATAAATGGCTGTATATATTTATATGGTAACACTTTAGTTTAGGGTCCAATTCTCACTATTAATTAGTTGCTTATTAGCATGCATAGCTGTTGACTACCTTACTAACTATTACTAAGCAGTAATTAGAAGTTTATTGAGGAAAAAGTCGTAGTTAATAGATAGATAATAATTAGAATTGGACCTTAAACTAAAGTGTGACCATATACACTATGTGCACCGAAAATGCTGACTAGATAGGCAGCTCACTACGTTTTGAAACACAGCCCGACACTGACCAGAAACTCATAACAACAAAAGCCTTTAAAAGCCACTCGTTTTGTTGTTGTCTGGGGTGTTAGTTGGTTCATAATTATTAATGAGGGTTAAATTCTGAATAATACTAATGCTAATAATAATAATGAGCATGACTCACTGTGCTGTAGCGGCGCTGCGTCTGCGCAAAAGCAGCTGCATTAGTGACTTTCCTGCTCAATTGCACGCCTCTCCACCCGATTCTAAACATATTCAAGCGGGAAAACATCTCTGAAGAACAATAAATGCAGAAACGAGACTATGTTTCTACTTTAACCTGAGCATGACTCCTCCTGCACTGCTGCTAACATTAGCTCGCATGCTATCAGCAGCTGCCAAACATGTTTTTCTAGCTCTAAAGGCCACGTAGGGGATCCGTGTATGGCTCTTATCTAAATCGATGCATGTGTGTCTGCAGGAAAGGGTGTAGAAGAGACAGGCGCCTGCTGCTGCTGGAGCCTGACGGCAGTGTGCGCTAGTGTTGTTGCGCAGACTCAGAACGCGCTCCATTAAACACAGACACTTCCGGTTTGTAACCGGCGTGTTTTTAAAACGAGCAGTGAGTGAACGCGCACGGAAGGTAACTAATACACAAACACGTATTTTAACACTTGAATATGATTATAACTATGATTTAATAATGTGAGCATGAGGTAAATATTAGAAATGGCAGATGTAGTCAGCTAGTTAGACCATAAACAACCGTTATTTTATATATTTTGATTTTGTTGTACAACAATAACTATTTACTGCACATCTGACAGGCTGAATAATAAATAAAATGACTAAAGTTTAATCATATCGTTCATTTATTGGTCCAAATAAACCTGTTTAACCCTTTGTTCGTTCAAACTTCCCACCGCAAAGCGTCACTGTTTACATGACAACCATAAACATGCCATATTGATCATATGTGAGGGGATGTTTTATGAATCTTGATCTATTGGATGATGTTTTTGATTTACCTTAATTTTAGAGTAGAGTTTGATCACTTACAGCTCATTATATTCAGGTAAAATTACCGTAAAATTAAATGTAAATAAAATCATTTAATTTTGTTTATTTACTTTCCATTTTAATGTTTTGAGTGCGCCACATTAAAGTCTTTTTATTATTATTATTTTAGGTCATACACACTGTGATGATGGATTCTCCTCCTACAAGAGAGCATAAAAGGTAAATATCATTTATATTTACACTGATTGAGAACCTCACAAAAAAAAAAAAAAAATCAAAGGGAAACATATTTTGTATGAAGAAAATGTAATTTTTTTATGACCATTAAGACTTGAAAAAAATATTTTCATGAGTAATTACTATTTTCATTATTTTTACATCCCCACCCCTGAAAATTTCTCATTATCATAATCCAAGTAGATTATATTATAAAATTTCCGTTATTCTTGCTGCTTAATATTTTTTTGAAACCTGTGATACTTTTTTAAGGATTCATTGGTGAATAAAAAGTTAAAAACAACAAAATAGAAATCTTTTCTTAACAATATAAGTCTTTACTATCACTTTTTATCAATTTATCACATCCTTGCTGAATATAAGTGTTAATTTCTTACAAAAAAAGAAAGATTAAAAAATTACCGACCCCAAACTTTTGAACGGTAGTGTATATTATTACAAAAGATTTTTATTTTAAATAAATGATGTTCTTTTTTAGCGTTTTATTCATCAAAGAATCCTGAAAAAAAGCTATCACATTATAAAAAAATATTTGTTTTCAAAATTGATTATAAATCATCATATTAGAATGATTTCTGAAGGATCATGTGACACTGAAGACTGGAGTAATGATGCTGAAAATTCAGCTTTGATCACATTAATAAATTATATTTTAAAGTATATTAAAATAGAAAGCCATTATTTTAAATTGTAATAACATTTCACAATATTACCATTTTTTCTGTATGTTTGATCAA
The DNA here is from genome assembly GCA_039654765.1 of Mylopharyngodon piceus. Classification (NCBI taxonomy): domain Eukaryota; kingdom Metazoa; phylum Chordata; class Actinopteri; order Cypriniformes; family Xenocyprididae; genus Mylopharyngodon; species Mylopharyngodon piceus. The sequence continues at coordinate 17,952,367 of CM077459.1, read as the reverse complement.
ATAAATGCAGGATTGATGTAGAATAAGAGACTTCTTTCAAAAACATTAAAAAAAATTATATTATTTTAATACCATTGTTGACCATATGCAGGTATGAAGCATGTCTGAAATCCGTAATGACACACTTTTAAGTGCTGCTCCTCTTCCTCTCTCTGTGTTTGGATCAGTCCGGAGCTCAGGCCGCAGCTCGAATCTCCGCTGCCCTCCATCTCTGAGCGTCTGGCATACCTGCGGCCGTCCCGCGAGCTGCTGGAGTTCTACAGGCAGAAGGTGGCGCAGTTTGACGGAGAACATGATGACCTGCTGCAGATGCTGGAGAAGTACCGGAGAACCGCAGAGGAGCAGGTCAGCGCTCTTCACCTGGATCATGTTTCTACTCTCTCTATTGGTTTTTGTCCATGTAATGTGTGTGTTGTTGTGCAGCATAAGTTGCAGTGGGAGGTCCGTCAGCGCGAGGAGGAGATCGCGGAGCTCCAGAACGCTCTCAGTGATATGCAGGTGTATCTGTTCCAGGAGAGAGAGCAGGCGCTGCGACTGTACGCCGAGAACGACCGCCTCAAAATCAGGTCAGATGTCTGATATCATTTTAGCACAAACATGATCACTGAGATGAGCACAAGGCTGAAGGCTGCGTTTACTGTCACAGAGAGCTGGAGGACCGGAAGAAGATCCAGCATCTTTTAGCGCTGGTGGGGCCAGATCCAGGCGAGATCACGTATTTCCATCGCGAGCCTCCGAATAAGGTTAAAAGAATACAAAGCAACCTTACTTTGATGTTATATGTCCATCTGTGAAGTATTATGCTTTATTTCAGTCTGCAAAGTTTTCATGAATTCAGTTTTATTTAGGTCACAATCCCTCAAAAGAAGATCCAGCTGAGATCACATGAGGAATCAAAGGCGGCAAAACCAAGACCTGCATATGCAAAAGGTTTGCTTTCTTTAAATGTTTAGTTGTAGAAGTTGCAGAGCTAAAATATTGACTAAATTGTAGCAGTTTTATGGGTGGATTGATGCCTTCATATTATTTTGAGATTAAAGGGATAGTTCACCCAAAAATGAGACTTCTGTCATCATTTACTCACCCTCATGTTGTTCCAAACCTGAATAAATGATGACAGAATTTTCATGTTTGGGTGAACTTATCCCTTTAAGGACTCATCTTGAGGATAACAGCATGTGGCATTTTCAAATTACAGGAAGCAAGAAATCGTCCAAAGAAGATGCCACAAGTTCAGAGCAGTGCAAGAGAGACAACCAGACGTTACTGCTGCAGGTGTGTGTGTGCAAAATCTATTTCACGCATGGGTTAGTTCACCCAAAAATGAAATTATGTCACTAATTACTCACCCTCATGTCGTCCCAAACCCGTAAGACCTTCATTCATCTTCAGAACACAAATTAAGATATGTCCATGTGACTACAGTGGTTCAACCTTAATGTTATGAAGCGACGAGAATACTTTTTGTGTGCAAAAACAAAACAAAAATAACAACTTTATTCAACAATTTCCTCTCTACCCTGTCAGTCTCCTACACTGTTGATGTAGTAAACACAGTGCAGAGCTTCCGTGTTCTACGTCAGAACGCCGGATCAGTATTGGCCGGCTCCTGCGTCAGCATCACATGTACAGCGTCAGCCAACACTGAGCCGGCGTTCGGACGTAAACACGGAAGCGCTGCGCTGCGTCAACTGTGTAGGAGACCGACAGGGTAGAGAAGAAATTGTTGAAAAAAGTCATTATTTTTGTTTTTCTTCTAATCTCCCTCTTGCTCACTATCTCTCGTCCCCCATCATGGGTGGACACGCCCCCTACTGCTGATTGGCTCACTGTCTCTCCCCCCATCATGGGTGAACACACCCCCTACTGCTGATTGGCTCACTCTTTCTTATCCCCATCATGAGTAGATAGACACGCCCCCTACTGCTGATTGGCTCACTCTTTCTCATCCCCATTATGAGTAGATAGACACGCCCCCTACTGCTGATTGGCTCACTCTTTCTCATCCCCCATCATGGGTAGACAGACACGCCCCCTACTGCTGATTGGCTCACTCTCTCTCCTCCCCCATCATGGGTGAACACACCCCCTACTGCTGATTGGCTCACTCTTTCTCATCCCCATCATGAGTAGACAGACACGCCCCCTACTGCTGATTGGCTCACTCTTTCTCATCCCCCATCATGAGTTAATAGACGCCTCCCAATGTGATTGACTCACTCTCTCTCCTCCCCCATCATGGGTAGATAGACACGCCCCCTACTGCTGATTGGCTCACTCTTTCTCATCCCCCATCATGGGTAGACAGACACGCCCCCTACTGCTGATTGGCTCACTCTTTCTCATCCCCATCATGGGTAGACAGACACGCCCCCTACTGCTGATTGGCTCACTCTTTCTCATCCCCCATCATGAGTAGATAAACACGCCCCCTACTACTGATTGGCTCACTCTTTCTCATCCCCCATCATGAGTAGACAGACACGCCCCCTACTGCTGATTGGCTCACTCTTTCTCATCCCCCATCATGAGTAGACAGACACGCCCCCTACTGCTGATTGGCTCACTAGCTGCGTCTCATTTCGGAGGCTGCGTCCTCCGGAGGTCGCATTTGAAGGCTGCATACGTCATCGTGGCGCTCTCATTTAAGAAAAGTAACCATTAGATTGCAAAGTAAGAAAGAACTAACAGTATTTTACACCGTATGAGGAATAAGTCAATTTTATTATGGTTATTTTTTTTAAATAAGACACCCTTATTTGACGTATGCAGCCTTCAAATGCGACCTCCGGAGGATGCAGCCTCCGAAATGAGATGCAGCTACTGTCTCTCCTCCCCCGTCATGAGTAGACAGACACGCCCCCTACTGCTCATTGGCCACAAGTGTGTTGTACTGCTCGGTCTGATCCACTTTCAACAGCGTTTCTCAGAAATCGCTTACTGCACCTTTAAATTAAATCAGAATTGAATTAAACACGTTTTATATATAGTTCAAAAAATGCTCAGTGTGTTGAATGGATGTTGTTCCTCCATGAGTCCAGGTGGAGGCGCTGCAGGCTCAGATGGAGGAGCAGACGCGGCTGGCTAAAGAGCAGGTGGAGGCGCTGCTGGAGGACAGACGCATTCACCTGGAGGAGAGACAGGTACAGCACCAGCGGGACCAGGAGAGAATCACAGCCCTCACCGACAAGTAAGTTCATCCCTCCTTCTGTTTCAACAAACGGAGTATCAAACCTGAGCGTGACTCTCTCATCTCGCGCACTCAGACTCCAGCACACGCAGAATCTGCTGTACGAGAGCACGAGGGATTTCCTGCAGCTGAAGTTCGAGAGTCGAGCTCACGAGAAGGGCTGGATGGTGGAGAAGGACCGTCTGCTGCGAGAGCTCGACTCCTGTCAGGAGCGACTGCGTGAGGACCGCAGTTACCATGAGCAGCGTCCGTCAGCAGAGCCACTGTTCAGCGCACAGCGCAACCATGAGGGCAGCCAGACACACCGGGATGAGATCAGGGTTAGAAATCTGTTTTTTTTTAGTTTGATCATGCCTGAGGTGCCTATTTTTCTCCTTTGGGATGTGCTGGAGGAGACTTTACAGAGTGCTCACCTCTTGCGTTGTCAATACAAGATCATCAGTTGCCTCAATTTTTGGTCAAGATCTTGTATTGTACAATGCAAGAGGTGAGCACTCTGTAAAGTCTCCTCCAGCACATCCCAAAGACTTTCAATGAATTTCAGGTCTTCATGTGTGAAAATGATTCTTCATGCTCTCTGAACCATTGTTTCCCATTAGTTCCCTATTATTAAATAATAAGGACAGTTATATATTTAAAGACTCTTACCGTTTCTCCTTGATCTGTTAAAACACGTCTTTATCCAGCTCTCACAAGTGCTTTTGTCTTTTTTTTTTTCTCCCAGCAGGCTTTGCAAGAGGAACTGAAACAGGCTCATAAACTGGCTGACATGTACCGAGATCAGTGTGTGAATCTGGAGACGGACCTGTCCCAGATCAGAGAAGAGGGCGACGTGGGCCGAGAGATCTTCAAAGTACGCAAACAATCTCTTAGTTCACCAGAAGAAAACAAAGAAATGATTTCTTACCCACCCTCATGTATGCATGGATATTTTTTACTTCTGTGACGCACAAAAGACGATGTTTAGCAGAATGTCATCAAGTCATAACAGCAGCCTAAACATCATGCTAAATATGTCTGTTTATGTTCTATTAAAAAAAAGAGTAATATCTGGAAAGACATGAGGATGAGACGCCTTTGACATTAAAACTTTTTCACATTTTATTGAAGAGTTGAGGTGGCTTAAATGTCAAACTAGCTTCTGAATTTTGAGTGTGTGTGTTCAGGAGCGCTCGGACAAGATGGCCAAACGTCTGCAGCTGATGACTCAACGTTATGAAGCTCTGGAGAAGAGACGGGCCATGGAGGTGGAGGGATTCAAGACCGATATCAAACACCTGCGGCAGAAAGTCAAAGATGTGGAGAAACATCTCTTTAAAGTCAGTCATCTCTCTCATTTGTCTCTTCTATACTGTTTATACGCCTCCTGAAAAACAGTCGCACAATGAAATTCTCTGATATCATTATATATGAAGTTGGCAGATGCAGTTAGTCAATCATAGTATCATTAATAGTGCAAATCTATTTAAAACTATGCAGATTTTGATGGCTGTCTCTTTCATTAGTTGACGCTCAATGTGGGCCCTAATCAAGACCTGGCGATTCTCCATGAAGTGCGACGGACCAACAGCCGCACGGTAAAGGTCCAGGATGAGCTGAAGAACCTGAAGGCCAAAATCTACAAACTGGAGAACGATCTGAGATTCTGCTGAAGACTCATCATGTGGATTAATATATGCATTTGCATATGGAAATATGAACTCTATCCGCTCAGGATCATATTGTTGGTCTCACATTATGTTCTTCTTCACACTGTTTTACCAAATATCCACCCATTCCTTTGAGTTTTTGATTTGGAGTATGAAGAACTCCTGAGACACAAGACTGGATGAAATGAATGATTCAGAAGAAAGTCTTACAGCTGAGTGTTTATTTGTGCTGTTGCATTTTCTATATTAGATAAATAAAGGTTGATTTTTGTATTCATTATGAAAGTGATCACTGTTTTTGACTGGTACGAGACAATGACAAACACAACATAAGGCCCATCATTTTATAGCGTTTAAACATCATAATTCTCAAGACAAAAACAATACTGAAATGCTTGGAAGAGACTGTACATATTTCAGTTGACAGAAAACTAAAACACAGATAAATCCGATCAAAACTATCAAAAACACATCATATTTTAGAAAAATATTTTTTTACACACATACACATATGCATTTTATAAATGTATGTGTGTAAAAATAAATGAAAAAATTATATATTTATATATATATTACTGTATTATGAATATATATATATATATTTATATTTATTATAGTTATAAATATATATATATATATAAATAAATAAAAATATCTAAAAAAAATATAGAAATATATTTTTATTTTTATATATATATAAAATAACTAAATATATATTTCTATATATTTATTTCTATATATATATAATACTATAATATATATATATATAAAACTAAATATATATTTGTATATATTAATTTATATATATATATATAAATAAAAATAAATAAAATAAAAATATAAAAAATATATAGAAATATATATATATATATAAAACTAAATAAATATAACTAAATATATATATATATACATAATACTGTAATATTTATTTTATAATATTTATTATATTATATAATATTATATAATATTTATTTATCATTATAATAATTTTTTATAATACTGTAATATTTATTAATATTTATAATTATAATATACTAAATATATATATATATATATGTTACAGTAATGAGAATTTAAAATTTGAGGATAAAATAAATAGAAGTTTTGGGGTAAAATGTGCTTAATTGTCAAGAAAATATCACAATGCAAAAAAAAAAATTACACATATTTTATTAACATTATGCAACATCTTCGCTCATACATTGATTCATCCTGAGCACAGCGAAGCGGTGACACTGTCACACTCGAGAAAACTCACCAGATCTTTGTCTAGTTTCATCTCATTCAAGTATAGCATTCATTTCCCAAAAAACATCTCCAACTGAGAGTTTCGTCATCTGAAATTAAAACGAGTATATTGCACGATAGTGTAGAACGTACCATTGTCATTACTTGGCAATAATATTAACGGTACAAACGTAACACTTTTTATAATATGTATCGACTACAAAAACAGCCAAAGTATATACATAGTCAACTAAAACCCACATATAATAAAAGCAAGAAAAGGGACGCAACACTGAAAGCTGCACTTCACCCGTACCTCAAGACCTCAGTGACGCCCATATGGCTTCAGCAATGACAGAACGACTTAAACTCGTGGTTCATTTGCTCCTGAGGCACAAAAGTGCGTTGTCACTTCACACTCGATTAAAGTTCACTATCTGATTGTAGTGTTGAAACTTTGGCCCTTTCGGTGGTTGTGTTGTTTTTGCAGCACTAATGCACAAGTCTGAAACAGATGGCGTCAGTTTAATTTTTACTCTAAAAGTGATGACATATCTCAAGGCTGCATTATTCCCGACCAGCAGGAACCAGCAGGAATAAACATATTGTACTTTGATGAGCCGTATAATATGTTAAACACCATAACCGCTGTCAAAACCCTTCAAAACACCAGCTTTAGTAAACAAACTGATGTTTTGTCCCTTTTAGGGAAGCATGTGGTTGTCCACACTCATTAGTTTGTGTCTGGAGTGGGTTTATGGTGTGAGTTGATTGTGTTCACAGTGTGTCAGATCATGTAGTTCTTCTTGAGCACCTCCAGATATTGTTGAGTGGCTCTGCTCACAGGGTCCTTCTGCTCCAGGGTCACGTTCAGGTTTTGAGAGCCGGAGGCCGAACCTACGGGAGACATACGGGCAGAACCTCCTTCCAGCTCTCCTGTCACTGAGAGAGAAAGAGAAGGACAGTTGAGTCACTTTTGAGGCCACATCAAATGAATACAGAATAAATGTGCAGCGACATCTCTTCTCTGATGATGAGATGACATGAGATCGACCAATAGTAAACCACAACCATCCAATCAATTCCCCATGAATAAAATCAAGCCCCGCCCTACATTTGTTCTTGTTTGGGAAGCGTTTCACTCGGATATACGTCACAATAGGGAAGAAAAGACTATCGCAACTTCTGTTTCATGCCAACTTTAAAGAAAAATATTTTGTTGTAATATTGACTCACCGTAGTCCAGCTCCTTCGATATATTCCTCTCCAGCTCCGTCTGCATCTGTAACAGGAACAGACAAACCTGATTACACTTCTAACTTCATCTCATCAAACACGCATGTCCTAAAACTAGCACTCAGCCTGGTTGTTTTTAAAGTCACAGCGTTCACGCTAGGCATAAAATGCATCATTTTAAAATGTAATTTATTCCTGTGATCAAAGCTGAATTTTCAGCATCATTACTCCAGTCTTCAGTGTCACATGATCCTTCAGAAATCATTTTAATAGGCTGATTGTTTTATGTCTGAGCAAACAAGGCCGTAACATAACCCCAGCCAGTGATATTATTATAAATTTGATTAGTATGATATTAAATAAAGACTGTTGTGAATATAACAGTCAGCGTCATTAGAATAACAGCAGATGTGATGCTAAACTGAATCATTCACACATCGATATTAGTCTAAAAAAGGATCAAATAATATCAAAATTTGACTAATACAGACCTGAGAATAGCAGAACATGTTACACATCATAAACATTAGATCTCATTTAAATATTCATTAAATTCAGACATAATGTGTACTTCATTAGTATGAATATTGTGCACAGTATGTCAATTTTCTGTACCAATTAAAGGATTAGTTCAGTTCAGAATTAAAATTTCCTGATAATTTACTCACCCCCATGTCATCCAAGATGTTCATGTCTTTCTTTCTTCAGTCGAAAAGAAATGAAGGTTTTTGAGGAAAACATTCCATGATTTTTTCTCCATATTGTGGACTTCACTGTAGGTCCTGAAGGTCCAAATGTCAGTTTCAGTGCAGCTTCAAAGAGCTCGACACGATCCCAGAGGAGGAATAAGAGTCTTATCTAGCGAAATGATCTGTCATTTTCTATAAAAAAAAAAAATAAAATTATATACTTTTTAACCACAAATGCTCGTCTTGCACTGCTCTGTGATGCGCCACGCATTACGTAATCATGTTGGAAAGGTCACGTGTGACGTAGGTGGAAGTACCGATCCAGTGTCTACTAAGCGAACGTGCAAAGACTAAGACAAACGGCCTTTACAAAAAAAGGTAAAACAACAATGTCGGACGATTTACGTCACGCGTGACCTTTCCCACATGATTATGTAATGCGTGGCGCATCACAGAGCAGTGCAAGATGAGCATTTGTGGTTAAAAAGTATATAATTTTTTATTTTTTTTAGAAAATGACCGATCGTTTCTCTAGACAAGACCCTTATTCCTCGTCTGGGATCATGTAGAGCTCTTTGAAGCTGCACTGAAACTGACATTTGGACCTTCAACCCGTTGAACTCCAGTGAAGTCCACTATATGGAGAAAAATCCTGGAATGTTTTCCTCAAAAACCTTCATTTCTTTTCGACTGAAGAAAGAAAGACATAAACATCTTGGATGACATGGGGGTGAGTAAATTATTAGGAAATTTTTATTCTGAACTGAACTAATCCTTTAAGTACCAGGATGACCTACTACATTTAGCAAAATGTGAAGTATACAAGCAGAGCACACTGCACAGAATACCGTTTCCCACAATGCAACGCGCTTGACTTTACCTTCCATTTCCAGTGCGCTAAAAGAACTAATCATTATTTGATTAAACTGTCAAAAGATATATTTTTACTCAAAACAATCATTAAAATGTAAATAATCCTATTTATAACTACTAAGCTACTTGCAGAATTAAATTTAATGAGGTCATTTGAAAACAATATAGCATAAAACTATATTTTCAATATTGCACACTGCAAAACAAATAGTAGATAGTATACAATGTATATTACCCAGTATGCAGTGCACTGAATAGGGTTATTGTCACCTAAATTAACTATTATAACTATTAAAAAACTATTTTAAAACATTTTCTTTAATTGAAATAAAAATAAAATAAAACTTAAAATAAAATTAATATGAAAACTATGAATAAAAAAATAAAACCTAAATTCAAAATATTAATAATACTAATACAATATGAATAATACTAAAACAACACTGCTTACGAACAAAGACAGTGACTTGGTTTTCAAAATGACTTTTCATTTGTGTGACTAAAGTCTGTAATGTCACAGATAAGTCATCAAGCTTAAACTGAAATCTTGCTCAAAGTTAATTCAACCTGGTTTCGTCTTCCAAAAACAGCTGTGTGAAGCCGCAGAGAGACATTAAAGCAGGTGTGTGTGTGTGTGTGTGTGTGTGTTCTGACAGTCAGAGATCTGCACACAGCTACACACCTGCTCAGGTATCAGGCTGCAGAGAGGACAGGTGAGAAACAGACTTTTGAGCTAGAAGCTGAAGATATCAGAGACACAAGAGGTCATGAGTCCAGACAGCAGCCACAGGAAAAGCAGACGAGGAGGTTATTTGGTACGTTTATGAAGGGAAAGATAGTGGAAGGAGAAAACATATCATAGTTCGTTAGTTTTAGAATCACCACCACCTGATGATTTTTCACACTAAACTTATTTGGTGAAATGGTGGATCTTCTAAAGCTAACAGGAAGTGTTAGATCACGGTTAGTGCTGAATGTTGAGGCATTAGGAAACCTGCTCACAGAGAATGAAATGACTTCACGCAGCGCTCACCTTTGCCAGGTAGGCCTCTACGCGGTTGCTCTGGGATTCTCCTACCGTACCCAGCAGAGGCGTTCCCAGGCCCAGGCTCCTGTTCAGGGGTCCTAGAGAGGCTCCATACGCCCCCACAGAGCCCAGAGACGCCACATCTAGAGCGGGGCCTCCCAAACTGCCGTTCACTATACTGCTGGTGAGCAGAGATTTACTGCGCTGCCTCTCGCTCAGGAGTTTAGTGTTGGCCTCCGCTAACCGCTCATTCGACCTGCGCATTATATTAACAAAAAGACATTTAATGGCACATTATAAAAGAAAACTGTAATTATGAAGCACAGAAATAAATCAACTAAATAAAGACAAAAGCTGCCTATTCTATAATTAAAATAATTACTAGGGCTGATTAAATTAATAAGAGCTGGTAAAAAATAATTTTATTTTCATTCATTAATTCTTGTTTTTATTTTATTGATTTATTTGTTTTTATTTTAGTTTTTACTTGGTAAATGTATGATAATATCCTGCGCCTCCCGTGATATGCTTTGAAATAACATTTATTAATTTGTTCCTTATATTTTTATATTATATTTTTTATTTTTATATTTTTTTTATATTCCTTATATTTAACTATTTTTAAAAATGTATTATTCTATTAATTTATTTGTATTTATTATTTCTTGCTTCACTCGTTAAATTTTTCATTATTTTCTGCTCTTCCTTTGATATGATTTGATATTGTTATATATACAGTATTTATTTGCATTTAATATTTTTAGTTGTACTTGGTAAAAAATATTCTGCACCTCCTTTGATATGCATAATATTGAAATAATCAATATTTATGAATTTGTTTGTTTACTTATTTATTTGTATTCTACTGTTTATTATTTTTTGATCATTTCCTGCACCTCCCTTGATATGCTTTGAAATAATATTTATTAAAATTTTCTTTTATATTTTTAAAATGTATTATTTTATTGATTTATTTGTATTTATTAGTTTTAGGTTTACTTGTTAAATATTTCATCATTTTCTGCTCTTCCCTTGATATATATATATATATTTGCATTTATTATTTTTAGATGTACTTGGTAAAAATATCATTCTGCACCTCCCTTGATATGCTTTGAAATAATTAATATTTATGCATTTGTTTACTTTTTTTATTTATTTGTATTTTACTGTTTACTTATTATTTTTTATTTTACATACTAAATTTATCATCATTTTCTGTGCCTCCCTTGATATGCTTTGAAATAATTAATTGCCATTAAACTCTCTATTCTTTTTTTGTGGTTAATACAACTAAATTAAATTTTTGAATCTCACAATGTGATTGAGCTGTGATTATAGTTAAGACAAACATTTATAAATATAATTGTAAGGACAGACTCCCATCATGCCTCTCACCTCTCCAATTTGGAGGCCAGACTCTTGCGGAGGCGGAGCTCTTCACTGTACAGCTGTCTGTAGCGTTCCAGCTCGCTGCGGCTGGAGTCTCTCTGAACCACACTGTCCTGCTGAACGCTGCGTAAGCGGCCGAGTTCCCCCTCCAGATCCTTGATGCGCTGCTCCAGCTGAGAGCGCTGACTCGCCTCGTTCGCAGCTTTCATCTGCTCCAGAGCTTCCTGAGACGCCGCCTGCGTCTGACAAGTGAAGCATACAAACAGTGTCTAAAACTTTAGAATAAAAATAATTATTCTAATCACCTTTAATTTTTTTTTTTTTTTTCAGGAATATATAACATTATAAAATAATTAAATAATAATAAATAATAAAATTCTGCCTGCATCTGAGGAGTGAAACATACAGTGTCTAAACCTTTATAATAAATAAAATTATTATAATGAACTTTATAATATACATTTAGAAATATATAATATTGTAAAATAAATAATCAAATGAAAAATAATAAAATAAAAACTTTAGAATAAATATAATTATTATAATTATCTTTACAAAATATATTTTATATTTCAGAAATAATATTATAAAATAATTAAATAATAATAAATAATAAAATTCTTCCTGCATCTGATGAGTGAAACATAATGTCTACCCCTTTATAACAAACAAAATTATTTCTGATTAATTAAATTATAATTAAACTTTACAAAATACATTTTAGAAATATGTAATATTGTAAAATAAATAATAAAATAAAAATAACAAAATAAAAACTTTAGAATACATTAATTATTCTAATTTTCTTTAAAAAATAATATTTTATATTTCAGAAATAATATTATAAGATAATTAAATAATAAAATTCTGCCTGCATCTGAGGAGTGAAACATAGTGTCTAAACCTTTATAATAAATAAAATTATTATAATTAACTTTATAAAATACATTTTAGAAATATATAATGTAAAATTAATAATCAAATAAATAAATAATAAAATAAAAACTTTAGAATAAAAATAATTATTCTAATTATTTTTAAAAAACATAATATTTTACATTTCAGAAATAATATTATAAAATAATTAAACAATAATAAATAATAAAATTCAGCCTGCATCTGAGGAGTGAAACAGTGTCTAAACCTTTATAATAAACAAAATTATTTTTGAATAATTAAATTATTATTAAATTATAATTAACTTTATAAAATACATTTTAGAAATATATAATATTGTAAAATAAATAATCAAATAAATAAATAATAAAAACAATAATTAACAAAATAATATTCTATCTGTGTCTGAAGATTGAAAAATAGTCTAAAACTTTATATAATAAGAAAAAAAATTCTAAATATTGTTTTATAAAATATTGTATTTTTAAGACATAATAAAATAAAAAAAATAATAAAATCAAATAAAATCAAATAAATAAAAAAAAAAAATTTGGACCTTGCATAAAAATTAAATGCATTATGGTGCATGTTGAGTCTCTACCTGCAGGAAGAGGTTGACCTCCTCTAGTTTGTGTCGGATCTCCTGTCGGGCTCTGTCCTCCGTCTCCCGGCGGTACTGCTCGGCCTGGCTCTGGTCCATCACGCCGGCCTCCAGCTGCCGGCGCAGACCGGCCACCTCCTCCTCCAGCTGCCTCTTGCTGCGCTCCATCTGCTCGTGGCTTCGGCTCAGGCTCTTCACAGACGCCAGCTTCTCCTTCAGCTGTCTGTTCACCTCCTCCAGCCGGGAGCAGCGCGACGCCTCGCGCTCGTACTGAGACTGGAGCTCATCCATCTGCGCCAGAGGAGGGGTGACAACAGAATTGGAGGCAGGCAGAAAAGGACTCAATGAAGTCTGCATACTTTTAGGCTGCAAATGTGTGTAAATGCCTGAAGCTGAGACTGTACCCGTGTCTTCATTCTACTGAAGGAACTCTCTGCCTCCAGTCGGTGGCTCATGTCTCCTCTGAAGCTGCCCAGAGTTGAGTCCAGCTGTGCACCGCCCTGTTCACGCAGCTGTTTCTTAGCGGTCTTCAATAGAGTCTTCAACCTAACACATACAGTACGATACAAGATACAAGATACAAGACACAGTGAATTTTGAGACATTCTCTATCAATGTGGTTATTCTTAACTAAAACTATTTAGAAAAGAGTTAGAAATAATATAAAAAATAAACATTAGATAAGTTATATTTAAAAAACTTTAAGAAATTTAAGAAATGCTGGCTTGGCAACTAACTGAATTAAAATGCATTTAATTTTAAGTTAAAAACAAACTGAAATAATAATAAAGCTAAATAAAATATTTTACTTTATATTTTAATATTTAATATTTTATTTATTTAACAAAAACTGATAAAAATGACAAATCACATCATAAATTTAGTAAAACAGTTTTAAAATGTAAAAATTAAAAACTTAATTAAAAAACTTAAAATAAAAACTTAAAATATAAAAAAGCTAATCATTAATATATATTAGAAAATACAAAATATCAATAAATATTATGATAGTATATAATAAAATGCATTTAATTTTAAGTTGAAAAACTAAAACTGAAATAAACAAAGCTAAATAGAAATATTTTACTTTATATTTTAATATTTAATATTTCATTTATTTAACAAAAACTGATAAAAATGACAAAAGCACATCATAAATTTAGTAAAACAAACTTTTAAAATTAAAAACTTAAAATAAAAACTGAAAATATAAAAAAGCTAATCATTAATATATATTAGAAAATACAAAATATTAATAAATATTATGATAGTATATAAATAATCTTAATAAATAATAAATAATCCAATAAAAACTTGAGATCTAGGTACTTATGTCAGTCTGGCCATATAAATAATATGATGTATATTTAAAGTCAACATAAATTTTGGTTCTATAATGACATCACCCAATTATTCTTTAACTCATCTCATCCAACCATCTGCCATATAGAGACTTGTTTCACCATCTAATCAATTCCCCATAGATAAAATGAATTATTTGTCCTGTCGAATATCCTGTTTCACTTGGAGAGACATCACTATGGAACTGCTGTGTGGATGTTTTAGCACTACACATGTCTGTATGTCATTCTACAGCACTATAACAGCAAAAAACAGGCTTGGAGTCAGTCATCACTGAAATAAACAAATATAAGATGTGTCCTAGCATGTAAAAAGCATTTATCTCACAGATTTGCAAGCAGGAGGATCCGCATAGCCGGCTTCTCTACGTACTCAAACACGTCTACAGGCGTAGAGCTGCAGCGGTCGGGGTTAAAGGTTAAAGGGTCACCTGTACATTTCTTTCTGAAGGTCCGTGTTTCGCTTCATCTCCTGCTCCAAACGGGTGTCCACAGATTTCTTCTGCTCGGTGAGTTTTTTGGCCTTTTTCTTCTCGAGCTCCATCTGAAACACAGAGAGCGTTAGAAACTCTGGTCCTTAAAAGCTTAATAACAGACGTATTTAATTGGGTTGTCGACGTGACATTTCAAACAGTTTTAGCGCATATCTTGCTGACCCCAAACTTTTGAATGGTAATGTGTGTATGTATATATATATATTAGGGGTGTAACAGTATATGTATTCGTCCCGAACCGTCACGGTACGGCCTTCACGGTTCGGTGCATACAGTCAGTCACAGGCGATCCACACTCCAATCCAGAAGGGGGCGTGCGCGGTAAAGCAATGCTGTTTGCTAACCGCAACAACAGGAAAAAGTGCAGAAGAAGAACAGATGATCTATGCAGAGATATGTTTACATGTAATCTCTCAACCAGTGTTTCAACTGCGGAAAGACGTCAATAAAACAGCTTGAGAATAATATCTCACGTAGCATCACATTTACCTCAGGCAAGTCATTTAGTGTCCACAGCATGTTAGATCACTAGAGAAATGAACATTTCACTAAATATATGCACTATATTAGCTTATATATATTCATTATATTTACTTTACCTGTTAGTAATGTCTTATTTAATATACGTTTAAGTAAATTTGTCATGAAAACTAGTTATGACAGTAACTGTGTAAATGATTATATTTCAAAAATTAATTGGAGTAGAAAAATAATTGAAAAATAATTTTATAATTAGATTTAGAAGTTAATGTGAACCGTGACTTCAATACTGAGGTACGTACCGAACTGTCATGTTTGTGTACCGTTACACCCCTAATATACATGTATATATATAAATTTCAAACTATTAAAACAAACAAAATCATCCATTTCCATGTGCTAACTGAGCTTTGATTGAGTCACTAAACATTTAGCGACTCGTAAACATGCAGACGTATATTTAATAAAAAAAAATATATAAGCTGTCAAGTAACACATTTTAGATGGACATTATTGTATCTTTCTGGCACCTGATTGGTCAGTTCTCCTTTCTCTTTCTCTAGCTCAGAGAGGCGGAGTCCCAGTCGTGATCGGCTCTTGAGCTCCTCCTCCCACAGAGCTTGTGAGTCCTGGGCATTATGGGATATCATACTCTGCTTCTGCACCTGGAGAAGAGAAGCACAATTAAACAAGCCATTATATTCCTATAGCTTTGCTCTTCAAGCTCAATGTGACACATGTTTGTTATGAAGTGTACCTCTCGGTTGAGCTGCTCTTCTAGAGTCATCTTACTGCTCTGCAGGTTTGTGACGAGATCTTCCAAGCGATTCCTGACCTGAGAACATCACAGAGGTCAATACGCAACAGGATCTTGCTGATTAGTTACAAATTCAACTACTTCATCATGCAGATCTAGATCTACTTTCAATCTGAACACTTTAGATCCCAGAAACCAGAAATGTAAAAGGGAGAAAGAAAGTTTACAATCCAATGAAAGTCGAATCAAATCTGCAAAAAGACCACCACCAAAACAGCGAAAATACCCCGCTAACAACCCAACTAGAGAAAAACAATAAAGTATGCAGACGCTTTATTGTTTCCTGTTCATTTCAAGTGTAATCACAGTAAGATTTGAGGTCTAAAAGAGCTGTAAAGTGAAACAATCAGTAAAGGGAATTGCTAGAATCGACGTTTGATACCAACCCCTTCTCCAGGTGATGAGCCTGATAGCTGTGAAAAGAGTGACTATACCATCAGTTTACATCAAATCTCCGACTGACTCACATGTACAGTCGCCTCATTACCCAGAGTTCATCTGAAGTCAAATGTTAAGCTCAGATGACTTAAGAGGGTAAAACGAGGTTTAATGAGGATTAATGTCTAAATCTACCATCATCAGTTGAGTCAGGACACTCGTACTTCACAAACTAGAGGTCCAGCTCGACCCCTGGGCACTAAATGAGTGATATTTGAGAGAACTCACCATAGCGCCCTCCTGAACGCCCTTCTGTAGCGCTTCAATGCGGTTGGTCTGCTGTTTGGCCGTGGCCTCCAGTCTGGCATTCTCGATCTCTAACCTGTAGAGATGTCATAATCTCATCAACTATTTTCACCCCTTAAAGGGATAGTTCACCCAAAAATGAAAATCCTGTCATCATTTACTCACCCTCAAGTTGGTCCAAACCTGTATATATTTATTTCTTCTGCTGAACTCAAAAGATATTTTGAAGAATGTCTGTAACCAAACAGTTGATGGTCCCCATTGACTTCCATAGTAGTTTTTTTTCTCCATACTATGGGAGTCAGTGGGGCCCATCAACTGTTTGGTTAACCATATTCTTCAAAATATCTTCTTTTGTGTTCAGCAGAAGTAAATGATGACAGAAGTTTCATTTTTGGGTGAGCTATCCCTTTAATGATCAGTTAGCCAAGTAGTTGATTACAGTTGATGATGATGGTCACTTTAAATAGTTTAGTTGATAGATGTAAGATGAGGGGGAACAGAATTCTTCATTTGAATGCATTTATATTACAATAACTTAATAATATGCTAAAAATGACGAAATATTTAAATATGAATATAAATATATTCATATAATATTCTTATTTATATAATATATTCTTATTTATATAATATTTAATATTTAATGATTAAGTATTATGCAATAAACTACTGAAATATGTTAAAATTAATATAAATATATTAATAGAATATTCATATTTAATAACTTAATACTATGCAATAAATTGCTATTTAAATAAGTAAATATGAATGAATATATATATATATATATATAAAATCATAATATTTATATTAATTTCATATGTTTATATAACTTAAAATTGTGCAGTAAATGATTAATGAATATGTAAATATGAATGTACATTTATTCATATAATATTCTTATTTATGTTATTCATATTTAATAACTTAATATTATGCAATAAACAACTACTGAAATGTTACTAATATAAACTAATATAAATATATCAATAAGATATTCAAATTTAATAACTTAATATTATGCAATAAATTACTTAAATAATTAAATATGAATATACTGTTACTCATGTACTCATGTTACTCATGTATGTGTGTGTGTGTATATATATATATATATATATATATATATATAAATAAATTACTATTTAAATAAGTACATATGAATGAATATATATATATATATTTAAAAAAAACAAAATATTTATATTAATTTCATAAAATGTTCACATATAATAACTTAAAATTATGCAGTAAATGATTATTGAAATATGTAAATATGAATGTAATTTTATTCATATATTCTTTTTTATATGATATTCGTATTTGATGAGTTATATATATATATAATGTTTATATTAATTTCATAATATTTGTATACAGTAACTTCAAATTATGCAATAAATGACATAAATATGAGCATACGTGAATATATTAATATTAGTATTAATATGTTAATAAATATGACAAATGAATATAAATATTCATATTCAATAATGTAATATTATGCAATAAATTACTATTTAAATATGTAAATATGAATATAAATATATCCATATAATATTTATATTAATTTCATATAATATTCATATATAATAACTTAATAGTATGCAATAAATTACATTACTGAAATACTTAATAATAAATATAAATATATACATGTAATATTAATATTCATATCATATAATATTTACATTCCTACCTCTATTATGATACTATGACCTTAAGTTATATTTTCCATTTATATTTTATTTTTATTATAAATATTTTTATACACAATATTTTTTTCTATAGAAAACTGTTTGATTGTAATCCCTACAGTAAAATTATTTAACCTAAATCATGTATTATGTTGAGGTTACAGATAAAGTGATTTTTGCAGACCCAGGTCACACTGATTAACTGTACCTCTGCATCGCCTCCTCCAGCTGTCTGATGGTTTGCTCTTTGCCTGTGGAAGCAGCTAGCGCCTCCTCTAGTTTCTTAGCGGTACTGCAGGCTTCTCGCTCCTTATCGTCCAGAGAGCTCTTCAGCTGGCTGATGCGTCTCTCGGCCTGGACGTACACTTCTTCAGACTCCTGCAGCTGGAATTGAACAGAAAGTATGAGAGCAAACAAATCAAACAAAAGGATTGAATGGCCTACATAAGAACCTACACTTGTCATATATTTAATTAATGAATATGCATGCTGAAAATAATGAATTAACATATATTGTTCCTGAGACTCCAGTTACATACAGATTGTACTTTTAATGGTTTCCCACAAGCTGAATGGACAGTTTTCAGGAAGTATGAGTAGATTAATGGGTACCTTGCCCTTCAATCGGTCCATATCCTTGAGTGTGCGCGCCTTCTCTTCCTCGAGATCGTTTCGGTACCGCGTGTTGACTTCCAGAGAAGCCTCACACATGGACAACTTCTTCAGACAGTCAGCCAGTTCCTGCTGCAGCTGTCGGACAGAGGTCTGCAAAAACACCCAATAGCTTCATTCTCTCATTGGGTCATGTTCCTTTTACATTTTATTACACTGGATCTACACCGGATGTGTGCACCATGTTGAGAAGCTGCTGTCTACTTTTCAAGTGCCCATTCAACTGACCAAAGACACATTTTATGTTGTGTCACACTGCAGAGCTATTCTGGCCATTTTATTGTCTTTGTCTGTCTGAAATAAAAAATATTTCATATGTTTCTTCTTGTAGATTTTCATTTTATACTTTTATATAAACTAATGTTCAAAAGTTTGGAGTCAGTAGCACCTTCTTCTGCATTTATTTGAAAATACAGTAAAAACAGTAATATTGTGAAATATTATTACAATTTAAAATACCTGTTTTCTACTTGAATATATTTTATAATGTAATTTATTCCTGTGATCAAAGCTGAATTTTCAGCATCATTACTCCAGTCTTCAGTGTCACATGATCCTTCAGAATCCTTCATGAATCAGCATGTTGCTAACATGTTTTAACATGTTGCTAGCATTATTTAACATGTTGTTAACACATTTTAAGATGCTGCTAGCATGTTTTAGCATGCTGTTAGCATGAATTAGCATGTTGCTAGCATGAATTAACATGTTGCTAACATGTTCTAACACATTGATAGCATGAATTAGCATGTTGCTAGCATATTTTAGGACTTTGCTAACATGTTTTAACATGTTAGCATTTTTTAACATGTTGATAGGATGAATTAGCATGTTGCTAGCATGATTTAACATGTTGACATTTTTAGGACATTTTCTATTTGAATATATTTTAAAATGTAATTTATTCCTGTGATCAAAGCTGAATTTTCAGCATAATTACTCCAGTCTTCAGTGTCACGTGATCTTTCAGAATCCTTCATGAAACAGCATTTTGCTAGCATTATTAAACATGTTGCTAACACGTTTTAAGATGCTGCTAGCATGTTTTAGCATGCTGTTAGCATGAATTAGCATGTTGCTAGCATGTTTTAACACGTTGATAGCATGAATTAGCATGCTGTTAGCATGTTTTACCACTTGGTTAGCATGTTTTAACATGCTACTAGCATGAATTAACATGTTAGCATTTTTGAACATGTCCACAATATTTTTGTGGAAACTGATGCATTTTATCAGGATTCTTTGATGAATAGAAAGTTTAAAAGAACAGCATTTATTTGAAATAGAAATCTTTTGTAAAATTATAAATGTCTTTACTGTCACTTCAATTTAATGTGCCCTTGCCGAATAAAAGTATTAATTTTGAATACTTCGCATAACTTTTGAATGGTACTGTATATATTATATTATTAATGAATTTGTATATGTATATTTTAGTTTAGTTATGTGTAAAATTATTTTGCTATTGTAAATTCAACTACGCCACATCAGTTTCATACCAATGAATATCTGAAAATAAAGTTGTTTTATTTCAATGTACTTAATTTTTTCTGTTGCCCTTCATAAAGAAAATGAATATGCATACAGAAATAGAGAGAAAAAAACTCTCTACCTCTCTCTCAGCTTTCTCCTGCTCTAGTTTGTAGTTCTGCTCTCTCAGCTCGCTGTTCGTCTTCGCCAGCTCATTGCTTCTCTCCTCCACCAGGTGGACTCTCTCCTCTCCGTCTGCACGTAGCTGGTTCAGCATTTCGGCAAAGTTTTGGTGCACATCTGTTACAGCTTTGTCCTTCGCCGAGCCCTTGTTGAGTGCCTCCTCCAGCTGCTGTCGCAGCAGCGCACCCTCGCTCTGAGTCTGAGCCAGCCGCTCCTGCATTGCTTCCAGTTTTGCCCCGGCACGGCTGGCCTGCTCCCGTTCGCTCAGTACCGTGGCCTCCAGTTCTTTGAGTTTGGCCTGGACCTGGTCTTTCTCCCGGGCCAGAGTCTCCAACAGCACGGCCTTCTCCGCTATGGTCAGAGCGTTACGGTGACACTCGTTCTCTAGGCTGTTGGCACGTACCTCGGCCTTGCTGAGTTTCTGGGAGAGGGACTGGATGGTGTCCCGTTGGGTGCTGGATTCAAAGATGTGCTTTTCCTGCGCACGCTGATGCTCCTCGCGGTCTCGCTGGAGTGTACGCTCCGCGTCTGTGCGTGATGCCTGAGAGGTTGAAACAATAACTAGATTGAAACGTTTGTAGACAAACTTTGATGTTGGCTTGACAAAGCCATATGAAAGTCTGAAAGTTTCATAAGAAAGAATGAAAGAAAGAAAGAAAAACATTGCTAGCATGTATTATCATGTTTTAACACATTCCTAACATGAATTAACATGTCTTAGCACACTGTTAGCATGAATTAACATGTTTTATCACACTGCTAGCATGAATTAGCACATTGTTAGCATGTTTTAACATGTTGCAGGCATAAATTAGCATGTTACTAGCATGTTTTAACACAATGCTAACATTATTAGCACTTTGCTAGGATCATTTAGTATGTTGATAGCATGATTTAACATTTTGTTAGCATTAATTAACATGTTGCTAGCATGATTTAACATGTTGCTAACATGTTTTACCATGTTGCTAGCATGAATTAGCATGTTTCTAACATGTTTTAACACATTGCTAGCATGAACTAGCATGTTGCTAACATGTTTTACCACGTTGCTAACATGAATCAGAATGTTGCTAGCATGTTTTAGCTGGTTATTAGCATTAATTAACATGTTGCTACCATTACTGTTGATTACATGTTTTAAGATGCTGCTAACATGTTTTAGCATGCTGTTAACATGAATTAGCATGGTGCTAACATGTTTTAACACGATGATAGCATGAATTAACATTTTTCTAACGTTTTAGCATGTTGCTGACATGAATCAGCATGTTGTTAACATGTTTTAGCACATTTCTAGCATGTTTTAACATGAATTGACATGTTAACATTTTTTAACATGTTGCTAGCATGATTTAACATGTTGTTAGCATGCATTTTTTAACATGTTGCTAGCATGAATTAGCATGTTGCTAGCATGACTTAGCATGTTGTTAGCATGTTTTAGCAAGTTGATAGCATGAATTAGCACAATGCTAGCATGTTTTAGCACGTTGATAGCATGAAGTAGCATGTTGCTATCATGTTTAGCATGTGTTTGGATAGTCATTAAGCTTTGCTAGTGATAGCTTAAATGCACTTTAAGTATTATTGTACAAAAGTTTTGACCCCCCTCAATTAAAGTCTATGAGACTTTTCGCAGTTTTGATTGTCCGTTTAACAAAAATCGTAAGTTGGATCAGTTAGAAAACAAACAGCACACCGAGTCAGAACAGTCTGAAGGTCTGAGTCGAGTTTGGTGGTTGTAGCTTGAAAGCCCTAGGAGTAGATACTGCTTAAAATTTAGTCTCAGAAGAACAAGAAGAAGAAGCTTAAATAGTAGATCAGCTTTGTCAAGCCAACATAATAAAGGACAAATTGAGACCAAAATCCTTTTTCCTTTGGTTCAACACAAAAAAGAGCAATGAAACCGTCTGACCTGACATCTCTCGGCCTCCTGTAGCGCCGCCTGCAGTCGTGCCCTGCTCGCCTCAGCCTCGGCCTCCAGTTGCTGCCTCACCTGCCTCTCGTGCTCCAGTTTAGCGGTGATCATGGAGCATTCGGCCTTCAGCGCGCTGAGCTGCCCGTTGTACTGGAAGACGGTCTGGGCCAAGGCCTCCTCGCTCAGTTTCATGTCCCTGCGGGTGTCCTCCAGTCTCTCGCGTAGAGCGTCTCTCTCCTCCGCGAGACGAGACTCTTCCTGCCGGCTGTGACACTGCGAGCGGTCCAGCTCGGCCCGAGCGGCGTTCAGCTCATCCTGAAGGGTTCGGTTTTGTTGCATCAACTCTCGCTCACGGTCCGATGCCTCTGTTAGCTGGGACATGGCCTGAGAACAACATAAATAAATAACATGAGACAAACACAGTTTAGTATTGTTTAAAAAAGATTCCTTAAAAAAACGACACAGTATGTGGCTTGATTGCACTAGAGTGATTGGCTCTATAACACGGTAAGTTAATGCCTAAGTGCAGGTCATTAGGACAAAGCCTGAAAATCTGACCAATCACATGTCAGAGAACAGGATTAGAGCAGTTGGGTTACAGAGAAGATCTGCTGACTATATGCAGTAAACCTAAATCATGAAGTTCCTGTATTTGATTTTAAAATATTTTATTAAATAAGGAAAGAGGGGAATTGTAATTTAAATATTTTAATATTTAAATATGAACAGTTTTCAGATTTAGTTACATTGGTAATTTGTTCTCAGTTATTTCCATATTCTTCATGCTTTCTTAGATGGGATGTGATAAAAGCTGCAAAGCTATGACATCACTGCATATGTGATTGTAAACATATGATGTCAGCGCATATTTGACTGTAAAGCTACGACATCACTGCATATGTGATTGTAAACATATGATGTCACTGCATATTTGACTGTAAAGCTACGACATCACTGCATAAGTGATTGTAAACATGATGTCAGCGCATATTTGACTGTAAAGCTGACATCACTGCATAGGTGATTGTAAACATATGATGTCACTGCATATTTGACTGTAAAGCTACGACATCACTGCATATGTGATTGTAAACATGTCAGCGCATATTTGACTGTAAAGCTACGACATCACTGCATAAGTGATTGTAAACATATGATGTCACTGCATATTTGACTGTAAAGCTACGACATCACTGCATAAGTGATTGTAAACATGATGTCAGCGCATATTTGACTGTAAAGCTGACATCACTGCATAGGTGATTGTAAACATATGATGTCACTGCATATTTGACTGTAAAGCTACGACATCACTGCATAAGTGATTGTAAACATGATGTCAGCGCATATTTGACTGTAAAGCTACGACATCATTGCATAAGTGATTGTAAACATATGTCACTGCATATTTGACTGTAAAGCTACGACATCACTGCATAAGTGATTGTAAACATGATGTCAGCGCATATTTGACTGTAAAGCTACGACATCATTGCATAAGTGATTGTAAACATATGTCACTGCATATTTGACTGTAAAGCTACGACATCACTGCATAAGTGATTGTAAACATGATGTCAGCGCATATTTGACTGTAAAGCTACGACATCATTGCATAAGTGATTGTAAACATGTCACTGCATATTTGACTGTAAAGCTACGACATCACTGCATAAGTGATTGTAAACATGATGTCAGCGCATATTTGACTGTAAAGCTACAACATCACTGCATAAGTGATTGTAAACATGATGTCAGCGCATATTTGACTGTAAAGCTATGACATCACTGCATAAGTGATTGTAAACATGATGTCAGCGCATATTTGACTGTAAAGCTATGACATCACTGCATAAGTGATTGTAAACATGATGTCAGCGCATATTTGACTAAAGCTACGACATCACTGCATATGTGATTGTAAACATATGTCACTGCATATTTGACTGTAAAGCTACGACATCACTGCATAAGTGATTGTAAACATGATGTCAGCGCATATTTGACTGTAAAGCTATGACATCACTGCATAAGTGATTGTAAACATGATGTCAGCGCATATTTGACTAAAGCTACGACATCACTGCATATGTGATTGTAAACATATGATGTCACTGCATATTTGACTGTAAAGCTACGACATCACTGCATATGTGATTGTAAACATGATGTCAGCGCATATTTGACTGTAAAGCTACGACATCACTGCATATGTGATTGTAAACATGATGTCAGCGCATATTTGACTGTAAAGCTACGACATCACTGCATATGTGATTGTAAACATGATGTCAGTGCATATTTGACTGTAAAGCTACGACATCACTGCATATGTGATAGTAAACATATGATGTCACTGCATATTTGACTGTAAAGCTACGACATCACTGCATAAGTGATTGTAAACATATGTTGTCACTGCATATTTGACTGTAAAGATATTACATCACTGCATTTTTTTTTTTAAATATTTATTTTTGGCGTTTTTGCCTTTATTATGATAGGACAGTAAGTAAGAAAGCAAAGTGGGAGAGAGAGAGAGACAGAGAGAGAGGGGGACGGGATCAGGAAAGGTCCGCCAGCTGTGACTCGAGCTCGGGTCGCCCGAAGCGCAGCGGCGCTATATGTCTGCTAACAGTAGTAGCATATTTCATAAAGCTGGTAATATCTGAGGTGACAACGGTACCTCATTGCTCTTGTTGAGGTTTCGGAGGTTCTCCTCCTCAATGTCCTGCTGCTTACGCAGGTGGTTGTTGAGTAACTCCTCATGTAGGGCGCGAGCACTGCGCTCATGAGACAGGAGACGTTGAGACTCATCTCTATCCTCCTCAAGCTAAACATACAAACACACACACTGTTCAACACACTGAGAAAACTATGTCATTAGCTGGTTTTACCAGCAGGGGGCAGTAAAATCTAACAGTCTGCAGCTGTTGACCTGTTTGATGCTGTTCTTCAGGGCTCTGATCTCCAGTTCTAGACTCCGGACTTTCAGCTCGGCTTTGTGGCGCTCCTCTGCCTCGGCCCGCTGCTGCTCCTCTTTCCTCTGTAGCTGCTCACGGGTTTTATTATACAGCATGAGAGCGCTCTGATGCTTTTCCTGTTCCTGTCTCAAAAGGAACCTTTCATGAGAAGAGAGAGAGAAAGAGAGAGTCAATGGCATTGTTAAAAACCCTGTTGAGCTGCCGACCTCCTTCCACATGCACTGAGATGAGCTCACTTGAGATTGTTCATGTCCGTTTCCAGCTCCAGTTTGAGATGTTCTAGGCTGGACTTGCTGCCTCTGATCTCATCCAGTAGGATCTTGAGCTCGTTGCGTTCTTGCTCCAGCTGAGAGGTTTTATCCGCCAGACGACTGTGTCTGTCTCTCTCCCTCTGGATTGTGCGCTCATACTCATGAAACATGTTTTGCAGTTTCACCACGCTCACCGAGTCTGCGGGGTGGACATAAGAGGAGACTTACGCAAACATCTTCATTTGCTGAACACCTGATTATCGGTGTATTTGCAGCTGATTGGAGCAGACCGACTCACCCAGATAGCTGGAGTCGAGCTGTTTGAAGAGCAGAGATACGTTGCGGTATCCAGATACTGGAGTCTCCAGCTCTTCAGTGGCGGTGTCAGAAGACTGGGTCAGATCTTCAAAATCATCCGCCATCTCCAGCTCTCCAGTGCTCTGCATAGGAGACAATTAAAGTCAATAAAACAAACAATGAGTATCCTATGTTAAAGTCACCATGAAACCAAAATTCTTATTTAGTTTATTGGAATATTGCAGTATTTATTATAAATTATTTATCTGTGCACATATTTTTTTTTAAATTCATGTGCCCTTGAAATCTTTCATCAAAAACAAAAGCCGTTTCACTCAGATAAATGTCACAATAGGGAAGAAAGGCTATTGCAACTTCCTTTAACCCTCAAAAACCGAGATGGCCGCCGGCGGCCAAAAAGAACTATCGTTCTAAAATGTTTAATAACTTTTGAACCGCTAATCCAATCTGTATGCTTTAAAATGTACCGTAAAGAGATTTTCGGCTTTCCAGTGATATCGCAATTATCTCATTCTGACATTCAGAGGCTCCGTGGTGAGACTGGTTACCTCATCAACATCTGCAGCATTGATTCGCTAAGGCAATGCATGTGGTTTGTTCCTCTAAGCCAAACAGGAACGATTGTTGATGCCTAGTCCTGCCTCCTATGCCCAGATTGGTTCAAACCATCATCATCTCAACCAATAAACATAGGTTTTGGTCATTTGAACCAGGATACTATCATGTTTCTTTCATGTTTGGAAGTATGAATAAGCGCAAAGTGAAAGTATTTGCGTGCGCGTGTATGAAAATAAACACAAAAATTACAGATTTGAATGAGAACACTCATGTTACAAAGCATGACTTTGACATAACATGAACCAAAAATGAGGATAAAACAGTTTCACATCGGATAAGTTATTGCAATTTATGTTTTCAAACGTGTCTCTACGCAGTGAACTGGTGCAATCAAATGCGACGCTTTCAGTGAGGAGTACAGCCACAGGACTGCTCTGTTTGGTTGTTATATTATCTAAATACTTATTTTATAGTTTGTGAAGATCATTAACATTAGTAGTTAAGTTGAACTACTTATTTTTCTCTCTCATTTTGTGTGTATTTTGTGAAAAAAACTATTTTCGTTGCACAAGACAATTTTCATAATTGTTTTCATTACTTGCAACACTATTTGTTTTTATTCATGTTCAGACTGAAAATATATTTCTCTAATAAGTCACTTTTGCTTTAGTGTTTTGTTGTATAACATTTTTTGTATTAATTTTACTCCCTGGTCTTTTTTGGACACATATTATCAATAAATAAAGTACACCTGTTTATCCCTAAAGATTAATATTGTAGTTTTATCTAGAGTAATATTGTAACAAATGGCTATAACTTGCTTAGAGATTGTTAAATTTATACAAAATTTCATCTGAAAGTTTAAAACATCCAAATATAACTTTTTAAAAGAAAAAAATCAAACTTCAGGAGGTTTTGTGTGAGTTTACAGTGAAAAACACTAGATTTTTGCTGGCGTTTTTTTGAAATTCTAGGAATTTTTATCCATTCTCAGACAAAATAAATGTAAAATTGGCATTACATTTGGGATTTTTTCCCAAATTCCGTTTTTTTTCTTTTCTTCTAAATTCCGTTTTTTCCGTTTAAATTTTTCTGGATTAGGTTTTTTACCCGTTTTAATTTTTTGGACTCCATTTTATTGGTTTAAATAAATTTTAGTAATCGAAAAGCATGTCTAATTAATTTAAATCATGAAACTTACACAATTTAACAACAATTTATTAAAAGCTTAACAAAATTACATTTTTTAGGACTCTTTGAAATACGTTTTATTTTTTTCTCAAATTCTGTTTTATTTTGACCAAATTCTGATTTCTGTTTTAAGTTTTCTAGATTCCATTTTAATGGTTTAATTAAATTTTAGTAATCAAAAAGCATGTCTAATTAATTTAAATAATAAAACTTTTACAATTTAACAACAATTTATTAAAAATTTAACAAAAATGACATTTTTTTAGAACTCTATGAAATACGTTTTATTTATTTTTTCTCAAATTCCGTTTTATTTTGACCAAATTCAGTTTTCTGGATTCCATTTTAATGGTTTAATTAAATTTTAATAATCAGAAAGCATATTTAATTAATTGAATTCATAAAAACAAAATTTATTAATTTCTATGAAATGTTTTGTTTTTTCAGAAATTCTGTGTTAAATTTTCTGGCAATCAAATGAAGGCATAAAATATTAATTTATTTATCTTTTAAATCATATGATAAACAAACTTTTGTCAAACAAACAAATTTATTATTATTATTATTATTATTATTATTATTGTTATTAGTGTTAGTATTATTATTACATTGAGACGTAGCTAAATTCTACTGTACAACAGCAATATATTTCTGTCACAATTTCTTGTTTTGACAAACTTTTATTTTGACGGGTTGCCGTGTAGCTGACGATAGTTTTTCTCGTCAAATAGTATTTTTGCGGTTTAATATTTACAGACACTAGTCTATATCGCGATCTGATTTAAGTGTACTCACATACTTTTTATTTATTCATCAAAAATTTGACAAATTCCGTGACATTCCGAGTTATACAGTAAATTCCTTTTTATGACTGGATTCCACGATTGCATCAGCGTTTTCTGCATCGTGGAAATCATAGGTTACCTTACCAAGAAAGAAACTCACCTGCTCTTTCTTACGCCTTGAAGACGGAGACCTGTCAGAACAGAGGGGTATGGAAGAGAAAACATGATTTTAGACACATTTATGTTTGATCAGACAACAACAGTCTACCGGAGAGCAAGTTTGTTGCTTTAAAATGAAGATATAATGCAGTATTCTCTTTAAAATATTAAATGTTATAACAAGGCCCAAATGGAATCTGCACTCTTTTCATTTGTTTTCATTTATTCTACACAGAATTCTGCTAAATGATTTAATATGTTTAACAAACAACTGTTAAACAAAACTGAGCACACTGCATTTTTATTGTTAGCTAAAAGACTTATCAAATTATTAAAATTTTTTTTCAAATTTGGTAGAATTCTATGGGCACAGATTCTGTACAGGCCAAGTTATACTTATAATGTTGCTGCTGCAGAACTGCAACAGATAAAAATCGATATTTTATAATGAAGCTGCATTAAAAAGCATGTAAATACTGCATGTATACCTCCTGTCCTCTTCCGACAGCTCACTTAAAGTACTATCATCAAAGACAGACTCGAGGTCTCCGTTATGGCGGGTCGCGGGCCGGGAGGGTTTTCCCTGCAGCGGAGGAGCTACACAGAGATTTCTCGCTTGGCTACCTACAGTTTTCTTTTCCTCCTCCTTTTCATCTTCCTCACCATGCGGTGGTGCCCTGTCAGTACTGGAGGTGCACAGATCTCATCATGAAGTTGAAATGAAAGATTTAATCAAAATAATAGAAAAAATGTCAACTTCACACCCTCCACCAGGGAAACACCCAGAAAAGAAATAAGCAACGATGATACCAGAAGTAAAATCAGAGCGTCAGCAAAAACCTGATGGCTTTTTTGCTGTTTTCATTAGAATTAAACATAACAGACTGACAAGTTAAAAATATAACACAATATTTGTATACCATGGCTATAGTTTTTGATTGCATGCATATTCTTTAGAACTAGAATGAAAAACAAAAAACCTATCAGGCTGTTTGCTGAAAGCTCTTTACTTCGAGATGTCCTCAGATTTTTCCAGCAATGCTTAAGCACACGGGATAAAGGGAATTCCAGAATAAAACAAAAACAAAAATAATTTTAATTTTTAAAATAAAACAAAAATAAAAATAAATTTTAATTTAAATTTTTATTTTAAAAATAAAAATAAAATAATAAAAACTAAAATTAAAAATTAAAATAAAAATTAAAATAATTTTAAAAAATAAAAATTAAATAAAAAGTAAAAAGTAAAATTAAAACTAATTTTTTTTTTATTTTTAATTTTAATTTTTAAAATAAACAAAAATAGATTTTAATTTTTATTTTAAAAATAAAAAATAAAAATTAAAAGTAAAAACTGAAATAAAAATTAAAATAAAATAAAAGTTATTCAATAGCTATGTTTCCATCCACCTATTTTTAAGCAAATTTATGGACATCGCATAAAAAAAAAAAAAACACTGGATGGAAACACCAAAAAGCGCATAAATTCTAAAAATGTGCATAAAAAAAATTATATGCTCAATATCCATATATATACACTACACACACATCTTCCATTTTTATTGCAAATATTTTGCACCAATTTCCCAGGAAGTGACCATTTTTTTTCTTGAATACATGGGATTGAAACGCTGCTTTATTTTATGCGATATTCCTAATTTGTGCACAAGTTAAATTCGCAACTTTGGATGAAAGCATAGCTTATGTGATCGGATCAAAAATGAAATTATGCCTTCACATTAATCCCATCTAGTAATGTGACATATATACCTTCTTGGACTTCTTGTGAGATGTCTTGGTGAAACACTACCCTCTCCCAAACACCTGCCGTCAGCCATCCCTTCCTGTTGAGGTTTTGGGTTCCCAGAGTTGGTGTCAGTTTTCTTCCCTTTTCCTTGGTCAAGTTCAGCTCCTTCTCTGGATCCTCCAGTATCCCATAAAGCACTGGGTTGGTGTTCTCCCCTCATACCATCAGTCTGTTCCTTACCACCCTAAACAGAAGATATTAAGGAAAGAAAATTCTAGATTTAAACCCACTTCTGGGAAATGTTGAAGTGATCATGCAACATTCATATACAGTCACATACAAGACAAAACACCGCAAAAACACCACACAAAACAGCATGTCTTCTTTTCTTATTTAAAAAGAAGCGCTAGCAACATAAAAACACTTCAAGCCAACATCAACGGAGAAGTTCCAACCACAGAGGGTTAAAAATTGTGGTTGAAAACTCATCAGTTGAGACACATCATAAAAACACACACTAACACTAGTATGACAGATCTTCAGGAAGATGAAGAGAGATCTTCAGACAGCTGAAGGAAACCATCCTTGGCACACACGACAGATGAGGTGTGAACTGACGCCCATGTGTGGCCTCAAGTGAATCATTTGACACCAGTGCAGAAAATTAACTGGTAAATATTTAATAAGAGTGACAGACTGGATTCAACACAAGTGCTGGTCAGGTCACACTGACATCTTACAAACATTAAGACAGATACAGGACAAGATGGAACAACGGACCCCATGAAATCAAGCTTTGTAGCCCGTGTCTTTTAGCATAGTACTAACGGTTGAATCATTAATTGATGTAGCAGCAACTACTACTGTCTAAAACGTTTATTGTTGAAAAATTTGAACACTATGAACATTATGAACAAATCATGGATTTGACAGGCTGTGGTGTAAACTAAAAGGAGGCTTTTATAAATATAAAAAAACAAAAACTAATAAAAATGCACATAATAAAATTACAAAAAAAAAAAAATTAAAACTGAAAATATAAAAATAAAAGCCAATTCAAAATAATAATTCATAACACTATAACATTATATAAATAACACTAAAATAACAGATTTAATGGGGTCTTAAAATGCATGAAGAATGCAAGTGACAAGAAAACACTGGAATGAGTAGAAATGCTAGTTTAAAAACCGCTGACAACAAGACAATAGCTCCGTTTCAAAAACTAGTGTGCTGTCTCGCTGACTACTCCCTACGTAGGCAGCTGCCTTCTAAGGCACCATGCTAACTGTCATGAAACCTCACAAATGACTGATTTGAAAGGTTTTATTTAGGCAGCAACTCCTTATATATAAAGCGCACGGGATACATTAAAGGCACAATATGTAATTTTTTGCCACTAGAGGTCGCCTATTGAAAACAAAGGTGTAGCTTGATGACGCAGAGTTTTTCCACCTCACAGCCGGCATAAAACAATCTGACGGGACTCATGAAATCATGTTCATGGATGAGATTATTAACGTTACTGTAGTATGAAGCAGAGCAGGGCTGAGTGCTGTAAGAGAGGAACGAGGCCGCTGGAGCGATTCCTGATGAGAGACGAACGCGACACACGGCTCGAGAGCAGCGGGACTTTTATTATGCCACAGTCGCCAGCGCCGCTTCTTCCAGTCAAGTGTATGTGGGGTAACGCAGCACTGTTTATCATATTAGATACATTTGAGTGTGTTGAAAATGATGTTATAACATTACTCTGAGCGTTCGCTCGGCGGCTGTTATGAGACTGCACACTACAGTAAGCTAGATCGATATTAGAATATCATATTAATATAATCAAGAAAACAAGATTCAAACAATAAGACTAAACGTGTTGAGCATTATATCATGATTAGTTTTCTGCCTATAAATGTATCTAACAGTTGCTCTCCTGTCTAATAAAACATAATATATTAAAGCGGAAATCGAGGGTAACGCGGGTATGATGTCATTGATAGGCGACGCAAGGTTCTGGATAAAATTGCTTATTTCTCTGGATTTAAACATTCTTGGAAACATCTGGGATAATGTAAGTACACAAGTCAACAAAGTATATAACATTGTTCTAGTGGTTTTTGGATATTTTAATCCAAAAATCTTACATATTATGCCTTTAACATGTTGCTAAGCTAATGACGCGAAACTTCAATAATAAGATAAAAATACATAGAGAGCACATAAATAATGGGTTTCATTATATTGAACTACTTTATCGGTATGTTCAGTACTGTATAAAATTGGAATATTTACAAATTTACAATTACAATATTTAATTATACATGCGTTAAATGCAATGCATCGCACTATTATCACATATTTACAGATACAGTGTCAAGTTAATGAGAGTTCAGCTTTTAAAATAAGCTCTTAATCTTTGGTAAAACAAGGTATCTCTGAAGGTAGCATAATTTTGCTGCTAACCATTTCAAACAGCCATCAGAAGCATGTTTATGATGCTGTCTAGGTAGTCAGCTCACTAGGTTTGGAACAGAGCTAATGATTAGTATAACCAGAGATGGAGAAGAGTGGTGTAATTTGGCCGGCCAGCATCTGGTCAGTATTATTAGATGAAGCTGGAGTTTTTCCCCGGCATAGACTTCATATTTTGAGTTTACATGAATGAAGAACAAGACAGAGGCAAACTGAAAGTCTTCATTTGGTATACAAGTTTGTCAGAGACTCCTCCCGGGGTCCTACCTCAAGTCTGGACTTCCACAGGCCCTCATCAACCTCATCAGAGTCAGAAGAGGGCACTTCTAGAATTTTAGGTGGGACTTTCAGCTCATTCTCAGCAAGTAATGGAGGTCTGTAA
This sequence comes from Mylopharyngodon piceus, assembly GCA_039654765.1. Classification (NCBI taxonomy): domain Eukaryota; kingdom Metazoa; phylum Chordata; class Actinopteri; order Cypriniformes; family Xenocyprididae; genus Mylopharyngodon; species Mylopharyngodon piceus. The sequence goes on along the minus strand of CM077459.1, from coordinate 17,918,963 downwards.
AGTTCTTCAGGTTCTTCATCTATATCGCTTTCAGATTCTCGTTGACAGTTTTCTTTGCTTCCACTATTAGCTTCCTCATTTTCATCAGTGCCATCTGCTCGACTCTCTGGCTGCTGGGCCTCATCCGCCAGGGCATCTGGGATGATTTGAGGGTTGTGTTGATCATTGGGAAGCTCTGCATCGCTGACCTCAACACTAACCGTGCGGTGGACGCTTTCGGACTGAGAGTCCTCCAGACCTGACTCTCTCTGCTCAGGGATGGGCAAAAGTATGGCACTTCTCGCCCGGGTGGTGGGCCGCACTATTGGCTCTCCCTCTTCTTCACTGGAATCATCCTCATCTGCTTCCTTTTCCACCTCTTCTTCTTCCTTTTCATTATCCTGTTGTGTTTCTTTCCATTCCTGCTCCAAAAGGTCACCTGGTTCCTTGTGCTCCAGTTCTCCGAACTTCTCTTTTAGTTCAGCGGCCACATTTTTGTATTGGGACTTGGTCTCCTTTTTTTCATTCTCCACCCAGATTTTCTCATAGCGTTCCTCCCAGGGAATCTCATCAGTTTTCTCATCTTGTTCGTCCTCTCTAGGAGAGGTTGGGAGCTTCAACGGTTCATTAGATGGCTTATTTATGTTTACAGAAGACGTTTGTAATGCCTCTCTTGCCTTTATTTGCATATTTGGACAAAAGAATAGAATTAACAATGAAAAACCAACAAGTCTGGTTGACAAGGACTTCAGACCAAACTTAGGACACATGCATGTGACTCGTGCCAACATTTAAAACTGTATCACTGTCACAAACACCACATTTAACTAAAATAAGGCACAAAGGAAGCACATGGTGACATTAAAGACCAAATCCAATGAAGAAAACAGATCACTGTAGCTTCCAATTATACCTAGTAAGGCAAAAAACTGTACTTTCAACAATTAACTGAATAAGAAACAGAGTTTCCCCATTTTAAATAAATTAATAAAATGGTGAAAATGAAAACCAGATTAAGCTTTTCATTATTGAAAAGTGTCTGCAAAGAATGCGCTAAAAATAAATTAAGATGAAAATCTAACAATTACATTTTTTTTTACAGTGACAACACATTTCTGTCAAACAAAAAAATAAAATGCAATATTAAATGAAAGAAAATGCAACATTAAATGGGACCTATTATTCCCCTTTTACAAGATGTAATATAATGTCCCCAGAATGTGTCTGTGAAGTTTCAGCTCAAAATACCCCACAGATCATTTATTATAGCTTGTCAAATTTGCCCCTATTTGGGTGAGAGCAAAAACACGCTGTTTTTGTGTGTGTCCCTTTAAATGCAAATGAGCTGCTGCTCCTGGCCCCCTTTCCAGAAGGACTGAAACAACAACAAAGCTGGAGAATCTCACGCAGCCAAAATGAGGATTGTCAGTAACGGTGTTCAGCCTTACATTGTTCAAACCGGAGTCGGACACTGATGGAGAGACTCAGGAAGAAGTTACAACTTTTAGAATGAAACTAGACGTTTCTGAATGGTTAGTGGATAAATTTATGTAGTTGCTGTGGAGTTGATTCAACTCATCGACTAGCATGTGCCGTCATGTTAATCTTTTGTGCAAATCCAGCGTTGAATTGACCCTCGTTTGTGAAGCAGTCCGGCGTAAAATGACGGCATGGCAACAACACTCTACTACAACAACTCTTCCTCTTCTCTAAAGCAGCCCAACATGGCCTCACCCCCCTTTGTTGCGTGTTCTCGGGGGCGGGGTTTATGTAAATTTTAGGGTTAGTGATGTCACCAAACCGGGAATAAGCTCGCTGTAGTCCCTACCAGCCGTTTGTTGTAGTCCTTAAAAAGCGATTTCTGTAAAAGAAAATATCTCCCTTTGCATTGAACTTTGAGCGTCATAACTTTGCAGATGTTGTTTATCCTCAAACAGCAACATTACACACTAACTAAAGTTAAAAAAGTGAAATCATAATCAACCACCCCTTTAAAATGAAAATGCAAATGTGAAAAAGAAATTTCAACACTTTGTAAACGTATTTCTTAATGCAAGCACAATAACAGTGACATAATTCAAGTTAAAATGTCTAGTTTAGGTTTTTTTTTCTCTTATGTCACATTTTTAGTTAACCTGTATGTAAATTCTATGTTAATTAGTAGGTGGGCCCACTTGTACTTGCCTTGAGATTATAGTAAAGATGAAATGTAAAAGCATTTTGCATTTTATTTTTTAATTTGACAGGGACGATGCATTGTGCCTGTGAAAATTAACCAGGTTTTCAGTTTTATTTTGTTTGTTTATTTAAAATTGGCTTCCATAGAGTTTGGATGAATTCCACCCACCTGATCTGCATTTTCACTTGCGCCAGAACTGTTTTCACTCTCCTCGTCTTCAGCTTTGGGTTGAACTGCAGAGAAATTCAGACACATTGCTATACAATATAAAACACAGAGAAAAGTGTATTGAACACCGAATGTTCATCTTTACATTGAAGAGATTTACCTGCGTCGGGCTCAGCAATGTTTGGCAGTGAATTTGTTGTCTTGGCTGGACTGGAGGTGTCTGTATCCCAGTCTGATTCTGTGTATCAATAAATCAATTACTCAGACATTCACTAGAAACTGTTTCATTATCATAAAGATTTCTAGTTTCACCTTCACTCTCTGGCCTCTGATTCGAGTCCAAGCGCAGTCGTGGCAGTGGTCGTGGCTTTGAGCGGTCGTTTGGGTTGAGAGATCGTGGACTAGGAAGAGGTTGTGTGCTTGAGGTTGTGGGTTTGTTTCTCTCTGGACTGGCTTCTTCATGTTCCCTGGTGTCCACTTCCTGCTGTTGGGGTGTTATGGGTAGTGCAGAAGCTGCTGGGCTTTCAAAGACTGGTTCCTCCTCCAGCTTATGAACTGGGAAGTTCTTACTGGCCTTACTGGTGGTGCTGGCGGAGTCCCAGTCTGAAGCATCTATGAGAGGCAGTGAAAATAAACAAAAAAGCAAACTAGGGTTGTGCCGATAGACGATAATTGGCTAGTTTTCCCATTAATGTATTAAATTATTATTAGTAGTAGTAGTATTGTTGTTGTTATTATTAGGATATTTTTATTATTAGGCTAGTATTATTATCAAATTAATATAAGGAACTACAATTCATTTGCCTTCTCTAATTTCCACATTAGTGGTTCCACATAACCACACTTATGACACCGTCAAGCCAGGGCGAAAACGGCATTGTTGTTCGTCAGCATTTTGTTTTGTTTCCATAGCACATTAACAAAACATTTTAACTCTTTCCCTGCCATTGACGGAATTTTCTGGCTTTCCGTGTTTTCACTGTTATATTGTAGGGGGCGCTATTATGCAACTTCTGAAAGAATAGAGAATCTCCTGATCAAAACACAGGCGAAGAAGAAGTAAGCGATAGCATATGTAATCATATGCATATTTAAAATAACGTGATCACCAACATAAACCAGCGATAAATCAAAAATGCCCAATGTTACTGAATGAAATGTTGACCCAGGATGAGCTACAGGACTGTGAAGCTTTTGGGGGTGTTGATGGACTCGATCTACTCCATCTATGTTTTGATCATCGTAGTGAATCTGATCCAGATGTAGTCTTTCACAAAAACGTGATTTTCTCAGCTTTTTGCTCAAAATGTTGCTTTTTTTTAATGAAACTTACCCACATTCAAGTGTTGATAAAAACAACACAATCTCACAATCTCACAGGCTGACGATAGGATGATATGACTATGGAGCATATCGCCCAACACTAATACAAACCCAAGAGACTATCTTCACTGCCAGTGTGGAGCTGAAGACTATTCATTGACATTCTCACTGAAGATCTTTCAAAATAAGCAGATTCACAAAAAGTATTTTTTAAATGTTAAATATGTATTTATTTTCAGCATTTTTGCCATTTGACAGAAGATAGTCAAGAAAAGACCAGGGGGAAATGGGAAAATGGCAAGCTGGACTGAAACTTTTGTCACCCACAGTATATGCACTAACTGCTAGGCCACGGCTCTGATATTAGCAAGCATCAGCAGAACTATAAACGTCCAACGAAGGTACATAGAGCGCAAGCACTTGAGTATCTGACCTGGAGGGCAATGGTGATTTGCTTTTGTGTAAAATAAGACAAAAACATGAACACATAAGGACATACAAAACATACATTCAGTGCAAAATTTGAAGATTGATTCGAGAATATTATAGTGAAGCAAAAACCTCAAGATTACCTTCGAGATCATCAGCATCTCCCAAACCAAGTTCTTCCATCAGGTCTGCAAGAACAGAGAATTTTATTCAAGAAGCCAAACATGTTATAATATTATGGAAGCTTGTTTCCGCCACGGAATAAAACAATTTAAAAGGTAATTGCGACTTTTTACCTCACAATTCTGACTTTTTTTCTTGCAATTGCAAGTTTATATCTGCGAGTTATATCTCGCAATTCTGACTTTATAACTCGTAATTCTGACTTTATAACTCGTAATTCTGACATTATATCTCGCAATTTTGAATTTATATCATGCAATTCCGACTTTATAACTCGCAATTCCGACTTTTCTATCTGGCAATTCTGACTTCATGACTCACAATTCCGACTTTATATCTCGCAATTCTGACTATATATCACGCAATTCTGACTTTATAACTCGTAATTCTGACATTATATCTCGCAATTCCGACTTTATATCTCGCAATTGCAACTTTATATCTCGCAATTGCAACTTTATATCTCGCAATTCTGACTTTATATCTCGCAATTGCAACTTTATATCTCGCGATTCTGACTTTGTAACTCGCAATTGCGACTTTATATCTAGCGATTCTGACTTTATATTATGCAATTCTGACTTTATAACTCGCAAATGCGCCTTTATAACTCGCAATTCTGACTTTATATCTCGCAATTCTGACTGTATAACTCGCAAATGCGCCTTTATAACTCGCAATTCTGACTGTATAACTCGAAATTGCGACTTTATATTACGCAGTTCTGAGAAAAAAAAAAGTCAGAATTGTGACATAAAAAGTCACAATTACCTTTTTTATTTTTTATTCAGTGAGCAAACAAGCTTCCATACAAAATAGTTTAATTGTTGTGTTAAAAAAATAAATTGAAGAGATGACCTGTTTTCTTATTGGCTTCTTTTGAATCCATCAGCTTACTAAGAACAGACACTGGCTCTCTTTTGATCACTTTGGGCTGTGAAGAAAAATGTTACATTTGTTACTAAATTCAAAAGTTCAAAAAAATATTATTTATTTATATTTATACATTTACATTAACATTTTTGCATTTGGCAGATGCTTTTATCCAAAGCGACTTACACTGCACTGAAGGTATAAATTTTTTTTTAAATCTTTTTCCCCCCCAATGTACTCCTGTAGCTCAAACTGATCTACTATTTCAGCTACAGGAGTACATTAATATTAAATTATAATTAATATTAATATATTGTATTATTACATCATATAATATTAATAATATTAATGTATCAAAATTAATATAACTATAATATTATAATATTATTATAATTAACATTGCTGCAAATCAAGTTCTACAATTGCCATTTTAAAATGATGCTTACTGGTATTTCAGTTTCCTTCTCTTCTACATCATCCACATCATTTCTTAAAACTGAAAGGCAAAAAAACAAAAATATCAGAAATATCATCTCCCCTAAAAAACATAAATATTAATGGACAAAGACAAGCCTACATGTGGCGAGTGCGCAGGCATGCACATGCAGCGATGGAGATCTCCCATGATGCTTGTAAACTGGGGTTTGAGGTTGGCCAAATACTCAAATATTTATAAGGAAACCATTTAGCTACAATGTTAATTTTAATGAACTCATCTTGTAAACATGAGCAACAATAATCTCTATAAGCAAATATTAGTCTCATCACATGCCATGAATCCACAGATGACAACAGACGCATAAGACAAGAGATCAAGATCCGAGGACAAGGTGTTAATGTGACGGCTGGAGACACTGCAGGGGATTATGGGAGATGATTAATCCAGCAGGACAACAGCAAATCATGAGGCAGATCAGAATGCCTACCCATCGGCCTGCAGCCTCCTGGCTGGCCTATACTTCTCAATAAATTAATGTCCCTCCCTCCTCTTACGAAGGAGGGAACGTATAAGAAGTCTACAAAAGAATTCAATGAGATTATGAAATGTAAATCTACAAATAACCTACACTTTTCATTATTTAGCATAGCATGTAAAACATCTGTTAAGCAGAAGCAATGGAAAATGTCAATCTTCTCTGCATATTTTTAAGCATGAAATGGTTGCAGAAGGCTACAGACAAAGCTATTATGGTATTACGCTTTAAAATGCAATCATATTTTTATAGTAAAAAAAATAAATAAAAGAAATCACTGCCAATGCCATGCATACCTTCAGTGTTCTCCTCACAAATACTGGACATGGATTTATGTGGTTTGGCAGGAGTGTGTGGACCACTGGCCTGCTTTTTCCGTGGGCTCTCAGAACCAGACTGATAATGGAAAAAAGAGAGAACATACCAGAATGAAATAAAGTCACAGATGACTTTAGGTCAGGGGTTCCCAACATGTTTTCTTCCCCCTCACTGAATATTTTTTTCATTTTTACATTAATAAAACAACTATATGTGTATTGTTTAAATTAATTTAATTCCCAATTTAATTAATTAAATATAATTGTTAATTATATTTAGTAATTAAATATAACTACAAATGTATTCAATAAATAAATAAATGTATGTGTATTTTGTATTACATTAATTTCATAATTTAATTAAATATAATTATTAAATTACATAATTAGTGATTAAATACAACTAAAATTTATTCAATAAATACGTTTTTAAATAACTAAAACAATTTTATATATATTTTGTATTACATTAATTCCATAATTTAATTAAATATATTTTTTAAATTACATAATTAGTAATTAAATATAACCAATTTATTCAATAAATGCATCTTTAAATAACTAAAACAATTTTGTGTATTTTGTATTACATTAATTTCATAATTGTATTAAATTGTTAAATAATATAATTATTCATTAAATATAACTACAATTTATTTAACTAATTTAATAATTTCATATCCTTTTTGCTTAACTAAGTTGTATTTAATTTAGCTTGACATCAGCATTAACATCACAATTCCACAAACCTTGCAGTTCCATCACAAACCTGTAGGGGTTTTCTAAGCACTGGTTGGGGAAACCCCGTTTTAGGGTGATTGTGATGCTGTAGGCATAAAATGCATTACTATAATGGAGATTTCACCAGCTTTGCTTTGTTTAATATGCCTTGCGACTGACCTCTGAATCCCAGGGAGAGTCGTCATTTTCATCTTCTTTTTCGAGCCCCAGTTCTGAAAGGAAATCTGGAAAAACATGCACATCTAGTCACATGTAATACATGGTCACAAAATAAATGCCAAAATTGAAGCAAAAATCCTTCAAACCATGAACTATGAAAATGTACCTCTTCGCTTGTCTTCGCTAGTGCCACCATTTTGAGGAACATTAGACTTTTCACACATTTCCTCTGGTTCTTCCCTCTCATCCTCCTCTTCTTCTACATCCTCCTCTTCCTCATCCTCTGTGGATGCCTCCTCCTGTTCGAAGATGAGATGCATGCCAACATTAACACAGAGCATTTTATACTCAAGGCACTCAAAAAGTTGTACAATTCAATGAGATTAGATACATAAAAGAACAAAAGACACGAAACAATTGGGATGAGCAAGAACAGATTTGTCAGGATTGCGTCTTCAGTCTCTCCTAAACATCTCTACCACACCTAGAAACTACAACTACAAACCACAAGTCGCCACCTTCTATCCACAAGCTACAGGTATCGTCTAGAGTACCTGTAATGATCCTTGCTCTGAACGTCTTTCTTCCTTTACAGATTCGTTAACAGAGTTCTGCTCATGCAACTTCTCAAGTTCTTCCTCTTTATCATCTTCTCCATCAGAAGTGAGATCAACTTCATCTATGACAGTGTAGGGGATTTCTTCTTGAAGAGCTGGTTCTGGTTCAATCACCTCTGTTAATCGTTCATCTGCAAACTCTACCGGAAGGTCACCCTCAAGATGAGAATTAGGGCTTGAGCGTTGAGATTCTGGATTCATAACTGCTTCCTGTGACGTTTGATCCAAATCCTGCGATATAAAATGGATTAATGTTGAGGCTGATGGACTGCAGTGTTGGGGACTTGGTGAGCGGCTTGAGAAACTTGAGTTTTGTGGACTAGTTGCAGCTGAATGTTGAAGGCTAGGTCCAGCAGATTGCCTTGGACTTGGGTTCGTTGGGGATTTTGGACTTGTTGGAACTGGGCTCATTGCTTTTAAAGGATTTGGGCTACCTGAGAGGAATGGTTTTTCCAATTGTGCTGGACTTGATGTGGTGGAATGTTTTGGGCTACTGTTGGAGAGATTTGGAGTATGTGGTTGACTTGCATCATCAATACATCCACCATTTTCTTCCACCATAGATTCATCGTCAGAGACATCAGAGATCTGATCTATTTCAGAAACTTTGACCGAGCCACTTGGAAAGTCATACTGCATTTGCTTCACTTGGCTGTCTTCCTCTTGACTTATACTTTGGTCTTCATCACTTTGACCAACAATCATGGACACTGGTATAGCTTCACTGTCTTCATCACTGTGTTCCATGCGCACAGGTTCTTCATGTAAAGGACTCTGGGAAAGGTGTTCAGTAGGTTCTAACAATGACCTTTTTGAAGCATTGTCATCCTGAACCAAAGCCTCTTGATGTTGGTCTTTTTCTCCACTTGGCATCTCCTTGGCATCTGTATCTTCTTCAGGTGTTCCAACACTTTTGTCTGAGCCAGACTCCCAAGATACCTCAGGGCTCTCCGGTTCCTTCTGTCCCAGCAAGGTCTGAAATAAGTTCAGTGGCTTTTTCGTTTGGGCTTCTTCCTCCTCATCAACATCATCCCAATCATCTTCATCATCATCTGCAGTAGTTATGGCTTTTGACTTAGGTGATGCTGAGGGAACATCCAGACTGCTGGTGTCAAGATCAGCTATTCCCTCAGTTGGTCTCAGTAGAATATCATCGGTTTGATCTTGAAGTTGTGCATCTTCACATACAAGGGTTGTCCCTTGAGAGGCCTTCACTTCTAAACTGTTCTTCTCAATTCTCAACAGCTCCTCATCTTGATCATCATCATCCTCCCAATCATCATCATCATCACTATGGTTTTCATTCTTGCTCTCCATTGGATTTCTTTGTGATGTCCTATCCACACTTGGTAAAAAGGTTGGACTTGGACTCTCATTGGCCCCCTCGTTGTCCTCCTCATCTGAGAATCTTGCCTCGACCCTGACGGCTGACACAAGACAACCATCATCTAAATCGAGAATCCCTGGAATTGGACTTCCAAAAAGCGGCTTTTCAGGAATCGTTTCTTTCACGTCCATTTTCTCTGGTGCCTCTTGTTCTTGATCTGTCCTTACCTCCAGAGGATTGTCCCCTGAGACACTGTCCTCCATCTTGTCCCACCCAGGTTGTTTGATATTCTCATCAGCCTCATCTGATTGTTCTGCTGTATCGAGAGCAATGGTTTTAGGCAACCCAGGAATGTTTGTTGTCTCACAAGCCACAGCAGCTTCCTCTTCTTCATATTCCTCTTCATCATCTTCTTCACCATCCTCATTTTCATCTTCATCATCATCATCATCATCTTCTTCTTCGTCATCATCATCATCATCCTCGTCTTCTTCTTCTTCCTCTTCCTCCTCCTCCTCATCTTCTTCTTCTTCACCATCATCATCATCCTCACCTTCATCTTCTTCAGATTCATCCTCTGGACTTTTGTTGCCTTCCACTTCTAGTTTACTACCAGAGGGCAGCTCTGTTAACTCGCTCTGCCCACCTGACACAGCAGGGTGGAATGGGTTGAATGAAAACAAAGAAGGAAAGAGTCAATCAATGTACCACACAGAGACACGGTGAGGGTTACCTTATGGGTGCTGCTGAAGGGGGTGGAGCTCATCTGGGGTGGGTGGGGTAAAGAGGCGGGTGGGGTTGCTACAGGGGGATGGAGGGAGGTGCTGCTGGAGGGGAGTGGTCTGGACAGAGGTGGGCGGTTTACACCCTTATCCTCATAGTCCAGTTCTGACTCTGACCCGCTCCAGGATTTGTCTCCATCCCGATCTGCTATGACTACAGACAGAGACAGCATATCACAATGCTTAATATGGTGGCTGCAGGATACGAAATACTGCCTTTTTCTTTTACTTTTTGATCAAGACATCACCTTGTCTTATTTTTCTGAAATGCAACATGAACAATACAGTGTCTCAGGCCCTGTTTCCACCTGGTATTAAGATGCGTTTTGGTCGATCGGATCACAAGTGGGTGACGCTAAATACAGGTGTAAACGGGGTCTAAAACGTTTTGAGCTTGTCCACTTTCAACCACTTCCAGAGGTAGTCAAAAACGCAATGTGTTCGAACGGCCGCAAAAGACCGCATACTGACCTAATGCGTAGACATTATGGGAAGTGCTCTAGCCAGACGGGAATATAAACTTTGTCGGCTGAAGACACAAGTTTGGTTTGAAGACGAAAAACGTACAATGTTCTCTCACCATTTCTGATTTCTAACACGCACTCACCGTGTTTGGCTGGTCTTGCAGCTGTCAGAGCAGAAACGAAAGCTGATGCTCTCCATATGTTTTCCCACCGTCTCCGGGTGCGTTCATATGTAAATTGTGCGAGCTTATTTTGTCCATTAGATCGAAAGATCTGAAAAAACCCTTACATTTACCCGCCTACAGACCCTCCCCTCGAAGAAATCAGTGGTTCAAAGAGGACAAAAGAGACGGATTAAAATACCAGGTTGAAAAGGGTATGTGCCTCCCTCGTCTGATTGACCAAAACGAATCTTAATACCAGGTGGAAACAGGGCCTTAGACAAAGTTGAGCTTGAGCAGCAAAATTTATGATACCACTTTTGTCCGATTTAAATGGTAATTTGAAATATGTTACTGAAACAAGTTTAGCCAATAGTTTTAAACAATTCAATCTTTCAGCATTCTAAATGGATAAGCATAGTACTTGCATGCCTATTACTTTATATATATATATATATAAAAAAAGATGCCAAGATGGCTGCCAAGTGGTCTGTCTGCCCTAAAGGGACTTTGCTACAGGGCAGGGGCTTCAAATTACAGCACAACCACAGTTCTTACAGACTTCACAAAAACATTTAAAATTAAAACTTACCTTCTATCTTTTCCCTTTTCGATGTGCTTATGAGTTTCTTTAAGTTTACTTTCTGTTTCTGTAAAAAAAAAAAGTGTTATATTACCTAACCTAATATTACAATATTTTCAATCAATATCACATGTTATTCAGAACTGTTCTCATGCACAGCACAACAGATACCTTTGGACTCAAATCTAACTCGTCATCATCATCTGATGAAGGCCAGGAATCAGCAGCACCACTTTTTGATGCCCTGCAAATGAACACATTTTAGTGCTTGATAAACTTATTGAATCATTTGTAGCTGCTGCCATCACCCATTCCTGTCTGATATATCAATGACATCTCACCTGCTAATGGAGTCTGTGTGGGAATTGTCCTCTGTATCTGAAGAGAGAAATATGAAAGAGATTACCTGCAAGACCCTAGCCAATAAATAATTCATAGCTAGCACAAACATACTCTTTCAATATAGCTAGAGATCAATTTTTCAAGATCAATTCACAATTAGACAGAGTATTCATTTGTGGTGAAACGATGCATTCTCCTACGGACCTATTCACACCGATAAAGTATGTTTTTGTCCATTTTTCCCCCCTTTGTTTGGCAAAAAACTTCAATAAGACCAATGAGTTAAGACCAATAAGCCTTTAAGTTACACATCTAGAATCTATTACATATTTTATATAGATGCAGAGCAAAATAAGTGGCATGACAAGTCAGGATTGCTGATAAAGTGGGACTTTATTTAATATATATGCAGTATATACTACACCTAGAAATCTGTTGTTGTCAAATAGTTTTTACTGTACACAAAAGAACGCTAAAGACTGGATTTTTTCATTACGTCTCGCTTTTTCATTTCGATCTTGGTGCAAATAGGTCTTTAACCTAGTATGCAAGCGTACAACACACAAAGAAGGATATCTCCTATGACGTGACACACCATGGTTTACCATTCAGCAACAACACTGAATGAACTCATACTACTCTTATATTGTGTCTTAAACTCTGAGATGGTAAAGAATGATGTGTCTGATCTACAGCACATCAGTTGGCACACACTGGCAATACCTTTCCCTGCTCCTGCAGAGCTGCTTCCTGCTGCTACAACAGATGAGTGTGGAGTAGGAAAACAGAACCAAATCAAATCACCACACTCAACACTGCAGGAATACTGACGTATATATTTATGAGCACAGACGACACTCTGAAAACCATTTTGCAAATGGTCTCACCATCTTTATCCAGAGCTGGCACTCCCAAAGGCAAACCAGCCACAATACCGCCTGGGCTGCCGAGCATGGACGCCTGTTTCTTTTTGCTGGAGGTAAAATGGGAAGGTGACTGAAGGGATCTTCTCTTCGTCCCATGCTCAATGATCAGATGTGAACATCTGGAACAGAACAATTGATATGAGCTTCAAACAAAGCTGTCTACATCTGCAGTGCATTTCCATTACATTAACAAAACACTGCCAATGTGAACATGTCACCTTTTCAATTGTTCCTAACAATCTTTACAATGCATCAAAATTAGATAATAGCAACACAAATTACCAACATTCACTGTTAAAACAACATATGAACAAACTTTGTATTTAACGTCAAATGGTGAGAAAGCCCTTACGCGTGGTGTCCATTCATGACGGCATAATCGTCAGAAGACCATCCCTTATCATCTTTCACCGTGATGTCGGCATCATACTGCAGGAGCAAACGCACCATGCTGATTTGTCCATTGCACGCCACTATCATCAGTGCAGACCTTAACAATGGCAGACAGAATGTGAATCAGTTTTGTTGTAGTTAACTAAAACTAAAAATACTAAAAAACATTTACATTAAATGAAATAAAATTAAATGTTAAAAGGGGACATCGGATGAAATTAGGCTTAGGTTAGGCTTTTGGCGTGTCTGCCAGCTGAGAAAAGCTGAAAAGCCTACTGTGATATTCTGGAGTAAAAACAGACGCTTCATATTTTGTGTGATGTACAATAAACTTCATAAAAATCATTAGTAAAGTTTTGGCCATCATTCGGACGGGGTCCGCTGCAACAGGCTTGTACTAATAGTGGATAAAAGCAAGTTGGCAACATAACTTTTAACTGTAATTAAACTATACCAGTTCTATCTCAATGCAGCATATATTCTCTGGCTCTGTAGGCGTAATTGACCGACTCCGGTTCGAACATGTAAGGCTGAACACCGCTAGTTTCTGACATTTTCAGTGCGTGAGATTGTCCTGTTTTGTTGTTGCGGGTTGAGCACTTGAGCTCTTGAAGCTCCGCCCTCTTCTTGAAATGGGTCCGGGAGCAGCAGCTAATTTGCATTTAAAGGGACACGCATAAAAACGACATGTTTTTGCTTACACCTAAAAAGTGTCAATTTTAACATGCTATAAAAAATTATCTGTGGGGTATTTTGAGATGAAACTTCACATACACACTCTGGGGACACCAGAAACTTATTTTCCATTTTGTAAAAAGGGGCATCCGATGTCTCCTTTAAAGAGGACCTATCATAAAAAAGGCCTGCAAAGTTACAAAGCACAAAGGGCGTTATTCTCCATATCAGTGTCACTGTTTCTGAACTCCCTGAAATGCCTTCATTGTAGTCTTGAGTTTTCTTCCGGGAACAAACATGTCACAATATTCCTCATTTAAATAAATCCCGCCCAAGGCATACGCAGAATGAAGGGGCTGGACCTGGTTAAGTTAGTTAGTAGTGTGTTGTAGTAGTAGTGTACCATAACTCACGGTTATGGTAAGGGGCGGGACATTTCCCAAACACACTCAAAGCGCTTGACCAATCACAACACACTGCTCCAGCTGACACCAATCAGAGCACAATGTGCTTTTCAGAAGGAGGGGCTTAATAGAGACAGGAACTAAACAGAGCGTTACTGACAGACTGGGAACAGAGGAGCTGCAACAATGGAGAATATGTAAAAAATGATGTGTTTTTTGAACATTCAAGCATGAAAACCTATTTTAGTAGAGCCCCAAAAAGTGCATCCTTCTTACCGTTGCTCCTGGTTCTTGACATTAACATCTGCTCCCTCTTTCAGTAAAAGCTCTGTCATGTCTGCGTGGTTTTCCATCACAGCCAGCATCAGTGGAGTGTTGCCATCCTGTCAATCAAACCGCAACAAAACATCTCGAGTGGACTGCATTAACTATCTTAACTTTCAATGTGCAAAACGATCATTTTTGGTGCATCCTGCCATAAGTTGTTTGAACACTCTGAGATGTTAACTTCTGTCTCAATCAGTGTTGTGAATAGACATTTACACACCAAGTAGCAAGCTTTTCTGCAGTCTGGTGCCGCATAAATTACACTCGACTCTTCACCTTTATGTATCAGACACCTGTTGTGTGTGTGGTTAATACTGTGATCATCTGGAATCGACTACTAAAGTTTCACCTTATTCTGTGCATTGATGTTGGCTGAGTGCTCCAGGAGCTGCAGCGCCACAGGTAGGGATGGGATGCGGGCGGCCAGGTGCAGTGCCGTGTTTCCATTGATGTCCACCAGATTGGGGTCAGCCTCATGTTCCAGGAGCAAAGACACTGAGCGGTCTTGCTCACACTGAACCGCCTACAAGCCAAAAGACACATGCATGACCACAAAGACAAGCAGTATTAATTTATATTCATATGATTCGCATGATTCCACAAGAACAAACTGAGTGTACCTTCATTAAGGCGGAGCGATTCTGATTGTCACATAAGTTTAGCTTCACTTTGCTCTCCACCAAAAACTGAACGGCATCTGTGTGTCCGCAGGCACAGGCGATGTGCAGCGCAGTTCTGTGGGCAAAAAAATCCAAGTAAGATTTGTTTTTTTTTTTTAAGAAATTAACGTTTATTCAGCAAGGATACATGAAATTGATTAAAAGTGACAGTAAAGACATTTATAATGTTACAAAAGATTTCTATTTCAAATAAATTGTTCTTCTGAACTTTCCATTCATCAAAGAATCCTGTACAAAATGTATCACATTTCCCACAAAAATAAAGCAGAAAAACTGTATTCAATGTTGATAATAATCAGAAATGTTTCTTGAATAGCAAATCAGCATATTAGAATGATTTCTGAAGGATCATGTGACACTGAAGATTGAAGTAATGATGCTGAAAATTCAGCTTTGATCACAGGAATAAATTACATTATAATATATATTCAAATAGAAAACAGTTGTTTTGAATTTTAATAATATTTCAGAATATTAGTTTATTTTTGGTCAAATAAATGCTTAAGACTTAAAAACATTAAAAAATCTTACAGACATCAAACTCTGTACTAGCAAAAATGTCTCTTTTGAATGAACAAGGTGAAGTAAGTGTGAGTTTTGCGATTTAGGCTGCAGCAAAGATCATTATGCAACAACAAATGCTAAGAGCCTTGAATCATTTAAAAGATGATAAAGAATAATTTAAAGTCAACACAAAATCAAAATGGCCCCTATTTACTTTCTTAATAAACATTCCTAGTGTCACTGTAAATGTTACTCCAAAGAAACATCTTAACAGAAGATAACCAAACAGCTATTAAGGCTAGCTAGGTCTAGCTACTTTCTGCTATGAAACACCCATTTGGCTCCTGGTAAGCCATTTTTCACAATCCCATCAATTCTCAAAGTTTCAAAATATTTCTATTTAATATAAAAATGCATTGATAAGATAAATAAATAGGTCATTTTTTGTAGCGGAGCCAGTGAAAATGTTGAAAATTAAAGCAGCACCTGGGGCAGTATTGCAGAAACCTTTTGTCTGAAAGAAAACATTTCACCCAAAAATGAAAATTATCCCATGATTTACTCACCCTCAAGCCATCCTAGGTGTATATGACTATCTTCTTTCAGACGAACACAATTGGCGTTATATTAAATATAACGTTTACAATAGTTTTTGAAGGTCCAAAAAGCGCATCCATCATAAAAATAATCCATATGACTCCAGTGTGTTAATAAAGGCCTGCGATGGGAGTTACGTGGTTGTGTCAGGTTAAGCTACACCTACGTCATACGTCGGGTCAGAGGTCACTCTTCTGCCAGAACTCGACTCTCTCGTGAACGAGCGTACAGCTGTTGCCGGAAGCCAGTGATTTTAGTTTATTAAGTTTAAAATATGGATATTTTTCTTACAAAAACCCATCGCTTCGCTTCAGAAGGCCTTTATTAACCCACTGGAGCCGTATGGATTACTTTTATAATGAATGAATGCATTTTTTTTGGGCTTCAAAATCTTGAGCCCCATTCACTCCCATTATAAAGCTTGGAAGAGCCTGGATGTTTTTTAATATAACTCCAATTGTATTCGTCTGAAAGAAGATAGTCATATACACCTAGGATGGCTTGAGGGTGAGTAAATCATGGGATAATTTTCATTTTTGGATGAACTATCCCTTTAAGAAGTTAAGGCGACACCTGGGGAAGTACTGCAAAAACCTTCTATCTTAAGTCTAAAGTTAATACCTGACAAGCTGTGAAAATCACTGTGGTTGGTAAGACTCTGTATTTTCTATAAAACATTTTGCTTTTTCCACTACAAACATCATAGTTCCAGTATATCAGCCTTTACCTGTTCTCCTTATCCAGCTGGTTCAAGTCATTCTTTTTGGCCAGCTGTCTGAGTTTGGCCACATCTCCGCTGAACGCAGCCTTGTGGACCTTCCCGAGGTCTTTCTCCTTGACATCATAGCTGGCCGACAGCACGCTCGCCGTCTCAGAGGGACTCGGGGAGCCCTTCTTCTTCTTGAAGTTGAATATTTTCTTCATGGTCCGTGACGGCACATCTCCATCAGCGGATTGTCATTTACCTGATGTTCAGGCACTGATCACCTTGCATGTCTCGCCCATCCTCTAAAAATAAATCCTGCAAAGAGGATTAGAGTTATTTAATAATGACAGAGGTCACGTGCACCTTCAGTCTGCTGTCCTTGTGCTACTTCTGTTTTATACTCGTTCAAACAGACTGTACAAATAAAACCTACACTTTTTAAAGTTCATGTACTGTAAAGTTCTGTGGTAGTATCAGATGGTAATATCAAGATATTTAGTGACTGCCATATTCATATAGAATGGTACTTGCAAGGTACTCCAAGACACTTAAAAAAAAAAACATGGTATTACCATGGTACTTAATCATTAGTTTTATTTTAAATAAGCTATAAACCAGATAAGTATCATATTAGAAGCAAATGCGACAAACATAACTTATAAAACACGGTTGTTTAGATAGAAAAGTAATACATTTATATGTGTTTAGAAAATCTTATAATCACCTCAACATGTTAATCTGCAGCAAACAACCTGGCGAGCTTACAAACTCACCGTCATTGTCGATTCATTGTAGGGCGTCTGTCATTGATATTTTAAACGAAAAACAACACGAAAAAGATGTCTGCTATCGAGTAAGACACATCGGATCTGCTCAAACGATGAGCCGTTTACGACGCTAGCAAGCTAGCTGCTTCTGTTACCATGGTAACAGTGTGAAGCTCGTATTTAATCCAAATAATTCATTATAAAATAGTGTGCTGCGTAAAAATGGTTCAGAAATTTGGAGGACTGTTATAAATGCATTTTAAACCTGTCAAACTGTTCAAGTTTTATGTTTAATTATATAAACGCGAATAATATCAAAGCACGGAACTCGTAATGTTTTGCTCTGTTTTTACACGGAATGTCAAACACGGGAACGTCACCAAGGAGGCGGGACTTCAACGCTCTCATCCTGCATTGGACGGTTTGAATCAAAGACAGACGAATGTATCCACCAATGAGATCACAGCTCGAAACCTTCTTGAATGTGATTGGCCAATTTGTCGTGACAGGCAGCCGTATTGTTCAATTACACACACGGAATCTTTAGACCCACCCAGAATCGGCCGTTCGTAGCTTATTATTCGTCAGAGCAGAATTTTAAACTATTTAAACCGTTTTGAGCGGGTGCCTGAAAAACAAGAGGCAGTCGAGAGCTAACCCTGCCGAAGAGAGAAACTAGCTTCTAATGTTAAATTAGCATCTAATGTTTATAAACAGAATAGAAGGAAGGATCATAACTTTGGAGCGTCGGGTTTTTGTTTTTGTAGTGCGGTCGTGCATCTAAAGAGGTAAGTGTCGTTTTATAATTTATTATTATACAACTTAAGCAAGATTAGCTAGGTTGGCTATCGATTCTTAATGTAGTCAGACATAAATCCGCGATATTTTGTGTAATTTTATTTTTCTTGGGACATCGATGTTACATCCAAAATATAATATCTATGGGTGTTTATCATATTGAAGCATGTTCATCAGCATCTGTGTGTTTGGACTGAGATAGGTATAAAGATTTAGTTTTTAAAAGCCAAATTAGATAGTTTGTGTTGATCAAAATGAAAAAATAATATACCCTGTTATGCTTTTACACTTTGAAAGTGTGTTAGACACAGATGGTCTGCAGTATGTAATGACTAACGTGTCCATGCATCAAATGAGTTGGTAAAATGACTCCATTTTCTTTGAGGGAAACTGTCTAAATGCTCAATTTCTCTGTTGTAACATGACGGAGGTCAAATTAGGCAGTTTTCATGTCAACCTATGCAGACCTGAATGTAATTGAAATGCTTATGAATATTAATTAGTCTGGATCTTTTGCTCTTTGTTGTCAGTTTCAAATTTGCCACGGAAAAGCAAATGCATGTTTTTTTCCATTTCACTGAAACACAAAACCGTATATGTAGTGTAAATTAATGCATTTCCAATATGACAGCTTGATCAAGCACGGCAAAAGTGACCTATTGTTGACAGTTTTTACAAAGCTGCTTCATTAGTCAATATTGAAAAAAAACAAAACCTTCCTTATGTATTTCCAGGGGAGCCACCATGAGTTCCTTGCCGGAGACCACGCGCTCCCTCATGCAGATTTTTAATGGGAAGCTGCAGGATTTCACCAATGAGATCGATAATGTCCACATGGTGTGGCTGGAGGAGATCCAGCAGGAAGCGTATCGCATGTTTTCCAGGTGAGCGACACCGTTAATGAGAGGTGGAGTGTGTTATACGCTTCATACTGTTGTGTTCTGCACCCATGTATTCTGTATATGTGAGATTCACTCAGTTACCATCCAGGTCATTAGATATATTAATAAGAAAGATGTTTTGTTGTACAGTGACTTCAGCACTGAGCCGGAGCTCATGCCAAAGACTCCATCACAGAAAAAGACAAACCGCAGGAAACGGGTGTCCATGGAGCTCAATGAGTCTCGCAGCAAAAGACGGTGAGGGTTTTGACCGTGCTGGTTTTCTAATGTCTTAATATTTTTGTTTATATATTTATGTCTAAAGCAGAATCTATAGATACAGTTCAAGTTTTATTAGGTTAGAGTTATGCACTTTTGGTTACATTTCTAAAACAAATCTGGATGGTTTTTGACCGGGCTTCTGTAATCTTGAAGAAAAATCTGATTTTCTGACTATTGATATAAATTATACATTCCTGTAGGCCTGCACAGATTGGAGGGAAATGTTGAATTGCAATTTAAAAAAACAAGTCAAGTCCAGTCACCTTTATTTATATAGCGCTTTTTACAATGTAGATTGTGTCAAAGCAGCTTTACATTGATAACTGGTACATTATAAAAGAATAGTGTCAATGCAGGCAGATCAAAGCACTGTTGAATATCAAATGTCAAGTCAAATGTCAAGTGTCCCCAACTAAGCAAGCCAAAGGCGACAGCGGCAAGGAACCCAAACTCCATCAGGTGACATCAGGTGGCAGACAAGTGGCAAATAGGTGTTTAAATGGAGAAAAAAACCTTGGGAGAAACCAGGCTTAGTCGGGGGGCCAGTTCTCTTCTGGCCAACAGTGCTTTGTTACGATTCAGGTTGCCATCGTAAGTCCAATAGGATCGCAACATTTAAAGTATTTATTCCAGTTCCATCCAATTGAGGATCGTATTCATCACGCCGGTATGGACGGTTGTTGAGGAACTGTCGTGGCTGTCGTGTCGATGAGGCCCTCACAGTGGATGATCTAGTTGACTCAATCTCTGCTGATACTTCAGGGCTGCGTTGTGGTCGTGTCAAGGCGCAGGTCCTTGGTCTCACCTGGATACGGCCCGGATCCGGTTGACTACGGTGAACCTCGGGATAACCAGAAAGACTAATATTAGCGTAGATGCCATTCTTCTTCTGATGTAACGAGTACATCATGTGTTATAGGAAGTGTTCCCGGTTCCGGCTGACCTAATTTATGCAGCCTAATAATCCTTTAACGGATTTGAAAATATAAATTGGTAATGTGTTATGTGTATGCCAGGTTAAAGAAATGCGTTTTTAGTCTAGATTTAAACAACAAAAAACAGGTTTGCGGTACTTGTTTGTAGGGCTGCACAATTTAGACTTTTGTGCAATTATATATCAATTGACTATAAAATAAAAATTGCTATTGGAGTACTTCAATGCAAAGTAGAGTATTTAATATTATTTTACAGGACAACTGTAAAATTATAATACTAATATTTATGGAATATGCAATACAATATGTATTATAATTGCCCGGTTTTACAGACAGGTCTTAGATTTAGCCAGGATTAGGCCTTAGTTAAATTAGGAAATTTAAGTACCTTTTATAAACATGCCTCAGAAAAAAACATTACAGATGTGCATCTTGAGACAAAACAATGGCACTGACATATTTTAAGACAAGTTGCTTTGTTAAAACAGCTCAAAAATGCATTTTAATCTGGGACTAGACCCTTGTCTGTGAAACCGGGGGAATAATGTCTTAATTTCTTCATTTTCAAATGTGAGACCTTAAAGCTTCTGTTTTGTTGAGCTATTCTCATTACAGTGGCGCATGCATCCCCATGTGCAGTTTTTGCTATTTGATAATTGCACAAAGCCATATCGCGATCTTTGGTTTTATTTTAATTAATCATGCATCCCTGCATTTCTTTAGCTCGAACAGTACAGTATGGCGCCAGGGTTCAATTCCCATCAAATTTATACCTTAAAGAATGCAAATCTTTTGAATAAAAGCATCTGCCAAATGCATAAATGTAAATTAAATTGGGGGGGAAAAAAATACTTGAACATTAATATAAATTGTTTCTGGTTTTAATTCTGCTCTAAAATATTCCCTCAATTTAAAACTCTGGCACTATCAAAACATTTCTCTGTTTAACTCTCCTTTAACATACATTAATCCAAATTGGCAGCTTTTTTCCTATAATGATATGATGTTATTGTGTATCTATAGTTTCTCCAAGGGGAAACGCAGCAACTTGCGTCGCTCTTCGGTCCAGATGACCCTGAACTCCATCTCTGAGCTTGTTACGCCACTTGTCCCAAATGACAGCTCCGAGAGCCTTATAGAGGAACCTGCTCGCCGCACGCGTCGCAACAAAACCACCGCTCCGGCTGAAACCGAACCTGTCAAACGCAGCACCCGTAACAAAGGTGGCGCCAAAGCCAAGGAGGTGGAAGAAGTGGCAGAGAACATTCCAGAAGTGGAGGAACCTGTTGAGGTGCAGGATTCGGCCTCCAATCAGGATCGGATCCTGGTGTCTGAAGCCGTGGTGAAGATTCCCTCTTCGGAGCGTCTGAGTGCAGAGTCGATGCTGAACGCTGGTTTGTCTCCGGGCCGATCCGCCAATAAAATCCCCATTGCTGCATCCGGGTCACAGATGACACCTCAGGGCCCATCTCGGACGTCGGTTAGGCGTTCCCTGGTGGTTCGCCGCTCACTGGTGGGCCTCAGGCATAGCATGACACAGGAAGCTGTTCGCAGGGCATCCCGGCGCTCTTTCCTGAAGAAGAAAGCCAGACTGGGCAACTCGACCTGCAGCAGCTCTGTCAGCGGTGAGACTCACATTTACAGTCAAAACTGAACTCGCGTCACTTAAAATCACCAACTGTAATTGTAAATGAATGAGTTGAGGTCAGTGTGAATGCCTTAAAGGGATAGTTCACTCAAAAATTAAAATTATCCCATAATTTACTCGCCTTCAAGCCACCCTAGATGTAAAAGATATATTTTTCTTTCAGCCAAACACATTTGGTGTTATATTAAAATATACTGGCTCTTCCAATCTTTATAATAGGAGTGAATGGTGCCTTTTTTTTTTTTTTCTTTCCTGGTAACGGCCGTCCGTGCGTTCACGAGAGTCGAGTTCTGGCGTATGACATAGGCATAGCGCAATCTCAAAGCTTTATTTATTCTGATGCATCATGGATAGACGCACGAATGCACCATTTTATGGATATTTTTCTTACAAAAACGCTTCGCTTCAGAAGGTCTTTATTAACCCCCTGGAGCCATATGGATTACTTTTTATGATGGATGGATGCACTTTTTTGGGCTTCAACATGTGGCCCCCCATTCACTTCCATTATAAAGCTGGGAAGAGCCAGGATATTTTGTAATATAACTCTGATTTCGTTCTTCTGAAAGAAGCACGTCACATAGACCTAGGATGGCTTGAGAGTGAGTAAATAATGGGATCATTTTCATTTTTGGGTGAACTATCCCTTTAATATGATTTATCGACAGTCATGCTTGTTTTAAAGTTTAACTGAATGATGACATTTATGTCCACACTGCTTTTTCCAGAGGACATTTGTATGGACATTGAACCTGAGGACATGGAGAACAAAGAGGAACAGTGAGTGTTTTTGATTTGAAATTTCAGCTTATGATAGTTGATGTATTGTTTTAATCTGGGATTCAAACCCACAACCTTTTGGTTATCAGTCGAAATCTTTTAAACACGGTTTCTCGCTTCTGTTTAGGGTCGATGCACCACAAAAGATGGCAGAACTGGCTACTGAAACCAACCCTGAACCTGAAATTGTCCAATCTGAGGTGAGAACCACAGCAGAAAGTTCTTTTCATATACCTTTGCTAATAAGAGACGCACAACAACCCGATTTAACCAAACACAACCGTGTTATGATGATTGAGAAGTGCAATTTGTAAATAACTGATGGCTGTGTGATTTCATAGGAACCTGAACCAGAGAAGACTGAAGAAAAGGAATCTGAGGTAAAAGACAAACTTCCAAAAGAGATTGCTGAATCTCCCAGCACTGTTGAGAACTGTCGCTTCACACGATCCATGGCTCGTACTTCAGAAACAGGTACAAGTCTAACAGATCTGCTGATTAAATACAGAAGTTATATATGGGATGACTAGTAAGGTTTGATTTATTTATCTTCCTATAATAGATGACAGTAGCGGGTCAAAGT
This sequence comes from Mylopharyngodon piceus, assembly GCA_039654765.1. NCBI lineage: Eukaryota > Metazoa > Chordata > Actinopteri > Cypriniformes > Xenocyprididae > Mylopharyngodon > Mylopharyngodon piceus. Next base: position 17,895,476 of record CM077459.1, on the reverse strand, counting down.
CCAGAGGAGATGGCCGGTGAGCACAACGTTAATTTGATTTCTTAATTCTATTTAGTGGATCTATGCCCAGGTTTTCTAATGGGTTTTTCTGGGTTTCCATCAGGCCTACACGTTCAGGCTCCAAGCGTCGGGCAGCTGAGTCAGCAATTCAGGAAATCGGCACACCCAAGAAGAAGCACTCTCCTCCAAAGAAATGCCTCACGGTATGAACATCTCTGACCACCGTAATGCCACCAGTCCACCAAAATGAACCCGTTATGAAGCCAAAACATTCTTTGACTCTTGTTGTAAAGAAAAGCTTTCCGCAGAAGTCCACATTAAGTTTCTCTGTGGTTGTTTGTGGATTTGGAAATGATTTGTGGCCAGTTTCTTGAGAATTGGATTAGCCAATCTTTGTTCAGTCCAGACAATCCATTATGTGTCCATTTGTTGTGTCCATTTAGAGTGTTGCTCCGCACATGCGCTCCTTCATGCACACGGTGCAGAAGAACCAGATGCTGATGACACCTGGATCTCTGGGCCGCAGTAATATCATGAAGTCCTTCATCAAACAATCTGCCAGCAAAACTGATGTCAAGGTGGGCACACCTTTCAGACAGTTCATCTGTGCACTTGTTTTTAAGGCCCTATGAAATCCTGTTTTATTTTTTCGCAAATTCCAATTTAAAACATCACAATCTCGATTCAAACACCCACACAATCTTATTCCTAAACGGGAACGATTTGCCTGTGTCTATTAAACCTTTGTCAAAATCACACCGGAACATTCAGATATGCATCACTGAGCCAGAGAGAGCAGTTGTCATGTATAGGTATGAAACCGCTTCACAAATAACACTTTTCAACCACACAGTATCATTATTTCTTTTACAGATATCCATATTATCACAGAAGAATTGGGATAAGTTTATAGTTCGGATAAAACAGTCTACGGAAGCTATAAAAATAGTAAGGGTAAAAAAAAAAAAAGAGTAAATCGCCATTTGAAAGTAGCATGGCGCTTCAAATAACGGTTGTATCGATTTCATCGTTACACCAGTAGGTGGCGACAAGTGACTGTTAAATATATTTGTCAGTGAATCATTCATTCAAGAGATTTGTTCAAAAACGCTGATTCATCCAGTAATGAAACAAGTGAAGTCTTTGAGTCATTGAATTATTCAAGAGGTTCGTTCAAAAACACTGATTCATTGAATCACTGAGTCATTGAATCATTCATTCAAAACAATTTTTAATAATTAATTCAGATTCATTTAACATTATTAAATAGACTGCAGCAATTAACATTTGTCAGAACCTAAATTACAAAAGTTATTTTTAGTTGTCTGTTCAGAATTGAGGGAGAATTGTGATGCTTAATCTATTTTTAAAAAAAAAAAAAAAAAATTAGTTATTTTTCAATTTATCCAGAATCGTGTAGCTCTGATTCACAGACACTAGTCCATATTGCGATTTGATTAAGTGTAGAGCCTACTTTCAATTTATTCATCTGAAATTTGCCACATTCTGTCATTCCGTGGTATACAGTAAATTTTATTTTTATACCTGGATATTACGTTTTCACCCACGTTTTCCACATTGCGGAAATCATAGGGCCCTAATTTTTGTACTTCAGATTAGGTTACTTCAATGCTAATATGCTTCTCTAAGAAGAAGTGGTTTTAGTTAGTAACTGTACTTCCTGTCTTTCCCCCTCAGTTGGGCTCTGGCTCTGTGGTGAGTATAAACAATGAGTTCAAACCGGTGTCTCTTCCATGTCCGTCAAAACCATTTGAATTCACTTTTGTTTGACACTTCCTTTTTCTTGTATTATGAGTGGGCTTTTGTTTAGTTGCTTAATCCTTAATTCATCATACTATACTTCCTTTGGGCAGTGAAGGCACTTTGCATCTAAACTGAAACAGGACTGACCATCACATTCAGACTTTGTTAACCTCATCACTCATGTGGTGTATAAATGTGTGTCTTTATGGCTTGGGAAGTGCACATTCACCCATTTGTGTCTCTGCGATGTTGGCAAGAAATCTGTTTATAGTCACTTTTCACACAAAGCAAAAGCTGCCGTCCTCATGTTTGGTTTAGCATTCATCGTCCTTGTCATTCACTTAATTGCTGTAATTGTGGTAACTCTAAAATTAACGCTTTTCCTCCAGGAGCGGGAACGACAGAAGTGGGACGCCTTGAACAAGAAGATTGAACAAGAGAATGAACGAAAGAAAAAGATTGAGGAGGAGAGACGAAAGAAACAGGAAGAAATGAAAAGGTGGGAACGTGCTTTGGACTACTTTCAACTCCATTATTCTTCCATTAAATTGAATTATTAATCTGGTTTAAGTGTGAATGCAAATCTGGACTCATACATAAATTGTCCACTTTAGAAAGCGGGATGAACGTTTGAAACGTGTTGTTGAGGCTCGAGTCAAAAGTGAAAAGGAGAAAGAGCAGGAAAAGAAAAAGAAGATTGAAGAAAAAATGGCACAGCTGGAGAAGAAAAACGATTTGGTTTGTACTGAAGACTGAAAGGAAACCCACACTGTTGAGTTGGAGTATTTAAGTTGTTTTTTAATAATGTTGTTTCTCTCTCTCTCTCTCAGCTGCGAGTTGAGCGAATGGCAGAGGAGAAAGCCAAGAGGAAGGTGGCCACTAAACGACAGGAAGAACTGGAGCTGCGCAAGAAACAGGAAGAGGCAGCCAGACAAAAGAAACTTCAGCAAGTTGTAAGTCAACACCTGCATTCAAAGTGGAAAGTCCATGTTGAAAGAAGTTTTGCAAGTGTGATGATGGGACGGCCTTAAATATTACTTTTTTTTTTTTTTACTTTTTTTTTAAACAACCACACCTTTTCTTTCAAACCACTGGCAAATAATGTAAAGGCTAAATAATATATATATATATATATATATATATATAAAATTTTTCATATTTTTGATTTATAATTATATACACTACAGCTTAAAGATTTGATTAATTTAATGCATATTTTCTGAATAAAAGTTAATTTATGGACTCCAAACATTTGAATAGAGTAATTTAATTATTTTTTTATTTGTAGCCACAATAGCTAATTTATATCTTTTTTTTTCTTTAGGAGGAAGAGGAGCGGCGGCACCAAGAAATGTTGGCCAAGCGCAAGGCTGAAGAGGAGCGAGAGAAGGCCCGCAAACTGGCCGAGGCCACACGCGCCCTGGAACTGAAGAAGGAACAAGAGCGGGAGAAAGAGAAGGAGCGCGAACGTGAGCGGGAAAGAGAGCGGGAGCGAGAAAGACAAGCTGCAGCTGAGAAGTTGGTTGCTTTTTTCGTGCACGTGTTTTGAATGAAAGCATGACTTTCAAAGATATTAAATATGCCTGTTTGTGTCTTGCAGAGAAAGACTAGAGAAAGAGAAGGCTATCGCTCTTCAGAAGGAACTGGAGAGAGCAGCCAGAGAGAAAGAAAGGAGAGAGATGGAGGAGAAGAGGAAGATGGTGAGGATTTTATTGTACTATGCCATCCATTTTTATGGACATTTTGGGGTATCTCATAAAGAAACGCTGGATGGAAATGCCAAGATGTGCGTAAATTCTTAAAAAGGCATTCAAAAAAAGTATGTGCTTAACCGAGGCTTTTTTTTTTTTTTTTTCTTAATCCAATAAGACATTCGCATAAACTACAATGGAAACACATTTACAGAATAAATGAGGATATGATTTGATAACTGTGGACCAATCACATTGCACAGCATCTCAAATGTTGGTTTGATCATTCTGAAATGCCTGAGCCAAAGTCAGTCATCAAAAATGATTTAGTTTAATTTCTTCACAGAAGCGTCTCACACGATTGTTTCCAAACACCAGCATCAGAACGTTTGGTATTGCTTTTCGTCTTCGTGCTCTGAGACGCAAGTCATTTGATGTACGAAAAAAGAGCCACAGTGGCTTCCCAGATTGTAGCAACTTCCATATTTATTAAATGTTTTGTGCCAGTTTCCCAGGAAGTGAGGATTTTGTTCTCTTGAACACATGAGATGGAAACTGTGCTTTATTTGCAAATGTTTTATGCGATATTCCAATGTTGCGCACAAATTAAATTCACAACTTTGGATGGAAACATAGCTAGTGGTCTAATATAAAGTTATGCAGAGCTTTATTTTAAATATCTGATATGTTCTGCTTGACTGATTTTTGCTTTCAATAAGGACAGAGCGATTCAACTGTGAAATTGTGTAGCACATACACTACATAACGATCCCATAATCTCATTAAATTTGTGTGCTCCTTTAACAGGAGGAACAGAGGAGGGCCGAACAGGAGAGAGAAGCCCAACAGAAACGTGCCGCTGCTGCTGCTGCAGCCTCAGCGTCCCATACAGTCACAGCTCAGGTACTTAACAGCCAAAATCAATGTTTGTCAGAGTCACAGCCTTGTGGAACGTTATTTTAGTATTTAATATCTTGATTTGTCTTTTATTTTTATATTTTCAGTTTTTATTTTAATTAGTAGTTTTTGTTAAATTGCCGAAAATTATTTTGAATGGTTTTAGTTAACGATAACACTGGACTTGTGGGCCCAAAGAAATAATTAAATTTATTATTCTCAATGATATCAATTTAAAATGTTACATATTATTGAAATTAACTGTTTATTAATAGCTATTACAAAATATACATTGTATTTATTTTTTTATTTCTGAGATGTTGATTATTTAAAGTCACCAAAACAAACACACCCCTACCCAAAAGGATAGCCCTGCCCCTAATTCACTAACACCTCCCCCGTAAAGTGTTTGGGCACGCCCCCTACTGCTGATTGGCTACAAGTGTTTTGGCGCTCTGTCTGATCCACTTTCAACAGTGTTACTCAGAAATCTGTTACTGCAACTTTAAAGGATTAGTTCACTTTCAAATGAAAATTAGCCCAAGCTTTACTCACCCTCAAGCCACCCTAGGTGTATATGACTCACTTCTTTCTGATGAACACAATCGGAGAAATAAATGGATGGCTTAGGATATTTATTAATAATTCTCTGATTGTGTTCGTCTGAAAGAAGAAAGTCATACAGCTAGGATGGCTTGAGGGTGAGTAAAGCTTGGGCTAATTTTCCTTTGAAAGTGAACTAATCCTTTAATACATCTTAATGTGTTAATTTTAACTTATTCTTGGCACACTGAATACAATTTTAAAGATGTTTTTGTTAAATTATTAACAGGTCTCAAAAACACAAGCAGCTAGTATGCTCAACTCCACTATAACTAAGGGTTCAGCTCTAAACGTGACTGTAGATATTGAGGTAAATGTCTCTTCCTTCCCAGTTCTTTCGATGCCTGTTCATTTTTGCTGTACTGAGTAATTACTAAACTTAGTACTAATAAATATGTTTACTAAAGCTGTTATTCCATCTCCACAGAACTCTGTTCTGAAAACTCCAGTTGGGAAAGGAGCCGCTCTCAATAAGACCATAGATCACGGAGCCGGACTCAACGTGACCGTTGACATTGAGGTGAGGTCATGGCAACTGTTATGCATCTTTTTCCCTGCTAAAGGAGGGAACGTGTCGGATAATATTAGTAAGCACAGAATAGCTGCTGGAGAAGGAAAAGTGATGAAGACTTTAAATTCCAGTTGGACGTTTTTCCTTCTAATTTAGGTTACCAAGTTCTAGTTTGGTTGTTTCAAGGGGTTTTTTTTTTTTTTTTTTTGTTTGTTTGTTTTTTGTGCATGTAGAAACATATAAAATGATCTCGGGTGATTGGAACAGCTGGTTTCTGACCCCATCCCTTGTTTTATACCTTGCAGCAATCTCCACAGTCCTACCAGATCACTCCTAAGGGCCAGAAGGTGACCGTTTTGGTCAATCCTGAAGATTATGGCATGGACCAGAACAGCGACGACTCAACAGATGATGAGTCAGCACCCAGAAAACCCATCCCATCCTGGGCTGAGGGTATGATGCTTTTTGGCAACTGCTGGAAATGTTTATTTGTAGTTAATTTTCCATCTGTGATAGTTATAAGTAATAATCTATGGCTAGCTTTGCATTAAAATATTTTAATGCATGATGTGGAGATGAACCACCCGACGTGAAGTGGAGTGCATTCAAATCATTTAAAGCACAGCTAGCTGTAGATTACCCCGCTTATACCATGGTCACTTGCCAGTATTGACAAGTTAAAGCTGTTATTGATGTTTGCAGTGCAGATGTTAAAGCACACACATCACTCGCACACAGTGCGTTAATATAGAATGTTAATGTGCACCTTCCAGCCAATCAGAATAGAGTAGAGGGTATGCATTGACATCACTTTCCCGCCGGAACACGCCCTCCTTGAACACACTAAGTGGCAAAAGTACCTGCTGCATGAGTGGATTTAATAGGGGAAAATGCAAGTCAAATGATTATCAGTTTAAGTTAAAGGCAGATGGACTTGATAGTGTTCCTTACAACTTACCGAAGAACAAGTGTGATCCATGGATGCTGACATGTGGCCAGGATTTGTGTTTAATGACATTTATATGTGCCTGATTTTGACGCCAGGAAATACATGAGGCAAATTTGCCTGTGAACGCTTTATATAAATACAATATAGGTAGGTCCAAGTCTGGGTGATCACTTGTATCAATGTTATATTTATCCTCCAGCCCTGAAACTTGGATTTTTTTTATTTATTTTATTTTTTTTATTTTTTTTAATAAACACTGACAAAAACTGTAAAATGATGCAGAATATAAGATAGGAAATATTTAATTGAGTTGTCAGTACAATATGTAACAATTACAGTATATATGATATGATTTTTTGTTTTTTTTTTGTTTTTTTTGCCCCAAAATTCAACATATTGATAAAATGATAACTGCAAATCCACGTTTCGCTGACTAGAGTCCAGTTGTTTCTGTGAATTGCAGTGATCCATTTGCTTCTCTTTTCTGTAGCTTTCGGCAGCCTGTAAAAATATACCTCGGGTTTCTTGTCATCTATTTGTAGTCAGTTGCACATCTCTTTCCCGTTTAAGAGGTGTTTTGTATTTTTCACGCTGAAAACCAATACTGCCATTCAGGTTTTTTTGCCCTTCAGTGGGCGTAACCGCAGTCACTCTAGCTGTTCAGACATGCCATGGTAAAAGTTAATTACACAGTAATGGTATATTTTGCAATAGGTTTTGCTGGGAATTTCAGATTGTTCACAAGTCTGTCATCAAAAGAGTTTCATGTTATGTAAAAATGGGCGCCAAACAATTTAAACTGATTTTGACTGAATTCTGATTTGAGTATTTTTCATGTTTACCATTCTAACTCTCAGCCCAACACAAAGGTCATGTTTATTTTGCAGTATCTACAGCATGCTACTGTATTGTTCTAATGTGATATGTTGTGTTTGTGCAGGTATGCAGTTGCAACAGTCTATAATGAAACAATATTATAATCCACTGGATCTCAATTCCTATTTTGGAAAACCTGAACCACCCAAGCTGGAGGCGATCTTCAGGCGGACCAAACCTCGCTTCTTCAAACGCACTAGCTCGGCTGTCTGGCATTCTCCTCCACGTTTGGGAAATTTGGGCAATTAATCAAACTTTTTCTTTTCTACTTATGTCGTCTTTTTATATGTTGTCTTTTATACATTGAACTCACTTTAATAAAGCCTATAAAAAATCTATATGTAAGTAGATTAGACTGGAAAAAAAGCAGAATGTGTATTTTAGATTACACAAAAGGAGTTTGACAACAGGTTTTTTTTTTGTTTTGTTTTTTTTTGGCACTGATGGCAGACTGGGATGGTCTGTCTAATTTACCTGCTTTGGTTTTTAAATGGGATTACGTTGTCACCCATGTATTTAAGTATAGTATCACATGTAATACATTTGGAAGTGTACACAGGAGCTGCTACAAATGTGATGGTAAAGTAGATGTAGAAAATATGGGGGTGGCGTTTTCCCACAAAATTCACTTCACGAAGAGTGTCGGATTACTCTGGACTGTCAATAAAATGTATAATTTCTAAATGTTTGTAATGTCTTATTTATTGTAGTTTGTAATTGGAAAAACTTGAGGGGAAAAATGGGCCTGTAAATTGAAATCATAGCATTATGACTGCTTTGATAAGTCCTGTTACAAAGAACCTTTTGAGTTTGTTGTAAAAAAAAACAAACAGAAAAAAAAAAAAAACATTATATATATATATATATATATATAGATAGATAGATAGATAGGGAAGGGTTTTTCTTGGTATTAGAGTTTCAGAAATGTGCTCTTCTCAAGCTCAGGCACAACTTTATTTATAAAGTTGGCCAGTTTGAGTGATGGTTAGCTTACACGATTAGGGAGTCAACTTTTAATGTGTTTTTTTGTTTTGTTTTTTGTCCAAAATACTGAAATACAAATTTCTGTAATTGTATGTAACAATATGTTTTGGAGTGAGACAATTATAGCACGAACATGAAAAAACATCTGCAATATTTCATATTAAATGGCCTGTTTTCATTTCATATACATGGATGAAATCGTCACTCATATTGGAGTAGATAAACGATTTAAAATTAACTTTTATCACTTAATTGTAATTATAAGAAACGCGTGAACTTAAATGAGTAATATATGATGGTGACATGGAAACCTACCGCATAATAGGAATGACCCCAAAACAATGTACTTCTGCTGTTTTCTTAAACATTTATAAGGTTGTTACTTTTTTTTTTTTTTTAAATTATCTCCTAAATGGAAAAAAATAAATAAATAAGCAAAGGTCTGCCGAGAATCCCCAGGACGGTTCTGGTAAATTGTGTCAGAGGAAGGATTACGGCCAATACGCATGCGCACCTTACTGATCTCGTGATCGCGCACAGCAGTGGAAAGTTTCATCGTCACTAACGGCGTCGCGCATCCAAGGGAAAACGAACGTTCCTCCAGGACAGCGATCTGCTGAAATCAACACAAAGGTACGTTAGCGATTAAAACACGTTTTATTATTAGAGTAAACAGAGCTGTTGTGTTATGATTGCTCACTGGTTTATTGTAGATGCTCTTTTTGCTTTATAATAACAGGTGCAGTTGACGGTCACACGCCTAGTACAGGTCCGCTATTTAAAGCATTTGTGAATTTAAGCGCGACCAGAGGCCTGGTTTTGTTTACATTTATTATAAATTGGCAAATAGACAAATATTTACATATTATTTTAGATACATTCCTCACCCATGAACAATTAAATAATATGTTACATAAAAGGAAAATAAAATGAACTGCGTGTTATTTGTGATATTATATTAGATGATAATTTAGTTTGATATTATTAGTTTATTAGGTGAAATTAGTTTGATATATCAAATAAGAGTATTTAGATGGATTTTGTACAGCGCATCCTGACGTAAAGCCATATGTGTCGGAAATGGCCTCCGAACAATGAGAGACACGCACACACACCCATAAAGATTCACAGACCGATACACACTGACACACAATCCCGTTTATTTCTGTCAGGACCTGTCGTCAAGCAGGTACTAAGATACTCAAAAGAGCGTGATGGATTTGTCTTAGATTGTTAAACTAGATAATTGAAATTGTGACGTCATACATTTGTTAAAATAAATCAAAGCACTATAGATGGCAAGTCACGTTTTTTTTTTTTTACTCCAGTGACTATTTGTGTACAGACACAAACTATAACATCTTAACTACAACAACAACAACAACAAAATCCAAACCTAACATTTCCACCGTTATTGATCTGAAAAAAATAAAATAATACACAGTTCATGTTGACCCTATTCATGTCATTATATGGGCCAAACTGTCACAATGGGCAAAGGAAATGTGTATATATATGTATATATATATATATATATATATATATATATAAACAAAGAACAACAACAGCAACAACAAAAAAACAAATGACAACTTGCCCCACCCTAACATTCATGGAAAATGCCCTTGTACTGAGAACACAGTTCAAACCTTCAGTTAAGGTCCTACATTTTCCTTCAAATCCTTCATTATGTCTGTGTGTGTGTGTGTGTGTGTGTGTGTGTGTGTGTGCGCGCGCGCGCAGTGGCGTGCACAGACCTCCGCTAGGGCAGGGGCGCAATCGCGTTCCGGGGGGGTAGGGGTGGAGAAATGGGTGGAGAAATGGGAACGCTGGGGCACCGCGATGCGACTGCAAAGTATGGGAAGCCAAATGCACCAAAAGTAGGACGAGACAGCGGGGTTTTACAGAGCTCGCGCCGCGCTGACATATCATCGGTTCAATGGACCGAGCCGCGCGACTGACTCGTCAGCGCAGCGCGGACTTGCTTGCTAGCGCCATTGAACGGACAGCGCGCGCAAATCACATTACTGCTCTGCAGAAGTTCAGCTGTTTTTCCCTTTACATAAGATAATGAAGATAAAGTCAATGAAATTATACATGTCTTTAGCTTATTATCTTTCATATTAGCAGTAGATTACATGTAAACAGACTGTATTGTTCCTTAGGCTACGATTGCATGCTTAAATAAGCCTATAGTGAAAAAATACTATAGTAAATACTACAGTGTTTTTTGAACCATAGCTACGTACCATATTAGTGAATTGTAGTATATTGTATATATTATAGTATTATTTACAACACTTTGTTAATGAATGTTACAACATACTGTAGTATTAACTATAGTGAACTGATAAACTGTAATAAATACTGTAGTATACTTTAGTTTTTACTACAGTAAACTGTAGTGTATTTTATAGTACAATATACCCTATAGTTGTTTATATTACTATAGTTGTTATGTTACCACAGCACCTATAGAATTATAGAACTATAGTAGCCTAAGGAACAATTCAGTCTGTTTACATGTAATCTACTACTAATATGAAAGATAATAAGGAAAAGAAATGTATAATTTCATTCTCTTTATCTTCATTATCTTAGGCAAAGGGGAAAACAGCTGAACTTCTGTGATAATGTGATTCGCCCTGCGCTGTTTTAATTGGTGCCGCGAGCTCTGTAAAACCACGCTGTCTCGTCCTATTTTTGTATTGTTTGGCTTCCGATAGGGCAAAGGGCACTTTCACTTTCGCGATCAAAGGGGTTAGGGGCTCAAGACACCTGCACGCCACTGTTTGTGTGTGTGTGTGTGTGTGTGTGTGGTTAATGTGTTGATTTGCTACCCTACAACTATTATAAAATGTGATGATGCTGTATTTTTGTTTGAAAAATACAAAAATGATCCTATTTTGAGATAATTTGGAAACTGAATCTTTGCTAAAGAAAACAAGCTTAACTGTGTAATTGGGCATTTGAATCCAAACCTTATAGTTACTGAGATATAGTCCCAGTAGCCCCGGTCTTCTTTATATGGAGCTACATTGACACACTTTTAAACTCTTAAATCTGAAGTGTCCATATCTTAATGTCATTTTCAATGTTAATCTGGAAAGGTTTGTGTAGCTCAATGGGGAAAATATAATTTTTTAAAGTTTTTTATGATTGAATTCTTTCTTTACTTACTTCAAGAAATGTAAAAGCATAATAATTGTCTGTCACTGTGGGCCATCCAGCTTTCATTTACCTACTGCAGATTCCAAAGCTTTAAATAGTGTCTTACATGCATACATTTCTTGCTGTTTAGTGAGTGTGTTTACAAGTACTACAAGATGTTGATAACCATCGTAGAACAAGTCAATCCTCTTTACAAGTATAAACCAGTTTGAAATTGCCAAGTTGTCACAGATCCACTCATTTGAGATCCCTTTTGAAAGCAAAATAAAAAATTAACCCAATCGTCACTATAGCATTTTTAGTAAAGTTAGGTCCTAAGCATTGTTGTTAGGGGTTAAACGGATCACAAAACTCAGATCTTATAATGGTTTTTGAGTTACAGATCAGATTTTTTGGATCATCAAGAAAAAAATATTTTGGGGGTGGGGGTAACTTTGCTTTCCATTTATTACTTAAAGCCCACTTTAAGTACTCCAATACCACAGCAAAGACTATAGCCTAACTAATAAAGTTCAAACATTATTAAAGGCAAGTGAACAGTCAGTAAAAAATTAGAACAAACACGAATTACAAGCATAGATAAATACAATATAGTCTAACAAAGTTACAAATAAACTAAGGTCTAATTGTAGTATTTATTTCAGGTACAGAAATGTAATAATTAAATGTAAAATAACACTATGTTCACTGTATAAATTTAAGTAAAGAATAATTGACGACGGGCGTTGAATTCTTAGAAAATAATGCACACCCGAGGTGGTAATGCGGCCACGACACGAAGTGGAGGGTGTGCATTATTTTCTAAGAATTCAACAGCCTGAAGTCAATTATTCCGCTTATACTACGGTTACCACAACTCAAGACGCTGTTCTGATGTTGCATTTCTCAGGTTTTTGTCCTTAAAACACTCTTGTGTGTGGGACTAATTTCTTACGCATCTCATCCGCATCCCATGCACGCTTCTCCGACTGACCTGAGAAACGTTTTCTGTGCGAATATTTCAGCAGTTATTATGTGTGTCCCGTATTTCTGTCGACTGAACCAGCGATACCAATCATTCGTGAATTAATCATTCTTTTGGCTCGATTCTTTCTTTTCCGTGAATTGGCCAAACGCGCTTGCATAACGATCTGAAACGATTTGGATTCATTCGGACTGCTCTGTCACTGAATCATCTGAAGTTTTTTCTTGGTCAGTAACAACAAATACAGAACAAAATAGTGCTGTTTTCAGGTGTTTCACTAGTTTACTTTGAACTTCAGCATATGGATAACGGAACGAAAGCTTAAAGGAGCTGCATTTATGCTGCGTTCACGCCACCTCGTATTTACCGGAATCTTGAGATGACAACACGTGACGTTATATTTGGAGCTGTTCACTTCCTCGGACTGGGAATTATGCGTTTCTATGGCACCACTATCAACGCCTAAACAAATCTACAGAGGTCAGGTGGTACAGCGGCCACGTGGTACATGTGGGAGCTTTCAGAAAACTCCAAGTCTACCAGCTGTAATTACGAGCTCTACGAGGACGTGAATGCTTTTTACAAGCTAGAATCTCGCAATTACGAGGTGGCGTGAATGCACCTTTATTCCCAGTCCTGGATACCATTATTAAACAGTGTTGCGACATCCAGTGAGAAGCGTTTCAATTCGAGACACGCCTCTCAGATACAAACCACAAATCACTCGATGATCAAACTAGTTTTAAATCGGATGAAACAGCCTCAACAGCCCAACAAGACTGATGAGAAAAACAGGAGAAACGTGCCATGAATGAAGTGAGAAGACTTTTAAATCCCAAAATCATCACCCGTACAAACATTTACCATGAATGAACTGTAGTAATTTACCATGGTTTGTAGAAATGTGGAATATTTATATTGAATACTATGTTATAGCCATTTATATTGCAGTATATTTATTAGGTGGGTAGGGGAATATATAATTCATTTCTTTGTGAAGGTGTGTATAGTTTTTACCTGTGTTTAGGCGTTTTTTATAGGCTTTGTTCAAGCTATGTTTTGTAGTTTGATTAACATTAATGACATAGACAACAGCAGGTATTTATAGACTGCTGTCACTTTAAGACCAAATGCACGGATCCAAAATAATGACACATCCTTCTCTTGTTCTCTTTCTCTTGAGACATAACTGACCGTGTTCATGAGAATAATTGCCAAGACTGGTATTTTGACCTAATTTTGTGTGTATGTTTCCATCCAAGTGCAAGTAGATGCGATAGAGGAATCAATTCGGAGTTTGCACACTATCTGAAACGTGCCTCTCTCTCTGTGTGTGTGCGCCTCTGGTGTGTGCGGCTGTGCGAGTACCGAATTAAATTTTCTTTTGCCTCTTCTAGCGCTGGAATGTTTTAAAATCTATTGAATGTGTAAACTAGCAAGACAAAACGCGTACAAATTCTAAACTTTCAGTCTATGGCAGTTGAATTTGAAATTAATCTGCAAATCACATGCATGCCGAACCATGGGTCCTGGTCCATACAGATCACGGATCAACAACGATCCGCTTAAGTTTAACCCCTAATTGTTGTGACAACTATGTATGCAAATAGTTTGTTCAATGAAGACTTCGTTTCTGTTGTTCACATTCTCTCTCCTTTCTATTATTGACCCTGTGTCAGGTGCAACTTAAATATTAATTAAATTATCAGACAATTAAACTTAATCAGTCATGTGTGTAAATGACACATGTAAATGTAAGTGACAGACCAAAAAAATTGCAAATGATCTCTGACTCCTTTTCATTTAACCTACCTCTCTTTTTTCCACAGACATGGGTCGCCTAACAGTACTGTTTCTCTGCCTGGCTCTTGTGGTGTCAGTTTTGGCCAAGCGAGGCGGGGGCGGGGGCGGTAAAGGGGGCGGATTTGGCTGGGGCAAATCTGGTGGAAGCTCAAACAAAGGTGGAAGCAGCACAGGAAGCAAAGGTGGCAGCAGCACAGGAAGCAAAGGTGGCAGCAGCAGCAATAAAGGTACATCACATGGGACACACTCAGCCCCTGGAAACTATCCTCGCCAACCTCAAGTTCCAAACCAGAATCCACCCCCCTATCCCGGTACTGGAGGCGGGTACCCTAACCAGGGCAGATATCCACCAGCAGGCTCTAACCCAGGTCAAGGATACCCTAACCAAGGTAGATACCCAGCCCAAGGTGGAAATCCTGCCCAACCTGGCTACCCAGCCCAAGGTGGCTACCCAGCGCAAGGTGGCTACCCAGCGCAAGGTGGTTATCCACAAGGCAACTACCCAGGGCGTAGTGGTTACCCAGGACAAGCTGGTTACCCAGCACAAGGTAGCTACCCAGGGGGAGGATCATATCCCAACAGGTATCCTGGACAAGCCGGAGGAAACCCCTATCCAGCTGGAGGCTCTTATCCAGGTTATCCAGTCCGAGGTGGTTCCAGCCCTAACCAGTTTGGTGGAGGTGTTGCAGGTGCAGGAGCAGGTGGATATCCAGGAACGGCACAGTATCCTTACTGGAACCCCAACAACAAAATCATGAGCCCAGGCTATGGGGGCAATTATGGTGGCTATGGGCAAGGTGGCAGATCACCTTTTGCCCAGTCAGTGCAGAACATGGGTATGGCCCCTTCTACCAATTCAAGGGGATTTGGCAAGCAGGCAATCATGGCTGCTGGAGTTGGGGCGGTGGCCGGTATGGCTCTGGGATATGGCCTTGGAAGTTTCCCTCGTCCGCGTTTCAATTTCCACAATCCACAGGAGGAATACTACTACAATAACTACATGTACAAACGTTACGGCCAAACTCCCCCCGACAGTAACGTGAATGGGAACACGAACTCCCAAGGTGGCAAGCCAGGCGATGCAGGATCGACCTCTGGAGGAAAAGGAAATGTTAACCCTTATGACATCTTCCAGAATCCTCCACCGGAGTCCTATGATAACTACATGGACAAGTGTATGAAGAGGTCTGACTTGTTTCGAGAGAAACCGGAAAGAAGATCAAGGAGATCCACTGACCTCTTTGAGGCTCAAGCAGCAGAAGTAGATGATCCTAGCGGTGCTCAAGAAAATGCCACAAGCAACAACAGCACTACTGACAGAGCCAGTACAGATGCCTCTTCATTTGTAACCTCAAATCCACCCGAAACACCCAGTCAACCTCAAAAGCAGACCCAGGAAAGAGAAGCAGAAGCCAATGATGAGGACGACGACACTGTTAGCGTTATGGAGATCGGCTATCCTGCACTTATTGAGCAAATGAAAGCACGACGTTGTGTCGAGCTGTACATGGTCTATGCGGAACAGCATGCGGAAAAACAGGTGCAGGATCGCAGTAGTGAGGATACTAAAAACAACAGCAGTAACGATTTACCTAGACCCCTTGGCCATGGAGTCATGCTACTCTTTACTAGCATTCTGTCTCTTATCTTAAGTTCCCTGCTACACTGACATTCTAGAAAAGGATAAACCCCATGAAGCCATTGAGTCAAACTGAGAAATGGAGCATTCGCACCTATTACATGTAATCTGAGGAATTTATCTTGGGTGTTTTAGAGACTTTAGGCAAAGTATTCTCTAAGGAGAACTTGAAGATTTGACAGAAAGTACTTTCACTTCTCACAATGACTCCTGTATAGTTACTCCGCTAAATTGCAACACGAGCCACCTAACAATTTGATATGAGCCTACATTTCAAAGCAGTTTCCAAAAGTTTAAAACATTTGCAAACAGTAGTTTTTCTACACCGTTCACCTTCCATCACTGCCACCTTCTTGCATGTGGTTTGGTGAACACTAACTTCTCTTCCAAGACAGCATACTGCATGAACCCTTTATAATCTCCAGTTTAAACATTGTGCACGGCATTGGCATTTGACTCGTTGTTTTTCTGCTAGCAACAGCTATTACAACAATCCATGATTATTTTTATGACATGAAATGGTGGCTTCCAGTTCTGTCCTTATGATGGCACTCCTACTTGCGTAGTTGAAAAATTTGTTTTGTAGTGTTTATTTTTGATTGTTTAGACTGTTAACTTAGGGATTAACTTTCTACTGATGTATGTATTTATTTTAAATTATTAATATGAACATTTAAATGGTTTTTTAAATTCCTCCACTGTTGGTTTTGTTATTTTTACTTCTCCGGGGCCGTTCATACAGAGCATGTTTTTGCATTCTACTCCATTGTTTTTCTATATAAACATGCACTGCACAAATGTCTTTAACCATTGAATCTTTTGCAGTTAAAAAACACATGATCACTGCGTTTTTAGATCACTGTGTCAAGCTGAAAGATGTTAAACTTTTTTAAAAAATGCATCCCCAGACTTTGTGTTTCTTTCATTCCACTTTCCCAGCGTCTCATGTTTTTGAATGCAAAAACACTTTGTGTGAATGGCTCCTTAGTGAATGTTTATATAATCAGAACTGTTTCAACTAGATATGTACGATAATACCCCTGCGTGTCAGTTTCATTCATATCATATGTACTATGACAGAAACACTCATGCAGATCATATCCACTGCTCACTGAGATAAAACAGAATTTTATATATAAAGTTGGATCTTTATCAGTAGCTTGGTGCTGTTGTTTCTCTGAACATTACTGCTGAACATTCAAGTAGATTATCTTGGCACTTGCATTTACAGTATCTAGAGCAGGGGATCCCAACCATGTTCCTGAAGCCCCCCCACATTTTGAATCTCTCCTTTGTCTGACACCCATTTCAGGTCTTGGAGCCTCTACTAATGAGCTGATGACCTGAATCAGGCGTGTTTGATTAAGGAGACATGCAAAATCTCCAGTGTTGAAAGTGGCTCCAGGAATATGGCTGGGAACCCCTGATCAAAAGGGACTGTGGCAACCACTGGATGTCCAGCAGAAGGCAATGTTTAACGCCTTATTGTTACTCAGCTGCATATATAATGTTATGCTTTTGAGATGTTGTGAATGTTGAAAATGTGTATAATGTTACTGTCACTGGGATTAAAGTGATTAAATGCACCTTAATTGTGTGTCTGTCTGTTTCCATTTGATATTTTTAGAAAAAGTCATCTAATAGTCTAATACAGAGGTCTCCAAACTCGGTCCTGGAGGGCTAAACTTTGCAGGACAGTGGCCCTCCAGGACCTCCAGGTTTGGAGACCTCTGGTTATTAGCTCTCAACCTTGAAACCCTGAACAAAACTATGCTGCAAGTAAAAGAAAACATAACCCACTTAGAATGAGGCTAAACATAGCTTTAACATTTAATTTGGCCTAGTGTTTGTTCAATGTCAGTTCATGTTAATGTTTTGTTTACAGACACCACTTGATGTCCAATGTAGAATCTGGTCCCTGAAGCAAAATCAGTTGAGAATTAAATGTCCATTATAGTTGTTCAGTGTGTTGTGATAGTTGCTCTTGGAGGAGTCCTTTTGTTATTGTTTTTCCCCCTTGATATCTGCTCAAGTGTACCTGATTTCCTCATGTTGACATATGCATCCATTCATAAAGAGACTGGCTAACTAATTAACAGCTTAATTGTACCCAAAGTGGAAAACCATGAGCCCTATGTGATTAGTCTATGGCCTTTCAGAACCATTTATCTTCACTTCTGTTTTGGAATACAAGTTAACCCTCGGGAAGAAGACATTAGCCCAACAGAGGATCACAGGAGATGAAAATCCCCTGTTTGGGGATCATTACTGTGGTTAATCAGGCAGATTCACACATACACAGATATAGATCACAATATGTTTTTGTTAATAATGCAATTTGAGATCAGACAAACAATTTAGGAACATCTTGACAGGCTTTTCCTTCTGCGAGATGCCATTGAGATGATTGCTCAGAAGGGGTCAAAGTGCATTTTGAGTTTTTATGTAGTGTGCCGAACTGGATATAGATGGGGACATGCCATCTATAATCAACTTGATTAATTCACTTTAATCTTTAGAACGATGCATTGTAGAGCAGTTTGTTTCT
The DNA here is from genome assembly GCA_039654765.1 of Mylopharyngodon piceus. Classification (NCBI taxonomy): domain Eukaryota; kingdom Metazoa; phylum Chordata; class Actinopteri; order Cypriniformes; family Xenocyprididae; genus Mylopharyngodon; species Mylopharyngodon piceus. The sequence goes on along the minus strand of CM077459.1, from coordinate 17,877,076 downwards.
GCATTTGGTGAAATAGCGTCTCAGCAAATGCAATCATCAGATGCGCTCAATCCAGTGGATCCTATAGCAGTGTTTCCCAACCCTGTTCCTGGAGGCACACCAGCAATGAACATTTTGGATGTCTCTTTTATCTGAACCAAATATTTTAGGTCTTTGAGTCTCTACTAATGAGCTGATGAGTTGAATCAGGTGTGTTTGATTAGGAATGTGTAGTGTTGGTGTGCTTCCAGGAACAAGGTTGGGAAACCGAATTAGAGTCTGCATCCTTCGAAGGTCACAGACTTCAAAGGCCATGCCTTCAAAGACTGTGAAGGTGGGACCAAGCGGACCGACGGTCTAGCCTACAGAGAATTGTTCTTGTCGCATAGCAACTGTGACAGCTGCCGCTGACGAGTGTCAGTAATGTTTGTACTTGGCTTTTTTGAAAGTTATATTAAACTGTCTGAAAACAAAACAGGATTCACAACCTGTCTAAATATGCTCACCTTGGTCCATATATGTACAAAATAAAGAGTATATAAACTATATAAAATCACATCTTAGTAAGATTTGAACTGCTTTAAAGTTTTTTTTACATTTCTATCATTAGATATTTATGTAAGCTTGTTTCCTCCACTGAATAAAAAATAGAAAAGTTAATCGCGACTTTTTATATCTCGCAATTGTAAGTTTATATCTCGCGATTCTGAGAAAAGTCAGAATTCTGAGATAAAAAGTCGCAATTACCTTTTTTTATTTTTTATTCAGTGGCAGAAACAAGCTTCCATAGATATTTGAGTAAGCTGAAACCCAATACTTAGGAAATTTAAAACAGTAATCCAGAAGTTTCTCTCAAAAAATCCTGTCATCACTGTTGCACAATGAATTCTGGGGTAATCTAGGCCGCAAACGATCCATCTGTTGTATCCTTCATTGCCCGGAAAACGAAGGACCCATTTCGAGGCCGCATTTGAAGGAGCCTTTGAATTGGGACAGCCTTTGTCATGCCGCTGTGACGAAATCAGCCTTCGAATGCAGCCTCTGAAGGATGCAGCCTCTAAAGTCAAAGAGCAAGGGTTGCGGCCCCCTTAGAGCAACCTCCTGCTGACTTCAGTTCCATCCCTTTTCCAACGCACCTTTAAAGTAATCCTTAGCATTTTGATTAGCTGTTTGGCTACCCCTGTTCTAAGCTGTGTTCCAATTTAGAGGCTGCATCCTTCGAAAGCCGATTGTGTCACTGCAGCATGACGAAGGCTGTCCCAATTTGAAGGCTCCTTCAAATGTGTCCTCAAAATGCATCATTCATGGCCTTCGAAGATGTGGCCTTTGAAGTCCGCTTCCTTCAAAGGATGCAGCCTCTGAATTGGGATTCAGCTCTAGAGTGATTAGTAGCATTTAGGTTCAGATGACTGGCCCAAAACAAAACAGCAGAATTGAGCAAAGACGGTGTAGGCCTATACATTTTGCATACTTCAAATTGCATACTTCTAGGGAAAGCAGTAGCAAATGTAAAACTCTCGCAAGAATTTTTGCTGCTACCAATGTTAGGTTTAGTATTGCTGCTCAACACCAACTAAACACACTGTATAAATGTTGTGTATGAATCACATTTTTGACACATCTGTGCAAGGCCATCTGATCTCTTTCAGAGAGAATTGAAAGGTTTTAGATTTGAGAAAACCACCACAGTGCAATTTAGGTGCAATTCATTCAGCATTCTACAAGAAGTTCTCATCCTCTGATTCTTATGCTTCAATTAACAATTTAAAGTAAAATCTCATTAGCATGTTGTTTTGATGATCATCACAATCTGTCCCTAATGAGACCACCTTCGTTCTTGCGCGCATTTTTAAAAGTATGCACTCATGTGCGCCCTCAATCATTCGTCTACATGTCAGCAATGGCTCTGTTCTTTCTCTTATAACTGTATTTGCAGATACTCTCACTCATGAATATTTCTCAGAGTAGTGCGGGTCTTGGCACCGTGCTGCCTCTTACTAGTTTCGAGAACGTTCTTTTGTTTCTCTTCAGTATAATCCTCGCCACCGGCATAATTTTCCTCAACGTGTCCGTGTTTCTGTCCATCATGATGAACAGATCCCTGCGCAGCGAGAACCGCTTCATGTACATGCTCAGCACGTGTCTCAGTGACATCTGCACTGGCGTCTCGTATTATTATGTTGGAGTTCTGGATGTACGCGATTATTTTGATTCACCGACACGCACTTTCTATATCGTTCCCACTTTTCTCGGTCTGTCCTATATGGCGATTCTGGCCGCGCAGGCGGACCGTTACCACGCGGTCTCAGCGCCTTTCAAATACTCGCAGCGCATGACCCGAAACAGAACCCTGCTGGTGATTCTGGCCTACTGGCTTTATGCTTTTTTGATTGTGGCGATTTATAATTTGGTGACTACGGGGGTCGCTAAGAAAGTGACGGGCTTTGGTACTTTTGTGGCGAACATTTTCACCGTCATTATCATGATTGGTTTGAACATCAGGCTGTTTTTCATCGCCAAATTTCAGCTAGAGCGCGAACCGCCGAGCGCGGAACGGGACAACAAGCGCGCGTCTATTTACCTCATCATAATAGTGGCTGTATGTTTTTTGATCGCATGGTTGCCAATTTTTCTTCATGCTATTGCGTGTAATTTCGCGGGGTTCACGTGCTATACGTTCAGAAATGAGGGTTCAGACCCGCTGCGCATTCTGCCACGGGTAAATGCAGTTCTGACTCCCTTATTGTATATCAGGGGCTGTTCTGCACTAAGGAGCACCCTACTAAGTAAAGTCTGGAGAACACATTGCTGCAAGAGGAAAAGGTAAACTCTCCAAATGTCCTCGTCTCTCATGCACACAGTGGTGGAATACTAGTCTTAATGTAACGAATCACTCCATCAACTCACGTATTAAAGATTGTTTCTTTTTTAATTCAAAAACAAAAATATAATTATGTTCAATCTTTTTTGTATAATTTTTGAAAGTATGTAGGCCTAGCTATTTTATACATTAACTCCAATACAAGATAGCCTACTAGGCTGCATTTTCCAGAGGTTCCACCATTTTAAGTAGTCTAAATATTAAGTATTATGTTTATAATATTTATAAATATTATAATATTTACAAAGAGGGGTAAAAGAGTCATAACACCTTTGCCTTTCTGGTAGAGCTGGGGCTGGTTAGGCATACAAGCAGGCCTATGTCACATTAAAAGGACAATGAATATCTTTCTTTCACTTTTTTTCTCAGTGTGAACCCTCTGTCAGTATAAGAAGAATGAAGCGGTCATCTTCAAGATGTGATCTTAGCTTAGGCAAGAAAGGAAAAGAGTTTAAAAGATCAAGTGCCACCTGAAAATCTCACTGTACATTTGTTTCTGGCTGGTTTCTGAAATCACAATAAAGTCATATTTTTAATATCACAAGATATCTCAAATATCACTGATGCTGGCAGGGGTGTGGGTGTGGAAGTTTTCCTTGAGTATTTTTTATGTCTCCTTCACATGGCTTTAATATGCAATATTCTACATGAGATAGAAATAAAAAATGATTTTACATGCATCTTTGCTAATTTAATTGTCTAAAAAAAAATTGAACTCTTACTGCTATCAGAATAATTTATCAATAAATTCCACATGGCCTTGTGGTTCGTACATTGTATTATTTTGACTTGAATGTTTTATTTTTAAAGAAAAAAAATTAACCCAAAACACAATTCAGAGATATTGTGTAGGTCTTTTTCATTGTGTATGTGATTTTTAGTATCAGTGAATGTTTTAATGATCATAAAAGACTCCTACAGAGAAAACTAAAGAACAGTATTAACTTGTATAATTTAGATATTATCAATATCCAAATGGTCAGTTAAATCAGGTATTATTTTCTTCTCATTTAATGAGATGATTCCGTGTAAATATCAACCATATGTGAAAATTCACTGGGGGAAAAAATCTACTTTTTTACTACTTCCGCTCTGCAGAGGGCGCGTTTGAGTCGTCTCGAGCAGCGCGCGCACAGGAGACTGACAAGTACAGCGCGAAATTTCTGAGGTAATGTTTATATCACGACAATTTATTTAAAGTTTTATGAAAATAATATATTAATGATATTAATCGATGATTAAAGTGAAGGTTAAGTAAAAATTAGTTTGAAAGAAAAACAACGAAGCGAGCGAGTAGTAAACCTAATGTTCCCGTTCTTCAAATCCCTTTCTTGAATCACGACACGTAGCTTAAATTATTAAGAAACTATATTTGGATTTTTAAAAAAAATATTATTTAAGCATTTTGTAGCTAATGTCTTAGAGGTATGTGGTTAATTTATATTAAAATGGCCTTCAAGGCTTTCAGTGGGCACTTTAACCTTATTTTTCAAACAAAACAAAAAAGGCCAACCAGCTGTCTCTCATTTTTTTTCAGCCCCTTTGCATCCTTGTGATATTTACATGGCAAACATCACATATGAAACACATAAAAGCTTTGAAAAGATACTTAAGCTCTTAGCAAACATACAAACATTCAATCATCTCCATTGTTGTTTTTAGGCATTTTCCAGACACATCCATGAAAACATGAAAAAGCATTCACCTGTGCTTAACATATAGTGATGGTCTTATTCTCTTGGGGGTGGGCGGGGGTGTTTTCTGCCACCTGTTTTTCACTTTGCTATCTAATTCAGTGCATTTGATTTCCCTTCACCCATTCATAAGATACACTAGTGTTACAGACAGTATATGTACTATTGGTACAGACTTCGGTACCAAGTTGGTACTGAAATCTTAAAAATGTGATGATACCAGCATTCTCCCATAACATTTTGAGCGCTGTTGAGCGGATTCTTAAACACCTCTGATTGGCCATTGTGTTCACGTACTCAACAGATGTGTCTGTGATTGGCTACAATGATCAACGCTTCAAAAACATGTTGTAAATAGACATCTTTGATTCTATTCACAGAGTGCTTACACAGATACACACGGGAGCATTTGAAAGTAGGTGTCTATTAGCGGATCCCTAATATATCCGCTGATAGATGAATCTGCTGATAGAGGCCTGCTTTCAAATGCTCCCATGTGTATCTGTGTAGGCGCTCAGTGAATCAACTTGAATCCCATAATCAACTTGATTAATTCACTTTAATCTTTAGAACGATGCATTGTAGAGCAGTTTGTTTCTGCATTTGGTGAAATAGCATCTCAGCAAATGCAATCATCGTATGCGCTCCATCCAGTGGCTCCTATAGCAGTGTTTCCCAACCCTGTTCCTGGAGGCACACCAGCAATGAACATTTTGGATGTCTCTTTTATCTGACCCAAATATTTTAGGTCTTTGAGTCTCTACTAATGAGCTGATGATTTGAATCAGGTGTGTTTGATTAGGAATGTGTAGTGTTGGTGTGCTTCCAGGAACAAGGTTGGGAAACCGAATTAGAGTCTGCATCCTTCGAAGGTCACAGACTTCAAAGGCCATGCCTTCAAAGACTGTGAAGGTGGGACCAAGCGGACCGACGGTCTAGCCTACAGAGGATTGTTCTTGTCGCATAGCAACTGTGACAGCTGCCATTGACGAGTGTCAGTAATGTTTGTACTTGGCTTTTCTGAAAGTTATATTAAACTGTCTGAAAACAAAACAGGGTTCACAACCTGTCTAAATATGCTCACCTTGGTCCATATATGTACATAATAAAGAGTATATAAACTATATAAAATCACATCTTAGATGTCAACATTTGAACTGCTTTAAAGTTTTTTTTTACATTTCTATCATTAGATATTTATGTAAGCTTGTTTCCTCCACTGAATAAAAAATAGAAAAGTTAATTGCGACTTTTTATATCTCGCAATTGTGAGTTTATATCTCGCAATTCTGACAATATAACTTGCAATTGCGAGTTTATATCTCACAATTCTGAGAAAAGTCAGAATTCTGAGATAAAAAGTCGCAATTACCTTTTTTTTTTATTCAGTGGCAGAAACAAGCTTTAATAGATATTTGAGTAAGCTGAAACCCAATACTTTGGAAATTTAAAACAGTAATCCAGCAATTTCTCTCAAAAAATCCTGTCATCACTGTTGCACAATGAATTCTGGGGTAATCTAGGCTGCAAACGATCCATCTGTTGTATCCTTCATTGCCCGGAAAACGAAGGACCCATTTTGAGGCCGCATTTGAGGGAGCCTTTGAATTGGGACAGCCTTCGTCATGCCGCTGTGACGAAATCAGCCTTCGAATGCAGCCTCTGAAGGATGCAGCCTCTAAAGTCAAAGAGCAAGGGTTGCGGCCCCCTTAGAGCAACCTCCTGCTGACTTCAGTTCCATCCCTTTTCCAACGCACCTTTAAAGTAATCCTTAGCATTTTGATTAGCTGTTTGGCTACCCCTGTTCTAAGCTTTGTTCCAATTTAGAGGCTGCATCCTTCGAAAGCCGATTGTGTCACTGCAGCATGACGAAGGCTGTCCCAATTTGAAGGCTCCTTCAAATGCGGCCTCAAAATGCATCATTCGTATCCTTTGAAGATGTGGCCTTTGAAGTCCGCTTCCTTCAAAGGATGCAGCCTCTGAATTGGGATGCAGCTCTAGAGTGATTAGTAGCATTTAGGTTCAGATGACTGGCTCAAAACAAAACAGCAGAATTGAGCAAAGACGGTATAGGCCTACACATTTTGCATACTTCAAATTGCATACTTCTAGGTAAAGCAGTAGCAAATGTAAAACTCTCGCAAGAATTTTTGCTGCTACCAACGTTAGGTTTGGTATTGCTGCTCAACACCAACTAAACACACTGTATAAATGTTGTATATGAATCACATTTTTGACACATCTGTGCAAGGCCATCTGATCTCTTTCAGAGAGAATTGAAAGGTTTTAGATTTGAGAAAACCACCACAGTGCAATTAAGATGCAGTTCATTCAACATGCTACAAGTTGTCATCCTCTGATTCTTATGCTCCAATTAACATTTTAAAATAGAATCTCATTAGCATGTTGTTTTGATGATCATTACAATCTATCCCACGAGAGATCTAGTAAGACCAGACTAGTGAGATATTTAAAAGTATGCACTCATGTGCGCCCTCAATCATTCGTCTACATGTCAGCAATGGCTCTGTTCTTTCTCTTATAACTGTATTTGCAGATACTCTCACTCATGAATATTTCTCAGAGTAGTGCGGGTCTTGGCACCGTGCTACCTCTTACTAGTTTCGAGAACGTGCTTTTGTTTCTCTTCAATGTAATCCTCGCCACCGCCATCATTTTCCTCAACGTGTCCGTGTTTCTGTCCATAGTGATGAACAGATCCCTGCGCAGCGAGAACCGCTTCATGTACATGCTCAGCACGTGTCTCAGTGACATCTGCTCGGGCGTCTCGTATTATTATTCAGGAGTTATGGATGTACGCGATTATTTTGAATCCCCGACAAGCACTTTCTATATCGTTCCCACTTTTCTCGGTCTGTCCTATATGGCGATTCTGGCCGCGCAGGCGGACCGTTACCACGCGGTCTCAGCGCCTTTCAAATACTCGCAGCGCATGACCCGAAACAGAACCCTGCTGGTGATTCTGGCCTACTGGCTTTATGCTTTTTTGATTGTGGCTGTTAATAATTTGGTGACTACGGGGGTCGCTTGGAAAGTGATGGGCTTTGGTACTTTTGTGTCGAACATTTTCACCGTCATTATCATGATTGGTTTGAACGTCAGGCTGTTTTTCATCGCCAAATTTCAGCTAGAGCGCGAACCGCCGAGCGCGGAACGGGACAACAAGCGCGCGTCCATTTACCTCATCATAATAGTGGCTGTATGTTTTTTGATCGCATGGTTGCCAATTTTTCTTCATGTTATTGCGTGTAATTTCGCAGGGTTCACGTGCTATACGTCCAGAAATGAGGGTTCAGACCCGCTGCGCATTCTGCCACGGGTAAATGCAGTTCTGACTCCCTTATTGTATATCAGGGGCTGTTCTGCACTAAGGAGCACCCTACTAAGTAAAGTCTGGAGAACACAATGCTGCAAGAGGAAAAGGTAAACTCTCCAAATGTCCTCGTCTCTCATGCACACAGTGGTGAAATACTAGTCTTAATGTAATGAATCACACCATCTCTGATACATTAATTATTTAATCAACTCACATATTAAAGATTGTTTCTCTTTTAATTCAAAAACAAAAATATAATATGTCCCATCTTTTTTGTATTATTATTTAAAGTATGTAGCTATTTTATACATTAACTCCAATAGAAGATAGCCTACTAGGCTGAATTTTTTGGTTCCACCATTTTAAGTAGTCTAAATGTTAAGTATTATGTTTATGATATTTATAAATATTATAATATTTACAAAGAGGGGCAAAAGAGTCATAACACCTTTGCCTTTCTGGTAGAGGTGGGGCTGGTTAGGCATACAAACAGGCCTATGTCACATATTAAAAGGACAATGAATATCTGTTGCACTTTCTTTCACTTTTTTTTTTTCTCAGTGTGAACCCTCTGTCAGTATAAGAAGAATGAAGCTGTCATCTTCAAGATGTGAACTTAGCTTAGGCAAGAAAGGAAAAGAGTTTAAAAAATCAAGTGCCCCCTGAAAATCTCACTTTACATTTGCTTCTGGCTGTTATCTTGTTTCTGAAATCACAATAAAGTCATATTTTTAATATCACAAGATATCACAAATATCACTGATGCTGGCTGGGTTGTGGGTGCGGTATGGGAAATTTAAAATTGTCAATATCTTCATCAGTATTCCTTGAGTATTTTTTACACCTCCTTCACGCGGCTTTAATATGTAATATTCTACATGAGATAGAAATAAAATTATTTTACATGGATCTTTGCTAGATTTAATTGTCTGAAAATTTGAACTCTTACTGCTATCAGAATAATTTATCAATAAATTCCACATAGCCTTGTGGTTCATACACTGTATTATTTTGACTTGAATGTTTCATCTTTAAAGAAAAAAAATAAATAACCCACAACACAATTCAGAGTATTGTGTGTAGATCTTTTTCATTGTGTATGTGATTTTTAGCATCAGTGAATATTTTAATGATCCTACTAAAGGGTCACAGACGTTTTAAGATCAAAATTGAGCAGTGTTTCAAATCTTTTTTCCTCTTACAAGTGTATAGATGGCACTGAGAAAATGTTAACAAACTAAAGACCAGTATTAACTTTTATAATTTAGATATTATCAATATCCAAATGGCCAGTTAAATCGGGTATTATTTTCTTGTCATTTAATGAGATGATTTCGTGTAAATATCAGCCATATGTGAAAATTCAGAGGGGAAAAAACTCCTTTCTACTACTTCCGCTCCGCAGAGCGCGCTTGGGAGACTGACAGGAACAGCGCGAAATTTCTGAGGTAATGTTTATATCACGACAATTTGTTTAAACGTTTTATGAAAATAATATATTAGTGATATTAATCGATGATTAAAGATTCAAAAATTAGTTTGAAAGAAAAACAAGGAAGAGAGCTAGTAGTAATGTTCACGTTCTTCAAATCCTGAATCACGACACGTAGCTTAAATTAGCTATTAAGAAACTATATTTGGATTCTTTTATATTTATATATATATATATATAAAGCATTTTTGTAGATAGCCTAATGTCTTTGAGGTATATGGTTAATTTATATTAAAATGGCCGTAAAGGCTTTCAGTGGGCACTTTAACCTTATATTTTTCAAACCAAAGAAAAAAGCCCCACCAGCTGTCTCCCTTTTTTCAGCCCATTTGCATCCTTGGGATATTTACATGGCACAGCACATATGAAACACACAAAAGCTTTGAAAAAAGATACTTAAGCTAATATTAAACAAAACAGGGTTCACAACCTGTCTAAATATGTTCACCTTGATCCATATGCATATAGCCTAATAAAGAGTATATAAACTGACGTTTTTTTCTCAGAATTGCAAGATATCTCAGAATTGTGCTGCTATCTCGCAATTCTGACTTTACTCGCAATTCTTAAGTCTATTTTTCCTCGGCATTTGACTTTATAACTTGCAATTCTTACTTTATTTCTCGCAATTGCGGCTTTATATCCCGCAATTGAGTTTATAGCTTGCAATTCTGACTTTATTTCTCGCAAATGCAAATTTATATCCCGCAATTGAGTTTATTTCTCGCAATTCAGACAATAAAACTTGCAATTGCGAGTTTATTTCTCGAAATTCTGAGAAAAGAAGTCAGAATTCTGAGATAAAAAGTCGCAATTACCTTTTTTACTTTTTATTCAGTGGCAGAAACAAGCTTCCGTAGATATTTGAGTAAGCTGAAACCCAATACTTAGGAAATTTAAAACGGTAATCCAGAAGGTTCTCTAAAAAAATCCTGTCGTGACTGTCGCACAATGAATTCTGGGGTCATCTAGGCCTCAAAGGATCCATCTGTTTTATCTTTTGTTGCCTGGGAAAAGAAGGACGCATTTTGAGGCCGCATTTGAAGGAGTCTTTGAGTTGGTACAGCCTTCATTGCGTTGCTGTGATGCAATCGGCCTTCGAATGCAGCCTTTGAAGGATGCAGCCTCTAAAGTCAAAGAGCAAGGTTTGCAGCCACCTTAGAGCAACCTCCTGCTGACTTCAGTTCCATCCCTTTTCCAACGCACCTTTAAAGTAGGCTAATCCTTAGCATTTTGATTAGCTGGTAGCTGTTGTTTGGCTTGCCTGTTCTAAGCTGCGTCCCAATTCAGAGGCTGCATCCTTCGAAAGCCAATTGCAACATGACGAAGGCTGTCCCAATTTGAAGGCTCCTTCAAATGTGGCCTCAAAATGCGTCATTTGTGGCCTTCCAAGATGTGGCCTTTGAAGTCCGCTTCCTTCAAAGGATGCATCCTCTGAATTGGGATGCAGCTCTAGAGTGATTAGTAGCATTTAGGTTCAGATGACTGGTTCAAAACAAAACAGCAGAATTGAGCAAAGACGGTGTAGGCCTATACATTTTGCATACTTCAAATTGCATACTTCTAGATAAAGCAGTAATAAATGTAAAACTCTTGCAAGAATTTTTGCTGCTACCAATATTAGGTTTGGTATTGCTGCTCAACACCAACTAAACACACTGTATAAATGTTGTATATGAATCACATTTTTGACACATCTGTGCAAGGCCATCTGATCTCTTTCAGAGAGAATTGAAAGGTTTTAGATTTGAGAAAACCACCACAGCGCAATTTAGGTGCAATTCATTCAGCATTCTACAAGAAGTTCTCATCCTCTGATTCTTATGCTTCAATTAACAATTTAAAGGAAAATCTCATTAGCATGTTGTTTTGATGATCATCACAATCTGTCCCTAATGAGACCACCTTCGTTCTTGCGTGCATTTTTAAAAGCATGCACTCATGTGCGTCCTCGTGCATTAGACTACATGTCAGCAATGGCTCTGTTCTTTCTCTTATAACTGTATTTGCAGATACTCTCACTCATGAATATTTCTCAGAGTAGTGCGGGTCTTGGCACCGTGCTGCCTCTTACTAGTTTCGAGAATGTTCTTTTGTTTCTCTTCAATGTAATCCTCGCCACCGGCATCATTTTCCTCAACGTGTCCGTGTTTCTCGCCATCATGATGAACAGATCCCTGCGCAGCGAGAACCGCTTCATGTACATGCTCAGCACGTGTCTCAGTGACATCTGCACTGGCGTCTCGTATTATTATGTTGGAGTTCTGGATGTACGCGATTATTTTGATTCACCGACACGCACTTTCTATATCGTTCCCACTTTTCTCGGTCTGTCCTATATGGCGATTCTGGCCGCGCAGGCGGACCGTTACCACGCGGTCTCAGCGCCTTTCAAATACTCGCAGCGCATGACCCGAAACAGAACCCTGCTGGTGATTCTGGCCTACTGGCTTTATGCTTTTTTGATTGTGGCGGTTAATAATTTGGTGACTACGGGTGTCGCTAAGAAAGTGACGGGCTTTGGTACTTTTGTGGCGAACATTTTCACCGTCATTATCATGATTGGTTTGAACGTCAGGCTGTTTTTCATCGCCAAATATCAGCTAGAGCGCGAACCGCCGAGCGCGGAACGGGACAACAAGCGCGCGTCTATTTACCTCATCATAATAGTGGCTGTATGTTTTTTGATCGCATGGTTGCCAATTTTTCTTCATGTTATTGCGTGTAATTTCGCGGGGTTCACGTGCTATACGTCCAGAAATGAGGGTTCAGACCCGCTGCGCATTCTGCCACGGGTAAATGCAGTTCTGACTCCCTTATTGTATATCAGGGGCTGTTCTGCACTAAGGAGCACCCTACTAAGTAAAGTCTGGAGAACACAATGCTGCAAGAGGAAAAAGGTAAACTCTCCAAATGTCCTCGTCTCTCATGCACACAGTGGTGAAATACTAGTCTAAATGTAATGAATCACACCATCTCTGATACATCAGCTCACATATTAAAAATTGTTTCTTTTTTAATTCAAAACAAAAATATAATTACGTCCAATCTTTTTTGTATTGTTATTGAAAATATGTAGGCTAAGCTATTTTATACATTAACTCCAATAGAAGATAGCCTACTAGGCTGCATTTTCCAGAGGTTCCACCATTTTTAGAAGTCTAAATATTAAGTATTATGTTTAAAATATTTATAAATATTATAATATTTACAAAGAGGGGTAAAAGTGTCATAACACCTTTGCCTTTCTGGTAGAGGTGGGGCTGGTTGGGCATACAAGCCGGCCTATGTCACATTAAAAGGACAATGAATATCTGTTGCACTTTCTTTCACTTTTTTTTTTCTCAGTGTGAACCCTCTGTCAGCGGTGAAGAAGAATGAAGCTGTCATCCTCAAGATGTGATCTTAGCTTAGGCAAGAAAGGAAAAGAGTTTAAAAGATCAAGTGCCTCCTGAAAATCTCACTTTACATTTGCTTCTGGCTGTTATCTTGTTTCTGAAATCACAATAAAGTCATATTTTTAATATCACAAGATATCTCAAATATCACTGATGCTGGCAGGGGTGTGGGTGCGGTATGGAAAACTTGAAATTGTCAATATCGTTATCAATATTCCTTGAGTATTTTTTATGTCTCCTTCACATGGCTTTAATATGCAATGTTCTACATGAGATAGAAATAAAAAAGGATTTTACATGCATCTTTGCTATAGATGTAATTGTCTAAACTCTTACAGCAATCAGAATAATTTATCAATAAATTCCACATGGCCAAAATAATACATTGTATTATTTTGACTTGAATGTTTCAATGTTTAATCCAGTCATCTTTAAAGGAAAAAAATAACCCAAATCACAATTCAGAGATATTGCGCAGGTCTTTTTCATTGTGTATGTGATTTTTAGTATCAGTGAATGTTTTAATGATCATAAACTCCTACAGAGAAAATGTTAATAAACTAAAGACCAGTATTAACTTGTATAATTTAGATATTATTAATATCCAAATGGCCAGTTAAATCAAGTATTGTTATTTTTTTGTCATTTAATAAGATGATTCTGTGTAAATATCAACCATATGTGAAAATTCATTGGAAAAAAAGAAAAAAAAAAATCTCCTTTTTTACTACTTCCGCTCCGCACAGCGCGCGTTTGACTCGTCTTGAGCAGGGCGCGCGCGCACGGGAGACTGACAGGAACAGCGCGAAATTTCTGAGGTAATGTTTATATCACGAGAGTTTATTTCAACGTTTTATGAAAATAATATATTAGTGATATTAATCGATGATTAAAGTGAATGTTAAGTAAAAATTAGTTTGAGAGAAAAACAATGAAGCGAGCGAGTAGTAAACCTAATGTTCCCGTTCTTCAAATCCCTTTCTTGAATCACGACACGTAACGTTAGCTTAAATTATTAAGAAACTATATTTGGATTTTTAATATTATTTAAGCATTTTTGTAGCTAATGTCTTAGAGGTATGTGGTTAATTTATATTAAAATGGCCTTCAAGGCTTTCAGTGGGCACTTTAACCTTATTTTTCAAACCAAACAAAAAAGGCTCACCAGCTGTCTCCCATTTTTTTTCAGCCCTTTTGCATCCTTGTTATATTTACATGGCAAACATCACATATGAAACACACAAAAGCTTTGAAAAGATACTTAAGCTCTTAGCAAACATACAAACATTCAATCATCTCCATTGTTTTAGACATTTTCCAGACACACCCATGAATACATGAAAAAGCATTCACCTGTGCTTAACGTATAGTGATAGTCTTATTCTCTTGGGGTTGGGTGTTTACTGCCACCTGTTTTTCACCTTGCTATCTAATTCAGTGCATTTGATTTCCCTTCACCCATTCATAAGAGATTGGATAACTAATTGGCAGCTTAATTACACCTACACTGGAGTCCTGTGTGGCTATAAAGCTGTTAGGATTATCATTTGATGATTAAACATGTCAAAACACGCGCACAAAGTCGGGATCCTGTCAGAAGCATTTATTTTCGCCTGGCTGTTTTGGGACATAAATAAACACCTGGGAAGGTGACTTTTGTTTAACAGATCATCAAGGGACATTAAAGCATCTTTATCATATGGTTAACCAGGCAGAGCTAATGCACAGTGACTGATCATAACATTGCTCTGTTTTTAAAGTTCAGACGATCTCTTAGGGAATCTATTGGGGACTTCTTTCTGCTACGATTATGATTGTAATGATGATCATGGTAACTGCAGCAGCTGAGCTAATGAATAGTGACCCAGAGTGCAGTCATAGAGTTTAAGTGGACAAAAACACATGAATTTGAAAGCAGGAACTACTTTTGAGTAGATTGATTGATGGGTTTTATGCCAACACACAAAGCTACTCAGGACTTATGTGTACTTACGTAAACTTAAAATGTATACTAAGTGCATCTTGGAAACATTGCACTAATTTTACAGGGGTTGGACAATGAAACTGAAACACTGGCCAATATAGTGTTGGTGTAAAGCACATTTAAAACAACCTTGGTTGACCAAAGTGCTGTACAAAGTTACCTATGTCCATCCCCAAAAATTAAAAATAGACATTCACAAGACGTTAAATGCACAAGAGAACAAATAGGTTTTCAAAAGACTTTTGAACTCAGACACTGTGGGCGCTGTTTTGATAGATAAAGGCAATTTGTTCCACAACTTTGGGCCAGCTACTGCAAAGGCTCTGCCCCCCCTGCATCACAGTCTAGATCTGGGTACCCGTAGTAAATGACTGGTCTGCGATCTGACTGGATTATACTCAGTAAACAACTCTGAAAGGAATTGAGGAGCAGGATTGTTTAGGGCTTTGTAGACAAACAGCAAAATTTTAAATTCAATACGATATTGAATCGATAGCCAGTGCAATGAATGTAAAATAGGCGTAATGTGGTCCCGTAGTCTTTGTGGTGTATCGAGAGGTATGTTATCCAGGATCCATACCATCACATATATGTCTGGAGCTCCAGAGTCAATATTCATGGTCGGGCTGCTATAGCTAAATCTTTGGTCACTCGTGCCAATGCCAAATGTTGGTTTCATTGGTGCCAACAGTGCAAATCTTGGGCTGTGGACAATGTGAAACGTATTGTTCTCTGATGAGTCCACCTTCAGTGCAAGGCCGTAACCCTGTCTTGAACATTGGGTTTATTACCGATTTATTAAAAATCATAAAGAAACAGAGCAGTGAAGGAAATTCTAGGCTGAGAAAATCTAGTTGAGGAAATAATCATTTTGAACTATTTGCAAATAATATTTACATTATTTGCATTCAAATATGCACGCATACAGTTTTATTTCTATGCATAATATGTCAAAAACATTTCGTGTCTTCATGTTAGGAACTACATGAATCACGTAAATGCATATTTTGATGGCCATATTTGAGAAAAAAAAGTAGTTTGTATCAATGAATGTAACTGTTGGTCATTTAACATTTCTGTCACAAAACAGTTGACATATGTTTCGCTATTTATCTTACCTTTATCTTACACTTCCCGCTGGAATTCACGCTCTTCTTCTGTGAACAATAAGCCACGCCTACTTTGATTTGATCGGTCATCTCAATCATTTTGGACATTGAGCGCTGTTGGACTGCTGAGGCAGACCAGACTAACAATGTAACTTGTGAACCTTTTTGTCATCCTAACAAAATGCGTTGTGTAAGGGAATGCAGCGGAGCAATGCAAGAATTTCTAATATTGGAGGGGACAATTTGGCCATTTCTAATTATTGGAGGGGACTTGTTCCCCTCAATATCTATGGTGGTTACGGCCCTGCTTCAGTGTCTTTCCCACATCCGTGGGAGTTACGGTGTGGAGAAGCTCCAAAGAAGCTGAACACTCGACTGTTGCTGCACGGCGGTGGATCAGTGATGGTTTGGGCTGCAATATCGGCATTCCCTATTGTGCTTGATGATACTGCCTAACCATTCTGGAGGACCATGTGCACCTAATGGCTCAAATATTGTACCCTGAAGGTGGCGTTGTGTATAGCAGCATGATAAGGCACCAATAGCAAGACTTGTGACAGAATGAACATCTCCCATGGCCTGCACAGTCACCAGATTTGAATATTTTTGAGCCACTTTGGGGTATTTTGGAGGAACGAGTCAGAAAAAGTTTTCCTCCACCATCATCACATAGTGACACTGTTCCGGAAGAGGAATGGCTCAAAATCCCTCTGGACACTGTGAAGGACTTGTATCTGTCATCCCTAAGACGAAATGATGCTGTATTGGCCGCAAAAGACGGCCCTACACCATACTAATAAATTATTGTGGTCTAAAACCAGGTGTTTCAGGTTCATTGTCCAACCCCTGAATGTGCGATTTCAGAAAGCAGTAAATAATCTGAGGCAAATATAGAGTGGCAGTTAACAGGTTTGTGAAAGGTTTTGGAGGAACAGAAATATTCTGGATGTTGAGAAAGGTACAATTTACTAAAACAAATACTTGTACGGGAAAAAGATTTGAAACACTGCTCAATTTTGATCTTAAAACATCTGTGACCCTTTTTTTCTACATTTCGAAATAAAAATAAACATTTTAAACAACCGTCACTCTTTAAACGATTATCACTCTTTAATATACACAAGCCAATAGAATAAAAACAGTGGATAAAAAATGACATTGTCTTTGGATACAAACTGGATGCAAATCACTCTTATAGCTTGTACAAACAGATTTCACATACATAATGTTATCTTGGCACTTTATATAATTGATCGGCCTTCTAGTTTAGTAGAAGGTAAAATTAAAACGCTTAAGCAATAATACATTTGCCCTGATATGATGCTACTATTTTAAGATAGACAAATGGAAAAAAGGACACAGACATGAAACTGCTCATACAGTTAGCTTTATGTGTTTTAAATTTACAAATGTTTAGTGAATATTTAAAAATAAAGTCTTTTTGCTTGTTGAAGTGATCTTGAAGATCACTGCTACATCCTGTCTTCAGTTTTCTCCACAGTCTGTGGGTTCACTCTGAGAAGAGATAAAGAGAGCTTTTTCCATAATATGCCAATCATATGAGTGCAACAGTCTTATCTAGAAAGGTTCAATGCATGAAGAGCAAGATTATGGCAGGAAATAAGGTTGAGTGATATTATCTTTCATGCACATCAAAAATAAATTCAATTTTAAATAAAAAAGAGAAGACTTTACCAGCCAAATCAACAGAGGCCTGCTATACATACAGAACTGCTGTGTCTCATGTTTGTTAGTCTGGATTTAATGGACCAACAAAAGACCAGCACCAGACCTTTTGACTCTGGAATTTCCATTATTTTTCCACTCATTTGTCATTACTGGATACAGATTTCATTTATCAGATATAACAGCAAAAGACTCTTCCATGACGTTTCTTATTTCCAGGCCTATAAATCCGTTATTTCCATGAGAAAGTGACTGATAATATGTGTGATATTAGATTTACCCTTTCATCCTGCAGCATGGTGCTCTCCAGACTTTAATTAATATAGTGCTCCTGAGTGCAGTGCAGCCCCTGATGTACAATACGGGTGTGATGATCGCATTGAGACGTGACAAAATGCGCAGAGGGTCTGTGCCGTTATTTTTAAACAGATAGCACGGGGTCCCCCTAAAAGTGCACACAGTTGAATGAAGAAACAATGGCAACCACGCGATCAGAAAACACATGGCTACTATTATGATGAGGTAAATGGACGCGCGCTTGTTGTCCCGTTCCGCGCTGGGCGGTTCACGTTCTAGCTGAAATCTGGCGATGAAAAACAGCTTGAAGTTCAAGCCAATCATGATAATGACGGTGAAAATGTTCGCCACAAAAGTACCAAAGCCCGTCACTTTTTCAGCGATCCCCATAGTCACCAAATTATTAACAGCCACCATCAAAAAAGCATAAAGCCAGTAGGCCAGAATCACCAGCAGGGTTCTGTTTCGGGTCATGCGCTGCGAGTATTTGAAAGGCGCTGAGACCGCGTGGTAACGGTCCGCCTGCGCGGCCAGAATCGCCATATAGGACAAACCGAGAAAAGTGGGAACGATATAGAAAGTGCGTGTCGGAGAGTCATAATAATCGCGTACATCCAGAACTCCAACATAATAATACGAGACGCCCGAGCAGATGTCACTGAGACACGTGCTGAGCATGTACATGAAGCGGTTCTCGCTGCGCAGGGATCTGTTCATCATGATGGACAGAAACACAGACATGTTGAGGAAAATGATGGCGGTGGCGTGAATTACATTGAAGAGAAACAAAAGCACGTTCTCGAAACTAGTAAGAGGCAGCACGGTGCCAAGACCCGCACTACTCTGAGAAATATTCATGAGCAGTGAGAGTGTCAGTAAATGTTCATGTAAGAAAGCACAACCGTCGCTGATAATGACAGCTTGTGGTAAAAGCGCGCGATTTAACTGATGCACGCGTGCGGGGCGTTTTTTTTTAAATGAGGAGGAGGACTGTCAGGGATTCACGTGGCAAGTTTCTTAGAAACTGTTTTCAGGCCTTTTGAGCGCACATACATAACTAGTTTATCAAATAGTATAGAGGTCAATGATGTGGTGGTCAGAAAATATAAAAATGCAACTTTTTACATTTTAGAAATATCTAAATTAAGCTGTAATGTGGGGCCAAAACTGTATATGTGGCATATTTTTTTCGTTTCAAAATAGTGTAATTCATGACTTTAGAGGAAATAATGGATGATATTTGAGTTTTTAGTTTTTACTAACACACAAAACCAGCGCTTTGGAAATGAGCTGAACAAATTCAGACATACAGTAAATAAAAAAGTGCAACTTATAAACATTGCACTAATTTTAGGATTTTATGTGAATATTTTTGTATTCTTGAGTTATGATTTCGGAAAGAAGTTAATTTGAGGCAAATGGAGGTTAACAGGTTTGTGAAAGTGTTTTGGATGAACAGGAACAAGATGTCATATAGTGTCATAAAAAATAAATACTTTTCTGTAAAAAAAAAGGATTTACTTATTATTTTGATGAAGCATCTCTGAATTTTTTTTTTTACATTTTGGATTTCTCAGTTTTATTTCACATACATTGTTTTAAATTTTTTTGTTTAAAAAAACAAAACAATTTATAATAAAACTTTTCAAAATGATTATCATACTTTAATGCATAGAAGCTAATAGAATTAAAACAACAGTGGATAAAAAAGTACATTGTCTTTTGGATACATTCAGAGAAAAAGCAAATCTCTCCTCACTCTTATAGCTTGTATACAGCACAATATCCATCTCTGTACTTTATTATAGGCCTTCAACAAGTTAGTTCATAAGAAAGTGAAATAGCCTAAGCAATAATACATTTGCCCCAACTAAAAGCTACCATTTCAAGACATTGTACAACAGACATATCAAATGGGAAAAAAAAGGGTCAGGAAGAGTTGCCTGATTTTAGCTTATTTTAGATTTTGTGTGTGTGTGTGTGTGTGTGTGTGTGTGTGTACATCTCTCTCTTTATATGTATATATTTATGTGTTTTAGATTTACAAATGTTTAGTCAATATTTAAAATTTAAAAGTCCTTTTGCTTGTGACATTATCTTGAAGATCACTGCTACATCCTTTCTTTAGTTTTCTCCACATTCTGTGGGTTCACTCTGAGAAGAGATAAAAGAGAGCTTTTTCCATAATATGCCAAACATGTGAGTGCAACAGTTTCATTTAAAGAAAACATGAAAAGGTTTCACTTTGATAATCGGGAAGAGCAAAATAATGGGATAAAATATGGCTCTGAGGATTCTTGAATTATTAATCAAAAAATAAATGAACTTCAATCGTGGGTTTTATTGTAGATTGCAGGTTTGCAGCACCACACCTTTTTACTCCTGAATTTCCATGACTTTTCAAATCACTCGTCATTACTCAATGAGGATTTCATTTATCATTTTATAGAGATTGCACTCAACAATCTAGAGCTGAGCATAACTATATGTTCACTATAAAACAATTTTCCTTAAACTTTTTTCCATGACTTTTCGAGGCCTAAATCATTGTGATTTTCAAATTCTCCATGAGAACACTAAAGTGCATGTGTGTTTGATTTACCCTTTCATCCTGCAGCATTGTGTTCTCCAGACTTTATTTAGCAGGGTGCTCCTGAGTGCAGTGCAGCCCCTGATGTACAGTAAGGGTGTGATGATCGCATTGAGACGTGCCAAAATGCGCACAGGGTCAGTGCCATCATTTTTTAAACGGATAGCACGCCCACCCCCTAAAAGTACACACAATTACATTAAGAAACAATGGCAACCACGCGATCAGAAAACACATGGCTACTATTATGATGAGGTAAATGGACGCGCGCTTGTTGTCCCGTTCCGCGCTCGGCGGTTCACGTTCTAGCTGAAATCTCGCGATGAAAAACAGCTTGAAGTTCAAACCAATCATGATAATGACGGTGAAAAAGTTCGCCACAAAAGTACCATAGCCCGTTACTGTCTTAGCGACCCCCATAGTCACCAAGTTATTAACAGCCACAATCAAAAAAGCATAAAGCCAGTAGGCCAGAATCACCAGCAGGGTTCTGTTTCGGGTCATGCGCTGCGAGTATTTGAAAGGCGCTGAGACCGCGTGGTAACGGTCCGCCTGCGCGGCCAGAATCGCCATATAGGACAGACCGAGAAATGTGGGCGCGATGTAAAGAGTGCGAGTCGGAGAGTCATAATAATCGCGTACATCCAGAACTCCAACATAATAATACGAGACGCCAGTGCAGATGTCACTGAGACACGTGCTGAGCATGTACATGAAGCGGTTCTCGCTGCGGAGGGATCTGTTCATCACGATGGACAGAAACACGGACATGTTGAGGAAAATGATGCCGGTGGCGAGGATTATACTGAAGAGAAACAAAAGCACGTTCTCGAAACTAGTAAGAGGCAGCACGGTGCCAAGACCCGCACTACTCTGAGAAATATTCATGAGCAGTGAGAGTGTCAGCAAATGTTCATGTAAGAAAGCACAACCGTCGCTGATAATGACAGCTTGTGGTAAAAGCGCGCGATTTAACTGATGCACGCGTGCGGGGCGTTTTTTAAAATGAGGAGGAGGACTGTCAGGGATTCACGTGGCAAGTTTCTTAGAAACTGTTTTCAGGCCTTTTGAGCGCACATACATAACTAGTTTATCAAAAAGTATAGAGGTCAATGATGTGGTGGTCAGAAAATATAAAAATCCAACTTTTTACATTTTAGAAATGTCTAAATTAAGCTATAATGTGGGGCCAAAACTGTAGAGGTGGCATATTGTTTTAAGTTTCAAAATACTTACTAATTTTTCAAAGTATAAATCATGATATTAGAGGAAATAATGGATGATATTTGAGTTTTTACTTTTTACTAACACACAAAACCAGCGCTTGATGATGAGTAGAGATGAACAAATTCAGACATACAGTAAATAAAAAGTGCAACTTATAGCCTAAACATTGCACTAATTTCAGGGTTTTATGTGCATATTTTTTTGTATTTGTGAGTTATTTATGATTTCGGAAAGAAGTTAATTTGAGGCAAATGGAGGTTAACAGGTTTGTGAAAGTGTTTTGGATGAACAGGAACAAGATGTCATATAGTGTCATCTAAAATAAATACTTTTCTGTAAAAAAAAAAAAGGATTTACTTATTATTTTGATGAAGCATCTGTGAACTTTTTTTACATTTTGGATTTCTCAGTTTTATTTCACATACATTGTTTTAAATTTTTTTGTTTAAAAAAAAAAAATTATAATAAAACATTTGAAAATGATTATCATACTTTAATGTATAGAAGCTAATAGAATTAAAACAACAGTGGATAAAAAAGTACATTGTCTTTTGGATACATTCAGAGAAAAAGCAAATCTCTCCTCACTCTTATAGCTTGTATACAGCACAATGTCCATCTCTGCACTTTATTATAGGCCTTCAACAAGTTAGTTCATAAGAAAGTGAAATAGCCTAAGCAATAATACATTTGCCCCAATTACAAGCTACCATTTCAAGACATTGTACAACAGACATATCAAATGGAAAAAAAAGGGTCAGGAAGAGTTGCCTGATTTTAGCTTATTTTAGATTTTTCTTATGTGCATATATATATATATATATATATATATATATATATATATATATATATATATGTGTGTGTGTGTACATCTCTCTCTTTATATGTATATATTTATGTGTTTTAGATTTATAAATGTTTAGTGAATATTTAAAATTTAAAAGTCCTTTTGCTTGTGACATTATCTTGAAGATCACTGCTACATCCTTTCTTTAGTTTTCTCCACATTCTGTGGGTTCACTCTGAGAAGAGATAAAAGAGAGCTTTTTCCATAATATGCCAAACATGTGAGTGCAACAGTTTCATTTAAAGAAAACATGAAAAGGTTTCACTTTGATAATCGGGAAGAGCAAAATAATGGGATAAAATATGGCTCTGAGGATTAGCTTAATCAAAAAATAAATGAACTTCAATCGTGGGTTTTATTGTAGATTGCAGGTTTGCAGCACCACACCTTTTTACTCGTGAATTTCCATGACTTTTCAAGTCACTCGTCATTCATTAGGGTTTCATTTATCATTTTATAGAGATTGCACTCAACAATCTAGAGCTGAGCATAACTATATGTTCACTATAAAACACTTTTCCTTAAACTTTTTTCCATGACTTTTCGAGGCCTAAATCATTGTGATTTTCAAATTCTCCATGAGAACACTAAAGTGCATGTGTGTTTGATTTACCCTTTCATCCTGCAGCATTGTGTTCTCCAGACTTTATTTAGCAGGGTGCTCCTGAGTGCAGTGCAGCCCCTGATGTACAGTAAGGGTGTGATGATCGCATTGAGACGTGCCAAAATGCGCACAGGGTCGGTGCCATCATTTTTAAACGGATAGCACGGGGTCCCCCTAAAAGTACACACAATTACATGAAGAAACAATGGCAACCACGCGATCAGAAAACACATGGCTACTATTATGATGAGGTAAATGGACGCGCGCTTGTTGTCCCGTTCCGCGCTCGGCGGTTCACGTTCTAACTGAAATCTCGCGATGAAAAACAGCTTGAAGTTCAAACCAATCATGATAATGACGGTGAAAAAGTTCGCCACAAAAGTACCATAGCCCGTCACTATCTTAGCGACCCCCATAGTCACCAAATTATTAACAGCCACAATCAAAAAAGCATAAAGCCAGTAGGCCAGAATCACCAGCAGGGTTCTGTTTCGGGTCATGCGCTGCGAGTATTTGAAAGGCGCTGAGACCGCGTGGTAACGGTCCGCCTGCGCGGCCAGAATCGCCATATAGGAAAGACCAAGAAAAACGGGAGCGATGTATAATGTGCGTGTCGGAGAGTCATAATAATCGCGTACATCCAGAACTCCAACATAATAATACGAGACGCCCGAGCAGATGTCACTGAGACACGTGCTGAGCATGTACATGAAGCGGTTCTCGCTGCGCAGGGATCTGTTCATCATGATGGACAGAAACACGGACACGTTGAGGAAAATGATGCCGGTGGCGAGGATTATACTGAAAAGAAACAAAAGCACGTTCTCGAAACTAGTAAGAGGCAGCACGGTGGCAAGACCCGCACTACTCTGAGAAATATTCATGAGCAGTGAGAGTGTCAGCAAATGTTCATGTAAGAAAGCACAACCGTCGCTGATAATGACAGCTTGTGGTAAAAGCGCGCGATTTAACTGATGCACGCGTGCGGGGCGTTTTTTTTAAATGAGGAGGAGGACTGTCAGGGATTCACGTGGCAAGTTTCTTAGAAACTGTTTTCAGGCCTTTTCAGCGCACATACATAACGACTTTATCAAATAGTATAGAGGTCAATGATGTGGTGGTCAGAAAATATAAAAATGCAACTTTTTACATTTTAGAAATGTCTAAATTAAGCTATAATGTGGGGCCAAAACTGTAGAGGTGGCATATTGTTTTCCGTCTCAAAATACTTACTATTTTTCAAAGTATAATTCATGATATTAGAAGAAATAATGCATGATATTTGAGTTTTTACTTTTTACTAACACACAAAACCAGCGCTTGATGATGAGTAGAGATGAACAAATTCAGACATACAGTAAATAAAAAGTGCAACTTATAGCCTAAACATTGCACTAATTTCAGGATTTTATGTGCATATTTTTTGTATTTGTGTTATGATTTCGGAAAGAAGTTAATTTGAGACAAATGGAGGTTAACATGTTTGTGAAAGTGTTTTGGATGAACAGGAACAAGATGTCAGTGCCCTCTAAAATAAATACTTTTCTGTAAAAAAAAAGAGAATTTTTTATTGTTTTGATGAAGCATCTGTGAACTTTTTTTTTTTTTTTTTAACATTTTGGATTTCTCAGTTTTATTTCACATACAGTGTTTTACATTTTTAAATAAAATTGCGATTTTTAATAAAACAATTTAAACTGATTATCATACTTTAATGTATAGAAGCTAATAGAATTAAAACAACAGTGGATAAAAAAGTACATTGCCTTTTGGATACATTCAGAGAAAAAGCAAATCTCTCCTACCTCTTATAGCTTGTATGTACAGCACAATATCCATCTCGGCACTTTATTATAGGCCTTCAACAAGTTAGTTCATAAGAAAGTGAAATTAAATAGCCTAAGCAATAATACATTTGCCCCAATTAAAAGCTACAATTTCAATGAAGACATTGTACAACAGACATGTCAAATGGAAAAAAGGGTCAGTTTCCTGATTTTAGCTTATTTTAGATTTTTCTTATGTTTAAGATTCACAAATATGTAGTGAATATATATGGTTTGCGTTTGCCACATCCTGAAGATCACTGCAACATCTTATCTTCAGTCTTCTTTACATTCTGTGGGTTCACTCTGAGAAAATATGAGAGAACTTTTGCCATAATATGCCAAACATGTGAGTGCAACAGTTTCATTTAAAGAAAACATGAAAAAGTTTCACTTTGATAATCGGGAAGAGCAAAATAATAGGATAAAATATGGCTCTGAGGATTAGCTTAATCAAAAAATAAATGAACTTCAATCGTGGGTTTTATTGTAGATTGCAGGTTTGCAGCACCACACCTTTTTACTCGTGAATTTCCATGACTTTTCAAGTCACTCGTCATTCATTAGGGTTTCATTTATCATTTTATAGAGATTGCACTCAACAATCTAGAGCTGAGCATAACTATATGTTCACTATAAAACACTTTTCCTTAAACTTTTTTCCATGACTTTTCGAGGCCTAAATCATTGTGATTTTCAAATTCTCCATGAGAACACTAAAGTGCATGTGTGTTTGATTTACCCTTTCATCCTGCAGCATTGTGTTCTCCAGACTTTATTTAGCAGGGTGCTCCTGAGTGCAGTACAGCCCCTGAAGTACAATACGGGTGTGATGATCGCATTGAGACGTGCCAAAATGCGCAGAGGGTCTGTGCCATCATTTTTAAACAGATAACACGGGGTCCCCCTAAACGTACACACAATTACATGAAGAAACAATGGCAACCACGCGATCAGAAAACACATGGCTACTATTATGATGAGGTAAATGGACGCGCGCTTGTTGTCCCGTTCCGCGCTCGGCGGTTCGCGTTCTAGCTGAAATCTGGCGATGAAAAACAGCTTGAAGTTCAAGCCAATCATGATAATGACGGAAAATATGTTCGCCACAAAAGCACCATAGCCCGTTACTGTCTTAGAGACCCCCGTAGCCACCAAATTATTAACCGCCACAATCAAAAAAGCATAAAGCCAGTAGGCCAGAATCACCAGCAGGGTTCTGTTTCGGGTCATGCGCTGCGAGTATTTGAAAGGCGCTGAGACCGCGTGGTAACGGTCCGCCTGCGCGGCCAGAATCGCCATATAGGACAGACCGAGAAAAGTGGGCGCGATGTAAAGAGTGCGAGTCGGAGAGTCATAAAAATCACGTACATCCAGAACTCCAACATAATAATACGAGACGCCCGAGCAGATGTCACTGAAACACGTGCTGAGCATGTACATGAAGCGGTTCTCGCTGCGCAGGGATCTGTTCATCACGATGGACAGAAACACGGACACGTTGAGGAAAATGGTGGCGGTGGCGAGGATTATACTGAAGAGAAACAAAAGCACGTTCTCGAAACTAGTAAGAGGTAG
This sequence comes from Mylopharyngodon piceus, assembly GCA_039654765.1. NCBI lineage: Eukaryota > Metazoa > Chordata > Actinopteri > Cypriniformes > Xenocyprididae > Mylopharyngodon > Mylopharyngodon piceus. Next base: position 17,850,547 of record CM077459.1, on the reverse strand, counting down.
CACGGTGCCAAGACCCGCACTACTCTGAGAAATATTCATGAGTGATCAGAGTATCAGTGAATGCAGGTGTAATGGAGCTCAGACATCGCTCACGATGAGAGCACACGACTGAACTCAGACGCGCGTGCGGGGCGTTTTTAAAATGAACTCACCGGGACTCACGTGGCACAGGTTCCTGGAGGTTTCAGGCCTGTTTTTTTTTTTAAATTGTTTGCATATAGATATCAGCGCACATAACCAGTATGCGCTTTTGGTTTTATCTGAAGAGATAGAGTATTAAACATAATACAGTAATAACACAGCAATACTGTGTGTATTTAACAAACCAATCAATAAAATCATATATCTATATTGATCTATTGATGTTTTCAGACTGTGGAAAAACTAGCGATCAGGTGTTTTCAAATTTCATCTGAAATGAGCAATGTTGGGAGTAACGCATTACAAGTAACGTGCATTACGTGATCAGATTACTTTTTTATGTAACTAGTAAAGTAAGGCATTACAAGTAACGTGCATTACGTAATCACATTACTTTTTGATGTAATGAGTGAAGTAATGCATTACAAGTAACATACATTACGTGATCACATTACTTTTTGATGTAACGAGTAAAGTAACGCATTACAAGTAATGTGCATTACGTGATCAGATTACTCTTTGATGTAACGAGTAAAGTAATCTGTAAAGTAATGCATTACAAGTAACGTGCATTACGTGATCAGATTACTTTTTGAAGTAACGAGTAAAGTAACACATTACAAGTAATGTGTATTATGTGATCAGATTACTTTTTGATGTAATGAGTAAAGTAATGCATTACAAGTAACGTAAATTACATAATCAGATTACTTTTTGAGGTAACAAGTAAAGCATTACAAGTAACGTGCATTACGTAATCAGATTACTTTTTGATGTAACGAGTAAAGTAATGCATTACAAGTAACGCACATTACGTAATCAGTACTTTTTGATGTAACGAGTAAAGTAATGCATTACAAGTAACGCACATTACGTAATCAGTACTTTTTGATGTAACGAGTAAAGTAATGCATTACAAGTAACGCACATTACGTAATCAGTACTTTTTGATGTAATGAGTAAAGTAACACGTTAAAAGTAAAGCATTACAAGTAACATGCATAATGTAATCAGATTACTTTTCTGATGTAACGAGTAAATTAATGCATTACAAGTAATATACATTATGTAATCACGTTACATTTTTGATGTAACTACAAATTACATTTTAATAACACATTTACAGCCAAAAAAGTTACTGCAGATGAAATATTTTCAAGAACAACAGTCACAGTAATAGTATGAATTGTAATCTAAAATTAGTACTTGGAAAATTTAACAATGATATGACTCCTTAGATGTTACTTGATACTACAATTTTTTTTTTACCTGCAAGAGTCTCCTAGGATAGAAGGAAAGGATTGATATTCTGGAGCAACTCTGACTGGCTGTCGGCCATCTTGGTTTGGAGGGAAAAAATTCCACATACAACATCTTTGCACTAGTGTCCACTGTACAGGTTGATGTCCAACTATGCCATCAACACCTATACATACATAAGAAGATGCTTTTTAGCTGTCCACTGTGATCTCTATGCGTTAAAGTGTCTGCCATTTTATGGGGCCCAAACTGTTGTTTACAAAAAGATCACATATTTTGACCGTTTTATGAAAAACGGTCCTATTATGGATCAAAATATCATGCATGATCTACGAATTTCTTATTACAGGCCCAAAATCTCTCCCTTCAAACACAGCACAAGGGTCTCTGACAGCAAGCAAATAAAAATCTCTAGTGCAGACTATTCCCATGTGACATTATCTGAATACTTCGTCTTTCAGTCTCATGGGATTGAGCCTCATGTACTTAAACACTCTTTAATCAGCACCAGTGTCCTCCATCAACTAAAGGCACATTACAATGCTCACCTTTAACCTAACCGTTCCACTCTCGGTTGACTTCTCGCGTCCTGAAGATTTTTTAATATTTATTTTTCATATCCTGTTCGCCACAGGGTCGGCTCTCCTGGCAGGGTCAGTGGTCATCGGCATCATGAGCACCAGAGCCCTGCGCTCCCAGAACCGCTTCATCTTCATGTTAAACACCAGCATCAGTGACACGTTAACCGGCTGCTCTGTCTTCTACCTCGGCCTGTTTGACGTCCAGGAGGGTTACCCGTCCCGAAACGGCACTTATTACATTTTACCATCATTTCTAGGGGTGAACGTGTTGACATTTGTGTTTGCGCAGTTTGACAGATACCTGGCTGTGTGTCACCCCTTCTTCTACAAGCGGCACATCACGCGCGGGGTTGTGATTGGCGTTTGCGCGCTCTGTTGGATTTATACATATTCAATTCTTACTGTTCAAAGTGTCGTGCCAGTTGCATTTGCCGCGCAAATGAACGCGTTTGGGGTCATAGTCCTACAGGTGATCGTGGCCATCAAAGTGTTAATGACCATCAAATTGTACATGATCGCGAGGCATCAGCTCAGCCGAGAGCCGCCCAGCAGCGACGAGGAGAACAAGAAAGAGTCGCTGCGCATCATTGTTTTTGTGGTCATTTGTTTTCTCATCTTGTGGGCTCCGTCTTTTGTGAACATCTCGGTAAAATATGTGACTAAGAACGGGCTGAGGTTCAAAAATGAAGCCACGAATCTTTTCGCGATCATGGCGCGATTTAACGCGCTCAGCACGCCTGCGCTGTATATTTGGGGTAGTCCGGCTTTGCGCGCGGCGGTCTGGACCTCAGTGTGGAGTAAAATATTCAAGAGAAGAACAAGGTTTATTTTTGGGTCTAATTGTGTTACTGAATGTAAAATGTTCAAATCGATACACACACAAACCTGTAAAAATATTGTAATGCCAACTGTAATGGGCCTACTTCTGTAAGTGTAGTAGCCTACTATTTTACAATCTAAAATGCTTGATAACTTTTAACCAACATTATATGTAACCTGTAACATTATATGCAACAGATCAGAAGTTAATGTAAAAACATCATACACTCAAAAAAAAAAAAAAAAAAAAAATTTCGAATTTAAATTGTATAGTAAAATTCCATCAAATTGAATTGAATAATCCTTACATATTATTCATATTATGGATTAAGACTTTTAAATGAGTAAAAAATAGAGTTTAATAAAAATTTGTAGGCCTATAAATCTTAATGGAACAAGGGAATTGACCATTTCAGTTTGATTCGTATTCATAAAATAATAATTAAAAAAAAAAATTAAAATTTATGAATGTGAATCACATAAACTATTGTCCATTCTCTTGTTACATTAAGATACAAAAGCTCTAGGTTTTTTTTAATCATTTAAAATTCTTAATTACATAATATGAATAACATGTAAGGATTATTCAATTCAGTTTGATGAAATTTTACTATAGGCTATTGCAAATTCTTAAATCTTTTTTTTTTTTTAAAGGCTTTTTTTGAGTGTTAAGGACGTTCCAAGAACGACGTTCTAACGTTCCATAAACATTTTAAGAACGTTCCTAACATTGACAGAAAGTTTAAAAACGTAAAATTGTGGAACGTTCTGTGTTGGCTGGGTAGGGTGCAAAAATCTGAGACAAACTACATTTTTTTTTTTACAATCCTTAATCTTTATTATTATCAGGTTGAAATTAGGGGGGACAAAGTTTTTCAGTGTGGTCTCAGACTTTTTAACCCCGCTGTATGAATCAACCTTAGGCTATACATCTGAAAGCACGTAACACATTAAATAATCTGTTAAACATTTCCTTTGTCAGTGTTATTAATATTTTAATAATCAAGCTGATATGCTAGTATGCAACCTTATGCGTTTTTGGGTGTCTTTTGAAACAGGGTGGACTCTGGCCATGTGAAACCCAAGAAGGGAGGAGAGAGAATTCTCAGCATCACACGGAGTTCCAGAGAATCATGAACACTGAAGACTCTCTCAATTATCTGCTGAAACATTGAAATGATCCGAGCCATTGCAACAGAGCAGCTAATAATAACATAAAATAGGTTTGACTCCAACAGGCTTCTTGATCTATAATGCCAAATTTCACGTATTTTCACAATATATTGTCTTTGTTATGACAAGGCTCATATCTTAATATCTTACAAGGATTTTCTCCCCTTCAAACTTAGCTGTGGGTAACTTGTCCCTTAAAGTTATATTATTACTCATACTATTTTAACATTTCATAGGTTATTGATACAGTAAGTCGGGAAATAACGTTACCTCATAAATTCGCGCCATTCCTGTCAACAAGTCATTGTGCGCGGCCTGCTGGAGACAAGCGCGCCATTTTGAATTATTGAGAAAAAATATATCGATAGGAATTTAATATAAAGTTTGACAATTACATATCTAATTTAACTAAATTTTCCTGAAACCACACCCCTACAAAACACCTCCACGGATCTACATTCACTTTTCAATTCGGAACAATTCCCGTGAATAATGACCTCTTTGAATGTTTACAAATGTAACGACTTTTTTCTCTCTCCATTTATAAATATCAAGTAATAAAGGTCATCACATTAAGTTTCAACATTTATGTTCAATATGTTTACTAGCAGCTGTGCAAAATTCAAGTTACTTAAAATCAAGTCTGTGTATTTAATATGCTTTTTTTCCATTTCAATGAATTATTGAATGTATTAAATGAATAAACTAAAGTTACAAGTCAAGACCATAAAGTTGTTTTTTTCCAAACAAACAGAACAATAAGACCATGTGTACATCCTAAACTTTATTGGACTGTTTTAATAAAACTTTTTAAAAAATATTCTCAGATATAAAGATGAAGACTAAATACTGTAACTGAAGGGGTTAACAGCATCAGATCAGTGTTTATTCCAAAAAACGGAAACTGAAAGGTTAAAAATAATACAACACGAACTGAATATCACATCCAAATAAATGGAAAACGAATCAGGAAATAATTCAAACTTGAGACAATATGGATCACAAAGCAGCAAGTTAAAGCCCATTTTCAAACTCAAAATGTCAAACGGCTTTGAAAGGAGTCATTGCGAGCTGTAAGAACAGCTGAGGACTCTTCCATAAAATTGGGTTGAGAATGAAGCTTTACAACACCGAGACCCTAAAAAACAGCCAACATGAACTCAAAACCGCTATGTAGAGTAAAACCAAACAAAGTTGTTAAACTGCAGGTTCTACAAAACCATTTGAATCTCTCATCACCTGCAGCCCACAAGTTCAATCTGCTCCAAGGCTGAGCTGATGGCCTGAGTGGCGTTTTGAACCAAAAATTGCGTTGAAGTTGGCAATGAAGCTCTTGCTGCATTACAGAGTTCTGTCACAGTATATAGGGATGAAGATGCGGCCGACCAGCAATCATTTCCAGTCTTCCGCTAAAACTCTTAGTATGCATGAAACACAAATGTAGGGAGTGAGAATGAGGATAATACAAAGGAGATGCAGTGTTTCACTCTCCCTTTGTGACCAAATCTTCAATGTAGGCGTCCAGCTCATCATCACTGCTGATCTCAATGTCCTGTGGAACAAAATACACACATGAACAAATGAATCCATGTGAACATCCAAACATTCTTTTCCCACTGATAATTCTAAACACAGGAGTTTAAACAGCTTAGTAAATTGAAAGTGTGTGTGTTTCAGACCTCCTGGACTTTCTGCAGAAGAGCGACGATGTTGGTTCTGAGTTTGCGGAGTTTCTCTTCAGATTCTCTGAGTTTGGCTTCTGCCCCGCTGCTCTTCTCCTCCACGGCTCGTGCCCGTGACTCTGCCCGAGTCTGGTAGGAATTACACAGACTCTGCAGTCCGGCCTCATACTGCTGGAAATACTCTTTCTACAATGCACAAGACACTCAAATAAGCCTGTAAGCACTCAAATAATTAAGGTTTGATATAAATATCTCTAAAAAGCTTCCGTGCAGCAGCGACCATGGTCTGTACTCACGATGGGAAAGGCCACAAGGTCCTCAGCACTCATAGTGTTCACAGAATCTTTAGGGATTCGGAAATCCGGAGGGAAAAAATACCGTAGCAACGTCCTGTGCCAAACAAACCATGAATGTAGGGATGAAATTCACACACACAAAAAAATGCACATATCATTAACAGAAACAAACCACAAACACACCTCATCATGGTCACAAGGCCTTCTGTCGTCTCTCTGCTCGGCCCGCTCTGAGTCGTGTCAGGCTCGGCAGCGGTGGGTGGAGTTACAGACCGTGCTGGACCCTGATTGGTGTCTGGACTTCGTGACTCTGGAGAGGCTGGACGCATAAGACGGACATCATCGCTGCCCTTAAACACCCTGAAAACAATCACAAAACAAACATTTGATGTACAAAAGAAACTACAATTTTGAAGTCGCGATGAAACAAAAGCAGGGTCGGAAATTAATGGGGGTTTGGGATAAACCATTTTCCAAATGCCAAAGGGGCAAAAAATGCTCCTTCACAATTAAACTAAATCTATTATATCTTTTGCAATTACAATTTGAAACTTAATAAAACTTAATGTCAATTGTGGCATTACATTTAGATCTGCTCATAGTAATTTTTTCGTAGTGTTGGGGGCTCAGCATTTTCCATTCCACATTTTCCTACCATTTTCGATACTACAGGAAAACTGCCATATAGATATTTATTTTCATTATCTCATAATTTTTTGATAATTTGGGTAATTTTGTTGCAACAGCTTTCACAAAGAAAATGGAGGCTTTATTTGAAACTTTAAACTAAATTTACGAAAAAGACAAGTAAACAGTAATAAAATAAGAACAAATAAATTGGAAACAATAGCACAAATAAATACAACAGATTAAAGACACAAATTAAATAACATGACTAAGTTTTTCAGGTGGGTCTAATAGTAGTATTTGAGTAAGAAATACTACAGAAAGTATATTACAGAAGACGGCATTTTGACAATTTTGTGTGTATTAGAGCGTTTTAAGCGCAATAAGCCACAAAAAGAACTCAATTTGGTACTCGCGAGCTGTTTGAGAGGCGACTTTTTGTGTGCGCCACTTATATCGATCTCTGGTGTGTGCGCTTTTGGTGCGAGTGTGAAACCTGCAGGAATTAGTAACATTATGCGCAACCCGCGCCGAAATTCAGGCCCTGTAATAACACTATTCAACCTGAGCGAATGAGACGAGCGAGTGAGAAGAGGCGGGTGAGTCAATTTGCCGTCGGAAAGAAGAGAGAATTAGTACTAAATTAGTATTAAAACCGTTACCGATATTTCAATATCAATAACGTATCGAAATACTGATATTTTTAACAACACTAAATTGTAAGAGTTTCCCTTTCAGATGCAAAATATATGGGAGGAGAGTATTTAAATAAGTCATTCAACATGCTTTATGCAACATGGTTAGCAGTAGTCAATTAACCGGTATTTGAGCGATTTTTTAACACCCAACAAAGCATGTCTTAAAGGGATAGTTCACCCCAAAATTAAAATTATCCCACGATTTACTCACCCTCAAGCCATCCTAGGTGTATATGACTATCTTCTTTCAGAAGAACACAATCGGAGATATATTTAAAAATATCCTGCCACTTCCAAGCTTTATAATGGTAGTGAACAGGGGGGCGCGATTTTCAAGCTCTGCTTCTTTTACATTGAAATCCTCCGACATTTCTCTTTAAAATTTTATAATGGATAGATCCATTTTTTTGGGCTTCAAAATCACACCTCCCATTCACTCCCATTATAAAGCTTGGAAGAGCCAGGATATTTTTAAATACATCTCCGATTGTGTTCGTCAGAAGGAAGATAGTCATATATACACCTAGGATAATTTTCATTTTTGGGTGATCTATCCCTTTAACCCATTTTGCGCTTGACAAGTTGACATTGCTGCAATAGTTGCCGTAGGAGGAGGCACTGCAGAGAACAGAGAGCGTGTGGTAGAAGGGAGAGAATTTTCTCCACTCATTTATGTGCAACGCCAGAGGAAGACTTTATTACTGCTCTTGGCAGACTCCGTTGGTCATTATGGAAATAAGCTGCAGCTTTATTTTGCGCATTGTCAGTAGATCACCTGCAGAACTTTCCAGTCCCATCTGAGCTTTTATGGGATTGCTTCCTCACGCTAATTTGCCCTGTTTAGTAAATCAGCCCCTTGGTGTAGTACGTGTCACATATTGATTTGTGTATGATTGTGCATGTACCAGCGATCTCTTGGAGTGTTCATGGGAACGTAGTCAAACTTGACTTTCCAGCGTACATTGTCCTTTCCCGTCTCTACTGCGGTCACACGACCCGTGAACCACTCGCCATTCACCTTTGCCTCTACCTGCATGCCTTTATCTACAACACACACCGTTTATTAGATCTCTAAATCATACCACACAATTCCATGCATATCTTTATTATCCGAAATGATATACATATAATACCTTTCTGTGCATTTTTTGTCACATCTTTCTTCAGATCTTCATTAGTGCTATTCGTGATAACCTGAGAGAGAAATTCAGATCAATTAAAACTGTATTAAGTGTGAATTAAGTGGGAGCGTAGTGTGAATGTGTTACTGTACCTCAGTGTTTGTCTGTTTAACTGCTGCTACTGCTGGTTTTTTTTCTACTGCAGTTTTCCCTCGAGCCTGAACAGATGCCGCCATCTTTGATTTTTTGGGTTGAGGTTCATCCTCTTCTGATGCACTGTCTTCTTCATCCTCTTCATCTTCTTCCTCTTCCTCCTCCTCTTCACTTTCTTCTTCTTCCTCCTCATCCTCTTCTTCTTGGACTCTACCCTTCTTTAGGTTTCCTTTCTTGCTGGTTGGAGTTTGTTTGCTAGCAGTCTTGGGGGATGATGGCTAACAGAAAAACACATCGGTTTGTTGTGATTTTTTTAAGCACAGTCAGTGTGAAAACAAGATATTTTAAGTTCGAGTTTATGTTTTTGAGCATGTATGCAAGACGACTTACTGTAGTAGTGCGGCTCTGCATGGCAGTTCTGCGAGCCGGCGTCTTTGTGGGCGGCGGTGGGGGCGGGGCTACAGGTTTGGGGGCGGGTTTTGATGCCTTAGCTGCCGGAGCCGGCTTCGCTTTGGGTGGAGGGGGAGGAGCTGGTGGGGTCCGCGTAGGTCGCGAAGGTGGCGTTGGTTTAGAGGGAGGAGTTTTTGATATCTGCGGCTGACTGACAGCTTTTCTGACCACTGCAGGGAGAGGTGGTGAACGTGGGCGGGGTGCTGCTCGCTGGGATGAGCGGGTTGGCTATAAGGGTTAAAAAAATGAAATGGAACAATGAATAGCTTGAAACCTGTCAAAAACATGTCCAGGTCAGATCTACCCTCTCAAAAATAAATAAATAAACAATATTTTGCATGAAGAAAATTAAGCCTATTTTTAGGACCACTATTTTTATGACAGTTAAGCACATTTTCCCAGTTATCATACTGTAATGCAGACACAAATATATAATTTAAAATGAGTAAATCAAGTATTTATACATCAAGGTAAAAATAAAAAAAATAAAAAAAATAAGTAAGTATTATAAAAAATGTCCAGCTGCATTTGGCCAGAAAATGCGCTTAACTGCGATGAAAATAGTGCAGATTTTTAAATATAAATATTTTTTCCTTTTTGATTTTGGGGTGAAATATAACCTAGATGTTTTTTAACCTAGATGATTCATCCACACACACATACTGTACCTGAGGTGTGCGCTCTTCTGTAGGTTTTGTACTGACATCTAGAGGGAGCCGTTTTATATCCGTTGCTGATTTTATTGTTGTGGTTTTCTGAATTAGGAGAAATAAAGCATTAATTTACACAAAACAGACAGAGAAAAGCTCAGAAGAGAGGCGAGATGACAGACAGACCTGCAGAGCCTCCAGTTTCTCCTGCTGCTGACGGATTTTATCTGACAGATCTTTCTGTTTGTCCTCTGACGTCTTGATGTCTTTTTTCAAAACGCCGATGGGCAAATTCTGCTTCTGCTCAGGCGCATCACACCTAACAGAACAGAACAGCAAACAAAACAATAAGAAAAACAAAAAAGCAGTCTTAAATCTTCCGGTGTCTAGTTTCCTAACCTGTCCTGGGTCCCATCTGGGTTCATGAGACACACCCAGCTGTCTGGGTACCGTTTGTCCACGGCATCCATCTGAAACGGCAACGTCCGCCATTTCAAACACTTATCTACAGAAAGATAAAAAAAAGGTAAGAAATTATATTTGTATGTCTTTTGAGGAAAATGAGAATGGTGTTCCAGGTCCAGACAATACGTTTTTGGAGTAGTTATACATTTCCATCCGGGCATAAGTAGTACTTTGTAAAAGAAAAAAAATCCTAAATAGTAATCAAAGAGGAGTATATTGGGCCCTCAGAGCCAAATCAGTGATTCTGAGAATTAAAAAAAATAAAATAATACATAAAAATGTAAAGAAATTTATTGATGGAGCCCAATTTGATATGAATATTAAAAGGTAAGATCAGATGTTTTATCAGGCTATTATTATTTTTTACATTTAGATACATATGTGACTGATAAAAGATACTGTACGGGGGTTCAAGGTTTTCCTCTTTTTGTATTTTGCTTAAATTAAATACCTACTAAAAAATAAACTTTTTTTTGGCTTAAGAGTTAGTATTAAATCAGTAACCCTGAGTATGAGCAAAATATGGTTTTAGGATATAAATGTGTTTCTGGCATGATAAAGGAAGTGCTGACAGTGAGTTTATGTTCGTACCACACTGGATGGTGACCGGTATCTCCATGGCTCTCCGTCGGCGGAACCGAACTTCATTTGATGGCACAGAGTTCCAGTTGGCGGACAAATATCCAAATTCATCCCAAAATTTCACTATACCCTTCTGAGCTGTTGAGGAAAACATTTAATTCATGTTAAATTTATTTTTAAAAAAAATCTAAAATTTTCAACTATTAAAAATGCATAATTTAAATGGATATTTAAAGTGTTAGTTAACCCAAAAATGCAAATTCTGTCATTAATTACTCACCCTCATGTCGTTCCACGCCCGCAAGACCTTTGTTCATCTTCAGAACACGAATTAAGATATTTTTGATGAAATCCGAGTTTTTTTTTTTTTTAATCCTCAATAGAAAGCAACAAAATTACCACATTCAAGGTCCAGAAAAGTATTAAAGACATGATTAAAAATAGTCCATGTGACTACAGTGGTTCAACCTTAATGTTATGAAGCAACGGGAATACTTTGTGTGCAAAAACAAAACAAAAATAACGACTTTATTCAACAATTTCATCAGTTCCCTGTCAGTCTCCTATGCATTTGATGTTGTAAACACAGTGCAGCACTTCCATGTTTATGTCCGAACGCCGACTCATTATTGGCCGGCTCCTGTGTCAGCATCACACGCATATGTCGTGCTGCTCACATAATCAGCTTCTACCAATACTGAGTTGGCGTTCGAATGTAAACATGGAAGTGCTGCACTGTGTTTACAACATCAACAGCGTAGAAGACTGACAGGGGAGAGAAAATTTTGTTAAAGTTCTTGTTTTGTTTGTTTTTTGCGCACAAAAAGTATTCTTGTCACTTCATAAAATGAAGGTTGAACCACTGTAGTCACATGGACTATTTTAATGATGTCTTTACTACCTTTCTGGGCCTTGAAACTGGTAATAACGTCGCAGTCTATCGGAAGCAGAAGGCTCACAGATTTCATCAAAAAATATCTTAATTTGTGTTCTGAAGATGAACGAAGGCCTTACAGGTTTGGAACGACATGAGGGTGAGTAATTAATGACAGCATTTTCATTTTTGGGTTAACTAACCCTTTAATATATGTCTGTACATGTTATCAACAAAAAGAAGACAAACACACATAGACTGACCTATACCGATGTCCTTCCAGTACTGGGCGAGATATTCTCCCATGGCCCTCAGTAAGTGTCTGTACTCTTTAGCGTCTGCAAAGTCCTGTTTGTTGTGTGTTGGCTCGAGCACTAGATAGGGAACATCCACCACTCCTACAACACCTCCACAGGCCCTGATACAAACACACACAGACAGCGGTCATCCACACTGTTAATGCTATTCTACCACACCAGCTTTTATAATGTAGTTTGTGTGATTTTCGCTCACATTCCTCCCTCCAGCTGTGGTCCCGTCTTCTCGTACATCTTAATGAGACGACTGCAGTTATAGACAAACATTCCATCCTGCTCTCGTCTCTCGATGTTCACGCCAAATATAAAGTTCAGCTCCTTGGGCTCTTTCAAAGCTCTGAAACGGGAAGAACAGACAAAATGCTGCTTTGAAACTATTGTGAGCGCTATACAAATAAATCTTGACAATAGTCAACAAGTGTGTGTTTTCAAGGATATGAAGGTGTCATTATGCAGTAGACTAAAGTCAAATATGGGAAGAATTAAAAAAAGTAGTGTAAATTACTTTTGTTTGGATGCATGGATGGCTTGTTTTCTAGTAGCTTCGGCACGCAACGCCGCAGCCGAGTCTTGTGCCTTTCTCAGTGAGGCCTAAAATCATATAAAGAGAACATAAAACAACTTTATTAAAAACATGCAGATCCAACAAACTCATAAGTGCAATTTATAAGGGTCTAAATTCAAGTTTCTTTAATAAATAGATAATAAACTGATAAATAGTCCAGAGTTCTGTTCTGGGTCTGTGTTGGGGTGGTCGTGGTCTTACTCTGGCTTCTTTGGATAAGTCATCACCAAGCTTTAACTCCAGGGCACGAGCTTTACTCTCGGCTTCCCGCGCCTTCTCCTCAGCTAGAGAGGAAGTCAAACATACGCACAAGTCAAGTCACATTTATTTATATAGCACTTTATACAATACATGAAGAAGCTTCACAGTAATAAACAAGAAAATAACAGTAGGGATGCCCCCTAATAGTCGACTAAACGAGGCTTTAAAATTTTATTAGTCGGTTAATCGCAGAAAAAAAAAAAACTCCACAGGAAGTGGCGAAGTCACCATCGTTAACGGGGGTCCTTGTATGTCGGGGAGGAAATCCAAACATTCGCCTATCATCCATTGACCTTAAATATGGCTTATCATTTGAAACATGCAAGTAGTAGCAACTTTAACGTTAACCTAGAAAAATGTGCGCTATTATTAGGCGCATATCCAAGTGTTTGTGCGGAGTGTGGAAGCTGAAGTATAGCGTGCTTTGCTACATTTTTTACTACTACTTCTACATTTTTTCTGATAACAGCGGAAACAACTTAAAATACTCTGTCACTTTTGGTCATACATATAAGAGTAATACATCATTCGAAACTGTAAAATGAACCAAAACTCAGTGTATAGACCTCACAGATGTGAGAAATACATCTATGAGTTGCGATTAGTCGACTAATGGCTTAAATGAATTTATTACCAATGATGACTACTAGTCGACTAGAAAAATCTTTAGTTGGGGGGCAGCCCTAAATAACAGTTAATGGTGCAAACATTTTAAATTATGAAATGAATACAATTTCAACTGTAAAGAAGCTCTAAAAAGACAATAGTGTCATTATTCAGTTCGATTTAACAGTGTTCATTCATTAGTAATAAAGCGAACTCAATTCAACTCTAAAGCAGCTCTACAGAAGACAAGTGTCATTATATATACAGTTGAGCTCAAAAGTTTACATACCCCTTGCAGAATATGCAAAAATGTTAATTATTTTAACAAAATAACAAAACTATTACAAAAGGTGCAAACATTCACTGATGCTCCAGAAGGAAACATGATGCATTAAGAGCCGGGGGGTGAAAACTTTTTGAATTGGATGAACAGGATAAATTGTACTTTTTTTGTCATCTGGGAAACATGTAAGTATCTTTTGTAGCTTCTGAAGCGCAGTACTAAATAAAAAAATATGACCTTTAAACAAAATAAGAAAAACCTGCACATCATCTCCTTGTTCAAAAGTTTTCACCCCCCGACTCTTAATGCATCGTGTTTCCTTCTGGACCATCAGAGAATGTTTGAAACTTTTTTAGTAGTTTTAATAGTCCTCAGTGTGAATAGATGGATCTCAAAATCACACAGTCATTGTTGGAAAGGGTTCAAATATGCAGAAGATGCTGTAAAATCAAAGAACTTGCAGGACCTGGAGGATTTTTCTGAAGAACAGAGCTCTGCTCAGGACAAACAAGCGACTCAAGAACATCCATCACAAAACAAAAAAAACAGCCGTAGATCATACAGGTAACGACACAGTATTAAGAATCAAGGGAATGTAAACTTTTGAACGGGGTCATTTTTATAAATTCAGCTATTTTTTGTCTTGTGGACTTTATGTAAACATCTGTTATGTGAAATAGCTTATTCAGGACGGTACTAAATAAAAAATAACATGCAATTTTCATGATCCTTCTTATTTTGTTAAAATGATTAACATTTCTGCATATTCTGCAAGGGGTATGTACATTTTTGAGCTCAACTGTATATATATTATACAAGAAAAGACAAAAGAAGAAGTGGGAAAGAGACATGAGTGATTTGATTGTACAGCACAATGTCTAATTCACTCACTTCACTAAGACTCCAATCTAAAACCATAACTTTTTCCTCCTCTGTTACAATCTTTATCAATGGAAGGGTGAGATGACGCATTTACAGTACAAACATGCCCATTGGCTGCAGCCCTGTTTTTAAAGCAAGCAGCTATATCATCTGTCAACACTTGTGTTTCAGTATTTGCAGAGGTTAAAAGCAGAAATGGTCAGATAGAGGAAATGCCATCATAACCCACAAAGCCTGAAGTCAGCTTCCTTTAACACCAGCCTGCGATTCTCGTCCATTTTCAGCCTGTTTATGTGGGCTGGTGTTGAACTCACCGAGTTTCGAGAGGTGATCTGCCTTTTTGACCTCCTGCTCCGCACGGGTTTTAAAGCGCGTTGATGTGTATTTGTACATCCTAGAAGTCAAAAGAACAGAATGCACAGCTAAGATGAGCATTATCATTTGAAATATGTAAGTAGTGGCAACTTTACATGGCCGTTCGCTCTAACGTTAACCTAGATAAAAGTGCTAGTACTTTTTCACAACATTAAGAGGTCAATTTGATGTGAAAACACCCTGAGACTGTGTATATGTGTGAAGCTGATATTTTTTCATGTTTACCTAGGGTTATACAAGCAACAGGACAACCGCTTGGTTCGAACTTTGTGACCCTGAATGAAGATCCTCATTCTGGGGTCAATGTACAGGACAGCAGCATATGCACGGAAGGACCTCCTCTCTGGCTTTCTGTTTGTAACACAAACATACAATCAGCATCATCAAAAAATGTCCAACATTACATTAACATGTTAAAAACCCACACTGTATGCCAGCTCAAGAGAAATATCAGTCAGTTTAAGACAATCCTGCTTCTGGAGGGCCAACTTTCTGTAGAGTTTAGCTCACACCTGTCTGGAAGTTTCTAGTAATCCTTATCATTAATGACAAACTGCAGCAGATTTATTTGGCTGCTGTCGCTTTAAGAGCTAATGCACGGATCCAATATACTGTTATACACTATTTTTCTTTCTCACCTGTGTACGTTTACTTAAGACTAGGGGCGTGATGAGATCTTGCGATATTAAAATGTGAAAAGCTGTCTTGCGATATTGCCATGACGGAGCGTGAGGGTGAAATTAGCATACTGCTACGTTTACATTATGGTGCCCATCGCGGCACCACCTCCACTGTTGTTTTGCTTTTTTTATAGAAATAAAAACCATTTACTTCAGTTGGATAATGGTTGCTTCAATTGTAACTGCAGCAGGAATCACAGTTTACTGATCACATGACGAGAGTAAGACGAGATGACTGACAAGACCATGGCAGAGGATTTGTTGCGCAACAGAGCCTAAGTTCTGATAAATGTCTTCTCTTGTAAAATGTGTGCTCAGAAAACCGCCTGGGGAACAGTGTCTCTTTTGCGGCTTAATGCGCTTTTAATAACACTGTGAACGAAAACGCACCGCTGTGAAGGAAAGGAAGGTGCGCTGGAAGGTATGCGGCAGTGACACAATAATCGTTTCACTTCGATTATTGTGTTTTCATAATCGTTTGAAGCCAAAATCGAAATCCAAAATCAATTACGATTACTCGCACAGCCCTATTTAGAGTTGTAGCTAAGATCAGAAGAAACTGGACAGGATTGGACAACCCTGCTTATTATAATTTTTCATGAAGAATGGACTCACACTCCCTCTACGGGCGTCCCAGCCATCATAATGTCCTGGTGGTCCGTCTCCACATCCAACTCCGGCTCTCGGTTATCCATCAACTTCAAATTATAAACTACAACCAGTGTACCTACGAACACACAATGCTCAGATATAACGGCCTCACCAGACACAATCTGATTAACCGCAACAATTTAATTTCAGACAAAGTGCTTTAAAAACCAACCGCTGGGTCCTTCGATCTTCTTGAACTGCCGAAATAGCTGCTCTTCGTTCTTAAAAGGAGAATACTTAAAGATGAGTTCAGTCTCAGTAGCGTACTTCTCAGTGTCTTGAGTCAGAGGTTGCTGGGTCTTCACGTCCCAACTGGGTAATGGGACAATCACCTACGAGAACAGGCCAATAGCACTTAGAGGTTTGCTCTTCGTTTAGAATGAGCGTTTGTGTATGATGCTTCGCCATCAACTTCTTACCTCATCCAGACCCTCTTCTTCATGAAATGTTCGTGACAAAAACAAACACGTTAACTTGTCATCTTTTTTGGTGAAAAGAATGAAGTCCTTCCCTATACGCATGGAACCCCTAAAAGAGACCAGGACGTTTATGTATAAAAACCTAAATAACGAGATAATGGCAGTTCATCGGTTTCCAAGAAAAGCGTAAAGATACTTACGACTTTAATCCGTTTCCATACTGGCCGATGTGAGTAGACTCTGGGAATCGTTTGCTCGATTTGCCGAACTGGATGACATGAGTGGCTTCACCTATTCAAAACAGTTCTGTTGTCATCACTGAGATCTTGTTGTTGAGAGGAAATGCATGCATTTTGTGGTATGAAGGGTTTGGTTTTCTTTGCTTTACTCACTGGGGTCCATTCCAGTGCCATCGTCAAGAAAACAGAGCATAAACCCGCCTCTCAGATCTGGTCTCTTCTCTGATTGGCAGTAACAAATGAATATTAACATAATATTTTTGTTATAATACAGATATTTGCAAATGTATTTCTACAACTTAAAACCATCGTATCCAACCTGTGTAGATGTCTATCCGTGTGGCATTTGCATCTCTGTAGACAAGAAATGGAGTGGATGTTCACTTCAATAGTGCAAATCATTTTGATGATAGAAGCCCTGTTTACACCTGGTATTAAGATGCGTTTTGGTCAATCGGATCACAAGTAGAGAGATACACATTCCCATTTACACCTGGTGTTTAAATCCATTTCACATCTGTCCTGATTTCTTCCAGGGGAGGGGTAAAATAATGGATAAAATAAGCTCGGGCAATTTACATATGAACACGCCCGGAGACGACCGAAAAACATTCAGAGAGCATCAGCTTTCATTTCTTTTCTGATAGCCACAAGACCACACTGAACGCAGTGATTGCATGTTAGAAATCAGGAATGGCGAGAGAACATTGTGCTTGGTACATTTTTCATCTTCAAACCAAACCAAGCCAACAAAGTTTAAATCCCGTCTGGCTAACACGCTTCCCATAATGTTTAAGCGTTAGGTCAGTAGTCGGAGAGTAGGCGATCTTTAGTGGCTGTTCGAACACATTCGACCACATGAGAGTTTCCACTATGAAAGCAATCCGGTTGAATGCCTTTTTGACTACCTCTGGAAGTGGTCAAAAGTGGACAAGCTCAAAACGTTTACACCTGTATTTAGCGTCGTCCACTCGATCCGATCGACCAAAACGCATCTTAATACCAGGTGTAAACAGGACCTTAGTGTCAGTAATATTTAATATATTTAATATTTAAAAACTGTGTTTATACCTTGAGTTGTCCACGAGTTCAGCCAAAGCTCCAAAAAGAAACTCGTGGGTTGTCCTGTTGGCAACAGAATAATCAATCAACAGCAAAAGAAATTACCTTTTTCATGGCCACTGTTACGTTTGTAGTTTATGGTGATACATGCCCAAGTATGTGTCAAAATCGAGTTGTCGTACATAAAAGAATAATTCATACATTATTAGAACATTGTTATAAATGTCTAAACAAAGCAACATCCTCATTCAAAATTGTTCTTTGGTATCCAATTCACAAAAACATCCATCGTTTACACTCCCATTGATAATGGGCACATCACTTTGCCGATCACTTGTATAAAACTGAGCTTGGCATTGGCAATTCGACAGTAAATTTCATCTAAAAAATGAATGACTTCTGGTCTTCTTGTCGTTGCAAACTTCTTTGCGGAAAGTAGAAGCAGGATTCCACTGACTGTTCATAGATGATGCAATGCATGTCGGCACACAAAAATGACCGCTTTTGAGAATCACAAGTTCCAATCTGATTGGCTGATTGATTGAGTCAGGGTGCACAAGCTTTAAGCAGTCCGAAAAGCAAAGGTTTTATGTCATCTTTTGTTTTGTTGCTTGCAAGAAAATTTGTAACAGTCAACACTAATTTATGTAGTATATGCTTTGATATCAGATGATAAATTAACATTTTTACACTAACTTATACTAAAGTAACACATACTATTCTGTAGTCCCACAGCAGCATAATCTAAACACTTAAAATGAAGCATGCAATCTCGAGAATATCACACAAATCCTTCCCAGAGTCCTTGTGGTGTAATGTATCCTGTTTCAGGAAGTTTCTCTTATAGGAATGGTTTATCAAAATCCAATGTGGGAAAACAACAACACAACCCATTGCATCTTTTTTTTTTAATTACCCTATAAGCTTTTTATATTAACGCAAAAACACAAGCATACACTCAAATTGATACTTACGAGTTTGTGTGCAGATATTCAAAGGTGAGCTGAGCTCGGTTTAGTGAGCTATAATTTGTGTAGGCCATCGTCTCAAAATAAAACAAATTAAAAAACAAAACTAGCTGATTGTGTTCACGTCTCGTCTCTACATTCTTCCTATTTCATGAGAATCATGTGTGATTGTTCAACACCTAGAAAACAAACAAAAACAAGCACATCAGTACAAACTATCCATAGATCCAATGTAAAATTGTGATAAACTCATTGGAAAAGAGTATGTTCAAAATTGGTATATTAACATATGGTTTACTAGCATCTATGGGATTTAAACTTTTTTAAAATAGTAAGTGAGAACAATGGGCAATATGCAACAATATTAACGTTTCAAACAGCATTATGCTTCGTTACTGTTATGTCGCGTCCATTGACATTTTTTGGAAATTAATAATGTTAGATTTTAGATTGAAAATTCTTGACTTTGGGATGTCAAATAATGAGGCTGCATCTGAAATCGCATACTTGTCTACTACATAACAGGCGAAAAACAGTATGTGACAAAAGTAGTAGGTCTAAATTCACAGTTGAGTAGGCAACCTACTACCGGATGACCTACTACCAGTGCTGCCAATTTAGCAATTTTGTTGCTAGATTTAACGACTTCCCCGCCCCTTTTAAAAGCCTAGCAACAAATCTAGCATCTTCTTGGACAAACCTTATCTAGATTCCGTGACTCGCCCACTGATCTATATTTATATTAATATAGATCAGTGGACTCGCCAGTATTACGTCATCTAGCGACATTTAGCAACCAATTTTAGCTACTTTCAGCTGAATGCAATTGGCAACACTGCCTACTACTTCTGGCAAAATACTTAAGTGTGCATTCGATGGACACTTTACTATCCCATGAGGCCACAGGAGAGCATTTGTGAATGGCAGTGAAGCAACGCAACTGACACTGGTAGATCACATGATAATGACAGCATGGCGAATGTAGTACGTCGTTATTTTTTTTTAGTGGTATTCAAAATAAGTACCTACTCAAGAGAATATGCGATTTCGGACGCAGCCCAAGTCAATATTTCCAATGCATTCATATGGGATTCAAGTGCATTGCATTGTGGGATTCCACACAGTGGTATGTTGTATACTGCATTTTGGCAAATGCATTTGTATGCATACCACATACTGCAAAAATAGTAAAGTAGTATGTTTTTGTGAAAATAATCTAAGATTTAAAAGAAAAAACTCTTAGTACTCAAAAGCGTACAAAACTACAGCATTTGCCATTTCATCTTGTCATATTAAAGGTTTATACTTTTTCATACTTTTAGTTCACTTTTTGCCAATTAATACGAACTGTAAATTATGTGCCAAACCATAATACTCGTTTGATATCATTTCCTTTTGGAGGCATTCATGATGCATTTGTTGAACCTTTACAGACTTTTGCTATTTAAAATGACAATGCACATTTTTGTTCCGGGATAAATAATAAAGCACACAGGTGAGCTGGTTTGAGTGGGGTTTTTACAGTCTGTCCTTGAACTGATAAAATTTACACAGAAACGCACGCAAGGCCATCCCATGCTGCAAGGCCCTTGAGATCCATGCAACAGCAGAGACTGAGGAACTGCTAACACTTTCATTCGCCAAACACTCAAATCAACATCTACTCTATCAAATTGAACTCCTAACTCATGTAATGAAGCATGCACAGGGGCATTAGTCATATAACTACGGCCTGCCCAAAAACAACCGTCCACATTTACAAAACCAACAGCCTTTGTACAGTAACACAAGCAGTAAATGTGATTTCAATAATGCAAACCATTTAACCATTCCTCGACCGCCGTTTGTTTTTATCCAACGATTTCTGCCTGCTGCATGAGGAAAACTACGAAACAAAACGTGTTTATTCCTTTTTCGTTCATAGAAAGTAGATGCAAGGCCTCGAATCGCTCCAGCAGCGCTTTCCCTCGAACAACACACACGAGCACCGATACAGCTTGTCCCGCCCTCCTTGCAAAGCTCAGCCAATCACATTGCCCGCTGCATCATCAGGCGCGTCTGATTAGTTGAAGTCGCCGTCGTTCATCCTAAAGCAGGAAGTAAGTTTGCTGGTCCATGAAGGAATGTGCTGTGGAAAAACGCGGGGAGGGAATCGTGCTAAAGCACAACACGACTAATCGATAAGCTGATCTGCTGCTAATGGTTTTTAAAATCATATAAAAGGTAATAATGATACGACAACTTTTATGTGATATTAAAACACGGGTTAGAATGAATTCAGTCGCGTTTTGTTAGATAAGTTGATTTTACTAATGCATATATTCTTCTGTTTAAAGATGCAAAACGTGTAGGCTTTTTAGCAAATCGTTTCTGTTGAGAAAGGGTGATGCTGTTGATGAAATTGTATGTAATGGACGAAGATGACAAAATGTCTGCCGTCTCTACTGAACATAAAACAAGCTGTTGGATCTCTTCAAACAGATACAATTCATTGATTTCAAAGTGCTGTATGCTTTTTAATATGTATTCCACGCATAAAATGGCCTACTACAGAAACGGGTACGAAATCACACCTGTTTCTGTGACAGGGCAAGTCTGCAAACCGCAAAAAAAGAAAAAAAAGTTGGGGTAGCGGCCCGCACTTTTTAGCCAATAAGAAAACGCTCTCTTCCTTTTACGTGTTCGGATTGGCTGATGTGTCTATGGGGGCGGGGCTTGGATATTTACTTGTGGTTGATGGAGTGGGGGGTGGTGTAATTCTGTGATATCAATATGATAACACTTAGTTTTTAGATATTTTTTCCAACTTCAGAGAATAAAATGGGTAACTGTAACCTTTTAATATTATATGTAAAAGGCACAGTTTTTAACGTTTAAATGCAAATGATCAGACTTGGCATGATTCATCTTTTAATGTCACATTTAGCTAAATCGTGATATGACTCCAGATGATGTTTTGCTGTCAAGCATTGCTTTCTTCGTGAATTAGTGTTCACTTCAAGATCATTCCACCCATTCCTAGCTAAAGTGTTGTCCACAAATGGTAAGTGTGTTTTTTTTTGTGCAGTTTTCAGAACACTGAATAATGTTCAGACACCATCACATTGCTCATTGCAAAAAGGGCACAATGGAATATTTTAATACATTTTGTTTTTAGAAAAATTAAATCATGTACATTTAATGCATTTAAATAAAATTAACATTAATGCGACATCAAAAGAAAGCTTTCGATCATCAAACTTACTCTTGGAGTATAGTTATATCATAATCATACGCCTCAGGTTATGTTCTTTTGATTGTGATAGTTAACACTCACATAGTGTTGCAATCAAACATGAAATAAAGTCACATTTAGATCTGTTCTGAATGGCACTGCAAGCAACCTGCATAACTGGTTGCAATTTCTTAGTTGCACAAGACCAACATGTTGGGAATAGGAAATTGTTAAATACTCAGATGCTCATTTCTTTCTGCAGCAAGTGTCTTCATGCCTTCTGACAGTATGTAGTGTCAGTTCACTCTCAAATGTGGGCGTTCTGCAGATGTTTCTCATGGGCTCAGCAGCGATTCCTATGAATTATTTAAAATGTTTCAACACTTTTCAAAGCAACTGTATAACACAACTCAATACATGTTAATTCATGCAATAAAAATGCAAATCAGACTAAAGATTAGAGAGCTCTTTAGTAAACCAGAGGACATTGGTAAGCTCTACAGTCTAAATCCACGGTACTACCTTTTGAAGATCATTCCCCTGGTAAGAATGTGGTGAACGTGAAGAGAAACTTCCACAGAGACTCATGAGGACGCAGATAACCAGCAGTGCAACACTGACCAGCAACAGGTGATACCGACACAAGGCTTTTTCATCCTAGTCAAGCAATGAAGAAGTGGAGAGGTTAGCTAGATGTTGCTTATGCGATGGTACACATTGACAGTTATTGAACTGAAACTGAAATAACATTGACTAAAATTGAGCTGAGTAATGACATTATTGTATTCTGTAGAGCTGCTTTACAGTTGAAATCAAATTTTATGTTATTTTCCTGTTTAAAACAGGTTTTTTTTGTTGTTGTTGCAGCAATTCCAAAGAAAAAACATATTTTGGTTCCCCAAAGAACCTTTCAGTGAAAGGATTAGTTTTTAAAGGATTAGTTCACTTCAGAATTAAAATTTCCTGATAATTTACTCACCCCCATGTCTTTCTTTCTTCAGTCGAAAAGAAATGAAAACATTCCAGGATTTTTCTCCATATAGTGGACTTCACTGGGGTTCAACGGGTTGAAGGTCCAAATTGCAGTTTCAGTGCAGCTTCAAAGAGCTCTACACGATCCCAGACGAGGAATAAGGGTCTTATCTAGGGAAACCATAGGTCATTTTCTAAAAAAAAAATTTTAATTATATACTTTTTAACCACAAATGCTAGTCTTGCACTGTGCCACACTTTACATAATCACATTGGAAAGGTCACGCGTGACGTAGGCAGAAGTACCAACCCAGTGTTTACAAAGTGAACCTGCAAAGACTAAGTCAAACGGCCTTTACAAAAAAAGGTAAAACAACGATGTCGGACGATTTTGAAGTTGGAGGCGAAAATTTCGCCCTACCGCGGTACTTCTGCCTACGTCACGCGTGACCTTTCCAACGTGATTATGTAATGTGTGGCGCATCGGAGAGCAGTGCAAGATGAGCATTTGTAGTTAAAAATCATATATTTATTTATTTTTTTAGAAAATGAGCTTTGGTTGCTCTAGATAAGACCCTTATTCCTCGTCTGGGATCATGTAGAACCCTTTGAAGCTGCTCTGAAACTGACATTTGGACCTTCAACCCGTTGAACCCCAGTGAAGTCCACTATATGGAGAAAAATCCTTTAATGTTTTCCTCAAAAACTTTAATTTATTTTCAACTGAAGAATGAAAGACATCTTGGATGACATGAGGGTGAGTAAATTATCAGGAAATTTGAATTCTGAAGTGAACTAATTCTTTAAGAGTGTATAAAGTGCTATATAAATGTGACTTGATATGGAATCCGCACACGTAGAGCTCCACAGAAAGAATCCCCATCATTTGCAGTTTTTCTGCCATTTACATGTTCGTTAATTCAATATTTAGTTAATTCTATCTGAATGCACTACCTTAGTGAGCAGGACTGTCAGATGTGGATCTGGTTTGAACTCCAGACTGAAGCAATGTGGGGAATTGTGCTTGTACGATTCTACAGCAACCGTCCTGACAGGTGAAGCGTTCTTATCTACGTTCTCCGCAACTGGGCATTCTGGAGGTGACCTGAAAGATCAGTAAATTAGCTTGCAGGATGTTTATTCACTCCAAAAATGGGCTGTGTATAGCCTATGTATAAGCTTCTCACGGAGTTTGAGGGAGAACGTGGGTCAGGGCAGTGAAATGAAGACAGGTCAGTGGTTGTCTGGTCTTCGTCCCGGCAGGAGTTTGATTGTTGGGAACATCCGTGTGGAGGAGCAGAGATATGTTCACAGATGCTTTCGCTGCAGCCCCTGTGATATGAAAGGTTATGTTGGCATTAGTAGAAGGCAAAACATAACTAGTTCATTCCTGTTATGCAATACATTTCCATGTCTCCATTTTATATATATATATATATAGCGGTGGACAGGGGTCAGCATGGGCACCCTGACTGGTCTGCGGCTATGCAGCCCCATACGCAACAAACTGTGATGCACTGTGTATTCTGACACCTTTCTATCAGAACCAGCATTAACTTTTTGAGCAAATACATACACACAAACCTTTCATGCCCAGCTGGCTGCCCAGCATTGTAGCACTAATGACAGTATCATCTGGGACGTCCCCTATAAACACCAGCGGCACCTGTAAAGAAACATGAGCAGTGCTCGTGGAAATATTTGTCCTATCTGCATGCTCCACCATTCGGGGAGAGTCTTCCTCCAGCGGTGCATCTGTGTCGTTCAGATGTGTGCAGAACTTAAAACCCGCAATAGAGCCCAGAACCCCGTTCCAGTCCTAGAAATCAAGCATATGAGTTAGTCAGTAACCCAACTGCACAATCCAAACATTATAGCAGTGATCATCATCATACCACACTTATGTCAGGGTTCTTGATGTCGTGATTCTGAGAGTAAAGTCCAATGCAGACGAACGTCATGGAGAGGATCAGCAGACTGAGGAAGAACACAACCACAGGAGGGTGTCGAAATACCCAATCTCTCAGGTTAGACACAGGCTTCCACTTACCCATAATGCACCTGGAGTGAAGACACCACCTGTGAGGTTTAAACCATGCAAAATATTTAACGCCTATATTCAGAAAGGAATACTAGCTTAGTACTTACTGAATACTGTCTTTCCCCACTATTTTCCTTACAAAAATAATACAAAAAATATATAGTCAAAACAGTAGGTATAATTTCATTTTATAGAGCCTAAAGCTAAAAGTATAAAATAAGTATAAAAATTAAAATAGAAACAGATGAAAAACTTAAACTAAGTTAAAGTGCTTTGCATTATGAGATACAGCCCTATTCAGTGTGCTTTAGTTGTATACTGAACAATGTAGCATATGTAGTGTGTAGGCTAGTATGCATCTGAGTTCTGTATGGATCCTTCATGTTTGTACACTGAAAAATTTGCATACTGTACTTCATACGGCAAACATAATAAGAGTAGTATGTCAGTATGTTATTGATAACATAGCCCATTTCTAACCCGCATAAAGTATGAACTTTAGTGTATATTTGCATTGTATAATCACAATTTGATCATATCATAAAGTTTACCAACTACTTACCTTTAATTACGTTCATTTAATTAGCGCGTAGAGACGTTGCACTGACAATGTTGAAATGTAAATAGTGATAGACTGCAACGCAAGCAACTTCCTCACAGGTGGGCTTCCTTCAAGACAGCTTTAATTCCAAAATAAAGGTCCAGTGGCGAAAACGCACAAATTACAAGTCTTACATGTTAGATTTTAACTAAATCAAGATAACGCTGTGTTTTTTGCTACAGAGTTTAAATAATGTTGTTCAAAGTAATTAAAATAGTATTAAACGCATTATGTGTTTGTTATGTAATAGGGGGGTAACATGCAAAAGAAAAAACGCCAGTCAGCATTAATAAAATCTAACTGAATTAAATGCAAATCAGCAGTTTAAATTAAATGTAAAATGTGTTCTGGGTTTCTGTCATTCATTTTATGAGGAATAGATATTTTTCGGTCGAACCTTATAGAGATCTTTTATTATGTAATCCAGTAGCGGAAGTGCTGTCCGTTGTTTCCTCCCGCATCCAGCCTGCTCACTCTTGCTTTTTGAATGACACCATTTAATAATTAAATTCATTTTCAGATAATTAAATTGGATAAAAGCAGTTGAAAGGTGAGATTTTATGCTTCCAGATTTATCGGTGAGTGTTATTTAAACACAACATGAAACATTTCGAGCGTTTTAATTGATCTGCTCTTGCTTCATCAAGAAGCTAACCTGATAGCGCAGTTTACTAAACTATGAATATATGTGAATATAGTTTCCTAAACTAATACATAATAAATAAACGTGCGGTGTGTATATGATATTTAAAACACATTCAACGTCTTACTCAAATCAGATGAGTTATTTTAGTATTATTTATAAACGTTTATAATATTTAATACTATTTTTTTATGTTCACTTTTAATATTAGTTTGTTTTACTAATTTTGTTATGTGCTTTAGCCATTTTTATTCGTTTTTAAATAATTCTATTTAGCTTTAATTTGTTTTTGTTCCAGTTTTAGTAAACATTTCTAATTTAATTTACTGAAAACGATTTTAATAGTTTTAGTTAACAATATCAACACTGAAGCAGATTCAGTTAAATATAAATAACAATTACATAAAATCTGTTTAAAAATAAGTGCTTTAACTCTTAATTTTCCCTTAATAATATTTTAAAATGTTCTCCGTTTTATTATGAAATATTATAATAGTAATACATTAAAGCATTTTTTATTCCAGGAGATTGAAGTTTCTGTTTGGTGGCAGTTCTGACAAAAATGATCGCAATGTAATTTTAAATGATTTGATTTGATTTGTGCTCATTCTGATCTCTTTGATATTTCAGTCATGTCGTCAGACGCTGTGAAGAAGAGAAAGCCGAAGGTCATCCGAAGTGAAGGAGGAACTCCAGAGGCCAAGCGCGGTCGAGGGGAAAGTGATCAGGTGAGCGGCTGTGAAATGCATTAGAGATGATTTCAGCAGAGCCGTCCACTAACCCTCTAATCATTCTCTTTCTCTAATAACTCTCATGTGCAGCTGAGTGCAGTCAGTTCACATGTCAAGTTCAGGAAGGTCAGGTTGAGGCAGGTGAAGGTACAATCCAGCATGTTCCACTCATTTAGGCTTCAGATGTCTTTCTTTCATGAGTTGTGTTCAGATGAGCTCCGGTGAGCAGATATGTTGATGTGAGATTCATGTGGCGTGTGTACGTAGGTCACGACTCCAGCCGGACCTCGTCTTATCGGACAGAGGAAGCTGTTTACAGCAAAGAATCAGGTTCCTATGAGATCTGTCTCTCTCTCCCTCTCTTTCTCTCTCTGACTGAGCTGCAGGGTCCAAAATGAACACATATCGAGCACCAAATATGAATGATACAAATATTGTAATTTGGCCATTATACTTTACAAATTGCAAAGAATAAAGTGGGAGATTAAGAATGATATTCTGGATAAATGGCAAACAAAGTTATTGTTATATTGTTATAACTCCAGTGACAATACAAAAATATGAGGAACATAATCTTGAGACAGTTATATAGCAATTATATTGATTTTAGTGTAAAAAAAAATTATAACAACAAACATTATTATTAATAGCAATAAATTCTATCTATCATCTCTTAATACCAATAATTATAATAAATATTTTAACTTCTTATATTCATTTATATAATAATTATTATTATTATTATTCTTTCATAAATTAATATTAAAATATAAAAATTAAATTGCCAAATAGCATCGTTATAGTAACGAACAATAAAATACTTATAACAAAACATGTATTATAATTAGTAGTAATAAAATAAAATTATTTTAAATTTATAATATTAGATAATTTATATAATAATAATAATAATAATTATTATTATTATTATTATTGTTATACATTAAAAATAGCTCATTGCAACAGTCAATTATGCAGTTTAGCATCATTATAACAAAATACTTATTATAACAATACATTTTATTATTATCAGTATTTTTATTAGTATAATACTAACTATTATGTTTTTTTAAATGCATAAAATAATATTATTATTATTATTATTATTATTATTTATATATTTTAATATTATACATTAAAATATTTTAATATTATTATCAGTATTATTATTAGCATAATACTATTATGTTTTTTCAATGTATAAAATTGTAATAATAATAATAATAAAAATGTATGTATTATTTTATTAAGTTAAAATATTTTATTATTATTATCAGTATTATTATTAACATAATACTATTATTATTATTATGTTATTTAAATGTTTAAAATTATAATAATTATTTATGTATTTTATTATACATTAAAATATTTTTATTATTATTATCATCAATATTATTTTATAATACTATTATACTATTAATACTATTATTGTTATATACTTTTAAATGTATAAAATTGTAATAATAATAATTTATGTATTATTTTAATATTATACATTAAAATATTCAATTATTGTTATTATTATTGTTTTTTTAAATGTATAAAATTGTAATAATAATAATTTATGTATTATTTTAATATTATACATTAAAATATTCAATTATTGTTATTGACCAAGAATCAAATTTTCCAGAGAGTTGTAATAATTACTGCCAATGAAACCTTCTCAATTCATCCGCCATTAGCATGTAATTTTAGATCCTGCTCTGCTGTCGACACCTTTTCTGTTGCACTTTCGGGTGAGGAGGGTCATATCTCACAGTTTTGTAGTTTAATCCCATTGTAAAGTAAGTGATTGGGAAGTGTTGGCTCACAGATCATGTTCAGCTGGTAGGCAGGGCTGTGTGTGTGTGCTTTTTGGTCACTCTGTGTGTGTGTCCCTCAGGAGGTGCGTGTGTATAATGAGGAGGTGGAGCTGGAGGGCAGAGACCCGCAGCAGGACTACATGCTGTATAAGGACACATGTGCCGATCTCGCCAAACTTATGGCGGAAATCCAGGAGCTGAAAGCTGGCGGTGCGAAAGACGGAGTGAGTTCACGTTTGCCATGTGTCCGAGTCAGACAATGGAATTGAATGGAACTGACCTTTTGCTTTATGCATCCTAGAGTGTAGAGATCGAGGAGAGGCGCAGACAGAGCAGCGTTCATTTCATTACCCTGAAGAAACTCAACCGCCTGGCACACATGCGACTGAAGAAAGGCCGAGACCAGACACATGAGGTGAACACGCTCAGGCATACTTTCTAAAATGCAGCAACAAACATTTAAAACAGTAGAATGCTACATTGCTCTCACATTGTTTTGATCATACTTTTAGCCCAGTTTTCTGTTTAACATGCTAGATAAATGATTGTTTTAACCAACAATATTCCTCTCTGTCCGCAGGCGAAGCAGCGAGTGGATGTTCTCCACCTGCAGCTGCAGAACCTGCTCTATGAGGTCATGCACCTGCAGAAAGAGATCGGAAAATGTCTGGAGTTCAAGTGAGTGTCGGAGAGGGAATGTCAGGGACTTTTACAATGTATTTCCAGGCCTGGAAGTGTCTAGAGTGAATAAACA
Organism: Mylopharyngodon piceus; assembly: GCA_039654765.1. Classification (NCBI taxonomy): domain Eukaryota; kingdom Metazoa; phylum Chordata; class Actinopteri; order Cypriniformes; family Xenocyprididae; genus Mylopharyngodon; species Mylopharyngodon piceus. Next base: position 17,820,903 of record CM077459.1, on the reverse strand, counting down.
TTTTTCTAATCATGCTCTGCTCTAAAAAGTACTGAATCTGCTAGAATACAAGAAAATATGGACTTTATTTGTTTGTTTGTTGAATATGGAAATATTTATTTAACTATAATGGAATATCTTTAACTCTAAAGATATTTAATCTGTTAGAATACTAGAAAGTAGAGGTGTAACGGTACAAAAACATGATGTTTTGATATGTACCTCAGTATTGAAGTCACGGTTCGGTACAGCAGGGGGGAGAAAACTAAATATAAAATTGCTTTTTTTCTTCTTTTTTTTTTTATTAAACAGTGGTTTATTGAACAAATAGTGTTTCTCTCTTTGAATAAATTCAATTATAATTAACAATTTCTTAAAGGGTTAGTTCACCCAAAAATGAAATTTCTGTCATTAATTACTCACCCTCACGTCGTTCTACACTTGTAAGACCTTCGTTCATCTTCAGAACACAAATTAAGATATTTTTGATAAAATCCGATGTCTCAGTGAGGCCTGCATTGACAGAAAGATAATTAACACTTTCAATGCCCAGAAAGCTACTAAAGACATATTTAAATCAGTTCATGTGACTACAGTGGTTCAACCTTCTTCATTCTTTTTGTGTGCCAAAAAAAACAAAATAAGGACAACAATATCTAGTGATGGGCGATTTCAAAACACTGCTTCATGAAGCTTCGGAGCTTTACAAGTCTTTTGTTTCGAATCAGTGGTTCGGAGCGTGTATCAAACTGCCAAAGTCACGCCCCCCATTGGTGAACCATTGAAATTTCGAAACACTTATGACGTAACGAAGCCTCGTTTACTGAAATCACATGACTTTGGCAGTTTGATACACGCTCTGAACCACCGATTCAACACAAAAGATCTTCTGCGCTTTTTCCTGTTGTGGTGGTTAGCAAACAGCGTTGCATTACCACGTGCGCCCCCTTCTAGATTGGAGTGTGGATTGCCTGTGACTGACTGTATTCGTCGTCTGACTGTATGAACCGAACCGTGACGTCCGTACTGTGATGGTTTGGGACAAATACATCTACCATTACACCCCTACTATTAGTAGATTTTTAAGTATCCTGATCTTTGTCATGAACAGCTGGAAAAAGTCATAGAAAATCTAAAGGTGAAATCAGATGTTAACGTCTCTGTGTTTCAGGTCTCAGCATGAGGAGATCGAGCTGGTCAGTGAGGAGGAGTTCTTCCAGGAGGCTCCGGCCGAGATCTCACGCCCTCACGTCACGCGTGACGATCAGCACCAGCTCACGCTCGCCCGCCTGGACTGGGAGCTAGAGCAGAGGAAGAGGTAACACACATCAGCGACCCTCCATAACCCTCAAACACCTCTAAATCTTCACCAGGCAATGTTAAACATCCTTAGCGGTTCATAATGCAGGTTGGCGGAGCAGTATAAGACATCTCTGGCCAGTAAGGAGAAGATTCAGAAAGCCATTGAGCAGAAGAGAGAATATCTGAGCAGCCTACAACCTGGACTGCAGAACATCATGCAGGTATATAAAAGTCTTATGTCCAATTACCGCCCACTTAGACGGGAAGAGACTGACTGACGGATCTCTCTCTCTTTCTCTCTCTCTCTCTCTCTCTCTCTCTCTCTCACAGGCGTCTCTCCCAGTGCAGGAGTATCTATCGATGCCGTTCGAGCACATGCAGAAGCAGGCAGAGGTCGCCCGTCACCTGCCGCCCCCTCTGTATGTGCTGTTGGTCCAGGTGGGCGCGTATGGACAGGCCTGCGGTAAGACGCACACCTTCATTCTCAGTGGCTCCTGCAAGACCTCTTGTTTCTGATGAATCCTAGTTTATGAGATCATGCAATTGTGCGTTTCAGACAAAAATCTGTCTGTGAGCATCAGTGGAGACGTGGATGAGGCCAAAGCTCTGTCCAGACCCCCGGACGACTCGCAAGGTACCTGTGCATCTTTGATTTGTGCGTGTGATGATCAGTGGAGGCTTATATTTAGTGTCTGTTTCTGTCTCAGATGACGAAAGTGATTCGGACGCAGAAGAGGAGCAACAGAACACGGTCAGAATCTAATTTTATCTTCTTCAGTTCATTATCTTGTCATTTGTGTTTGTGTGCTGATGTTCACATTTCCTGTTCAGAAGCGCCGGCGGGCGACTGTTGGAGCTCAACTGGATGACAAGCGTAAAGGGATGCTGAGACGCCACCCTCTCTCGCTCTGCGTGGACCTCAAGTGTAAAGGTGCGTGAAACTGACCCACAGTTCACTGATGCACCATATTAAACTATTAAACCATATTAAACAACTGATTGAATTCATTTACATCATCACTCAGTGTTCTTGGAATCTTTTTGGTAGCCAGTTATTTGTTAAATACTGGTGTTTATCATTGTTTTTCATTCTTCAAGGCATATAGTAGCATTCAAAAGTTTGGGGTTAGTAAGATCTTTTAATGTTTTTGAAAGTCTCTTCTGCTCACCAAAGCTGCATTTATTTGATTAAAAAAATACAGTAAATATAGTAATATTTACGGACTTTATATCTCGCAATTCGGACTTTATATCTCGCAATTTGGACTATATATCTCGCAATTCGGATTTTATAACACGCAATTCGGGCTTCATATCTCGCAATTCGGACTTTATATCTCGCAATTCGGACTTCATATCTCGCAGTTCAGAATTTATAACACGCAATTCGGAATTTATAACACGCAATTTGGACTTTATAACACGCAATTGCGAGTTTATATCTTGCAATTCGGACTTCATATCTCGCAATTCGGACTTTATATCTCGCAATTCGGACTTCATATCTCGCAATTCGGACTGTATATCTCGCAATTCGGACTTTATAACACGCAATTCAGGCTTCATATCTCGCAATTCGGTCTTTATAACATGCAATTCGGACTTCATATCTCGCAGTTCGGAATTTATAACACACAGTTCGGAATTTATAACACACAATTTGGACTTTATAACACGCAATTGCGAGTTTATATCTTGCAATTCGGACTTTATATCTTGCAATCCGGACTTTATATCTTGCAATTCGGACTTCACATCTCGCAATTCGGACTTCATATCACGCAATTCGGACTTTATATCACGCAATTCGGACTTTATAACTAGCAATTCTGAGAAAAAATTTTAGAATTGTGAAATATAAACTCGCATTTTATTTCATGGCGGAAACGAGCTTCCATAGAAAACAGTTGTGCTGCTTCATACTTTTGTGGAAACTGATACATTTTCAGAATGCTTTAATGAATAGAAAGTTCAAAAGTACAGATATAAATCTTTTGTAACATTATAAATCTTGTTATTGTCACTTTTGGTTAATTTAATGCATCCTTGCTGAATAAAAATATTAATTTCTTTAAAATTTCTTTTTGTGTCATATACAGCTTTGTTTGTTTGTAATAGTTAAAACTATGATCTTTACATGTAGTTAACTTAATTAGTTTTAATGTAATTCTCTACTTATAGCTATAATTATACAGTTAGTCATTTTTAACACTTACTGGTTGTGTTATTTATCTCTCTCTCTCCAGACGGCAGCGTCCTGCATCTGTTTTTCTATTACCTCATGAATCTCAACATTTTGACTGTGAAGACCAAGGTTTCCACCTCTATGGATCTGTCCGGGGCCATCAGCGCCGGGTCCGTGCTACAGCACCAAAATCAAACCTAAATTAAAAACGTACACAGTGTCTAGTTGTTTGTTTTCTAACAGTGTTTACGTGTCTGTCACAGGGAGCTGCTGAACACAGAGAGTTTGCTGAACTGTCTTTATGCGTCTGATCACGGCAAAGAGACGCCCAACCCTTCCAACCGCTACCAGTTTGATAAAGTCGGGTAAGACAGGCGTCTCCACTTTATATGAATATTATTATCGCCAGAGTTTGAATAGTACGGAGCCTCTAAAGAGACATGGTGGTGGAAAAATGAGATGGGAGGAAAAAATATATTTCAAAACTTTTGCGTTCCCCCAAGAAATTTTTGTGTAAACTTTTGAGTTGTTTACGATCGAACGCAAAAGCATTAAAGTATAATTTTTCCTCCCATATCATATTTTCTTCCATCACTGTAATTTTAGGGGCTCCATAGAATAATAATACTGACATAAATTAAATTACCTGAATGATATTAGGCAACGTTTTATTCAGAAATGTCAGTAATAGACATTTTTAATGGACAAAAAGATTTCTCCTGGGAAAATTCTAGATTTTCTATCAAATATAAAACTGAAAGGGTTTATATAATTGCTTGAATTTTACAATATTTGTTGTATGAAAAATATTTTCATTTTTGTTCATAAGTTTCTTTATTTATTAAAGTTTTATTGTTATTATAATTATTTAAATGTATACTATTCTGAGTTTGCCATTAAAATAGGCTTTGCTTCTGATATGGCATTAAATAATAAGTAAATAAAATTAAATGAAATAAACTTCCTGCGCAGAATCACTACATTTGCGGATTACGTGTCAGATCTCGGACATCCGTATGTTTGGGTGCAGAAACTGGGCGGCCTGCAGTTCTCGTCTGATGGTTCACAGGTGTGTGTGTGTGGCTTTATAAATGTTTGTTACATTTTTTTTTTAATGATATTTTTGCTTTACACATTTTACATTACATTTTTCAACGGTGTTATTGTTAAACTATGTTTATGTTGTGTTAGTAAATGAGTCTTGAACGCACAACATATCTGTAACCATATCAATATTGTCTAAAATGAGTGTTTTTAAAATGATTGCCATCAGCGTAAAGTGGACAATATTGTAATGTAATGAAGTGTGTTTCAGTCGGGGCTGAGAGGAAGTGCTCTGAGCGCCAGTCACATGGAGAGGACCATAAAACTGCTGCGAGGAAGACTACAGGCTCGACTGTCCTTACACAAACAGTTCAGCTCACTGGGTATAAACAACCAGAGACAGCTAGATTTACACTGCATTGTTTGTCTTGTTTTGCTATGCGCTTACTAAGTGTTGTTTGTTTGCTATGTGGTTGCGGTATTCAGGGTGGTTGTTTACTGGCCAAGGTCAACAGGACCATATTTAGAAATAAGAATAACACCTAGATACAATCAGGAAAATTTATATTCAGTCAATAAATATACATTATTATATAAACACTCCACAAAAATATGAAGCAGTACAACTGTTTTCAACATTGATAACAGGGCTGGGTAAAAAAATAAATAGATTTCTTGATTTTAATCGAGTCTCATATCGATTCTTAAATCCCAAGGATCGATTAGTCTATCCTGTTTTCAGCTGATGAATGAATGGAAAATTGTAGTGCGCCTCCCATCCAATAAATCTCAGTAAGCTTTGTGCTTTACTTTTGATATGAAACACAGTTTCAGATTTCAAATTATGTCCATTTTATTACGAAATTCAAAAAATAAATACCGTTTTGGCGCTCTTTAATGTGACGTGACGGATCGCCGTAGCGCCTCAGTTCAAGAAAAGCGGAAGCGCGCGCACGTGAACTGATCCTCTCCTCCACTTTAATACCATTTACAGCGCGAAATAAACATGAATAAACATCTGAAGGTATGTTAAAAGATAGAGTACAACTTGCCGAATCTGTATCATGTCTCGTGTTATCGCTCAATCAGTGTTTCAACCGCGTCAATAAAACAGCTTGTAAACAATACGTCACGTAACGTCACATTTACCTCAGAAAAAACATATTCACTGACCGTAAACTCGTTAGAGAGTAGCATTTTGCTAAATATATGCACTATATTACTTACATTTTTTTTTCAGTATTTAATGTGTTTGAATAAATCTGAATGAAAGCCACCTCTTAAATGTTTAAAAAAACCGAATTGAAGTAGAAATATAATTATGTAATTATAAAGCTAGTTTTATAACTTTATTATAAAAACTTCTTTGAGTGTTTGTATACAAATCAGTTAATTTTAACCTTCAGTATTATAGTAATGTAGTGCCAACTGACTCCCATGTATAGTTTACAGCATTAGTTAAGATTTTTTTTCCTTGAAAATTTGCCATATACTGTACCTGATATACATCCAAAATAATCCATATCGAATTCAATCGGAATCGAATCGCAAGTTTGTGAATTGAAATCGCATAGAATTGTAAAATTTGTGTCAATACCCAGCCCTAATTGATGATAAGAAATGTTTCTTGAACAGCAAATCAGCATATTAGAATGATTTCTGAAGGATCATGTGAGAGTAATGATGCTGAAAACTCAGCTTTGATCACAGAAATAAATTACATTTTACCATATATTCACATAGAAAACAGCTATTTTAAAGTGTAAAACCATTTTACAATATTACTGTTTTTACTGTATTTTTGTATCAAATAAATGCAGCCTTGTTGAGCAGAAGAGATTTCTTTCAAAACTTTTAATAATCTTAATTATTCCAGACTTTTGACCAGAAGTGTGTGTGTGTGTGTGTGTGTGTATATATATATATATATATATATATATATATATATATGTATATAAAATGTCAATAAATATATTAATTGAACCGTGATGTTTTTGACCATTGTTCTGTTTAGTTTGTTAAATTAACAATGTGATATGTTTGTTGTGTCCCAGAGCACAGCATCATCCCGGTCTCCAGTGAATGCCAGCATCTGTTCCCCGCTAAAGTGATTTCCGGTCTCACACGTTGGACCATGATGAACCACCAGGAATTCACTGTATGTTTAGTCAGGATGTTTAGCATCTCGCATTGACAGCATGAGCGAGATTATTGCAGATTTGGTGTCTTGAGAGTGATATTCAGTGTCTCAATGCACTTTTGTTCTTGTTCTACAGGAGCTGGGCTTCGTACAGCACGTGTTGAAGGCCGGTCTGGTGCACGAGACGGATCTATTTTTTATGGCGGTTGTGGAGAGAGGAACAGGTGGGACTTGTGTCAGACTTTTCACTATGGACATGACCGGTTTGCTTTGCAGCTTATTCTGACCAAAACTCGCATACTTAGAGAGGAAGAGACCATCTGACTGACAAGTAAAGTAGGCAATCACAGTTTTTATGTGACGTTAAGGGACGTTTATGTCTCATTTACTTGCTACCAAGTATCTCAAACCAAAGTCTTGAACATTTTTCAGAGCTGCTGTGTCATTTACTCAAACTATAAAAAATATTTTTTGTTAATTGAAATATAGCTGAAATAAAATTTTTAAATATTAGATGAAAAACTTGAGTAAAAATGTTGCATTGCAGGGTTATCGTTAACTAAAACCTAAACCATTAAAAAAACATTTTCGTTACTTTAAATAAACATTAACTTAAATAAAATTTAAAATTCCATTTTAGCTAGTTGCCAAGGTAACATTTCTCATAAGTACTAAAATAACAAACTTAATAAAAACCTTTCTAGACATTAAAAAAGAACTAATGAAAATGACAAAAACACACAACAAAATGACTAAAATTTAAAATTTAAATGAAAACAGAATATATGAAAAATATAAAAATAAAATCAAATTCAAAATATTAACAAAAAATATAGGTTTATCAATGATACCAAAATAACAGTTGCTTTGTTGCAAATAAATGAAATAAAATAAGTTTGTAGTATTATAAGTTAAAGTATTAAAATGACTAAAACTGAAAAATTAATTAAAGCTAAATAGAAATATTTAAAAAACAAAAACTAAGAAAAATGACAAAAGCACATTTTCAGGATGCGATTAAACTAAATCTAAAATGAAACATAAAAATAAAAGCTTATTCAAAATATTTATAAATACTAAAAGTACTTTATTAGTGCTGTCAATTAACTAATTAAAAAAATTAACTAAATCGCAACATTTTTCTGTAATCACGGTTAATTGCATCCTAGCATTAAAGTTTTTAATATATTTTTATATTGTAATAATTTCACATTTAATCTCCAAATTAATGTAGAAACAACATAAATCAAATATTTAAAATATACTGTCTTTAACAGGTAGGAAATAAACAGAAATTGAATAAAGTTATCAAACACTTCAGTCTTTACTGCATAATTTATAAATTAAATATAGATTAATCCTTATTAAAGTTACAATAGTTATTCAGTCAAAAGCAGTGAGTGATTTTTCTCTTTTTCTTTTGTTCTTTGATTAACATTAATGACAGACATCATAGCAGCAGGTTTATTAGGCTGCTGTCACTTTAAGACCGGTAGCACATGACGTAAGCACATCTGGTTTAATAGCACTCGAATGAATAGCGTGATCATATAATGTAACGCTAGTTAAAGGATGACAGAAAAAATGGAGCTGCGATAATTGCGTTAACTATTTTTAATGCGTTAAACAGATAAAATTAATCGCACGCGTTAACGTGTTAATTTTGACTGCCCTAAAATGAATATTAATAAAATAACACTGTTTAGGAGATTTAATATCATGTTATTAAAAACCAGTCAAACAATATTTATCTGCATCACCACTGACTCAGATGCTTCTCTCGTTGTCTATCAGCACGTCTGATGGCCGCTGTGGTGTTGAACCCCCGTTACCCAGAGGTCTCGCCCCTCTTCTCGCTCTCTCTGCTCTGGAAGGGAGAACGCAGCGGCCGCTCGGACGATAACCTGCGGGTAAGAGCGTCACCGCTGTGTTGTAGATCTGTTCAGATATTCAAGGAGAAACAGCTGAAACTCTTTTCTAATTGACTTTGTTGTCATGTGCAGGCGATTGAGAGTGAGGTGAACGTGTTCCGGTCCGAGCTGCAGGGGCCGCGTCCGGGCCTCCAGCTCCTGACCAATCAGATCCAGCGTCTGTGTGTGTGTCTGGATGTGTATCTGGAGACGGAGAGTCAAGTGTGTGACGGTTCAGAGGGACCCAAGGAGTTTCCCAGAGAGAAGATGTGCTTGCGCACTGCCAGGTAACAAACTAGGCCTACTGTAATACGCTTTTTGTTCTTGTTTTTATATTGCAGCAACTTCCATTTTTATTACAGATATTTTGCACCAATTTCCCAGGAAGTGATGTTTTTGTTCTCTTGAACACATGGGATGGAAACTGCTTTATTTGCAAACGTCTTTATGCGATATTCTAGTTTTGCGCACAAGTTAAATTCGCATCTTTGGATGGAAAAAGCTTATGTGTATTTAGAAAGAATTACATGATTACATTTGAGATGTTTAACCTTGAATATTAACCAATATAGTGAAGAATTCCTAATCTTTGTGATGGATAAAATCATGTGCTCATGTGAAATATCTGTGTTTCTCTCAGGGGTCCGAGTCGTCTGAAGCCCTTCAAGTACAATCATCCACAGGGCTTCTTCAGTCACCGCTGAATCCAGATCTCAGGACGAGCGAGACTGCTTTAGTGTTGTTAGGAGAGGCTGTAAACCTTCTTTCAATCTGTGTCCTCTACTTTTTACCTCTATTTTTTCATCCGTGTTTCTTGTTTTGCTCATATAATGTGAATTAGAAAATAAAACATTGATTTTGATAAGAAAATGTGTTTTCTTGGCTGTTTGATGATTCCACCTTCTCTATTTTTTTTTATTGATTTTCAAATATCCCAACATACAATAACAACAAATAACAGACAAACAAACCACAAGTGAAGAAGTATAACAATTACATTCAAATGTATGTATACATCTCTTCCTACATAAATAGTTCAGAAACATGACGGAAAAATGAAAAGCAACAAAACACCTTTATTTTAAGGTCATATTTGTGACACGCATCTTAAAGGGTTAGTTCACCCAAAAATGAAAATAATGTCATTTATTACTCACCCTCATGTCGTTCTACACCCGTAAGACCTTCGTTCATCTTCGGAACACAAATTAAGATATTTTGATTAAATCGATGGCTCAGTGAGGCCGCTGCATTCACAGCAATGACACTTCCTCACTCAAGATCCATAAAGTTACTAAAAACATATTTAAAACAGTTCATGCGAGTACATTGGTTCTACCTTAATATTATAAAGCGACGAGAATACTTTTTGTGCGCCAAAAAAAAAAACTAAATAACGACTTTTCAACAATATAGTGATGGGCTGATTTCAAAACACTGCTTCGGAGCTTTACGAATCAAATCAGTGACTCGGATCTCCTATCAAACGGCTAAACTGCTGAAATCACGTGAATTTGGTGCTCCGAGTCACTGATTCGATTCGTAACGCTCCGAAGCAGTGTTTTGAAATCAGCCCATCACTATATTGTTGAAGAGTCGTTATTTTGGTTTTTTTTGGCGCACAAAAAGTATTCTCGTCGCTTTATAATATAAAGGTAGAACCAATGTACTCGCATTAACTGTTTTAAATATGTTTTTAGTAACTTTATGGATCTTGAGTGAGGAAGTGTCATTGCTGTGAATGCAGCGGCCTCACCGAGCCATCGGATTTAATCAAAATATCTTAATTTATATTCCGAAGATGAATGAAGGCCTTACGGGTGTAGAACGACACGAGGGTGAGTAATAAATGACATTTTCATTTTTGGGTGAACTAACCCTTTAAACTCTTTGTGTGTGTATATTTGGATCTATAAATATAACACTGAAATTTGTGTGTGTGTGTGTGTATATATATATATAAATTTCTTTAATTTGTTTACATATATTATACATACATTAGTACTTTTAGAACGACATGAGGGTGAGTAATTACAATTACAGACTCTTATTTTGAAGTCCGCAACGGTTTCTCTGTCACGTGACAAATGCACACAGTCTGTCAAACCTGTATGTCCACATCATCTCTGATGAAGATCATGAACGTTTATGTCGCAGATTAAACACTCATATTAGACACATATCGGTGAGTGATTGGATTTACTGCAGTAGATGAAATCGACAGATTTGTATTTTGACCCTCTCGTGTTTCAAACGCCACACAAGAGCATTTAATGCTGCATTTGTAGTCACATTGTACTGCAGCGGTATCAGAAACACCCCTTAACAATTTTCTCATTGATAATATAGTGGCACCATGGTACAGTGTTTGATAATATAATAGTACTTTTACTTAAGACTCGAGTCTACTATCTTTATAGCATAAACAGTGTATATATACAGCATTATAATCCATATATGCTGTTCCTCAGACAGCAGAGGCGCTGAAATGAGAGCAGATCTGACTCTTCTGCACGTCTGTTTGCTGCTTCCTGTTGTCAGAGGCACATTATCAAAGACAGATGCCAAAAAAGCCAGTAAGATCCAGGAGGTGGAGGTGAGACAGTTTGTAAATGATACCACTGTTACACAACTGTGTTTTCTGTGGGATGCACATATTCAAATATGCTAATACTTCTGAATTTATATTTATGTGTATCCAAAGACAACAGTGGCAGATCGTCCGGTGCAGGATCGGGGTCTGGTGGTGACGGACCCTCAGTGGAGGGACATCGTGAGAGAGGAGAAGAGGTTTTGTCCTCGGTGTGTGTCTACACAACACTTTAAAGGCAGTGTGCTGGGATACATCACACCTGTAAGTTACATATCATCTGTCAGTTTATCTGTCTGTATGTTTGTCTACTCATCCATCTTTCCGTCTGATCTCTTAGTGGAACTCCCGTGGATATGACATTGCTAAGTTGTTTGGTCCCAAGCTGACGTCCGTGTCTCCGGTGTGGCTTCAGCTGAGACGGAGGGGACCAGAGAGCTTCCATATCACCGGTCTTCATGACCATGACCCTGGTCTGAGCATTTCTGTGTCTTCAAATGACAAATGGACAATTTTTTTTTGCTTTAAAAAAATAATGACGCTCGTCTTTTCACAGGTTGGGTCAAAGCCGTGAGGAAGGCCAATAAAAAAAACAAAATACGTGAGTGTGGATTTAATGTCATTGTGGGTTGATCATCACTAGCTGAAAGCATCAGGTTCTCAGTGTGTGTTTCTCTATCAGTTCCTCGGCTGTTGTTTGACGGATGGTCCTATCAGGACTACATGAGCGTCCTGGACAGCGAGGATGAGATGGAGGAGTTGGGTCGAGAGGCGCTGGAAGTGGCAAAGGTGCTGTATTTACTGTGTTCACACCGTTTCTGAATGATAGATGATCCATATTCCACTTTATGGAAGTCAGAGTGCTCAGGTTTTCATCAGTCTAACAGGAAGTTTGTAGAGCGAAAGTCTAAAGTCTGAGTATAGGCTATATATTTTAGGCAGTGTAATATCACTTTTATGTTACCAAAATATTATATATACGCATGTTAAACTGCTCTGGTAAAATAGTTCCTCATCGTGAGAATCATTGACTGTGATTTTGCTCCTCAGGCTGAAGGGTTTGATGGTTACACACTGGAGTTATGGAGTCAGCTCGGAGGAAACAAGAGAACGTGAGTAAGAGTGTGTGTGGAGGGCAAAAAAAAGAATATAAATAAGAAAAACTTATTAGTTCATTTCAGAATTAAAATTTCCTGATAATTTACTCACCCTCATGTCATTCAAGATGTTTATGTCTTTCTTTCTTCAGTCAAACAGAAATTAAGGTTTTTGAGGAAAACATTCCAGGGTTTTTCTCCATATAGTGGACTTCAACAGGGACCAACGGATTGAAGGTCCAAATTGCAGTTTCAGTGCAGCTTTAAAGAGCTCTACATGATCCCAGACGAGGAATAAGGGTCTTAAATAAAAAGTTTATATACTTTTTAACCACAAATGCTCGTCTTGCACTGCTCTGTGATGCGCCACGCATTACGTAATCATGTTGGAAAGGTCACGCGTGACGTAGGCGGAAGTACAGATCCAGTGTTTACAAAGCAAATGTTCAAAGACTAAGTCAAACGTCCTATTAAAAAAAAGGTAAAACAACGATGTCGGACGATTTTGAAGTTGGAGGAGAAAATGAGTTTTTCGCCCTACCGCAGTACTTCAGCCTGACCTTTCCAACGTGATTACATAATGTGTGGCGCATCGCAGAGCAGTGCAAAACGAGCATTTGTGGTTAAAAAGTATATAATTTTTTTTTTTTTTTTTTTTTTAAATGACCAATCGTTTCTCTAGATAAGACCCTTATTCCTCGTCTGGGATCGTGTAGAGCTCTTTGAAGCTGCACTGAAACTGACATTTGGACCTTCAATCCGTTGAACCCCAGTGAAGTCCACTATATGGAGAAAAATCCTGGAATGTTTTCCTCAAAAACCTTAATTTCTTTTCGACTGAAGAATGAAAAACACAAACATCTTGGATGACATGGGGGTGAGTAAATTATCAGGAAATTTTAATTCTGGAGTGAACTAATCCTTTAAACGAAAATTAGAAATGTTGCCTGAAATGAAAGTTTAAGTTAAGTGCTAAAATTACTAAAAGTAAAACTGAAATAAAAAATAAAGCTAAATAGAAATATGAAAAAAATAAATAAAAATGACAAATGCCCATAACAAAATGACTAAAACAAACTAAAATTAAAACAAAAACTGAAAATATAAAAAAATAAAAGCTGTCAAAATATTAATAAATACTAAAATAGTATATAAATAATGCTAAAATAACACTGGTGGTTGGTTCTGTTTATCTATACCAGGGATTCACAAGCTTTTTTGTCATCCAAACCCCTTTGACCTAAATGAGATTTTAATTTCATATTTCAATAATTTAATAACATTCAAATTTCTCTGATGTTGGTTAATAGTTATGTTACATGCAGCTGAGCTGAACAAATAACATATTTAAAAAAAAATTAGAAAGTTTTTTTTTTTTTATTTAGAGTTTTAGGTTTTATTTTTAAAAAAATCATTTTACATTTTTATGATTTAATTAATTATCTTTTCAGCAACTTACTAAAACTGATCAAACCTCACTTTTGGGACATCTTTAAATCTAAAAAGATGAATACATTTTTATTTTATTTTTTTTCATCTAAAAATGCATAGCAAGTTATCTTTTAGGGTTAGAGTCTGTAGTATTTAAAACTGGCTTGAGTTTTAAACGGATGGATGTCTTAAATGGATGTCTATGTGATGATGTCATACAGATGTGTCATACATAAACAGGTCAAAATTATTGATTTTTCTTTTATGCCAAAAATCATTAGGATATCAAGTAAAGATCACGTTCCATGAAGATATTTTGTAAATTTCCTACTGTAAATATATCAAAAATGTATTTTTGTGAGTGGATATGCATTGCTAAGGACTTCATTTGGACAACTTTAAAGGCGATTTTCTCAATATTTAGATTTTTTTGCACCCTCAGATTCCAGATTTTCAAATAGTTGTATCTTGCCCAAATATTGTCCTAACAAACCATACATCAATGGAAAGCTTATTTATTCAGCTTTCTGAAATTGACCCTTATGACTGGTTATGTGGTCCAGGGTCACATATTAATACCGCAATAATATCATTTCATAAGCATATTCTATTCTGATATTGGATCTGTATTGTGTGTTTATGTCACAGAGAGCTGGTGCACCTGGTCACACACCTGTGTGAGGCTCTGAATGCTGGGAAGTTGACCTGTGTGCTGGTCATCCCTCCTTCCGTCGCACCGGGGTAAATAACAAGTCTTTTTCTCTTTCCACCCCAGCACTCATTATGCATAGAGTCTAATCTGTTTGTGTCGCGTTCAGCTCGGGTCAGCCCGGCATGTTCGGGCGGGAGGATTTTGAGAAACTGGCACCTGTGGTGGACGCCTTCAGTCTGATGACGTATGATTACTCAGGACCTGGCAGGTCAGACACACAAACAAGGATTTTGATGCCCTTTCATTTTTGACTCTTATTTCTGGATTTCTGTGTCAAAAGCATGCAGAAACATTTTATTATGTTAAATTTAAAATTATAAAAAAAAGAGGACAGAAATTTTGGGTGATATAAATATTGTTTTTGTTTTGATTTTTTTTTTTGAAGCTTTCGGTCAGTTGTGAGCATTAACATGGAGTCTTAAATGGGCTGTGTTTCAGGCCGGGTCCGAGCTCTCCGCTGCCCTGGGTCAGAGAGTGTGTGCTGCAGCTCGCCCCTCACACCCAGTGGAGACACAAGATCCTGCTGGGAATCAACATGTACGGACTGGACTTCAGCAGCCACGGCGGAGCGGAGCCACTGCTGGGCGGGAGGTACACGCTTCATTTACCATGATAAATCTTTAACTTTGAATTTAGTGGCAAATGTTACTTTGTGGCAAATAATTTACTTTTCACAGCATTTTGGAATGATAGGTGATCCATATTCCACTTCCTGGAAGTCAAGAGTGCTCAGGTTTTTGTCAGTCTAACAGGAAGTTCCTAGGATGAAAGTCTAAAGTCCGTCTATAGGCTATATATTTTAGTCAGTGTAATATCACTTTTATGTAACCAAAATATTATACATATATGCATGTTAAACTGCTCTAATAAAATAGTTCCTCATCGTGAGAATCATTGACTGACTGTGATTTTTCTCCTTAAGGCTGAAGGGAAGCTTGTTTCCACCAAAACATTTTTTATCTCACAGTTCTGACTTTTGTTCTTGAATTGTGAGTTTACATCTCACAGTTCTGGCTTTTTTGCAATTCCGAGTTTATATCTCGCAATTTAGACTTTTTCGCAATTCCGAGTTTATATCTCACAGTTCTGGCTTTTTTGGAATTCCGAGTTTATATCTCGCAGTTCTGACTTTTTTGAAATTCCGAGTTTATATCTCGCAGTTCTGACTTTTTTGGAATTCCGAGTTTATATCTCGCAGTTCTGACTTTTTTGGAATTCCGAGTTTATATCTCGCAGTTCTGACTTTTTCGCAATTCCGAGTTTATATCTCGCAGTTCTGACTTTTTTGGAATTCCGAGTTTATATCTCGCAGTTCTGACTTTTTCGCAATTCCGAGTTTATATCTCGCAGTTCTGACTTTTTTGGAATTCAGAGTTTATATCTTGCGGTTCTGACTTTTTTGTAATTCCGAGTTTATATCTCGCAGTTCTGACATTTTTTTCTCAGAATTCTGAAATATAAACTTGCGATTGCGAGTTATAATATCCGATTTGAATCTCAGAATTCTGAGATGTCGCAATTACCCTTTTAATTTTTTTAATTCTGTGGCAGAAACAAGCTTCCATAAGATATAGTTTTCCTTCAGACTGAAAAATTATTTTTGTGATTACTACATTAGTCAATATTTCTTTCTCCGTTTTCTCATTCTGTTGTTAAATGTACAATTTAAATTTATATAAAAAAAATTCTTATAAAGACGACAGTGAGAGTTCTTAATTATTAAAGTTCATATTCAATCTTAATTTTCACGCAGGTATATTGATTTGCTGAAGGAAGTGAAACCCAAACTGCAGTGGGACGAAAACACTGGAGAACATTTCTTCAATTATAAAAGGTTAAACAAACACTGGAATGTATCCTGATGCATTTAGCACACAAAGCTTTCCCAAAGTGGTAAACTGCAATCTGATTAAAAAGAATAAGATACTAAGTATCAAATTCTGATTGTCAAAAGACGCTTATTCACATTTTGGTTGCAATAAAATAAAACATTTAGATAGTATTACAGAACAAGTCTTTCTTTTGTTTCAGGAATAACGGAGTGAAGCATGTTGTTTACTACCCCACTTTAAAGGTAACTGTGATAATAGTAATAGTGCAATAATAGTACAAAATATCAAAGTGAATTGTGGGTATTATTCAGTTCTGGACCTCTTTCTCCTCTAGTTTCTCCAGCTTCGTATCGCTTTGGCAGCTGAACTGGGAACGGGAATTTCCATGTGGGAATTGGGACAAGGACTGGACTATTTCTATGACCTTTTGTGAACTGTGATCTCACTTACGTCTGTTCGATCTACTTCCAAATAATAAAGTGCGATTTATCAGAGCACTTCGTGATATTTATGACAAATCTGTTGCTGAGCATGCCAATAAAGTTATTTTTAATTAGGTCTGTTATCAAGTGCATTCTTAAGAGAGAAGCAGAATTTTAATGCAATTTATTTTATTCAGGAATGCAATTTTTATGAATTCATTGGTACAGATTTGTTTTTTCATACTGTATGTTTGTAATACTGCACATTACATATTTGATCCCTTTTGTGGTGCAAATCAAAACATTGTTACAGCAGCACAGAAAATATTTTGGATGTTAAAATGATGTAGGAGTAAAACAAAGTATTTCAGCACAGATCAGTTCCTCTTAACATCACACGCATCTGCATTCATGATATTAAAAACCACAGGATTTCCTGTGTTAAACTCCCCATCTTAGACTTTAAAGGAATGTCGAAAACAAGTTAAGCTTTACCAACAACATCTGACACTGTCAATAACCAAACAATGTAATCACATTTACACTAACATTGGATGTCTGGTGCATTTAAAAGCTCAAATGTGGAGCTTTTTAGTCATTGTACTAGTACTAATGTTCCAGGCTGATTTATTTTTTTAAAAATTTGTTAAAAATAAAGTCTTTATTACAGTGTAATGCTTGATATCCATTTACAGAACTTGTTTCTAAAAATCATCTTGTGTTCCTTTCAAGCATTCAAATTAAACATTCATATTTTGTAGACAGAAAAACAAATGAACCTAAATATACTTGCATTGAATTTTAGATCATACATTTCTTAAAACTAAACTTGAGTGTGAAATGCATTTGGAGTGAAGAATGTATTTGTGGGCAACAAGTGCTTTCAGTAGTATATCACATCTGATAGCACTTCTGGTTCGCATTTCGTTACGTGGTGTCTCTTGTTTGTTTATCTGCTACTATTACACAGAAGAATCAGATTATTGACAGCCGCTGATGTGGACTGCATGTTTTGCCCCGTCACAAGATGGCGGTCCAGGACCACGTGAACGGCGTCCTCGACGCTCGCTGTGAGGGACGAAGTTAATTTAATTAAAAACAATGCTTCACATAAACACCAGTAGCATGTGGTAAAAAGGGATAGAGTTCACCCAAAAATGCTTTCTGTCATCATCTACTAGGGAACATTATTAATAGGGCTGGGTTGACGAAATCGTTTTCGCGATTTGAATCATTCTCATTTTGATGAACCGATGTAACGTTAGATTCTTAAATCGATCTTTAGTCTATGCTGTTTTCAGTTGATGCCTGAACGAAACTTAAAGAAACATTATTTGTAGCGTGCCTCCCATCCAATAAATACCAATAAACTTTGTTACTTAATATTTTATTACGAAATTCGAACAATAAATACCGTTTTGGCGCCAAAGACTATAGAATAACACAGGAAGTGTCACTCGTATTGTTTTGAATGGGAGAAAGTGCAACGCGCAATATGGCGGAATAAGTCCCGCCTTCTAAATAAGAGCCAATCGCCGACTGGTAAAGTCATCGCGTCACTGCAGCGGCCGTTAGAACAGAGATTGTATAGCCCTGTGTAGCCCCGCCCCTTTTCAGCGTTGCGCTCGTTGTCTTTTGACTTCCGGTTTGTATTTCCACAGCGACCTTACATTTATGAATGAACTGCTCGTTTTAAAATCTTCCCGGTCTACTGACGTTAAGACATCTGCTTTAAACATTACAATGCTCATGATAACTTTCATTAACTCTACAACAAGTAAATCCACTTAACCAGCTAATTATTCTTTGACAGCGATGCCATAGAAATGTACAGAGCTACCGCAAAACGGAAGTTCAAAGACAATTTTATAAAGATGGCAGCGCGCTTGTTTCTCTGGCGCATAAGGTCTATATTATAGGGAGATGAGAGGGTCTGTATCTCTTACCATTGTAGAAAGCGTAACGGCTAACTTAATCACGTGCGGCACCTCTCAGCCTATCATGTAATGGCAGTGACATCAGTCGCAACGTTCCCTAGTCTGCCTTCTCTTAAAAAAATACATTTTTA
Source organism: Mylopharyngodon piceus (assembly GCA_039654765.1). NCBI lineage: Eukaryota > Metazoa > Chordata > Actinopteri > Cypriniformes > Xenocyprididae > Mylopharyngodon > Mylopharyngodon piceus. Next base: position 17,802,191 of record CM077459.1, on the reverse strand, counting down.
TCAAGCTAAAATCTACATATAGTTCCCAACGAAAGTATTGTTTAGTGTAAAACATGCTGAAGATTAGCGAACAGGCTGTCGATTAATTAAATGATTAGCTATTTCCCCACAAAAGCTGTTTATTCAGCATAGTGAAGCCTCTCATCCATTGACATCCATTCAAAAAACAGCCTCTGGTCTCCTTCCCTGCGTACCGCCAGAGGCGGAGCGTTAGCATTAGCCGTTACGCTTTTTTGGCTAAAGGTTGCAGGCTTGCCTTCCAGTGGCTTTGGTTAGAAGCTCCGGTTTCTATAGAAACAGTCAGACGCGTGCCTCTGAAATTAGGCACAAGAGACGCGCATTAGCTTGATCCAGCCTAAAAAAATACAGTTTTTTTGTCATGATTCGAGCGTTTAGAAAAAAATATATGAGACAGTTGTTGTCAGATTTCATTGGTGATTACAAATATGAAATTCAATCGAAAGCTTGGCAAACAGCTTTGGAGAATTTGATGTTTCCCCATTCAAAGAGATAGGAGCTGCACTTGCATGCCCGAGAGGCGTTTCAAAGATGGCTGCCGAGTGAAATGACTTGTCTTAAAGGGACTTTGCTGGCGCTCTAAATATGGCGTGACAGATTGCTGTAGCGCCTCAGTTCAAACAGCACGTGAACCGATCATCTCTTCCTCTTTACTAGTTACAGCGCGAAATGAACATGAACGAACATCGGAAGGTATGTTGAAAGGTACAGTACAACTTACTTACATTTATCATGTCTCATATAATCAATAAATCAGTGTTTCAACCGCGGAAAGACGTAAATAAATGGTTGTAAACAATGTCACTTAACGTCACTTTTACCTCAGAAGAGCCATTCAATGTCCATGAACTCGTTAGTAAACCAGAAAAAATAACTCAGGAAAGAACATTTTGATAAACATATGCACTGCATTACAACTTTATTATATTTTTTTATTTAACTTATCAGTATTTGATGTATGTTTCAATAAATCCGTCATGAAAAATTATGACAGCATGCAGCCAGTTTAAATGTTGATATTTCAAAAAACGATAAACAATACTATCAACAAAGTTATTATTATAAAGTTATTGTTATTAAAAACTGCTTTATGTGCAATTTTTAAATGTTTGTATACAAATCAGTTGTTAATTTTAACCTTCAGCACTACGGTAATGTACCAACTGACAGGGTTCCCTGTATAGTTTACAGCATTAGTTAAAGGGTTAGTTCACCCAAAAATGAAAATGTCATTAATTACTCACCCTCATGTCGTTAAAAACCCGTAAGACTTTCGTTCATCTTCGGAACACAAATGAAGATCTTTTTAATGAATCCTGAGTGATTTATGTCCCTCCACTGACAGTCTACACAACTACCACTTTCAAGCCCAGAAAGGTAGTAAAGACATCATTAAAGTACTTCATGTGACTCCAGTGGTTTAACCTCAATTTTATGAAAACATGATTTACAAAATTATTTACAAAATATTAATCTCTGACCTGCGTTCACACAACAAAGTCCGCTCTCACATCAACACAACACGCATGCGTCGTAGTGCTCTCGTAAACGCTTGTTGGAGATTAATATTCTGTAAATAAATTATGATTTGTTGCGTAAAATAAAGCACTTGCATCGCTTCATAAAACTGAGGTTAAACCACTGGAGTCACATGGATTACTTTAATGATGTCTTTACTACCTTTCTGTGGCTTGAAAGTGGTAGATTGTCAATGGAGGGACAGAAATTGCTCAAGATTTCATCAAAAAGATCTTCATTTGTGTTCTGAAGATGAACGAAAGTCTTACGGGTTTGAAACAACACGAGGGTGAGTAATTAATGACAGAATTTTCATTTCTCACACAAAGCTATCAGAAGACTTGAAATACAGCAATATAGTCGATAACTTTTATGGTGAAAGTAAGTCAAACAGGTTTGGAATGACATGCATTTTCCCTTTAAAAGTTTTAAAAGAAACCTCACCTGTGTAAGATCCACCACTGTCTTTGATAAAATCCTCCACAATCAGCGGCAGGTTGGCAAATTCAGGAGAACGTACCAGCTCAAACACAGAGGGCTGTAAAAAAAAAAAAAAAAATCACACTGCATAAGCTATACCATCATACATCCATAGTTTGTTGATTGACATGATATTATCACTCACCCCAGTCATGCTGTAGCCACTGAATATCCACTTCTTATTCACCTCTGATTCCTCTGTAGCGCAGCAGAGAGCAGCGACGCCCTGTCCCACAGCACACACGGGCTCTGCCATCACACAGACGTGGATTAAACAAACCGGTCTCACATTTTTTGTATCAAACTCTGGGTATTTGAGATGCAGAGACCCTCACTTTGCTGAGAAATGAAGTGGGACAGGATTCGTGCGAGGGACCCGCTGTGGGCGAGATCATTCAGGGCTCCCGGACAGTCAGGAATCAACAGCGCCTGATAGCGGGCACCTGAAACATCACACACATCCTGATTAGTATAAATGCACTTATGCACTCAGTTTCAAAAAAGCAGACAGATTTCACACCATCGATAGACTCCAGTTTGGCCGGGCTGGCGTAGGGTTTGACGCTGAACTCTTGCACCCATCGGGCTGTGCTGTCATCCACACCCACAAAGTCGATTGTTTTCCCCTGTGAGACAAAAATGTGACACATCCAGCAAACTATGTCTTATGTGGATGAACAAACAATGATTTGTAGATGATGCAGTGTGTGTTTTCTCACGCCAGGTGTCGCTGTCTGCAAGTTAAACACTGAGCTGCACAAATTGAAACACTGATGGAACGATCGAGCTGAGACTCCTGCAGGGAAAAGAGAACACAGTTTAATGCTTTACATGCATGATAAACAGAAAACACTAACAAAATAGCACAAAAGTATCACTGTTTAACCCTCTGGTGCTGTTGGGTCATTTTTGACCACAAAATGGTACATTTTTTTTTTTAAATAGAATTTTTTTACTTCATTGGAATGGTACAAAACTTGGTAAAGGCATTGAAAATGAATGGGAAGCTAATTTCATCTAGTGGAAGCGTTTGGTACTGCACCCAAATTTGGAACACCTCTTGTTTAGATGTATGGCTTTGATTTTCGCACCATTTTAGATTAAAACGTGTTTTGGAAAATATATATTTCATATAAAAAAATGGTATTTTGTGCATTTTTCATAACAATAAATAAAAACTTCACTTTTTAAACTTTTATCACTTTAGCAATAATCTGCCAAGTGTCGTCTTTAAAAAGAAACCAAACTTAAGCTCCAAAGCATTCAAGATTTACGACAGTTTAAGTTTGAAAAAATTTCATTTTTCATTTTTCTATGCTCAAAAAGTGAATAAATGGATTACAACTACTGGATAAATATAATTTAGTACCATAAAATCCCCTAAAAATACAAAACATTATCGAACTAAAGTATAGTACAATCATTTCATTGAAATAAAAAAAAAATAAAAAAAATTGGTCATTTCTGACCGACACACGAACAGCACCAGAGGGTTAAATTTTAATTTAAAAGTAGAAAAGTTCAATGTTATTACCATCTGATCGTCCACTGGATTTTTACGCCTTTTTGATTAAATTGAATTAGAATAGAAAATTAGAAATAAAGAATGCCCAAAAGACTAGATCTTTCCTGAGCCAAAATAAAATAAATAGACAAAAATAAAAGACGCATTTAAAATAATTTAATAACACAAACAAGAAAATGACATATAATTTATGTACATAACATGTAAATTGTATATTCCCGAGAAACGCTTGTGACATTTTTGTAACTGTACACAAAATATGCATGTTATCGTTGATTTGACGTGATGTTTTGAGTCTTACCTGCAGATGCAGCACTGGCCACTATCAGACATGTAGGTTTAGATGTCATTATAGATGTTTTATAACGCCTAATTTACAGTTTTCTCTGTTTTTAGAGATTGACCATTAACGAGCGATAGTGGCAATACTAACGTCAACAATAACCTACTAAATAAATGTATTAAAGTGTAATAAATGCATTGAATTTATAATAAAAAAATAAACTTAGATCATTTGATCAGCTGCTTGTTTTGATGGGTCCGTTGGTTTTAAAGTTCCGGGTAAAACAGTTACTGCGTAAGTAGTTCCGACAAGTGATATGCACATTTTACATCATTATTATTTTATTAATCATCCTTGGTTACAGAAAATCTACAAACACAGTAAACACCTTGAATATTACTGCCAACTGATGCAAATAAATTACAATAGAACAACAGAACAAATGTTACAAAGCATGTAGAAATTCATGTGTCATTTCGAGATTAATCTTCTAATAATTGCTAGCCATCTTAATGCTGATAGTGTGCCAATAATTACTTCTGTAACTGGAAAGTATGTTTAATAATCAATGGAAGGAATATTGTTGGAAGGCATGTGTTGTCAGAAACAAAACAATCCTTATTATTCCACTGATTTATTTTGATTTATTAATTCAAACATTGCATCCATAATCTTCGCTTAAAACAAGACATAGTAAAGTTCCCTTTCCAGAACGACTGTCCTGCAGCCAAGACATATTGACCTGTCATCTTGGATTATTGTGACATAATCATGACACACAGCACAATAAAACAGCACAGTAACAGACAGCAGGAGGCTTATTTGGTGTTGGTGGGAATAAAGTGTCTTCTTTCTCAGTATATTTCCTCTTTCAAACTTCGATACAGGCAGCAGGTAAAAATCATCCCAACAATCTGGAACAGACAGAAAAGGTAAAAGGTTAAAATCTCTTATATAACATAAAATACAAATAGGAGTGAAAATATTTGTTAGATTTATATCAGAGTTGTTCACCTGAATAAATGCAATCCCAAGACCCACTGAGCCCAAAATCAGCAGATGTTGAAGAATAAACTCCTCTAGTTTGGATATACAACCACCCTGAGAGACATAAAAAAAGAGTTTATAGTTCTTTAACAGAGAGATCTCAGCAATGTCTCAAAATATTAAAGTGAGCATTTCTTTACAAACACAACTATAAATTTGTTTTTATAAGTTGGTCATTTATAAACTTGATAGTCTTGAAAGTTTGTTAACATGAGGAGGTGTACAACATTCGCATGTAAACGTAAAAAATATATAAATAAAAGCCTCGTGTCATCCATTGCTGCACACGAATGAGGCAAGCTTTGTGTTTACATAATCTGCCGTGTGTCCATGTTTACAAGACGGCAAACTCGGCGAAAAAAGAGTGCAAACTCGGGTTTGATTTGGGTAGTGCTAGAGCCTATAAACCTGTCTGTGTAATAATAACTAAAAGAATGCTTATATATATCATATTTTCTGGCTAGTTTACTTTAGTTTTTTATAATACACCATACTTTCACCCAAACTGAATAATTAAAAACAAGTTTAAATGGGTAAATCTTCTATAAATATTTTTGATTCTTTATTTTCTTTTCTAACATACTCCAATTGTTGTTAAGACGCACTAGACAAGCTTATTCTGTGCATTTTGAGCACTTTTGTGTGAAATCATATTTGTTTTGTCCATCAAAAGTGTACTTTCACTTTAATTGAGCGTTAGCAGCGCAGCAAAAATAGACTCGGCGCCGAAACCCTGCCGACGCTCCTGCTCCTGGTGTGAATGCAGCCATTGGTTAATATGCACACTGAAAAAAATACCGGCGTTAGTTATTGATGCTGCTGCTGTTATTGATGCTGCTGCAGAGCAAGTATGGAACGTGCTACTGCTAATACATACATGACACTGCTGTGAGCAAGTAAGACATGCTGCTGCTGTACAATATAACATACATGAATTACCCGTAGCAGATCTATACAGGTGGAGCTGGGGAAGGTGAAGGGTTTCTGAAAGCGTGCTGCAATTGCTACATAAAATGCTGACCAGTATTTGAAGGTTAAGCAGCAAGCTCATTGGCTACAGATACAGCAGGAACCAATCAGCTGTGCCCCAATAGAGATTGATGTGATTGCAAGCAGATTTAGCCTGCGCCATCTAGAGTTTCATGACAGAACTTTGTATTTAACTCAATATACCTCCACTTTGTAGATGTTGGATGGGTGGTCTCTGAGTCCACAGCGCTCTGTGGGGGTCTTACAGCAGCTGTCGGGCACCAGGCGTCTGTCAGCAAAGGTCTGTATCCAGGACCCGTCCCTCCAGTCCGCTGAGCTGTTACTGCCGCAACACTTCAGCTGCACCGTAAAACAGATGGAGCGGGAGGGGGCGCGGGAACAAGAAAAGAGTTCATTCTTGTGATGGGTGGATTGTTTTCCCATAGGCTAGTGGTGTCTGATGCTATGATGCATAAACTCACATGCTCACAGACTGAGAAATTGTGTTCAAAAGCCTTCATTGTCATGATATTGTAAGACTATAAACTTCAAAGCAAAGTTTGTCACAGGCCTTGAATGTTGCCTCGACAAGCCTTGTCTCAACATTACAAAATTTTATTTGAAGCAATATTTGAAAATCGGACATAAAGACAAAGGTACAAGATTGCATACTTAACAGACTGTCTTACGTCTTGCTGGAGTTTGTCAATGGCTCTAGTGATGTGCTCTTGTCCAGGCTTCTGGTAATTTTCCACCATCCTCTCTTTCAGATCGGCTCTCAGCTCAGCGTTTAGCTGCAGTCACAGATAAATCCATCAGACCACAAGCTATATCCATATATCATACTTTATATAGCAAATAAATGCCGGGAAAGCCTGTTTTCATAGATACAAAGTCCCATATATTAAAGGAATCATCCAAAATGAAAATTGTGTCATTATTTACCCTCAACTTTTTTTGTCTACATAATTGTTTACCTGGTAGCAGAGAGGAAAACACTGGAGGAAGAGGAGGAAAAGGAGGAAGAAGACAAAGGGTTTTATAAAGATGGAAAAGCAGGAAAGTGGATGGAGAGCATGCAAACATACAACACTCAACATGTGTATGTGGGTTTAATGCGAATCTGAGGAGTATATAGATTGGATGGCTTATTACATTCCTGTGATATTCATGGCAATATTACAACCATGTTTATCAAGTCGTTATTCGCATGCATACATAAAGATGTTGCTGAAAATGGGTGCATAAAAATGTTTAAAAGGATTAGAGAGAATTCACCCAAATTGAACTAAAAGAAATATAGCATTTATTCCTCATCTTTACCTCCTGATAATAGACGTAGGCCAAAATTCCAGCTGTGATCTCCAGAAGGAAGATTAACAACAACAGGACAAAGAACTGTAGGGACAAAAAAGGTTTCAATAATACACATATTTGGACACCAGGTTCGAGGATGAGTAAATAATGACAGAACTTAAATTTGTGCATCAGCTGTTGAAAAAGTGAACAAATGGCATCTGAGGAATTTTGCACAGCTGATAAAGGTCACAAGCACTATTATTTTTCTCTCAGCCTGTATTCGTTCTGTATTTCCCCTCTTTTTTCCTGTCTTTCCCCAGCCCACCACTCTCATTTCATTCCTCTATTATGGATTCACTCCCTTCTCATTCCTCTGTACTCCCTCTCTCTCTCTCTCTCTCTCTGCTGCCAGTCATTCCTCAGCTGTGACTCAGTTTCTAAGTCTGACCTCTTAAAGATACACACGTCTTTATTTAAATCAGATATGATGACAGCTTTGAGACAACTAAGAGACACACATATAAGTGCGATCAAACTAATTTAGAAAGCACAAATAAGTCACGTTAGTGTGACTTCATGTTTCCAGAATAATTCCTGGCCTCAGGATTCCACACGGTCTAAATCTGCCTACTATAATCCAATGTTTACATGACTCCGTTACTCAAAATATTTCACTCAAAGTAAAGTCTGGCAGAGGTTTTTGTGCTGAATCTTATCACAGAGATGATTCAGCTAAAAGTTTCCATTAGTATTTATTGGGTGAAGCCCTATAAGCCACTTGTTTCCTTCCTATGTTAAAATGCGCTTTTGTTGGTTGTGTTTCATAAGACAAGCAACACTACTATCAGACTTAAATGACACACTATACACTATGCACTTATATACTATGTACTTATACACTCAACCATGTAGTGTATTAATTTATTTTGTCATCCAACATCATCGCCCCTCCACTACGTGATTAAAGCTGCGACCGTTGAGGGCATGAAGTGTAACATTCCACACTTCATTTTTTTGGTTAATTAGCTGCTCGCATGTCGTTCAAAAATGACCAATTTTTTTATTTCAATGATGTGAATGACTATTTTGATATATTTTAGTTCGATAATGTTTTTTATTTAATATTTTGTATTTTTAGGGGATTTTATGGTAGTAAATTATATTTATTGAATATTTATGATCCATTTATTACCTGTTAACCGCTTTTTGAGCATAGACCTGAAAATGAAATTTCAATCTTGAACTCGTAAATCTTGAATGTTTATTATTATGAAAAATGCATAAAAGTACTATTTTCAAATTTTATGTGAAATCTATATATTTTCCAAAACATGTTTTACTCTAAAATGGTGAGAAAATCAAAGCCATAAATCTAAACAAGTTTCTAATTTGATGTTGATATTTTAAAAAATGAGCTTTCAGTAAGATTTTGTTTGGGTGCAGTACCAAACGTTTCCACTAGATGAAACTCGCTTCCCATTCGTTTCCAATGCGCTCATTTTTGATCACGAACAATACAAGCAGTGTTGCCAAGTCTGCGGTTTTCCCGCGGAACAGGGCTACTTTAACACTGTTGCCGCGGGTTGTTTTTCATGTCCGGGGGTTGAAGCGACCCCAAATAACATGATATTTAGCCCCTGGAATGCGAATTTTACCCTGCCAAAAATGCGGATTTTACCCCATGGAACGTGATTTTTCCGGGGGACCCCCCCTGAAATGCGATTGGGCTAGTTTTGGGCTAGTTTTGAGTAGTAATTGGGCAGGTTTTGTTGTGAAAACTTGGCAACCCTGAATACAAGTGTGACTATTTTTTTCAGGACCATTTAACCTTTTCGAATCGTGTCCAGGATTTTTTTGTGTGTTCACATAGCAAGTGCCAAAACCTTTACCAAGTTTCGTAAAAAAAAATCTAAAAAAAAAAAAAAAAAAACGTAAAATTTTTTTGACCATTTTTGACCGAAAAACGTAAAAATTTTCAGTCAAAAATGACCGAAGAGCACGAGGGTTAAGTGCATTATCTGAATATTTAAAGAGTATTTTTCTATTTGCATAGAACAGTGCATAAGTGCGCAAAATGGGACGCACCTTTAGAGTTAGTTAACTGAACAAACCACTAATTATAAATATTAAAATTTCCCATGCAACTCATTCTACACTGTTATAAGTAATCAGGGGGTTTTTTTTTGCCTGGGGTTGGGATGTTTTGGCAGCAAGCAACCACCTAATAACAACCCAGAACATCCTAGTTACACTTGAAAACACCCTAGCAACCACACACACTTTAAAAACACTCAAGAAACAATACAGGACACCTTCATATCGTGAAGGTGACTTTTGGACAAATGTGTCAGCCGTCAGTGGTAGCGTTACCCATGATGCTCTCTCACCACTATAAGAAGTCCTCTTTGTTCCCTGATGGTGGCGCAGCAGCCCAGCATCCCAGTGAACATGACGACGGCACCCGCGCCAATCAGGATGAAGGCAGCGACCATGTAGGTGCTGGAGGACAGAAGGCTGATGTAGTCGCTTTTATCCACCAGAGTCCATATTCCCACTGCCATCACAGCGCCACCTGCCAACTGGGAGGACATGGTACAATTGTCTCTCTTTTCGCATACAGATGTTTTTTTCTTCTACTTTTTAATTAGCATCAAAACAGTTATGAATTTCTTCTACAACTGCTAAAAAAAATAAAATAAACCAGTTTATGGTGGTTTTAGCCATTTTTCCGTCAGGGATGGCGGAGGAATTTTGGCTAATAATGATCAAAATAAAGCACAAACTCACCCAAAAGAGAAGATTGAAGATGAACAGAAGGTATTTGAGGCATATTGTCCCACAGCTATTGTTTTTTTCCTCAGCATCTGCCATCCTGAAATGGTAAGAGATTTTACAAACCCTTTCAAGATGGCATCCACTTGACAGGTCTGAGAAAAACCATGAATCCAGCTTAACATCCCCCGAGAGGCTGGTCTTATCTACTACAGGACCATTGGACAGGACTAACCCTTCCTTTACACAGAACATAAAATTATATGATAGCACTGACATTTGTGAGGCAAAGTTCAGTGAACTATTGTTATTGGGTGAAGAACACATTCAGGTCATCCCGAAATGATATGAAAGAAATAAGAAATTATCTTTTGATTAATAAAAATGAAGCAAAAATTACTTGCACATAATTACAGTAATGAGTTTCATTATTGACTATAATTTACAAAAAGAAAAGAAAAATGACACATTGTGGTAATGAGGAAAAATGAGCTAAAAATATATATACACTACAGTAAAATTTACTTCATGTTTTTTAAAGAAGTCTCTTCTGCTCACCAAGGCTGCATTTATTTGATCACAAATGCAGTAAAAATATTGTGAAATATTATTACAATTTAAAATAACTGTTTTCTATTTGAATATATGTTAAAATGTAATTTATTCCTGTGATCAAAGCTGAATTTTCAGCATCATTACTCCAGTCTTCAGTGTCACATGATCCTTCAGAAATCATTCTAATGATGATTTGCTGCTCAAGAAACATTTCTGATTAGTATCAGTATTTTTGTAGAAACTGTGATGCATTTTTTAGGATTCTTTAATGAATAGAAACTTCAAAAGAACAGCATTTATTTGAAATAAAAAAAGATTTGTAACATTATAAATGTATTTACTGTCACTTTTGATCAATTTAATGCATCCCTGCTGAATAAAAGTATTACTAATTACTTAATGACTTTTGAACAGTAGTGTGTATAAATATATACATATATATGATTATATATGATTATTATATTTTCTAAATGCAAAATTGTATTTTTATTTTATTTTATTAGTGTATTCATATGACCTGGATATGGATTAAAGGCACAATATGTAATTTTTCGCCACTAGAGGTAGCTTATTCAAAATGTAGCTTGATGATGCTTTAATTTTGCGGAATCATGAGAGGTGTTGTATTCCCGTCTACAGCCGGTGGAAAAGAATCAGGACGGGACTCGGGCAGAAATCATATTCATGGGTGAGATTATTAAAGGAACACTCCACTTTTTTTGAAAATAGGCTCATTTTCCAACTCCCCTAGAGTTAAACAGTTGAGTTTTACCTTTTTCGAATCCATTCAGCCGATCTCCGGGTCTGGCGGTACCACTTTTAGCATAGCTTAGCATAGTTCATTGAATCTGATTAGACCGTTAGCATCTCGCACAAAAATAACCAAAGAGTTTTGATATTTTTCCTATTTAAAACTTGACTCTTCTGTAGTTACATCGTGTACTAAGACCGACGGAAAATGAAAAATTGCGATTTTCTAGGCCGATATGGCTAGGAACTATACTCTCATTCCGGCGGAATAATCAAGGAACTTTGCTGCCGTACCATGGGTGCAGCAGGCGCAATGATATTACGCAGCGCCTGTGACCCCCTGCTTGCACAGGGAGCGTGCCTTGCAACCATGGAGACATTTGTGAGAGACGCTGCATAATATCATTGCGCCTGCTGCACCCATGGTACGGCAGCAAAGTTCCTTGATCATTACGCCGGAATGACAGTATAGTTCCTAGTCATATCGGCCTAGAAAATCGCAACTTTTCTTTTTCCGTCGGTCTTAGTACACGATGTAACTACAGAAGAGTCAAGTTTTAAATAGGAAAAATATTGAAACTCTTTGGTCATTTTTAACGAGATGCTAACGGTCTAATCAGATTCAATGAACTATGCTAAGCTATGCTAAAAGTGGTACCGCCAGACCCGGAGATCGGCTGAATGGATTCGAAAACGGTAAAACTCAACTGTTTAACTCTAGAGTTGGAAAATGAGCCTATTTTCAAAAAAAGTGGAGTGTTCCTTTAACGTTACTGTAGTATGAAGCAGAGCAAGGCGAGTGATGTTGGAGCTGAACGAGGCCGCTGGAGCGATTGCTAATGAGAGCCGAGCGCGACACACGTCTCGAGAGCAGAGGGACTTTTATTATGCCGCAGTCGCCACTTCCGCTTCTTCCGGTCATTCGTATGTGGGATAACGCAGCTCAGTTTATCATATTAGACACATTTCAGTGTTGAAAGTTGTTGTAGTGCGTTTGCTCGGCGGCTGCTATGAGACACTTGTTGCACACTGCAGTAAGATAGATCAATATTAGTCATGGTAAAACATGGTACTCACAGTAAATCAAGAAAACGAGATTTAAACAATAAGGCTAACAGTGTTGAGCTATATAACATTATTAGTTTTCTGTCTATGAATGTATCTAAACAGTTCCTCACCTGTCTAATAAAACACATAATATATTAAAGCGTCTTTGGTGTTTCCATGGTTTCTACAAAATAAAAGCAGAAATTGAGGGTAACGCAGGTATGATGTCATTGATAGGTGATGCACAGACACGCTCCGTGTCCTGGTTAAAATGGCTTATTTCTCTGGATTTAAACATTCTTGGAAACATTTGGGATAATGTAAGTACACAAGTCAACAAAATATATAACACTGTTCTAGTGTTTTTTGGATATTTTAATCCAAAAATCTTACATATTGTGCCTTTAAGTAGCAAAATATTGATAGTTTGAAGTTTGTGAAATCTGTATCCACAGCCAGAGGGTAAATAAATGTGTGCAGGAAAGTTCAGACAGATGAGGAAACTCTGGGTGTGGATACGGGCCTCTGTCCAGGAGTTTTTAGTCAGAATCATGATCTTAAGCTCCTACAGTGACAGGATGAGTGACTCACAGCGAGAGGGAGAAAGTTTTACTACTGTAACCTCACCCAGCAGATATGAGTAACACCAACACGTCTTTAGTCTGGGAAACAGACGCCACTCGCTGTGACTACTGTCCTCAGATGAGCTGATACTGAGGGCTGTTTTTACACCTGCCTGCTTTCTGACACGCTGCTGACAGTAAATAAATAGTGAATGATATTTAAACTGTATTATTTTATTCTGTTAATGAGGTGTTTTCGCTGATCCTTTTGTAATTGATCCAGAAGTGCTAAAAAAATATAATTTATGTTTTAAAATAACATTTATTTCATGCTTAAACCTACAGTATGATATTATAACTTTGTTTTGGGCAGCAGCCAAGTAATATTTAAACATTATTTAAGTTTAATATTTAAACAATATTATTTTATTCAGTTTTTTCTGATCCTTTTGAAATTGATCCATAAAAGTATAATAATGTTTGAAAATAACATTTTTTAAATTTCAATATTTTCTTTTAACTACACTCTAAAAAAAATGCTGGGTTGTTTCAACCTACGCTTGGGTCAAATATGGACAAACCCCACCGTTGGGTTTAAAAATTTAAACCAATGGTTTGTTTTGTATATTTGACCCAAATGTAGGTTGAAACAACCCAGCATTTTTTAGACTGTACACAGTATAATATCATATGTTAGCCAAATGTGTATAGAGAGTCTGGTCATATCCATAGATTAGAGTATGTATTTTTCAAAGCATCATCTGTGTCTCATATGAATTGTGTTCATGCCTCCTGGTTCATTTTAAATCTGTCACACTTCACCATCTGAAGAATCTGAGGAATTTATTACAGATCCTGTTACCTGTAACTGACGGTGTGTCAAAATACTAGAATCTAATCATAAAGTGCATCATTTAAGTGTATTAGCCTAAGTTTAAACACATATTATTTGTAAGTTTCTGACGCTTTTAAAGAAAAACAAAAGTCTTCAACAGGACAATGTCAAATAATAGAAAACAACAGGAAATTGTAAATTGTATTAAAGAAAAAAAATAAACTCATAAATCACGCCATAATACAAATACTTCCCATTTATGACCTGCAAACGAAAGATTTCAAAAGAATAATAAAAGTATTAGTGTTTAGAATAACGCACCCACCTGAAGGACGTGTTTAAATCAATCTCCCTGCTTTAGATCTTGTTTTTAAAACTGTTTGACAGTTCACTTCTACTCCATGTGTCCGTGTCCTTCTGCCCGTGCTTGTTGTGGGCACTGCTCGCCTCGCGCGCGTACGGGGGGGGCTTCTGTGTGCGAGGGCGCACGCAGCGAGTTTACGCACTGCAGTAATACCACAAGGGGCCGAGAGAGGGCGATGTAGGACAAGTGACATTTGTTGCTCCAGTCCCAAAAATAAACAGTATTTACATAGAATTACATAGAATAACTGGTAATGTACACATAACATTTCATTTTGTGTTCCCAAAAATGTTAATATCACATTTATTGTCCAAGCCCACAAAATAATACTAATAATTATTATAAAAATACATACATATACAGTTTTAACATTACACTACACATCATTTTTGTAACAGACTGCTTCATATCTTGCTGAAAATGTTTTTTTTTTAAATTTAGCACATAGAGTACCTCAGGGATGAGGTGTTTTTGTAGGCCAACCTGGAAGTTAGCGGCGCACGGGTTCCCTCGATCGAAAGCCTATGCATTTTTCTCATAGACTTTTGGAAAATCGCAAAAAATAAGCTCTGTGTTTAACAAAGGATTATGACACACGTTTTGTCTATCAAGATAATCTTTACAAGTTAACACAACATTTATACATTTTGAAGCCTAAATAAAGTCGTCAGATATAAAAAGCTAACGGACTACAGCGGACCAACGTCACCACCACCAAGCTTCCTCAAACTTTATTTAAAAAAAACAACTTTATTTAAAAACATGCTCGCTGATTATGATCTGCACTGTGTATGAATACTTATCCACTTTTTCATGAGAAATGCTGTCCAAATGTCCTGTTTGTCATGATGACGTCTAAAGTCCCCGCCAAAGGAAGTAGTCCCTTTTAGCAATTTGTTAGCAACCGCCGTTTTTAAGACACAATAAAGGTTTAAAAAATTACAAGCGTGTTATAACTGGTGTGTTTTATGTCATAGATCAAAACGTGAAAAATTTTTTTAGGCTTTGTTAACCACAGACCTTATTTCAGGTGATTTAGCAAAAACCCATTCAAAAAACCCATAGACTTTAGGGCGATGGAACCGGAAGCCCTAAAATGCTAACTCGCTTCCGGGTTTTGCCTACAAAAACACGTCATCCCTGAGGTACTCTATTCAGAGGTACATGAGGTAGCTTATGAATATATATCCATTGTGAGCGTCCAGTAGAATGACGTAATTAATATTCATGAGTCAAGTCTTCGCTGAATTCTGTAGTGATGCTATGATTATTTGCAGCAGCGCCCTCTGTTGGCAGAGGCGTCCAGACGGAGCGCAGACTCGCACTGATTGTCCTGCTGTGAGGCAAGTAACCTGAGACACAGACAGAATTAAATTAAATTATTATTGTTTTGTCAATTAAATATATGTTTAGGCAATAAATACACAGTGATTTGATTTAATTTTATTTACTGCAGTGGAAAAAGACGTCATCTATGACCACAGAATTTGAAATAATGCTTTAATCCAGTTTCACACCTGGTTAGGTGGTTCATGGCCTCTTCCACCTGGTGTCCACTCTTAGCACTGCATTCATAGAACTCAGCCTGGTACTGCTGTCAACACAAACCACATCAAAACTCCTTATACAAACACTGACTCAGGCAAATGACTGAGATCAGTGGGAAATGATGAGCGGGTCATTCATCACCTCCGCCAGTCTGCGGCCTTGTGCTCCAGTCACCTCCCGCCTGTCTGCGCTCGCCAGGTCTGTCTTATTGCCTAGCAACATCAGACACGCCCCCTCAGACATCTTTTCCTGCCAGTCACACACACAGAATGACACTTTATCTAATCCCATAAACCAATCACAGAGACATACACAGTCAACATAAACAGATTACAGCACATTCAAAATACACTCTATTTCTAATTTCACAACAAACCTTCAATCAAATTTATACACTGACGTGTATGCAAAGCAGCGTAAGCAAACCTTTTGCATACAAATGCTGCTGTACTGTATTATATAACCAGCCCAGGCAATTTATATCTCCACCTGTGAGGGTTTGCCCCAGATTCAAAACACTTTTTTTATTTGACCCATTTGTGAATGCTCAATATTGAGCAAAGTAGGATAATCATAAAATATAAATTATAATATATTATAATATATATATATAGATATGTAACTGATCACAAAACATCATATTATGGTTTTTGAGTCACGGATCGGATCAGCAAAAAATAAATAAATAAAATACAAATAAAAATGGGGGGTTTTAAGACAAATGTAACTTTGCTTAACATTTAAAACACTAACCCCCGGTTTCACAGACAAGGCTTAAGCTATTCCTAGACTAAAATGTATGTTTGAGCTGTTGTAACTGAAAGCAACTTGCACTGACATATCTTAAAATATGTCAGTGTCATTGTTTTATCTCAAGATGCACACCAGTAATGTGTTTTTCTAGTGAAAGTTTATAAAAGCTATGCCTTAATTGAACTAAGGCCTAATCCTGGTTTAGGCTAAGCCCTGTCTGTGAAACTGGGCCTATGTACTTTGATACCACAGCAAAAACTCATAACTAATAAAGTTCAAACATCATTAAAGACAAGTGAACAGATGGTAAAAATAAGAATACACGAATTAAAACAGAGATAAATACTAACAGTTACAAATAAAGTTAGGTCTAGCAGTAGTATTCATGTACAGAAATGTGATAATATAAATATAATTGTAATTACACTGTTTGCATAGTGTTCACTGTATAAATTAAATATAGATTAATCATTGTTAAAGTTGTTTTGTTGTTTGACAATTAATGACACTAAATGCACGGAACCAATGTACGAATGCACGGAGCCAATATGATGAAACACATCCGATTTCTTTCTCATGTTATCTCAACTGTTTAGGTTCACTTAAGACTTTATAACCGACTGTATACAAGAATACTTGTCGAGACGGGGATTTTGAGATCATTTTGTGTGTATATGTCCGTTCAAGCTCAAGGAGTCGTGAAACAGAGCTTGATTATGTGTTCGCGCGCATTCTGAAAGGCGCCTCTGTGAGCACAGAAAACAACGTGCGATTGCGAAATTTGCCGCTTCTTGCATTTGAATTGTTTAAAAACGTTTGAGTGTTTTACATTGGTAAGACTAAGAAACAAGTGAAAATAATAAACTTTCACTATATAATGGCTAAATGCAGTTAATCCGCGAATCACATGCGTTCCAAACCGTGGGGCCTGGTTCGTACGGATCAACCGCGATCCGTTACACCCCCCACACACCTGATTCTTGAATCAAGCTAACCTCACCTGCACCTGGTCCAACCAATGGCGGACAGCCGTGAACGACGTCTCATGTGTGACATCATACATAGCGATGATTCCATCCGCCCTGCGAAAGTACTGCTGCGTGACGCTGTGGAACCTGATGGGAGCGACATGGAGGTAAATAAAGCTTCTTCAAGGGTTTTTTTAGGCAGGGTTGCCAGGTCTGCGTAACAAAACCAGACCAATGGCCAATCAAAAACAGTTCAAAAGTAGCCCAGACTAAAGCCCAACTGTCAAAACTCTAAATTGCCACTCTAATACCTAAAATACATATTTTACAGTCACTGTTGTGCGTTATATATATGGAGGTTCATTTCCGCCACATTAGAAAAAAAATAATGTTTTGGTAAATCTTAATTATTACATAAAAAGTCATAATTACAACATAAAAAGTCAAATGACTACTGAACGAATTATGAATTTCGAATAAATTATGAATACTGAGTTTCGACTTTTTATAATTTTGACTGTCGTAATGATGAAAAAGTCAAAATTATGAGAAAGTCGAAATTATGACATGCTAAGACAATTATGAGATAAAAAGTTGACTTATAAAGTCATAATTTTGACTTTTTATCTCATAATTTCGATTTAGTATGTCATAATTTCTACTTTTTCCGTCATAACTGAGTTTTTATGTCATAATTTCGAATTTTCATCTTAATAGTGTCATAACTTCGATTTTTTTTCATCTCATAAATATGACTTACTATGTCATAATTTCGAATTTTCATCTCATAATTATGATTTTCAAAAGCATGATTTTTTTATCTGGTGGAAATGGGCTTCCATAGTTATAAACAATTTCAAGTTGAAAATTTAGTATCATAGTATTATATACTATATAGTAGAATTAATATTATATATTATATAGTTGTATACTATATAGTAATCATAAACGCACAATGTTTTCATAAAGAAACTCAATGGAGCTCAAAAGCTTTAAGACAACTTAATCATTGGTAGAATATAAAATATTTCAGTCCAATATATCATTAATGCAATATGTCAACCTTTAACCAGCGATGGAAAAATAACCCGTGGCAACAGTTGGTAAAGGTTCAGCCTAGAACCCTAATCTAACAAGAAACATTTTAGTGAGATTCATTTTGCATTGTAGCTTCTTTAAATCACTGTATTTGGTTCTATAAAGCCCTTTCTGGGACATTTGACCTCTCCTGTCCTGCGGTGTCCCACAGCTGCAGAGCGACTGGTGTGGAATCAAGCATCACGCTCCTAACCTGAAAATCCACTCCTGTCTATCAAACATCACGTGACTTGTCAGTACATAAAAGGCATTAACATTAAGTGAGAGCATAATTAGGCATAAATCCACCGTCTCACCCACAGTTGAGGCCATGTTGTTGGGGAAGTGACCGCTGCAGTAGTAATGGATGAACGAGCTCTTTCCCACCGCGGAGTTTCCTAAAAACACCACCTTAAACACACGCTGAGGATCACACGTTACGCTCTGGAGGAGGAAGTAGAAAGAACATTTTACTGGAAAGTCAAATTTGATTTACTGATAAGATCAAGAATTAAGCTCAACATGGTTTGTTGTGTTTGGTTGTGTTCTGTACCTTCTTAAACAGTACAGAATCTGCTATCATGCAAATATCCGAGGTTCATCTCACATACACAGAAATAAGCATTTGTGAAATCTCTCTTTACAGCAAAAACAAATACATACCGTGGTTTTCTCTGATTGGCATGTAGTTGCATCTTCTCTCTGTTCAGCTATAGAAAGTCTCTTTGGACTTGAATCTGTTAGCGAGGTGTCTGAATCCTCTGCTTCGTCATATGATGTTTCCATCAGCTGCCTTTAATTAAAATTGATCAAAATTATTTCAATGCGACTAAAGCCCAAAGTATAGTTACATTTTTACGCATACACAAGGGTCAGCGTACAGTGCACGTGACTTGAATTTCGTCATCAGAAGAGTACGCACACCTCCGGATTTTTGTAACCACGTGTGCTTGTACGGGCAGGTCGCATATGCGCATTAAATTTTTTTTTTTGCAGTAATTAGTTTATCCACAAGGTGGCAAACCGTGCCCTGGAGGCGTTGATTCGTCAAAGAAAACCTGCATAAACAGAACAGACCGGAACGCATGCAAGCTACAGTGACAATGGAGGCTTACACAGACGAGAGATTGCAGTATTGGGAAAAACAAATATGGAAAAATAATTATGGATAATAATTTGATCCCACTAATCACTAAAGATTTTGACTGAAAATTGCAAATGAAGTGTACATTTGCAATTGAAATTATGGCACATACACCGATCAGGCATAACATTATGACCACCTTCTTAATATTGTGTTGGTCCTCCTTTTGCTGCCAAAACAGCCCTGACCCGTCGAGGCATGGACTCCATTAGACCCCTGAAGGTGTGCTGTGGTATCTTCACCAAGATGTTAGCAGCAGATCCTTTAAGTCCTGTAAGTTGCGAGGTAGGGCCTCCATGGATTGGACTTGTTTGTTCAGCACATCCCACAGATGCTCGATTGGATTGAGATCTGGGGAATTTGGAGGCCAAGTCAACAACGCAAACTCGTTGTTGTGCTCCTCAAACCATTCCTGAACCATTTTTTGCTTTGTGGCAGGGCGCATTATCCTGCTGAAAGAGTCCACAGCCACCAGGGGATACCGTCTCCATGAAAGGGTGTACATGGTCTGCAACAATGCTTAGGTAGGTGATACGTGTCAAAGTAACATCCACATGGATGGCAGGACCCAAGGTTTCCCAGCAGAACATTGCCCAAAGCATCACACTGCCTCAGCTGGCTTGCCTTCTTCCTATAGTGCATCCTGGTGCCATGTGTTCCCCAGGTAAGCGACGCACGCGTACCCAGCCATCAACGTGATGTAAAAGAAAACGTGATTCATCAGACCAGGCCACCTTCTTCCATTGCTCCGTGGTCCAGTTCTTATGTTCACGTGCCCAATGTTGGCACTTTCGGTGGTGGACAGGGGTCAGCATGGGCACCCTGACTGGTTTGCGGCTATGCAGCTCCATACACAACAAACTGAGATGCACTGTGTATTCTGACACCTTTCTATCAGAACCAGCATTAACTTCTTGAGCAATTTGAGCTACAGTAGCTCATCTGTTGGATCGGACCACACGGGCCAGCCTTCGCTCTCCACGTGCATCAATGAGCCTTGGCCGCCCATGACCCTGTCGCCGGTTCACCACTGTTCCTTCCTTGGACCACTTTTGATAGATACTGACCACTGCAGACCGGGAACACCCCACAAGAGCTGCAGTTTTGGAGATGCTCTGACCCAGTCCTCTAGACATCACAATTTGGCCCTTGTCAAACTCGCTCAAATCCTTACGCTTGCCCATTTTCCTGCTTATAACACATCAACTTTGAGGACAAAATGTTCACTTGCTGCCTAATATATATAACAGGTGCCGTGATGAAGAGATAATCAGTGTTATTCACTTCACCTGTCAGTGGTCATGTTATGCCTGATCGGTGTATTATATAGCATTATATTTAAACTGTTTGATAGATAGTTGCATAGATAGTTAGTAACCCACCTCTTTGCTGATTTCCTTGGTGGGAAATAGTTGCCCAGTATGGATTCCTTCCTCTGCAAAGGGTTCTGCACTTGCGCTGTCTGAGGAACAGTTGATGAGATATGAGAGAAATTTTAGCTTGGGTTTTAAATTGAGAATGTAGAATGTTTTGAATGACGTAAGAAAAATCGACTAAAAATATTAGTCTCCCAGAGCAAAGTAATTAATGCAAAAATGGGTTCAGGTAAGGTGCTTGTATTTTTTTAATAAGAAAATCTGTTAAGTCCATTGTTTGACATTGGTCGGCAATGGTTGTGAAATGACAGCACTCGTGTGTATGTGTATGAATGTAAATCACCCAGAATAATGACAAGAATCAAGACAAATAAACATTTTTATTGTTCACCGTCATGATGATTGACAACATATCCATTTTGTTCAACTTAATAAATCTTCACATAATCTACATTTTGTTCTTTTTGCGTCAATCAGAGACCAAACACATAAACTGTCATTGGACAGAACTGCTCATTTCAAAAGAAACTACCAAACAAAACTGTGCTAAATGACAAATATGAAATACGATAAGAGTTAATGAGGTAAAGTGCCCTGTTTCAAGGCCCTGAAATTTAAATGGTAAATTAAGTGTTATTTATGCTCCCTTTCTATTTTTTGACTTTCTTTGTAAAAAAAAAAAAGAAAAAAAAAGGTGGGGGGCATTAAGGCTCTTCTGAAGCAGAAATTTACCATGCGGAAGGTTCTTTTGGAATCACACTTGTTTCTGTAACAGACCAAACAAGAAACAATCTTTCTCCAAATGTGAGCGGTTTCAGTGGAGAATTGGCTAAATTCCATATTCACAGCCTCAAATGTTCCACAGGAGGTCTTCTCGGAGTCGTATGCGCTGTGACGCGTTAATCCGTACAAAGTTTCCTTCAAGTCATTTGTTGTTGTTCCTCTAAGAGGCTGATGAATGGAACAGGCTCTCCCGAGAATAACAAACAGAGCTGCACCTGGAAAATGTGAATATTCCAGAAGAGGGTGTGGCCGGCATCATCCGGAAGCTTTCGAATTCCTGAGGGAACATGGGCTCACGGAAACCCAGAGAAATACATCCAGCTGAATGGATCCGTTCACATTTTAGCTGCACCGTGAGTAATGTTACATGGACATAAGGCAGGGTTAATACGGGTAAATAGAACGCGCCCACGGCGAGAAGGCGTGCACACA
The DNA here is from genome assembly GCA_039654765.1 of Mylopharyngodon piceus. Classification (NCBI taxonomy): domain Eukaryota; kingdom Metazoa; phylum Chordata; class Actinopteri; order Cypriniformes; family Xenocyprididae; genus Mylopharyngodon; species Mylopharyngodon piceus. Next base: position 17,780,085 of record CM077459.1, on the reverse strand, counting down.
GCGGCATGGTGGGTAATGGGTGGGGGACGTGAAGGGGTGTTTTTGACTAACCATCTTCTGTGTCTGATGGGCATCTTTATCATCCCGAAGACGCTTGTTCATGTCCCTAAAAGAGAAAGAGAAAGTGAGAACAACAGTTACATTTTTAAGATAAAGCTCCTACTCACAGGACTTCTACAGCCTCAGAATGTAGATAACAAATGTTGTTATCAACAAAATGGACTAATGACTGATCAACCATCCTAAACCTGCATCTGTTCGTTTTGTGTTTTGATTGGTCAATTCTTATGGCCTTATCTTTCAGATAAGAAAAATTCGCACACGCCTACACTTGAACACTTGAACTCATCACGCTGCACACTAAAGGTGAGACCAGGTCAGTCGGGTCTTCTTACCTGAGCAGGTCCAGCTGTCTCATGAGGCTTTCCCGTTCCTTCTGCATGTTTCGGGACACTTTCAGGACTTCTCTGTAGTGACAGAGAATCAAACAGTGAGATGTGAAAAATACACAAGCGTATCAGCAGGAAATAGCAGATTATGTTTGTTTGCTCACTACTTTTTAGGGGTTCAAGCCCGTAGCGCTGAAACCCTATTGTAACTGTTAAAATTTCCCAAGGATCAGTATTCTCCCATAAAAGTGATTGGGCAGACCAAACCGTAAGTCGTAGAGACTTGAAACTTTGAGGACTGGTAGTACTCACATCATCTACAACGTCAACAAGGCTCGCCCCGATCGGCCTGACAGGGGCGCTACAGCGGTCAAAAGTATTAAATGGCTCAAAACTCCTAAAGCGTTAGGCCTAGGCTCTTATGTCGTTGGAATCCTTGGCTCAAGACGGACAAGATGCATGTCTCCGAAATTTTCAGGTATTTTGGATTTTTTGAAAAACGTACTTTTGCAAACTAGTCCTAGGTTTTGACCGGATCGGAACCAAACCAGTGCAGTGAGATTCTCTGGAGTCTGATTGTTAATAGTTATCAAAAAAAAAAAAAAGTTGAAATTTCGATTCATGGTTCCTAAGGGCTGCCAAAACTTTTGAAGTGGGTGGACCCACTTTTACTAAAATGGCTATAACTTGTGAACGGGATGAGATATTTTCACCAAACTCAGCACACCTATGAAAGAGCTCATTCTGTGGTCGTGTGAAAAAGGATGCGGCAACTGGCCACATGATTGCGCTATAACAGGGAGAAAAACATGAAAATGGCTATAACTACTTCACCGTTGGTCTGATTGACTTGAAAATTGGCATGCAGTGTCTTCATCCGATGTGCCATGATTATCTTTGAGGACACTGACGCATCTCAAAAAACTGAGGCCGATCGGAACAAAACTGGCTGGGCCTGTTTGACTCATGACCCTAGAGGCCTGTGAGAAATTCGAAAGAAATGTGTTTTTCGTGTTTTTCAAGTGCACAAAAGGTCGTGTATTGCACGATTTTTCGCGCATACCCACAACATTCGCACCACATGGTAGAACTCATTCTGAGCAACTTTGCCTCTAGGACCGCCACTGCCCACCCAATCGTTCGTTAAATATTGGAGATTATTTCAAAAAACAACTTTGGCAAACTAGTCCTAGGTTTTTGGCTCAAACTCGATAACTGTTAAAAAGCTTTATAAATCATAAATTTCCTATGGCAAATTGCCTGTATTGGCTGTAAATAGTCTGTTCCATCTATGATCAAGATGGTTACAGGCTTGCTAATTAAAACTATACTTTTTTACGCATGTGCTTAAAGGGCTTAAAGCGCTTGAACCCTGATAATTGCTGCTCACAGCTTATTATTACACTCTTAAAACAAAAGGTTCTTTTTTGGTATTGATGATCATCCATGGAATCTTTCCATTGCACAAAACGTTCTTTATAGTGGAAAAAGGATCCTTAGATTATTAAAATGTTCTTCATACTAAGAAAACACTAAGTTCTTTTTAGAATGTTCCCTGAAAGGTTCTTTGGGGAACCAAAAATGGTTCTTCTATGGCATCACTGCAAATAAAAAACCCTTAAGAGTGTAGTAGTAGTAGTAATAGTAATAATGCAAACAATGCATTTTCATACAGTAAGTAACACTCGTTAAAAGCCACCTCTCTTTGCCCCTCTGCTGTTGTTTGATGGTGTTCTGTAGTTGTTGCAGTTGGCTCAGAGCATGTTGAAGCTCCTCTCGGCTCTGGTCAAGTTGATCCTGCAGTTGCTGGTTGACATTGTGCAGTCGTCGGTTCTCCCCACGAGCGTCAGCCTGATCACTGCTCAGAGTGTTGATCCTGCTCTCCAACTACACACACACACACACACAGGTGGGTTGAGACAGACCTCCAGCAGGTTTAATAAATCAAACATGTTGGCGAGTGAATGAGGAGTCTGTACTTCTCTCTGTTTGGTGAGTGTGAACTCAAGCTCTTGTTCTCGTGTCCTCAGTTCCTGTAGTAACTGCTCTTTCTTGTCTCCCTGCCTCATGCTGTCCTTCATCACAGAACAGACCAACATCACCACCATCATCCACATCACCAAAATCACATTACCATCATCTATATTATTACCATCATTACTGCCCTTTATGAATATCAATACATTGCCATCAGCATCACTTCGTCACCTTCTTTATAACCATCACCATCACATCAGTGTTATCAAAATAATCACCATGAACAATACAATAAATCACCATGATAATCATCAATATTACTATCACTGTCATCAGTCACCATTACTATCATAATCACCATGAACTAACTATAAGATTATCAACATCATAATCACCATTATCACCACTGGTATCATAATCACCAGAAACAATATTATTATCACCATCATTATCATAATCACCAGGAACAATATCATAACAAAACCATCATCAATATCATTATAATAATCTGCATCATTAATACCACCATAATTGTCATCACCATTACTATCATAATTACCATGAACAATATTATTACAACATCATAAGCACCATGAACATTATGATCCCATCATAACAATCATAATCAATATCATTATAATAATCACCATTACCATTATTATCCTAATCACCATGAACAATATGATTACCAACATCATAAGCACTATGAACATTATCATAACAATCATAATCAATATCATTATAATAATCACCATCACCATTATCATAATCACCATGAACAATATGATTACCAAAATCATAAGCACTATGAACATTATCTCCATCATAACAATCATAATCAATATCATTATAATAATCACCATCACCATTATTATCATAATCACCATGAACAATATGATTACCAAAATCATAAGCACTATGAACATTATCTCCATCATAACAATCATAACCAATATCATTATAAGAATCACCATCACCATTATTATCATAATCACCATGAACAATATTACCAACATCATAAGCACCATGAACATTATTATCCCCATCATAACAATCATAATCAACATAATTATAATAATCACCATTATTATCATAATCACCATGAACAATATTATCTCCATCATAACAATCATAATCAATTTCATTATAACCATCACCATTATTATCATAATCACCATGAACATCATGATTACCAACATCATAAGCACCAAGAACATTGTTATCTCCATCATAATCAATATCATTATAATAATCACCATCATCAATACCACCATTTATTATCATCAGAATCACCATGAACAATATTTCCTCTACTAATATTGTTCTCTAAATAAAATAACCACAGTTCTCATGCTAAATGTATGTCACACGGCTTAAACCTGTACTTCATATTTATACTGTGTGTGTATTTACCAGAGCTTGTCGTTTCTCTCTCTCTTCTTTTAACTGAGTCTCCATGTCTTCATACATGGACCGAATCACTCTGTCATGATCTTCCTCTCTCCTGTAGGACATTTAAACACTCAAAACACTTCCTTTACCTCAAGACAGAAAATGGACGTTTAATTTACAACAGGTGCAAGGCTGCATCCGAAATCGCATACTTCCCTACTATATAGTAGGTGAAAAACAGTATGTGACAAAAGAAGTGTGTCTGAATTCACAGTACTCATAAAAGAGTATGTCAAAAAGTACCCGGATGACCTACTACTTCAGACGAGATTCTGAAGTGTGCATACGATGGACACTATTATCCCATGAGGCCACGGGAGAGGATTTGTGAATGGCAGTGAAGCAACGCAACTGACGCTGGTAGGTCACATGATAATGACAACATGGCGGATGTAGTACGTCAGAATTACACTCATACTATATAGAACGTACATTTTTAGCGGTCACAAAGTAATTACTTATTCAAAATAAGCACCTACTCAAGAGAGTATGCGATTTCGGACGCAGCCGAAGAGTGCAATGGGGCCCCAGGACCCGAATGAGGGCTGACCTGCGCAATGCCTGTTCTAAATTGTCTCTCTCTTTGAGTGCGTCCTGAAGATGAGAGACAGTGTAGGAAAGAACCTCCTCCAAAACACCCAGCAGCTCAGGTTTGTCCCTCTGGAGCTCACCCCAGAGAGTACACAACTCCCACTGACTAACAAAAAAATCAAATCATATTTAAAACAACTAAAAGCTAAACATCAGACTTTCGGTAGATGTAGATTGAAAGCCCAGAAACCTTAACCCAAATGTGTACAATAACAGCATGTTAGCTTTTTTAAGCCAGTATTGATTTAAACATCAAACATACAAGCATAGTTTACTTGTTACACATCTTATCTGTTACACGGTAGTGACCACAGCTGTGTGTATTTACTCACTCTTTGAAGAGTTTATCAGCTCCCAGCTCCATGAGGATGTGTGTGAATCGGATCTCTGTCGGCTCTACTCGCTCCTCCCCGACTATCTGTCCTTCTCCGCTCCTCGTTCTCTCCTCCGGCCCGCAACCAACAAGCTCTCCTTATTTAGAGATTTTAATTAAGGCTTATATCTTTATGCATACTACACATAGTATACTATACTGCATACTACTTTTTAAAATAGTATGCGAAATGGTACGCAATATGTAATGAAACATTTCAACACATGAAATCGGTGTTGCATGTTTAATTTTTATTGTGAACTAAAACTAAATAAAAATTTTTAGTAATTGAAAAAAGCTGAAATAAAATAAATTATAAATATTAGATGAAAAACTTGAAAAATGTTGCCTTTACTACTAGCTGAAATAAATGAAGTTGAAGCTCAAGATTACTAAAAAAATGAAAATTTAAATTTTTATTAGTTTATACATATATTATATATATATATAAACTATATATATATATAGTATATTCAATATTTTAATATTTTTTTAATTAAGAAATAGAATAATAGAAATAATAAAAAACGTATAAATTATTAAAAAATAAAATCATTTGTAAGATTATAATTTTAATTAATTTTTAAAAATAATTTATACATTTTATATATATATATATATATATATACTTTATAAAAAATAAATGCACTTTTTTTTTAAATAAATATTTTAATAGTCATACACACTAACCTAGGCCCATGTGGAACTCGAGGGGTGTAAGGTAACCATTTTTGTCTCTGTCCAAACTCTCAAACACTGATTCCAACTGCTCAGGAGACAGAGGAAGCTCTTGCTGTAGCCACTGGTGGATTTAAACATGATTAGACACATTAAACAGAGTTAAGAGCACTTAAAAGCATTATCAATATGGTCACTGATATATCGTACATCCCTACTAAAACTTGGTACAGCTTTGGAACTATAAAAGGAATCATATAATGTCGATTTACGCCACCACCCTGTCCTGTCTCACCTGCATGTCTCTCTTTGTGATGAATCCCTTCCCCTCTTTATCACAGAGCTCAAAGAGCTCTTTAGCTTTGCTCATTCTGTCCTGTCTGTCTGAGCCAGGAGAGGGCACTTCGCTGGACGACTGTAACCTCGACTTTCGACCCGGCAAGGGGCTCCGCAGTCTGGATCTGGGGGACATCTGACCACTGCCCGTCCCCTCCAACACCTCACCGTCCTTCAGCCAGCTGGACATGACTGCAGAAAGAGACGGAAAGCTTTCTTTAGTGTGTAATGCTGCTGTTTGAGCATGAAAAGTCCCAAAGCACAAAGTCCCTCCAGCAGGAGTTCTTCTCTATATCAGTGTCACTGTTTCTGAACTCCCTGAAACGCCCCCATTGTAGTCTTGAGTTTTCTTCCAGGTATGAACATGTCACAATGTTCCTCATTTACATAATCCCCGCCCATGGGGAATAAAGGGGCGGGGCCTGGTTGAGTTAGTAGTGTGTTGAAACTGGCGGTTATGGTACAATTCACAAACACACTTGAAGTGGTTGACCAATCAAAACACACTGCTCCAGCCGACCAATCAGAGCACATTGTGCTTTTCAGAAGGAGGGGCTTAATAGAGACAGGAACTAAACAGAGCGTTACTGACAGACTGGGAAGAGAGGAGCTGCAACAATGGAGAATATGAGAAAAATAATGCTTTTTTTTTACATTCAAGAATGAAAACCATGCCAAAAAACAAAATCAAAACTTTAGAAAAAGGGCATTATAAGATAAGGAGCTTGTAAGAAATGTTGCTAACATGGTCAAACAATGATAAGAAAACAGTCATATCTCATAGTTCTTGTCCTAATCAGCCACAAGTGTGACGAGTAACATAAAACAAGACATTTTGTTGGTTGCTTAGTCTATATTTTTGTTCTGTCATGCTCACAGTGAAATCTCATTAGTCCAAAATCCTTCTCCAAATACCTGTACAGTAGACATATAAACTATAAAAACTGTAAAACTATAAATAAATATTGCTTTTCATCTTTAATAAGGATGGAAAAAGGATGGTGTTGGGTCACAACTGGTTAGAACATTAACCTTGCATTCAGCTAATGTTGCATTATTATTATTGCACTTTAAACGGCAATTTGGTCCGAGGTTAAACGCTGACTTTAGTTAATCGGTTTAAGTCAGATTTATTAGTGGAATATGCTGAGGGCGGCTGAAATATTCTAACATATCCTCAAATAAACATTAACCAGGATGTTAAACAGTCCTTTAAACAGGTGCCATGCTGTTTTCTGACCTGAGACGCTCGATACTGTATGGCACACACCATATCTAAATGACATCTGTGTTTGTCTGATATTATGCAGCAGTTGCGATCACACGAATGGTTTTGTGATTTGGTAGCTAAAGAAAACAGAACTCCTCCCTCAGTAAATGTCCAGCCTGTCTGAGTGACCTGCTCCACATTTCTAAGAGCTCAGAGAAATTCACAGGATATAGGCCAAAAACTGATACCAGTGCTAACAGAATCAGTTATTTTAATATTATTTATATACTATTATAATATGTATTCATATTATTAACATAACATATATTTAGTTCAGTCATGAAACTCTAAAGCCTGAGGCTGATCAGTCCTTTACATGCAATCTGCAAGCAATTGCATCATTACCGCATGGCACAAGCTAATTGGCCTCTGCTGACCCTGCAGCCAATGAGATTGCTTGCTCAATATTTAAAGGGATAGTTCACCCAAAAATGAAAATTCTGTCATCATTTACTCACCCTCATGTCATTCCAAACCTGCTGAACACAAAATAAAATATTTTGAAGAATATGAATTTAATGGGCCCCACTGACTTCCATAGTATGAAAGAAACCCCAAAGAAATTCATACAGGTTTGAGGGTGAGTAACTTGAGGGTGAGTAAATGATGACAGAATTTTCATTTTTGGGTGAACTATCCCTTTAAATAGTCTGGTTTAGTGTTTGCTGTAAGCTATTCCTGCACTGCGCTATCAGAGTTCCTCTGAACCCCTCCACCTCCCCAGCTCCACCTGCCTAGATCTCCTACGGGATTTATGTAGGTCTATTTATGCAGCAGCAGCATTTCTTACATACTCACAGCAGCGTTTCTAGTCCGCTAAGACCAAATACATTAACACTGCCATATTCAATAACATACTAAAACTATTTCGAGAGTTGTCATGATTGAATGATTGGAATACACACACACACACACACACACACTGATAACACATTTACATGACATGTTAAAGGAACACTCCACTTTTTTTGAAAATAGGCTCATTTTCCAACTCCCCTAGAGTTAAACAGTTGAGTTTTACCTTTTTCGAATCCATTCAGCCGATCTCCGGGTCTGGCGGTACCACTTTTAGCATAGCTTAGCATAGTTCATTGAATCTGATTAGACCGTTAGCATCTCGCTCAAAAATGACCAAAGAGTTTCTTGACTCTTCTGTAGTTACATCGTGTACTAAGACCGATGGAAAATGAAAAGTTGCGATTTTCTAGGCTGATATGGTTAGGAACTATACTGTCATTCCGGCGTAATAATCAAGGAACTTTGCTGCCGTACCATGGGTGCAGCAGACGCAATGATATTATGCAGTGTCTCTCACAAATGTCTCCATGGTTGCAAGGCACACTCCCTGTGCAAACGGGGTCACAGGCGCTGCGTAATATCATTGCGCCTGCTGCACCCATGGTACGGCAGCAAAGTTCCTTGATTATTACGCCGGATGAGAGTATAGTTCCTAGCCTTATCAGCCTAGAAAATCGCAACTTTTCATTTTCCGTCGGTCTTAGTACACGACGTAACTACAGAAGAGTCAAGTTTTAAATAGGAAAAATATCAAAACTCTTTGGTCATTTTTGTGCGAGATGCTAACGGTCTAATCAGATTCAATGAACTATGCTAAGCTATGCTAAAAGTGGTACCGCCAGACCCGGAGATCGGCTGAATGGATTCGAAAACGGTAAAACTCAACTGTTTAACTCTAGTGGAGTTGGAAAATGAGCCTATTTTCAAAAAAAGTGGAGTGTTCCTTTAATTCAAGAATCAGTTGATATAAGAATCAGTTATCACCTAATTTTAAAATTGCCAGGTATTGCCTGATATATTATCCTGTCACTCCTTATCTGTTGACCTGGCTGTTGGTAGACTTCAAAACTGACACATTTGTGTTTATCAAAGATTATAATCTTATAATAATCTCAAAATGGCCAAATAATTTTCAGTCCCTCTGCCTCAACGATAGGTTACATAATCAGCAGGCTGGTGGGAAACATTGCAGCAACAAAGCACATGGGAATTTCACATGAATATATGGATGTGGCATTATGATTTAGGCTTAGGACACTCCCTCCCATGCCATGAATAAATACGTCCACCTGCTACTGATGGTCATCTCTCAAATTACAATAAACATTTACTCATGTAGAAATCAAGTAACTCTCCAAACAAGGCACAATTTCATTTCTCTTTCCAGGATGTGCACCGCAAAACAGGATGAAGTCATGTGACAGGACTGTGAGAGGGAGTGTGTGAAAACAAAGTAAGATGCAAATGAAGACTTTAGCTCGGTTTACATAGACAAAGCTCTTACTCACAATCACGAGTTTATGATTCCCATGCGGATGAGGTCTGGACGCAGGGGAAATACCTCCAGACTAAATGACCACAGGTCGTATGCAACATGGAATATTTGCCTAATGAATTAATGGATTGGGTTGTGGTTGGAACAATAGCTCAGAGCGATGATGAGTGATTTGAATCAGTGATATCTGAGAAGCCGTATATGCACAGATCATATAAAACTGGCAAGAAGATAAAACAGGAGAGGACACAATCAAAAGGGCCCCAACAGCTAAATAAAACTTTTTCATGCAGTTACTTGAAGGAACATTTTGGTTGAACCTTATTTAGGTACAACATACAATATATAGATGGCCCCAATTTTAAGTGACACTTAAAAATGTTTGAAACGCGCAGCATTATTCAATGTGTTGATGTCATTTCAACTGAAACAGGAGGACAGGGCGGGACATATCGAACAGCTCCTCCCCTTTTTAAAAAATAGCCAGTAGCGTAAAATACAGCATTCTGTGCAGAATTCAAATGGGTCCGATATGTTTTATAGTCTGCGCCGACTCGTGCATATGATCAAAGACTATAGAATAACACAAGACGCGTCACTTGTATTGTTTTGAATGGGAGAAAGTGCAAAGCGCTATGGCGCCAATCGCCGATTTGTAAAGTCATCGCGTCACTGCAGCGGCCGTTAGAAGCTCCGGTTCCCATAGAAACAGTCAGACGCGCGCCTCCGAAATGCGCATGCGCATTAGCTTGATCCGCCCTGAAAAATACCGTTTTTTGTCATGATTCGAGCGTTTAGAAACAAAATTTATGAGAGAGTTGTTGTCAGATTTCATTGGTGATTTCAAATATGAAATTTAATCGAATTTGATGTTTCCCCATTCAAAGAGATAGGAGCTGCACTTGAATGCCCTAGAGGCGCTTCAAAGATGGCCGCCGAGTGAAATGACTTGTCTTAAAGGGACTTCGATATGATTCTCTCTGTGCTCTCGTGTCTCTGGACTGCAGTAAACTGTGCGGCGGTTCACGTGACACTAACGCGAAAACGGACTTCATTCGCCTCAATGGAAAGCATATTTACAATGTCTGAATCGTTCCCTATCCCCTATATAGTGCACTATGTGCCATTCACCATGTAGAAAATAGTAAATGTGTGAACAAGTGACCGATTTAGCCGCAGCTTCAGCTCTATTTATAATGTAGGGGGCGGGACGCATTAGATTCTAAAGCGCATTTGATTGGACAGAAAATCTGATGAGAAGCTGAAGTGCAGAGTGATGTCATCAAAATCGTTGATCCGTTTTGGTGGAAGTGAGAGCCTAAGTTTTGAATGCTTATATCTTCTAAATACAAATTTTGTCATTGTTTTGGAGCACACTAGCTTATAGATAACAATAGGCTAAGACTAAAATATTCATACAAAAAGCCAATGATTTTATGGCGACTTTAAATGTGTCTGTATCTGTGCTACAAAATGTTTTGTCACTTTCCAAATATTTATGAAATGTTTGCTTGGAAAGGGAGCTTGTGTTGTTCTAATGCAATAATTTTGCAATAAAATGCAATAAAAAAGACATTTTTTAGTGTGATTTAAATAAAAATCTTAGAGGGCCACTGTATTAATACAAAAAAAATTATGGCGATTTCGTGACTGAAGGTATGTGTGAATACACCAAAATATATGGGCACGGCATGTTTACACCTGCAATAAAGCCATAGAGGAATTGCAACACTGAAGGTCAAATAAACTTCCCAAGCTTTACAATTACACATGAAAATCACATGAGAGATAAAGTTTGACAGCCATATGTCAACTTCAGATAAGAAAACATAGTTTACACATGTATTTTTGTTTGCTCTGTGTTGAAGGAAATCATAGAATGAAAGTCAATATAAAATAAGTATTTTATCCTTCAGTCAATCAAACTGAAGGACAAACAAGCTCAAGTTCTGTAAGGCAAGTTAAATCATTAATTTGTTATGATGAAAATGCAAACCCACAAAGAAATAACTCAGATATGAGTTATTTATCAGATATGAGAACACGTGCAAGGATTCAGTTTCAGCACAATACATTAAAGTACATAAACATTTAACATCTTATAAATTGGTATATTGTCTACAGAATGAATGTGGACTCAAATACTTGAGCTTTATAAATAAATGTATTGTGATGAGACCATTGTAGTGATGGTGTTAGATGGTAGATTATGCCATATAGCATTTACTATGGTATTTAAAAGGCATTGCAATCTACTTAACATGGTATTTGCATAGTATATATGTTCAAAAACATGGTAATACCTTTGTAAATTAGATGAAAGGCATACATAATATCATTTAGATTTTATAAGTAAGTTTTACAAGACGTTGTCTATCACTTTAGACAGCAAATGTTGGTGTCATACATAATTTAAACCATATGTCAGCACTGCCAATGAACTTTTCATGCGTTAAGACAAACTAAACGAACTTAAAACTCAAGGAACTTGTATTAAATTGAATATATAATCAATTAAACTGTCATTTAAATAAATAAATAAATAAATAAATAAAATAAAGAAACATACCAGACCTGTGGTGCGATGTTGCTCGGGTGTGTAGCGTGTCACCTGCAAACGGCAGGTGTCTTATACAGACTGTGGAACACCGCCAGTGTCATCCAGCAGGGGGCGGTAGAGAATCAAGAGCATCAGAGTACCGTAATTCTCATAATAAATCCTCATTACTCTCTAAGTCCCGCCCACCAAACAGAACATTTACAGCATTTAGTAAGCAAAAAGCTTTAATTATTTAATAAATATATAAAATTTATTTAGTAAATGTGTATATATATATATATATATATATATGCAGTACTTTGTGCTTTATCCACATTCAAGTGTTGATAAAAAAAATGAAGCTAGAATAAAATTTTTAAAAACTGAAAGAGTTAAAGGTATTTCAAGTATAAAACTAATACCTAAATAGGAACATAGCAGTATACTTAAAGTGCAAAAATAATATACAGTCAAACCTAAATTTATTCAGACACCTTAAACATTTCATTCATTAATAGTTTATTCACTATAGTTTTAAAAAATGGTAATAAAATATGACAAGTTAAACTGTGTCAGAAAAAAATAATCTTAATTATGTCAGATAAAACTTAAGCAAAACATGATCATGAATAATTTTTGGTCCCAAATTTTTATCAATTTTACTGTATGAAGAATTTTTGGGTATAATATGTCACAGTTTATTTTGCCATCCTCACTTACATAAATGAACTATAGTGTCCTGCACCCACTAGTAAAAATATATCAAAAATTATATCTAGTGTCTGAATAATTTTTGGTTTGACTGTATAAATAGTAAAATATAAGTATTATGTTATGTTTACTTAAAGAAAACTTACAAATATACTTGCAGTATAAAACTACTAAACTAGGGTAGTTTACTGAGAGTAGGCCAATACGTAAAAGTGTACTTTTATAAACTAAAAAAAATGTAAACTACTAGTATACTTATAAGTTCACTTGTAGTACAGATGCAGTACAAATGAGAAACTTAAAGTTTACTACTGTTACACTTATAGTACACTTAAACATATACTTTTATATACTAAAAAGTGGGCCAATTTAGTCCCAAGCAGTATTGAAATAGTACACTTACAAGTTTACTACTAGTACATTGATATCAGTATACTTACTACATAAAGTATATTTAAAAATATACTTGAACATTACTTAAGTATACTTCATAAAATGAACTTGAAGTATACTTTTTTTCTCTCTTGACTGTAGCCACTGACTGTATCCACAAAGAATTTACAGAATGAGGATCATACAGGATAAAAAATATCAGATGCATGAATTAACACGTTTCTCCGGTCACCTTGTGTCAATATCACTTCATTTGCCTACTCTGAGTAAACTGAGTGAGAGTGAGTCAGATCAGATATCAAGACTTTATATCGGCACCTGCTGTACAAAATGATGAAATGAGATTTCTAAATACAGAGAGAGAATCACAGTTTAAAGGGTTAGTTCACCCAAAAATGAAAATAGTGTCATTAATTACTCACCCTCATGTCGTTCCACACCCGTAAGACCTTCGTTCATCTTCGGATCACAAATTAAGATATGAAATCCGATGGCTCAGTGAGGCCTGCATAGCCAGCAATGTTACTGCACCTCTCAAGATCCATAAAAGTACTAAAAACATATTTGAAACAGTTCATGTGAGTTCAGTGGTTCTATCTTAATATTATAAAGCGATAAGAATAATTTTTGTGCACCAAAAAAATATATATAACGACTTTTCAACAATATCTATATGGGCCGAGTTCAAAACACTGCTTCAGAGCTTTACGAATCGAATCAGTGAATCGGAGCGCCAAAGTCACGTGATTTCAGCAGTTTAGCCGTTTGATAGGAGTCACTAATTCAAAACAAAAGATTCATAAAGCTCAGAAGCTTCATGAAGCAGTGTTTTGAAATCAGCCCATATAGATATTGTTGAAAATATATATATATATTTTTTTGGTGCACAAAAATTATTCTTATCGCTTTATAATATTAAGATAGAACCACTGAACTCACATGAACTGTTTCAAATATGTTTTTAGTACCTTTATGGATCTTGAGAGGTGCAGTAATATTACTGTGAATGCAGCGGCCTCACTGAGCCATCGGATTTAATCAACAATATATTAATTTGTGTTCTGAAGATGAACGAAGGTCTTACGGGTGTGGAACGACATGAGGGTGAGTAATAAATGACATTATTTTAATTTTTGGGTGAACTAACCCTTTAAATGCTTACGAGTAATGAGTTTACACATACTCTTAGGACTAAAAAAATGACAAAAGAATGGGAATGTTGGGAATGAACATACCAGCGGATATTTTATGCAATTTAAAGTTTTTAATGTAGCCTAAAAATAGGTTCAAGTGATGCTGAATGTCAAGTTTCACCGTCAAGTGCAATTAATACCTAAAAAGGGTCGATTAATGCATCCAAAACACAAATGACTGTGATTTTAACGGTAAAAGACTGTAAAAATGCAACAGTTAATTGGTTTACTGAAAGTTTCTGTACTATATACGGTGAATAACTGTAATAGATCTAACGGTACATTTAATGTAATTTTAAGGTAAAATACCGTTAAATTTACAGATTTTGGAAGTGAAAAATAACGTCATTGTATAATTTACAGTGAAAAACCATAAATTGACATTCCCACAATTCCCTGCGTGACACTTCACATTTGATGTATTTTCGTTGTAATAACTCTGTTTCTTAGTTTTTCTTTTCTAATCAGTTATTGACATTAGGGTTTTATGTTACATCTAATGTTGTTAAATTAATGTTTATTGCATTTTTAAAATTTCATGTGTGTTACCATGATGGTGTTCAGTGTTTGTGTGAATGACACCTTCTATATATTAGTATTGTCCTTCTCGGCTTGTGGAAAAGCTGCTTGTGATGAACTTCATGTGACTCTCCTCACCACTGTGATTGGTGGTTGTCAGTGTATTACAAAGGTACAAAACAGATATTAGTACTTCATTAGGTTGGTAAATTAACATTATATCAGTTAATGAAATAAGTTTTTTTACTGTCAATTTAACAGAATTATTTTTTACGTTGCAACCGTATTTTTTACGGTAAAGCTCTGGCAACCACAGCTGCCGTTTTTTTACCGTAAATTTTACGAGACTTTTTTTTACAGTGAACCTTCTATAGTAATTAAAAACTGTACAGGCACAACGTGAACACTCACAACAGCCCAGCACGCAGGCGGATACTTTTTTGCATGTTCTTCTGAAAACCTATTTGATATGATTGGTATCATTCTGAATTGGTGGTTCGGGATGATGGGTAAACTTAGGCCCCGTCCACACGGAGACGAGTTTAGCTGTATACGCAAAAATTTTGTATCGTATAGGTGTTTCGTCCAGACAGATACGGCGTTTTCAGAAGGTGAAACCGCTATTTTTTGAAACCGGGTCCCAGAGTGGATAAATCTGAAAACGACGCCCTTGCGTTTTCGTGTGTACAGCCAATCCGTATATTTTGTGAAATGATGATGTCATCACCCTACGTGTCGACCCTAGTCAGCACAAAACAGCAACAACAACAACAATAGCGGACTACATGCCTGTGTTCGTGCTGCAGAAGCCACCGAGGCTAAAGCTTTATTAAAATAAAGCTTTATTTCTAAGCTTTACCAAAGTTTGTATAGACCTTATGCGCCAGAGAAACAAGCGCGCCGCCATCTTTATAAAATTGTCTTTGAACTTCCGTTTTGCGGTAGCTCTGTACATTTCTATGGCATCGCTGTCAAAGAATAATTAGCTGGTTAAGTGGATTTACTTGTTGTAGAGTTAATGAAAGTTATCATGAGCATTGTAATGTTTAAAGCAGATGTCTTAACAAATGTCAGTAGACCGGGAAGATTTTAAAACTAGCAGTTCATTCATAAATGTAAGGTCGCTGTGGAAATACAAACCGGAAGTCAAAAGACAACGAGCGCAACGCTGAAAAGGGGCGGGGCTACATACGGTCTATACAGCGCGCAAGGTTTATGCGCATGCTCCAAGTCTTATTCTTTGTTTTTAGTGTATCTCTATTGCAGAATTACAGCGCCACATACTGATCTGGCATGTATACTACATCGTTTTGAGTCGTTTCAGTGGTTTCGTGTGTACGCAGATATTTCTTGAGAGGAGGAAAAAAAAAAGATCTGGCTTCATGTGTATGTAGCCTTAGCCTACCTGCCAAATAAACATGAGGGGAGAGAGGAGTGTCTACTTCAGTTTGTGAGTAATCTGAGAATAAGTAATACCATTAAAACTATTTTGTGAGGTAACTTAAAAAATATAATTCGGAATTCATTTGATTTTCACAATGAACAACTTATATTTCAACGAAATATTAAAAAAACATTACTATCAACTGTAGTAAAATGTTGATATTGCCGAACAATTTTACTGATTTATTTCAGTTTAATTTACTGCAGTGCAGTGAGTGCGCTGCTGCTGTCTCCCCCTCGTGGTGAGCTAAGAAACAGACAATTTTCCTCAGCCACAGGCACCAATAACCTAAAACAAGCTCTTGAGAACAATACGTGCAGGTGTTCTTGACATGAATGAGTAATGCTTCTGGAAAATGGAGTTGTAGACAAAGAACAGGTTTAATTGCATTGTTCACATGCTACAGTTCAAAGTTTAAACCCCTGAAACTTGTTAAAGATATCTGATAGCACAAAGCATAATAGGACAAAGAAAAAATAGAGGATTAATGATTATTATTTAAGCCAAATTAGGTTGGAACATATATGATGCAATCAATTATTTCATTATCTAATTTTATCATATTTACATTGTCATTTTTTTCATCATGTGCATATATGCTCATTTATTATTATTATGTGAGAATAAGTTGAAGGGTGAGAGTGGAGTGCGGAGTAACATTCTTCTCTTTATCAGTTTCTACATCTTCAAGGGCACCGTTAAATCTCTTCCATGTATTACGGCTGTGTCTTTTTGACGTTTCTTAACTTAATTTCAAAGAAACTTGACACTCCATGATTGACCAGCTCTTGTTTTATCTGAAACAAAGATGTACAGACAGATCAAAATGTATTTTATTTCCATTGTACTCTATTGGTTAAGTCTGTTTAAAATGAGAAATAAAGATATAAAGATATCAGAGATATAATAATATTTTTTTACTCTGAGGCAGAAATTGGCTTCCATACAACAACTTTTGCGTGAAAAGTGTGACTTACTTGCTGTAAAACATTCTCAATGTTTCCACTCTGTGTCAGGTTTAAAAATGAACTCAATTTCATTTGAACTCCTATCACATTTTCTAAAAGGAAACACACAAATATATATCAGCGCCATACAAGCCAAACCAGAATATGTTCACGGTTAACACACAAGACATTCTGAGCAAAGCGACGAATCGACGAGTCACAATGGAAACGGACGCTAAGAAAAAGCGCGCCATTCTACTCCTTTCTTCTTATTTTGAAGAAAGCCTCCATTACTAATTCTAAAACGTCACGTTAGAACTAGCAACGAAGGAACATTGAGTCGCTTCATTGAAGCTTATTGTATTATATGTAGTGTAGAGTATAATGAGAGAGAGATCGACTAAATGAGTGCGCGCATCTAGCTGATATTCTTCTGGCCAATCTTATATTTATAATCACAAAATCCGTTTGAATGTCCGCTGAGGTTGCAGGGATTTCCCATGACAGCTGTAGTCAATGCATTTGTAATTTGCGTTTTATTGTTTACAACTTTGTTTCAGTCCCTTTCAATATAAAAGTGTTTGCTACTGTCTCACTCATAAAGACAGTCTTTGTATCAGCAGTACTGTCATGACCTTTAAATGTTAAAGGTCACGACGGTACAATTGACCGTTCGCAAAGACCCGCCCCCTTTAGTTACTGTTGCTACGTCCGAGAAGCCATGCCGCTCTCACACCACACATCCTGTTCTCACGCATTAAAAAAACATCGCGGAGCAAAGAGGATGACTGACAACACGTCGACATACAAGACAGAGCAGATTACTTTTGATATGAAAAAGTCTCAAATTTTGTCATTTTTAAAGAAATTTAAACAATAAAAACCGTTTTGTGGCTCTTTAATGTGTCGTGACAGATCGCTGTAGCGCCTCAGTTCAAGCGGCTCGTGAACCGATCATCTCTTCCTACTAGTTCATTTATAGCATCAAATAAACATGAATGAACATCAGAAGGAATGTTGTTTCAAACGCGGAAAGATGTCTGTACACACCATTTTTCAAGTTCAAGTCCACCGACGTTAATCTACTAACTCCCCTGAGTGCTTTGTCGAACAAAATGGCGGATTCGGCGTTATGATTGGTTAGATCGCCTGTCAATCAAACCCCCGGTGAAGGGTCAATTACAATAAGATGGGGAAAGTATGGCATTTTTGGAAGGGTTGCCAGGAAAAAGCTTCAGCACCACGTTTGGCGAAAACTAAACACAGCATATCAGCACAAACACTTCATACCAACTGTTCATCACGGTGGTGGAGGGTTGATGATATTTGGCTTGTTTTGAAGCCACAGGACATGGGCACCTTGCAGTCATTGAGTCGACCATGAACTCCTCTGTATACCAAAGTATTCTAGAGTCAAATGTAAAGCCATCTGTCTGACAGCTAACGCTTGGCCGAAATTGGACCATGCAATACATACACACACAGTATATATATATATATATATATATATATATATATATAAACTGATAATAGTATCACATCATTTTGATGAAAGTCCTACCTGTTCCTGTTCCGTTGTTCACAAGAAAGGCCCAACGACCTGGAACATTTACGTTACTCATGCTCTTGAGGTTTGGGATGTAGTTGCCATCATATCCATAATGAATGACATAGTAGTCAGTGGAGTTTACTGTGTCATATCCAGCCTATTAAAACCATGAAAAATGAATGTTATGTATAGATACAGAGCCAGTATAAAATATTATTTCAATCCTGTGATGTTTGTTTTACCTCCACTGGAAAATATGTCCCAGCACAGTCACCATAATTCATCAGAAAGAAAGAAAAACCACCACCTGAAATTAAAACCACTTGAAAGGTGATTGCCTGAAAAGAAAAGAAAAGAAACAACATCATGATTCATAGTCTACGCAGTCTTTGACCTTGTGCCTGATAAAGAAAAACTATTTACCGGTGCTGAGTGAAGATTAAATACATTTATATCCCGTGTCTGAACATAGTCCCATGTTACAACAAAGACCCAAGAAGCAGTGAAGCCAATATGAGGGAAATACAGGTTTATATCCTGAGTGGCGCGAGTGAGCACACTTCCACTTGTGTACTGCTGATACGAGTATATACCCATCCCAATGTCATCAAGCTCAGTCCAGAGCGCAGCAATGTAATCTTCAGCTCCATGTGTGGGAAAAGGGTAAGGGTGAGCTTCTGGTAAAGGTTGGATGAATGTAAGGAGTCCGTTATTATTAACCTGAAATAAGAATCCACCAGTAAAGAATAAGCTGGCTTATGAAAACATTTGAATTTATATTTAGACTGGCACTGGAACTGAATTCTCACGTATGTGTTGTTGTATGCGCGGCCAAAAAACATAAACGGAGTGGAGAACGCAACATAATCGTAGCTTTCACCGTAATTTTCAAAATGTTCTGTGTCTCCTGCTGTTGAGCCGAATGGGTAGAATATTGCTGGTGCTGCCGAGAGAATGAACAACAAATACAAATGAAGATGTGAGCAGTTTTTACAAGTCAGACTCTCGTAATTACGGTGATTCCGACGTGAATGCACTATTAATTCAAAAGTCATTAAATACCTGTCCATGCAGTTGTTGTTGGAATGGCTGTTAAAGAAAAAGAGTATTAAATTATTAAACACTTCTGTAAAATACATTAAAAATGCATTGCATAGTCATATGATGAGTTGTCTATCAGTTGCAGCATTATTAACTGATGAGAAAAACAATTACAAACACCATTAACCCTCATGTTGTGTTCAGGTCATTTTGACCCGGAGTGGATTTTCCCGTACCCGAAAATGCTAGTTAATGTTATCACATTGGACTAAAATTTACTGACTTTACTTACACAGAGTCTAACAACTTCCCAAAATTTATTTGATAATTTTTGTAATTTTTTGTAGGTTTTTTTCCACATTGTAACACGGTCATTTTTAATCAGTGTTCCCGAATTAAAATGACCGGCCTACAAAAAATTGCTTATAAATCTCTCATTATGCTACATTATCACTAAATATTGGATTCAATCCAGCTTGTTTTCTTTCAATTAGGACAGGTTTTATATTTATTTTTGGAACTGATTGATCGTAGGCCTCGTTTATCTGAGCTCATGTACCTTTTTTGAGTGAAAAAAGCGTTATTTGTGGATAATTTTGTCAGTTTTACAAAAAATATTAAAATAATTTGCACTGTTTATCACACTAGTGTGCTTTAAAGTTTAAGCAGGAAATTTGTTTTGAAATGTTTTTATTTTGGTTTTTATTTATTACAAAATGGCACAAAATCACACTTGTGGTGTTCCCGGTCAAAAATGACTGGCCTACAAAAATAGCTTATAAATCACTTGTTACGCTATTTTATCACCAAATATTGGATTCAATCTTTTTGTCAATTAGGACAGGTTTTGTATTTATTTTTGAAACTGATTGATCGTAGGCCTCATTGATCTGAGCTTATATTGGTCAAAAATGACCGCCTATTGAAAATGAATGGGGGAGTCGAAAATCAGAGAAACAATTAGTGTTCAGGAGCGTGTTCAGGAGCGCCCACTGCTGTGATTGGCTGACATCTTTCCATTTAAAAATGGCCAAGTATTACTCTCTCTTTTAGCACATTTTTAATATTACAGCTCTCAAGGTTCACTAATCGTGAAAAGTGTTAATTATAGCATTATATTGAGATCGTGGCATGAAAGGTTGCAGTGATGAACATGTAGCCGATCACAGACATGTTGTTGAGCGCATGAAAGCAGTGATCTCGTCATTGCAACTCACAAATGCTTTCATCATAACTAACACTGCAAACTCGATGTAACTAAGAGATTCGTTGAATAAAACGGGAGTTTTGGCGCGAGTTCAGAACTCAGTCACTAATAAACTTGCGCTGTTTGATTGACAGCTCCAGCGAATGTAAAGGGAGCGTTCTTTGATTGCTTTCTATATGTAATTTAATCACCGTTTAAATAACAGATTATTTTCATTTACATTTAATCCACAGTGAAAAGTACCGAATACAAATAAATAAAGCTCAACTGAGACATTCACATTGTTGAAAATAAATAACCATATTCCTAGCATTAGGATCCTTTGAAAGGTAATGTTATTTTTGTCCTGTATCGCTCTTCTCTCCTCGTCATCTCACTAACACGCCAGTGGGCGGGGCTAACGTTGCAATGATGAAGTAGGCGTTGATTTTTTCTGCGGAGGCGGCGTTTCACCTATAGATAGGCACATTCCAGGACGAGTCATTCGATGGGCCTGGTGTCAATAAAAGCTTTTATTGGACTAACAAGGCAGTTTTAAGTTCTGAAACTTACAGGATATTCTTACAGTACGATGACCTCTTATATATCAAAAGCTCAAGGAAAAGTTGATTTCTCAATTCATGACTCCTTTAAGATGAAAGTTTATTATGAGATCAAGGATAACAGACCTGAACTAAAAGCAACAAAATACCAATTATGTTTTCTGTTAAAGCAAAACAGAATTGAGAAGTATTATAAAATGGATAGTGCCAGTCCTTGATGCTGATTGGTCAATAGCCGTGTTTTATTTACGATAAAGCACGACTATGACTGCTTCACCGAACAGATCTGTGTATCACCGCACAACACCCTAAGCAACAAAAACTGTTCCAAGCATTATGTGTTTCAGCCAAAATTAACTATTTATTTAAGTATAAGTGTCACCTTCTGGCGTTATGTTATAAAAATAAACGACAGCGCATAAGAACAGTTCCTAGTCTCTGTTTTTATCTGAGCTCCATCAGATGAGGCATTACATCTAGGAATATTCTTTTGCCGTTTACTGTCACTGTCAGGGACTATTTTTTTCTAGTGGAAGGAGGTATTTAATGATTAATGAGACAAAAAAAGTATATATTTTTGGCTATAGTAGTGTTGTAAACGTAGTCACGACTGAAGGGGTTTCAGGCTTTGCATTGGTCCTAACAACGTGCTTCAGCCATGAATGTATTCACAATACAGCACGGCCACTCGTACCTTACGTTTACTTGTTAGGTATTCTGTAAAGTACATAAAAGTATTGCATAGGTGTGTGATGAGTCGTCTATCAATCGCAGCGTTATTACCTGGTAGGACTCTGGTGGTGGAGTCGGTTTCTATGGTAGTTTCAGTAGTGGTTTCTGTGGTGGAGGTTTCTGACAGAATGAACACAAATACAAACCATTAAATACCTCATGAACTCACTTCACGAATGCAGTTTTCTTTCCTGATTATCTGATTTCTCAGGTTCATACTGGGTTTGTTCAATTGACACCCTTTGGCAACAGTCAATACTCTATATGTACCGGCCAGTGTTTGTGCAGGTATTGCTCGAATGCTTTTTGTAAAAAAAAGAAAAAGAAAAAAAAGAGGACATTATAAAACACTTAGGTAGCACTTTATTTTACAGTCCTGTTCCCCATGTAGATACAATTTACTTATAATAATTGCAATAACTGGGTGTAATAACAAGGTACTAACCCAGAACATACCCCTTAAAGGTGTAGTATGTAGTTTGTCATCCGCTAGAGGTTGTCTATTCAAAACAAAGGCGTAGCTTGATGACACATCAAGTTTGAGCGTGGAATCTTGGGACACACAGCTGTGTCCGAAATCGCGTACTGTTGAGTAGGTACTACATACTTCACGACCGTTGAAAAAGTACGTTCTATATAGTACGAATGCGTATAGTATGAATGAATTCGGATGTACTACATCCGTTAGGTTGTTACTGTCACATGACCTACCAGTTACGTCCCTTCAACTCCATTCACAAAACCTCTCCCGTGGCCTCATGGGATAGTAAAGTGTCCATCGTATGATCGTATGCGCACTTCAGAATCTCACCGGAAGTAGCAAGTCATCCGGGTACTTTTCGCCTACTGTTTTTCGAATACTATGAATTCGGTTATACTACTATATGTTCACAAACAGTTTTTCGCATACTATATAGTAGAGAAGTATTCGATTTTGGGTGCAGCGGTGGTCTTCACCTCACAGCTGGTGGAAAAGAATTGGGATAGGACTCGGGCAGAAATCAGAGGGACTTTTATTATGCCACAGTCGCCGGCGCCGCTTCCGCTTTTCCGGTCAAGCATATGAGGTAACGCAGCTCTGTTTATCATATTAGATACATTTGAGTGTGTTGAAAATTATGTTATAACGTTACTCTGTGTGTTCGCTCGGTGGCTGCTGTGAGACGCTTGTTACACACTGCAGTACGCTAGATCGATTTTAAAATATCATATTAAATGCTGGACGGCTTGTGTTGATAAATGGCATGCAATTAATTTTAAAACGTATTGTATGATAGAGAAAATTCTGTATTACTGTTAGTAAAAATAAAGCTGCATCTGATTATGCTATGTTAGCTACTTCACAAAATAGTGTTTTTCTCTGAGGCATGGTAAAGCATGGTACTCGCAAAAAAATCAAGAAAATTAGATTTATTTTAAACAATAAGACTAAATGTGTTGAGCTATATAACAATAATTAGTTTTCTGTCTATAAATATATCAAAACAGTTGCTCCCTTGTCTATTAAAACATGTAATATATATAAAAGCGTCTTTGGTGTTTCCATGGTTTCTACAAAATAAAACCGGAAACCGAGGGTAACGCGGGTATGACGCCATCGACAGGCAACTCCCTCACACGTCCCGTATCCTTGGTTAAAATAGCAATTTTCTCACGATTTACAAATAGTTGGAAACATTTGGGATATTTTAAGTACTCAACTGAACAAAATATATAACACTGGCCTAGTGGTTTTTGAATATTTTACTGCAAAAATTGTACATATTGCAGCTTTAACCCATGTAGTTACCTTATATTACCGAGTACTTTCTTAGGTAAGTACACTGTAAGTGCACACACTGTGTGCAGCTAACACCTACATAAAAAGTGTTACGTATGTTCAGTCATCCATCATTTACAACAGTGTTCAACTTCAACAACATAGCTGGCATTTTTAGGTTTTTAGAAGAAAAACTGGTTCTAATTTCTAAGAATCTAAGGATTCTCAATAGCAACCTGTGTATGTGTGTGTTACTTTGAGAGATACACTCTTTTATTTTCTCTGTTTTTTTGTATGATTTAATTTTATAATCATTTATAATAAGTTTATGTTTTTATATTTCATATTACTTATTTTATTTCTTTCCTTGCCCTTGCAATGCTTGCTATTGTTGTTTAATCTTATGATTGTGTGGTTTGAAGGGATGTTTGTCTTCATGAGTGAGAGATAAGAGAATATCTCTGTTTTAAGGTTTTTCACGTCACAGGACGATGTTCTGAAGCAGTAATTTTCCATTATTTGTGTTGTGGTATAATAACACTTGTTGGATTTGTACTGGTCAGATGAAGTCTGAGCATTGAGACATTCAGATGAATTCTGAGCTCTCAAACACTTGGACGAAGTCATACGCAATTAAGATTATTCAATAAACTACTATTTTCCCTGGCTTTCTCAGTCAAACTCTCGTGTTAACAGGAGACTGATATCTTCTGGCAGGGATTCGGTGTCCGGGTTCAAATCTAATATATCTGATATTTTTGACGTGGAGATCCATTCAATCTAACATATTCAAATGTCTATATTTACCTATAGCCTGTGTTGTTGCTGTTTCAGTTGTTGTTTGTGCCCGCGCTGTTAAAGAGAAAGAGATGATTAAACACAAAATTAACATTAACATTAATGATAATTAAACAGAAACTAAACCTTACCCAGTGCCAGGACTGATATGAACACCAGCAGATGGTATAAAACTGGAGACAATCTCATGATGATGAAGGCAGAGATTAAACCAAATGTTCTTCTTCTGTAATCGGGGGAGATTTATTATTCTCACTAAACAGATGCTAATCTTGAATAATGGAAATAATAACTTATTAGAAATTTAATATTTTCAAAGCGGGTGGAAAAAAGACAATATTCTAAAGGTCCCCACTTTATACTAGATATCTTTAACAACAAATTCCACATTTAAAATGTATGACATTATTTAGTACATTCAGTAAAATTTTTTACACAATAAGCAGATTTATCAAATAATTCACATTTTGCATAACAGTTCAAGAAACAATATAAAGTGTACATCTGCTATATACCTTGGCAAAAGAATTATTTAATTCTGAGTATTACTGATAAATATAGGTAAATGTTTATTGAACACATATTGCTGTTTTATAAAATCATAAACACATTAAGCTACTTGATTTGCTAATTGCTTTATATCTATTTATTATATTTACAGCAGAATATACCCATTATAATAATATAATAATTTAATGTTGTAGTTTAATCCATTACACAAATAAGGATAAATTGTGACAGAATATAGGTTTGACTTACCCTTCTTCTGAGCTGCTCCTGCACCTGCTGTTTGCACAGTCTACAGAGAACAAATGTGATGAATGCAAGAAAATAATTGTTTTTGGAACGCAGCCAGCAATTCTTAGAAAAACATCATTACATTTACTGCAGACAGGGCCATCGCTAGAGGGAAGAAAGGTGGTGACGATTAGGGGCCCCCGTCTTTCAAGGAATGCGATTTCAACCAAGGACGGCCCACAGCAACGACCTGTAAGTACTTACAGTGTACTTACCTAAGAAAGTACCCGGTAATATAAGGTAACTACATGGGTTAAGGTTAGGTTTAGGGGTTCAGGATTAGTACCTTGTTACCCAGTAAGTGTAATTACTATAATAAGTACTTAGTATTTACATGGGGAACAGGACTGCAAAATAAAGTGCTACCACCATCTCTATTAACTAAGAAGAAATACTAAAAACTACTATCAAAAGATACTACTATCAAAAGATAACCCTGCATAGTAGTACCACCACAGTACTATTTGTGTTTTTTTTTTTACATCTAAAGCGTAAAAAATTTAACCGATTTAACAGGTTAATTGAAAGAATCAGTTCGTGTGTGTGTGTGTGTGTATATATATATATATATATATAAAATATAATATTATACACACACACACACACACGCACACACACATCCCCCTATATTTCAGTCTTTACGGTTACCGGATCCTCGAGCCGTTGCCATGGGAGACGCGGCAGCGCTCGTGCTCTGCTGTGTCTCGCGTTCAGCTCAAGATTGTAACTGTCCGTTACAATCACGGGAAATCAGGAAGATTTAAATATTCAGACGGATGATTTTATGATTCATACGGACACGAAACCTGCATTTCGACTCGCACGGGTTTAAAGGTGTGTAAAAGTTTAAAGATATATGCGTTTGGTTAGCAGTTAGCTGTTTAGCTTTTTAAATCTGTTGATCAGAATAAACAAGCGGCTCGTGACTTTGGTTTTACGTAGTCTCGCTCTTAGAACTGTTTTGACATGCATTTTATATGTTATTGTAGAATTTAATTTCTCTTAACTTAATATGTTATTACTATCAGTATGTCACTTCTTTGTTAATGTGTTGGTAAACGGAGACACATTCAACACGATAGACATAATGGATAGAAATAAGAAGAGATGTGTTTACCATCACGAACTATGGGAGATTTCTCACCTTAGTGAATTTATCAACCTTTGCCTTCTGTTATTATGCACAATCTAATTAATTCATAAGGACTGATGCTTATTGTTACATACTGTTTCTTATGGAACGTCACGAGTGTTGAGAGAAGTTGTTGTCTCGGTAATCTCTTTGTTTAGTCTCTATGGAGTTTTGAATCAGACGGAGATTAGAGATGCCCAGAGCGTCTCATCTCCTCCTGCACTCAGTGAAATTAACCCGTAATCCCCTCAGTGACCTGCTGCTCTTCCTGTGTAACACCTTGGACAACACGAGCTGAAGGACTCTGACTCACGGCCCAGTCCAACACGAGGCCAGTGTGACAGGACACTTCTGCTGGAGTCCAGCTCTGCTTACTACACAGGTGAGTAGATAGATAAATAGATAGATTGATAGTTAGTCAGATAGACAGACAGATAGACAGACAGACAGATAGATAGATAGATAGATAGTCAGACAGACAGATAGACAGACAGATAGATAGATAGTCAGACACAGTCAGGCAGATAGACATTCAACATGATAGACATAGACAGACAGATTGATAGTCAGACAGACAGATAGATAGTCAGACAGACAGAAAGATAGATAGATAGTCAGACAGACAGATAGATAGATAGATAGATAGTCAGACAGACAGTCAGGCAGATAGACATTCAACATGATAGACATAGACAGACAGATTGATAGACAGACAGACAGATAGATGATCAGACGGACAGACAGAAAGATAGATAGATAGATAGTCAGATAGACAGTCAGGCAGATAGACATTCAACATGATAGACATAGATTGATAGATAGTCAGACAGATAGATAGTCAGATAGACATTCAACATGATAGACAGACAGACTGATAGATAGTCAGACAGACAGATAGATAGATAGATAGATAGATAGATAGACAGACAGACAGTCAGGCAGATAGACATTCAACATGATAGACATAGACAGACAGACAGATTGATAGTCAGACAGACAGATTGATAGTCAGACAGATAGACAGAGATAGATAGATAGATAGATAGTCAGATAGACAGTCAGGCAGATAGACATTCAACATGATAGACATAGATTGATAGATAGATAGACAGATAGTCAGATAGATAGATAGTCAGATAGACATTCAACATGATAGACAGACAGACTGATAGATAGTCAGACAGACAGATAGATAGATAGATAGATAGTCAGATAGACAGACAGGCAGATAGACATTCAACATGATAGACAGACAGACAGATAGATAGTCAGATAGATAGACAGACAGTCAGGCAGATAGACATTCAACATGATAGACATAGACAGACAGACAGATTGATAGTCAGACAGACAGATTGATAGTCAGACAGATAGAGATAGATAGATAGATAGATAGA
Source organism: Mylopharyngodon piceus (assembly GCA_039654765.1). NCBI lineage: Eukaryota > Metazoa > Chordata > Actinopteri > Cypriniformes > Xenocyprididae > Mylopharyngodon > Mylopharyngodon piceus. Next base: position 17,752,025 of record CM077459.1, on the reverse strand, counting down.
TAGATAGACAGATAGATAGATAGAAGAGATTTTGTTTTTCAGTTGTTTTATTGTGATTTCTCCTCTGATTTTTCTTATGTGATTTTATCTTCTCCACAATCCATTCAGGAGGAACATCTCAACACACTCTGATGAAGAATTTAGCTCTCTCATATCTTTAGGAACATTAATATTCACCCGAGGATCTGAATGTTTACTCATCACTGTATCCAGCATGGCTGACGCCTGGATTAAACGGCCTGTGGAACAACTCCAGGAATTGTCCTTGTCGTCTTTTGGTTTTTTATGGAGCAGCCAGAAGTGAGATGGAATTTCCTCCATATAATCGGCGTGGAATAATCTCCATGTCAGACGTCTGCTGAAGAGATTCGTATGGCGGAGGGTTGTGGTAGCGCTGTGTGCTGATATATTCCGGATCGCTACAGATATGCTCCAAACCAATAACTACTCGCTGGTGCTGCTGATCCAGCTGGCATTGCTGACCTTTGACCTGTTTGTCAACTCCTTCAGTGAACTGCTGCGGGCCGCCCCGGTCATACAGCTCGTGCTGTTCATGTGAGTGTGGATGCAACATTTTTTATAGCATCAACCTGATCAGCTCAATATTGAAAGCAGATCATATTCAGTAAATAAGAGCTCTTTTTTTAATGCTTTAAAAAAGTGTAAACCTTAAATGCAATGCAAGTTGCTTTGAATAAAAGCACATGTATGAATGATTTATAACATCATATTTCTTATCTGTGTCCTTTCTTTCCGCAGAATCCAGGACATTGGCATCCTGTTTAACGTGATCATCATTCTTCTCATGATGTTTAACACATACGTGTTCCAGGTGGGGCTGGTGTCCCTGTTACTGGAGCGATTCAGAGCGCTGCTGATACTGTCTGCACTCTACCTGACCCTCAGCATCTGCTTTCACTGCTGGGTCATGGTGTGTACTCTCTCTCACACACACACACACACACACACACACACTATATATATAATTATATAAAATATAATATATAAATTAGGGTTTTTTATGTGGACATTCCATAGACATAATTGACTTTTGTACGGTGGCTCTGAGTTGTCAAAACACCTCTCAAAATGCTTTCTACAGATGTGAAAAAGCACAGAAAATTGAACCCGATCCAAATTTTTTATGACGGACGAACATTTCGGAGGCAGTGTGTAAATGTGATTGACACAACGTGAGGTTGTATTTATTTTTTAGCGTACGAAAATTTCAGACGAGAATTTCAGACTTAACCCTAAACCTAACCCCAAATAAGCTGTTTTACTCATGGAGACCAAAAAATGTCCCCATAAAGTCAAGTTTTCCGGATATTGCCATCTTTGTAGGGACATTTTGTCCCCATAACGTAGGGTTTACCAGGACCACACACACACACACAATATATATATATATATATAAAATACACAAATTAAAAATAAAACAAAAAATATTTAAAAAATAAATAAAAAATGTGTAAAAAAATAAATAAAAATCAGTAAAAATATAAACAAAACAATCCATTAAAACCATTCTGCTTAATTTTTGCAGAACATTATTATTGTATATATAAATTAAAAATAAATAAAAATGATTTATATTGTGTCCAACATTCTGTATATTTGTATTTCTAAAATACTCAAATTTTCCTTATTCTGTTAATTTCTCATGTTCAAATCCATTCTAATAAAAATTTGCAGAATATTATTGTATAATATATCAATTGAAAATACAATTAAAATGAAAAATTAGTGTCCAAAATTGATTCTGTACATATGTATATTTCTAGAATACTCCAATTTTCCTTATTCTGTTCATTTCCCATGTTTAAATTCATTCTGCTGAAAATTTTTGCAGACAATTATTATTGTATAATATATAAATTAAAAATAAAACAATTTAAAAATGTAAAAAAATAAATAAATAAAAAAAATTTGTATTGTCCAAAATTGATTCTGTACATAGTTGTATTTCTAAACTACTTTCATTTTCTTTTATTCTGTTAGTTTCCCATGTTTTAATCCATTCTGCTAAAATATTGCAGAAAATTATTGTATAATATATAAATTAAAGATAAAATAAAAATAAATGAAAACAAAAATGATTGTCCAAAATTGATTCTGTACATATTTGTATTTCTAAAATACCCCGGTTTTCCTGTTGTCCCGTTTCCTGTTTCTGTTAATGTTCCCATGTTTAAAGCCATTCAGCAGATAATTATATTTGTATAATAAATCAATTAAAAATGAATTAAAAAAAAAATCTGATGAAAATTTGCAGAAAATTATTATTGTATACTATATAAATTTAAAAAAAAAAAAAATTATATTGTGTCCAAAATTGATTCTGTACATATTTGTATTTCTAAAATGCTAATTTTCCTTCATCCCGTTGATTTCCCATCAGAACTTGAGGTGGATGGAGTCCAATCGTTTCGTGTGGACAGACGGTCTGCAGGTTCTCTTTGTGTTCCAGAGACTAGGTAAGCCGCCGTGAGACGTTAGCCAAACCTTGAATTGGATTTCACGCGAGGCGAGGGTCACTGTCAATCTCGTCAAGAACCTCTCAATCCCTTTCCACACGTTTAGAGATACAGGCCTAACCTTACTCTCTCTCATGACACAGAAGGTGTTGTAGAGGTGTGATCAAATCAGAGGTTGTTTTCTTCCAATCAAACTGTTAATCACCAATCCATATTTTGCAGTTTTAATGTATCACAGAAGGTAACCTTTGCATGCTGATGGTTCTGTGTCTCCTCAGCTGCTGTGCTGTATTACTACTTCTATAAACGCACAACCGAGTACCTGGGAGACCCCAGACTTTACGAGGATTCCCCGTGGCTCCGTGATGCATTCGCTAGAGCGCGACAGTGAGACTGAAGAAACAAAACGACTGGAACCTAAGGGATGTTAACGTTGTGTGAAACAATCCAAAAAACTCAACCAAAGCATTTCAAGAAACAAAACGGATGGACTCAGTCAGAGCCTCGCTACCTTAAAACAAACCTCTGAATTGTAGAAAGGAGCCAAGATGACATCCATAGAGCACAAGGGCAAATGGGGAGATCTCATTTTGCGTTTTAAATCACAGATCACCTGAACCTGATGTATGAAGGTCTCTTAAGATGTCTGTATCATAGCAAATGATCCCACTGTCATCACCAGGTGTAAAGCTACATTTTTACGGTGACTTTCCATAAATGGCTTCTTACCTGTTGGTTGCATCGACATCCTGTTGTAGTAGCATGTACTAAATTTTCTTTTTATAATGTTTTGGATCACTGCTGGAGCAGCGTTTGATTGTACAGTCGAACCACGAGTGGTTTCGTTCACTTCAGATTGCCTTTGATAAGACGAGTGGAATTTGGTCTGAAGGATCGTCATATTGGAGTTGTTTTTTGTATATTGTACCCGTTTTTTTAAAAAAATATTTTCATAAAAATCCTCAACTTGTTTTCAGTAAATTGTCGACGGAGCATCAACAAAGTGCCTCACTGTTCACCCAACACTACGCAAAGTGAGGAAACAGCAGAGCGTCAGTGCACTTGTTATGCTGTAATCTGTGACTGCTAATAAACATTTTCCATTGGACTAACTCGCGTCTTTATCGAAGCTTCTTCCCGCCAAGTTTCAGCCATGTCTACACCTCGGGGGGCCTCATTTATAAAGCGTGTGTACGCTTAAATCCACGCCAACGCTCATATTTATAAAAACGGTCTTTGACGTGGAAAAGTGCTTAGAGCCACGTCAGGGTCTGACCAGACATACACATTGTTCATTGTCAGATTACTGCAGGTTTTTGGAAATCTAAGCTATTCTTGCAGCTCGCTAAGGATTTGGATCATGACTGTTCATCTTTTATATGTAAATGACATTAATTAGGTGTCGTTTACAGCGCGGAGAACTGAAACTATTCAGCTTCGCTCAAGTTCATGATCATTTGCGATTTATAGATTTCACATCTGAAAGAGAGGCATATGCTCGTTTTCTGTGTGTACGTTCATTCTAAGAATTACACGTACGCACATCTGAGAAATGATCGTAAGATCAAATTTAGGATGGATTCTGCGCAACATTTTATAAATGAGGCCCCAGAATTCTGTTTTTTCCCACCACGAAAAAATAAATAAAGACGGTAATTGCGACTTTTGTCTCACAATTCTGACTTTTTTCCCCTGGCAATAGACCCTTTTTACATTTCCGGGTTTCTCAGAAGTGGAAGTCGTCATAGTTGGGTAAACTTTTAAAGCGGTGAATGAGAGACCTTGCTAAATATACTTTTTGTGTTTCCATTTGCACAAATAGCAAAATAAAAACTCCACAATAGTGTTTTCTTAACTTTTAAAAAGAGGGAAAAAAATAGAGCGATTGATAACGGCAGTCAGATGAGAGAAAGGTCATTTTTACCGTCACTTCCACAGCCGCTGTAGAAACAGCCTCAGAGCAGTGTTTAGTTTTTTGTTTTTTTTTTGTAATTTGATGCAACAGTAATATAACACTAAGTATAGTGTTAAAAATGTACATACATTTAAAAAAAATAAAAATATAAAAAACTGCAGGATTTACGATATTGATGACCGTTAAAATGCGTCATCACAGTCTGTGAAAAGGGTGTTTTTTCCCGCCACGAAATAAAAAAGGCAATTGCGACTTTTTATCTCACAATCCTGAGTTTTTACCTAACAATTCTGAGGGAAATTCTGACTTCTGAGATACAAACATAGAATTGCGAGAGAAAAAGTCGCCATTAACGTTTTTTATTCCGTGCCGGAAATAAGACTTCAAATGCTTTACCTCAGTCTCATCACAGATCTTCACTTCAGTCGTCACGGCACATATCAGTAGTCGCTTTAGCTCCGAGACGGGCGACGATCTCACCGCTGACAGACTGTTCTATTCTGATCTGTCAGATTAAGCTCGGATTGAGGTTTTACGCTCCACAAACAGCCCGCAGGACACAAATAGCACGCTATGTTTTCAAATAGCCAGCCAACTCACCTCTCGCATCATGTGTGAACGTAAGTAACATACTGATTTGTTATTCTAGGAAATGTAGTCTGTCTGTGAGCAAAACAATGATTAATGCTGGTGAAGCTTTATAACAATGCTGTGTGAAGAAATAATGACAGAAATGTGTTATGATCATATATATATATATATATATATAATTGCCATTAATAAATATTAATATTATAATTTACATATTTTATTGGTTAGGGTTAAAAAGCATGGAATATGGAAGGTGAACCTGGCCAAAATGGGATATGAACCCATTTGTATGGCTGACAGTGTGAATGATAAAAGAAAATGTATTTCAAAACACATAAAATGAAAAATGAGAATCATTTTTGATTTTCTAACAATTTTTATTTGCGAAATATTAATCCACAATCCTGTCCATCATGCCAGTGCAAACTCCGTCCGAAATTCAGCTTGAAGTCCCGGAAAAAACGTTCCGATCCACCTGGAATGTTTTCCTGTACATGTAATTTCCACAACCTGACAAACACAGATATAACAGATGTCATAAATAATGATCTCGGAATGTAAAGTTTGCATATCCAGCCTGCAGAATTCAGGGACTGTAAATACTGTAATTTCAAGGATAACATATAAACTGGTCAAGCGGCAAGACTAGGGTTATTATAGTTAACTAAAACCATTTAAAAAAACTTGTTACTTATAAAATAAACATTAGATAAAATAAAATTAAATAAAAAAAAACAACATTTCTCATTTTCATGTAGTTTATGTACTAAAATAACCAAAAACTAAAATAAAACTTAATTAACTATATACACATTTTTAAAAAAGAAAATAAGAAAAAGAGGAACACAATAACTAAATTTAAAATGAAAATAAAATAAAAAATAAAACCCAATTCAAAATATACTAATAAAAAGTATAATAGTATATCAGTAATAAAACAGACACTCACTTTCAGACATAAATGCCGACCCACAGTAAGAGGAACAGAACGCCGAAGCCCATGAAGAGCGACGCCACCAGAGAAATCAGCAGCTCTTTGTACACGTCTCTCGTGTACTTCGTGGACGTCACTTCATATCTGAGAAAGTGTCAAGGATGCAAATACACAAATGCATCTTTTTAGGTTAAAGTTTACAATCACATTATCTCTGGAAGCTTTTTTTCTGCCACGGAATGAAAAAAGGTAATTGTGACCTTTTATCTCACAATTCGGAATCTTTTCTCATAATTGCGAGTTTACATCTCTCAATTCTTATTTGTTTCAGTCACGGAAAAAAGTAATTACGACTTAATCTGACAATTTTTTTTCTAGCAATTGCGAGTTTCTCACAATTCAGACTTTTCTTCTCAGAACCACGTGTTCATATCTTGCAATTCTGACTTTATTTCTCACAGTTGCAAATTTACATTTACCAATTTTGACTTCTGAAATTCTGAATTTACATCTTGCAATTCTGTTTTTTGTTTCCATCACAAAAAAAGGTAATTGCGACTTTACCTCACAATTCAAGACTTTTTTCTTGCAATTGTGAGTTTTTAATCTCAATTCGGACTTTTCTTCTCAGAATTGAGAATTCTGATTTTATATCTCGCAAATCTCTTTTTCTCACAATTGCGATACGTGTTTACATCTCACAATTTTGACTTATTTCCTCGAAATTCTGAGTTTAAATCTTGCAATTCTGTTTTTTGTTTCAGTCACGGAAAAAAAAGGTAATTGCAACTTTTTTTTTTTTTTAGTAATTGAGAGTTTTTAATCCCACAATTCTGACTTTTCTTAGAATTGCAAGTTTATATCTTACAATTTTGACTTTTTTCCTCTAAATTGAGTGCAATTCTGTTTTTTGTTTCAGTCACCAAAAAAAAAGGTAATTACAACTTTATCTCACAATTCTGTTTTTTTCTAGCATTTGCAAGTTTTATCTTAAAATTCTGACTTTTCTTCTCAGATTGGAAGTTCATATCTTACAATTCTGAGTTTATACCTCGCAAATCTGTCTTTTTCTCACAAATGCGAGACGAATTTACATCTTGCAAATTTGATGTTTTTCCTCAAAATTCTGAGTTTACATCTTGTAATTCTGTTTTCTGTTTCAATCACGAAAAAAAAGGTAATTGCGACTATCTTACAATTCCATTTTTTTTTTTTTTAGTAATTACGAGTTTTTAAACCCACAATTCAGACTTTTCTTAGAATTGCAAGTTTATATCTTACAATTTTGACTTGTTTCCTCGAAATTGAGTGGAATTCTGTTTTTTGTTTCAGTCACGAAAAAAGGTAATTACAACTTTATCTCACAATTCTGTTTTTTTTCTAGCATTTGCAAGTTTTTTTTATCTCAAAATTCTGACATTTCTTCTCAGATTGGAAGTTCATATCTCACAAATCTGTCTTTTTCTCACAATTGCGAGACGAGTTTACATCTTGCAATTTTGATGTTTTTCCTCAAAATTCTGAGTCTTGTAATTCTGTTTTCTGTTTGAATCATGAAAAAAGGTAATTGCGACTTTATCTTACAATTCATACTTTTTTCTTGCAATTTCAAGTTTTTAATCTCACAATTCAGACTTTTCTTCTCAGAATTGCAAGTTCATATCTTACAATTTTGAGTTTATATCTCGCAAATCTGACCTTTTCCTCAGAATTGCGAGATAAAAAGTCACAATTATCTTATTTATTTTTTAAATTCTGTGGCAGAAACAAGCTTCCATACATTTCTGATGGGATTGGGTAAATAGTGAAGGATACACGAAGAACCAGGCTGTGAAGAACATGCCGATGGCCAGCAGCACTACGGTGAGGTGGGGGAACACGGCCGGGTTCACCGGGCTGGTGTATCTAGTCATGGCTTCCAACTCCTGCACAGACAATCAGACATTTACACATTTAATTCATCTCAAGATGCTCGTCATCACGTGATAAAATCAAATAACAATAAAAAAACAACACAAACATGACATAAAGAAGCTGGAAAGAACAGGTGTATAAAAGTGCTGAACTGATCTGGTTATTTCCAATATGGATATCTAAAGAATATAAAGGCATACATCATTTTTTCTACAATATTTACTCAAAAAATCGGAACAGAAATGAGATTAACCTCTGACAAAACTGTTGGTTGACAATACATGAATGTGAAGACAATAATAAAACTGACACTTACTAAATTAATAGTGCAACACTTCTCTCTACATAACATTTATTACAAGTTAACATGAAGCCTACACACATATACACTTACATACTTATGATTAAAACATGCATAAGATATTTTGTATAACGTTAATATCCGTGTCTGTAGTGAAAAACATCAGCAGACTCCTGACTGCGGCTAACTGCTAAAGCTAAAGCTGCCAAACTGCTGCAATTTAACAAGACAAGAGCGATAAAAGAAAATACTAGACACGTTATTTGCAGTTTCAATTCATTCCTGGACACTCGGAGGCTTAATAAATATAATAATTTGCTGTTAAATCATGCGTAATTTACCATCGTGTGACAGCTAAAGCCAGAATCTGTCCGACCGGAAGAAGAGTAAGAACAGCCACGTAAGTGAAGAGTGACCGGAAGAGGAGTGACTGACATCGACATACAAAATAAAAGTCCTCCCCGATAGATAGATAGATAGATAGATAGATAGATAGATAGATAGATAGATAGATAGATAGATGTCGTTTCATAATGACTGTAACACAAGGAAGAATTTAAATTTAGTATCCAGAAAAAAAATATTTATTTAATTTATGCATCATGCTCGCATACATTTGTATTATGACATCAGTACACATACATGTCAAAAAAGTGAGACTGAAATTATGCAGCTGAACTAAAAATAATGATTATGTATCAATATACAACAGGCTTTCAGAAAGCTCAGATAAAGCGAAAGAAAAGAGAAAATGTTCTGGGACATAAACACAATAGTGAATTAACAGTTTTTAATACTTTAGTTCTTACTGGGCTTTGAGCCATAAAGACAAACATAACAAAACCGACAACTAAGAAAAAAAAAATATTGTCCTTTGGTGGTAAAATCAGTTTATGTAATTTTACGCTTGTCATTGATGAACAAGAAATGTTTTACCCCACTTAAGACAAGTTATTTAAAATGTTTAAAAAATAAAAATGTCTTTAATCAAACATGTTATGATTAACAATGCACCAACAAATCATAAATTTAGTAAAATTACATGTTATAAAAACGAATTTAATGAAGAGTAAAAAGAACAGAAATAAAGGATATGGTTGTACATATAATGAAAGTTATAACAAACAATAAAAACCGAACTGAATTTTCACAAAAACATTTTATATATTACAGAGTATTTAAACAGTTTTAGATGTCACAGAAAACATTAGAAAAATATTTACAGTGCATAGTTTGGAAGTGCTTCCACAAGAGGCTGGTTTACTCAGGACAGAATATGTGATATAAAAAATAACCATATATTAGATTTCAAAAGATCATCCCAACTGTATTTATACTCAGAATCAGTATCATCCATTAGTGTGGTGTTATGGAAATTATAATTTTAGTGCACAACATTTTCAGTCAACACTTTACTGGTTCTCTTCATGATTTGACCATCATAATCACATATTGACCAGCTTTACAAAGACTACTTTATGGCTTTACTTATTGCTTTAAAATATTCAAACAATATCTATAACATCAACATGTTATGTGTACAAGGATAATAAACAAACAAAAGACAAAAAGACTCCATGAAGTTGTTGAAATTTACAAAGTTGTTATTTTTTAAATGACCATGAATCTACTGGGTTTTGTTTAGTAATACTCAAAATTTGGGACATTGTCTGACAAATTCTTTGAGAAACCACCGAGATGCTTCAACTGTTTAGACAAGTAACGTTCAGATAAAACTATACAAGAATATACTGCATATAAACTGTTCAAAAGATCTATTTGGAACAAAATCATTGGTTAAGGCTTTATAAAGTATAGTATGCATAGCAGCATACTACTAAAGTTAAAACAATGCATTTAAAAAAAGGTGTAAAAGGAAAAGGAAAAATTAAGTACCGTAGTAAAAACTCAATTTGAAGTGTTTCCTGACAGTTAATGAGTGTATGATCCAGTGTTTTTGCCACAGTGTTTGACTTACGATTACTTTTGTTCCAGTTTTAAAGAGAAATCCAGTGACTCTAACTCTCAAATCCAGTAGTTGGTTTTATTTATGGTTAATTCTTTATTGATATGAGCTGATATCTTTACTACAGTAACTTTGCCAACCATATTAAATATAGATACTTTCAACAGTGCTTACATTATATCTGTATCTCAACTGTATCTCTCCAGTGGACGTCACCGCAGAAATGAGGCTGTTAAACGTGGCAACGCTGCCTGTTTATTCGTATTAAAATCCTCCAACAGCAGTCATGGGAAGTTTAACAAACCGTGAGGTAAATAACCCTATTTGTCTCTCATTAATAATGAGCCAGCTGGTGCAGTTAAAGCCATTTCCAGTGTATAAATAGTCAATGAGCAAGAAAAGTAAAAAATGACTTTAAAAATAAGAGTTTGTGAACATCCATTATAAAGACATTAATAACGCAAAAGCAAACGTTTCTAGCCAAGCGAGTTCGGTTTCATGAATTGTTGTAAGAGGCGGGAAACACTGCGTCAACTTAATTTTCTCCGTCAGCTCAACTCATGGCGAAGCAAGATTTTGAAGAGAATCTCGCAGAGCAGGTTAGGTAAAATTCATTAAACTGTCGAGATGTCACGGTAAGCGCAGAAACATGCTTTAAAGAGGTAATATGATGCGTTTAATGCTTTACTTTTCCTTTAGCTTGTAATGTATCTGTTTTAGCATGTATAAGATCTGCAAAGTTACAAAGCTCATAGTCTCCCACATTAACACCAAGAACGATAACTATATTTGCGTCCACACCAACGAACGATCTGTTTATTCTAAGCTCACGCGCTGCTGTTTCAAAGTGTGTACAACATGTTTTTGCTGTTTTTGTTGCATTTACACTGTTTAACCAGCAGATGTCCTCAGCATGCTATGTTTCGAGTGTAATAGTTATAATCTAACTGTGAATTTAGCTAAGTCAATATAGTGGAATAAAAACAACGCCTAGTCTTTTTCACTGCAACTTCAAAGGAAGCAAGATGAAACTAGCGCTGGATATCTGAGGTAATTTTATTTTACAGTTTGCTAGCCTGGCATTATGATCTCATCGTTAATACTTATCACAATTTATTCCGAGGGTATGACCGGTTGTTTTCCATATATCCATTTTCTTTGAAAAGGGGGTTTGAATTGTCTCCGCAATGTCGTCCGCCATTTTAAATACGTGAGCCCTTAAATTAGAACGGATTCTGATTGGCTGTCAGTGTTTTATCGTTCAACAGCTGGAAAAAAATAGTTCTGAAAGTGATCCCAGCTATGTCTATATCGTTATTGTTACAGCTGTGGTGTGGACAGTGCTATTCAACGATTTGTAGAACTATATCGGTATCTTCATAATTATCGTTCTTCTTGGTGTGAACGGGCCTTAAACTGCTTCGATCCAAGTCCGGATACTTCCACACACATCTACGTCACAATTTGAAACATTAGCATAAAGCTAACTCAAAGGCGTATGCAAAGAAAGAAGGCGAGGCTGTTGTTGTCATGTCATGGAGACGATTTTGTTTCAATTTGAAAGTAAAACCCCTTTGTTTGGCCTTCCGAAAATGGATGAAATTAGGAATCAGTGGTTAAGATTTATTTATAATGCTGTTCTTGAGCAGTACAACCCAAAACTTTCCTTCAGAAACAGCTTCCTGGATCACAAGTTGTGCTTGCAAAGTTGGTTCCGGTCGATCCGCTCGATTATCCGCATTTTCTGAATCTGACACGAGCTCGAACTGATATGGTAAAACTGACGACATTATAATTAACTGTTTGTGTGTACAACTGCTTTAGAAGCCTTGGAAGCTGAAACTCACAATTATGGTAAGGGACCTTACATTTCTGACACACACTTGAGGTGTTTGTCCAATCACATAGCACTGGGTCTGTTGGCCAATCAGAGCACTGGGCTTTTCGGAAGGAGGGGCTTTAAAAAAATAAGACAGACTATGAATAGAGGGGCTGCAATAATGTACAGTATGTGATGTTTTTAGCATGTTAATCTATTCTAGTACACCCAATGAATAATATAACTTTTAAAATAGCATCACATGACCTCTTTAAGAAATTAAATAGGGTTGTTTTTGGTTTCTTGTTGACTTTAAGTGCAGTTCATGGTGTAACAGTGGAGTTTACAGAAAGACAGAGAGAAAAAACTGCAGAACATGAGCTCCACCCAACAGCCGCTCACTGGTACCTGTTTATATTATATCTTGGCAAATCAAAAGAAATGTGTGTAAATGTGTGTGTATATAAGCAGTAATATGCTATTGAGGTTAAGGCTAAGTGATCTCGGAAGAAAAATTATTTTTGAAATATGCTCATTTTCCTTTCGTCTTGTACAAATATGCGCAGAACAAACACAGATAAGACATCTTTAACAGCCAGCCCAGATAAAACAGTCTTTGAATCTGAGGAGGCGATATGAGTGGACACAAGAGAAGCTGAAGCTGAATGGCATGAATCTTGACGCTCTTTAGCATGCGCTTTGAATGAGGAAACTGTACTCAGCGCACTGGGAGGACACAACGTCATCTTCACTGCTGCATCCACTTTGACTCTGTTAACAGAGAAATCAAATGGTTAACATACCCACAACACTGAAACACAGTATCCTAAGCATACACAATGAAACGGCATGAGAGATTTTTTTTCTGGTTTGGACACATTGAAAGAGTGAGAGATGAACAGTTATGTTTGAAGTCCACTCACTGAATGTGACACTCTGAAATGATAGGTGACCTCTTGAAAAGGCATAACAGGAAGTGACCACAGGTGGCTGGTCCCCTGTCAGAAAAGAAGTTTGCATGTTACAACCGAAGCATATTTAAGGAGTGACGTTCTCAGTTACCACAGGTGCAATTCCACATAAACTAGGACCAATAATCTCACCGTTGTAAAAGTGCTCCGCTTTAATGAGAAAGAAGCTTCTGGGTGATTTGAACAGAGACGCCCCCTGGTGGCGCCACACTGCCACACCCACACCACCTCAGGGGAGCTTAAAGGAGAGGAAGAGATCTCCGTGAGTCAGATGTGTGTGTGTGTTAGTATCAGGGGTGATTCTAGGGTCATCTGTGGATGTGTCTGAGGACATCAATTGATGAAACACTGGAATATGACACACTTTAAAACATCATATCAGTGAAGAGTCATTTATTATGAAGCAAATCTCAACATTACTGGAATAAAAGCTAAAAACTGCATGTGTTTATACTCACATCATGTGCAGAGTAATGTAAGACATTGATGAGTTTTTGTCCCCATTTAGAAACACAGTAAAGCTGCAAATGAATAAAACACATCAGCTCAGAGGCCTGAAAACATCAGTGCTGCTGACAACATGGCATTTTGTGAGCCATTATAGCGATCTGAACACAAACACACACCTGCAGCTCTCAGGTGAGGAACAATCAAGTGTTCTGATCTCCTGATCCATCTCGAGGATGTGAAGTTTGCTCAGACAGGCTAGTGGATTTCCACCTGTGTATAAAACATATAAATAAAACGAACACGTCACAATATTCCTCATTTAAATAATTCCCGCCTAAGGCAGATGTAGAATAAAGGGGCGGGGCCTGGTTGAGTTAGTAGTGTGTTGAAACTCGTGGTTATGTAAGGGCGGGACATTTCCCAAACACGCTCAAAGAGCTTGACCAATCACAACACACTGGTCCAGCCGACCAATCAGAGCACATTGTGCTTTTCGGAAGGAGGGGCTTCATAGAGACAGGAACTAAACAGAGCGTTACTGACAGACTGGGAAGAGAGGAGCTGCAACAATGGAGAATATGTAAAAAATAATGTGTTTTTCAAACATTCAAACATGAAAATCTATTCTGGTAGAGCCCAAAAAAATCAAGACTTTGAAAAAGGGCATAATAGGTCCCCTTTAAGACATTGCAGAGCAAATAAATTTATCAACTACTGTCAAAGGCAGAACATTTTTAAGCATAAATATAATTAAATAGAAAAATAATTAAATATAATTTAATATATTATAAATAAACATTTTCAAAACTAAATAAAAGTAAACCATGTTTAGCACTATGTGTGTGTACCATGTGTGATGACACTGCGCTGTCTCCGGGACGGAGGCTGTTGTCCACCAGGCAAGCGTTTGGTTGCTCCGCTCATCTCTGGAGGCTGAGGCGGCCGTTTGACTTTGCTGAGATTCAGAGGAGCCGACGTGTGACTCAGACGGTTCTTGTTCCGGCTGTCTTTGTCCAGCGGCCGAGATTTTGCCTTCTTATTAATAGTGGCCTGGGTGGGAACGGCAGTGCTGGAGTCTGAGAGAGAGAGATACAGTGAGAGAAATGATACTGTATTTTCTTTTTCTATTTAATCTAACTAAAAGAGGAGTATAGAGAAGCTTTCATTATCATTGATGTGTCAATTCACTGATTCATTCATTCATTAGACTGATTCAATGATTCAACCCGAAAAAGAGTTTTCCTTTTTGTTAAACAGGAAAGTCTATTTTGACCAGAAAACATTTATTAAGAAAGTTGATCAACTTTAAATTCATGTTAATGTTTAAAGAGTCATTGGTAACACTTGAAGCCTTTATATATAATATATGGAAGCTTGTTTCCGCCACTTTATATCTCACAATTCTTACTTTATAACTCGTAATTCTGACTTTATATCTCACAATTCTGACTTTATAACTCGCAATTCTTACTTTATAACTCGCAATTCTGACTTTATATCTCACAATTCTGACTTTATAACTCGCAATTCTGACTTTATAACTCGCAATTCTGACTTTATATCACGCAATTCTGACTTTATAACTCGCAATTCTGACTTTATAACTCGCAATTCTGACTTTATATCACGCAATTCTTACTTTATAACTCGCAATTCTGACTTTATATCTCACAATTCTGACTTTATAACTCGCAATTCTGACTTTATATCACGCAATTCTGACTTTATAACTCGCAATTCTGACTTTATAACTCGCAATTCTGACTTTATATCACGCAATTCTGACTTTATAACTCGCAATTCTGACTTTATATCACGCAATTCTGACTTTATAACTCGCAATTCTGACTTTATAACTCGCAATTCTTACTTTATAACTCGTAATTCTGACTTTATATCTCACAATTCTGACTTTATAACTCGCAATTCTTACTTTATAACTCGCAATTCTGACTTTATATCTCGCAATTCTGACTTTATAACTCGCAATTCTGACTTTATAACTCGCAATTCTGACTTTATATCTCGCAATTCTGACTTTATAACTCGCAATTCTGACTTTATAACTCGCAATTCTGACTTTATATCTCGCAATTCTGACTTTATAACTCGCAATTCTGACTTTATAACTCGCAATTCTGACTTTATATCTCGCAATTCTGACTTTATAACTCGCAATTCTTACTTTATAACTCGCAATTCTGACTTTATATCTCACAATTCTGACTTTATAACTCGCAATTCTGACTTTATATCACGCAATTCTGACTTTATAACTCGCAATTCTGACTTTATAACTCGCAATTCTGACTTTATATCACGCAATTCTGACTTTATAACTCGCAATTCTTACTTTATAACTCGCAATTCTGACTTTATATCTCGCAATTCTGACTTTATAACTCGCAATTCTTACTTTATAACTCGCAATTCTTACTTTATAACTCGCAATTCTGACTTTTTCCTCAGAATTGCAAGATATAAACTCACAATTGCGAGTTATAAATATAAAGTTATATATTCAAATATAAATATGCGAGTTATATATTCAAAAACTCTCAGTGTTGTGATGTTGTTGTCATACCTGGTGTGGATTGGTTGTTGCCTGGCAACAGACTGATAGTGGCTGATTGGTTGGTTGTGGCAGTTGTTGGAGGGCAGCAGGGTGGGTGATTGGACAACGATGGGGAGGTGGAGTCTGTAAAAAATAATAATCAAAATATGCATATTGGAAAAAATACAACATCTGCATTATTTGTGTGAGTGTGTTTTCTGGGACCTGGAGAGAGAGTGGATGTGGTCATTCTGGCAGGCGAGAAAGAAGCCTTTAGAGCCGAACCCAGAGCAGAACGAGACCTGTCGAGACAGAGATATTATACCATCAAAAAGAAAAAATAAATCACATGAGGTCTCTTTAATATCTCAATTGTTTCTCCCAGAAAGATATTAAGCTGAGAATAACTGTCTCAAACTTTGCTCAGATTTGTCAGTCAGAGATCTCAAAATGAACTCAAACATTTCTCATCAATTTTCCCAATATTAAATCATCTGAGCTGCTATCCACATTTGTTTTATAGCTCTATACTCTTATGGCAATTATTGTCTTGCGTAATTGCATAATTGGTAATTGAGACTTTTTATCTCACAATTGCAAGTTAAAAGGCAGAATTGTGAGATAAAAAGTCGCAATTACCTTTTTTATTCCAAAATTTTTTAATAATATTTCACAATATTACTGTATTTTCAATCAAATAAATGCAGCACTTGGTGAGCTGAGGAGACTTCTTTCAAAAACATTGAAAAATTTTTCCAACCCCAAACTTTTGAGCGGTAGTCTATGATCGAGCAACCTCTGAGTAATACAATTTTCCTGAATAGGTTCTCTTGGGAAATGTAGGACTGGAAATCTTTCCATGCTGGATGGGAAGATGAAGTGATAGAGGAACAGAGAGAAGTGAAGTGGACAGCATACCACAGACAGAAGGATGGACAGAATGTGACGGTTGTAGTGAGGAAGGGCGTCCAAGAGACGAAAAGAAGGCAGTGGGACGCAGAGCTACAAACGACACTGAGAGAAATAAGCAAGAGGAGATCAAACGAGAACATACAGAAACAAAGAGTGACTGGAAACACGTGTGAATGGATGCTTGTGTGTGAAGATGTACATACCCCTCAACATCACTTATGCTTCCATGGTGTTGAAGATTGAGCACATAGAGGATGGACATGGATATGACACTAGAGAACGAGACAGAGAGAGATGATAATGAGCATGAAACGGAGACTCAAAACATTCATTCTAATGTTTTGGGGTGAATGATTTCCTCTGTCACCTGAAGGCCATTATGATGACCAGCGCCAAGATGGTGCCCTGCATGAATCTGTGACTCAGACAGCTCTGCTCCGGGACGGACCTCTGCAACACACATCTCAATAATCATTCTATCCCATTCCATCTCACATTACCTCATCTTATCCCATTCTATTCGATGTTATTCCATTCCATCTCATCTCATTCCACTGATTGACTCTATGCAATCCAATTCTTTATGACTGTATCCTATCCCATTCTATGAATCTATCCTATCCTATCCCATCTGATTTGATTCTGTTCCATTCCATATGGTTCTATATACCATTCTATGATCCTACTCCATTCCATATGATTGTATTCAAATCCACAAGATTTTTATCCCATCCAGTATGATTCTATTCCATTCCATAGGATTCTCTCCCATCCAGTATGATTCTACTCAATACCATATGATTCTATCCCATCCCATTCCATATGGTTCTATCCCATCCAGTATGATTCTATTCCATTTTATGATCCTATTCCATTCCATATGATTGTATTCAAATCCACATGATTTTATCCAATCCAGTATGATTTTATTCCATCCCATAGGATTCTCTCTCATCTAATATGATTCTACTCAATACCATATGATTCTTCTATCCCATCCCATTCCATATGATGCTATCCCATCCTATATGATTCTATTCCATTCCATAAGATTTTATCCCATTCCATATAATTCTATCCCATTCCATATGATTCTATTCCATTCCATAAGATTCTATCCCATTCCATATGATTCTATCCCATTCCATACGGTTCTGTTCCATTCCATAAGATTATGTTCCATTCCATACGATTCTATCCCATTCCATACGATTCTATCCCATTCCATACGATTCCATCCCATTCCATATAATTCTATCCCATTCCATATGATTCTATTCCATTCCATAAGATTCTATCCCATTCCATATACGATTCTATCCCATTCCATACGATTCCATCCCATTCCATACGGTTCTGTTCCATTCCATACGATTCTGTTCCATTCCATAAGATTCTGTCCCATTCCATACGATTCCGTCCCATTCCATAAGATTCTGTCCCATTCCATATGATTCTATCCCATTCTATATGATTCTATCCCATTCCATAAGATTCTATCCCATTCCATATGGTTCTATTCCATTCCATACAATTCTATCCCATTCCATATGGTTCTATTCCATTCCATATGATTCTGTCCCATTCCATATGGTTCTATTCCATTCCATGTCATTCAATGATTCATATCATTTCCATGCAATTCCATCCCATCCAATATGATTCTATCCCAATCTATATACTATATGAATATACATCCTATTATTCATCCCAAACGGTTTGAAAATGTATTTCTAAACCCACTTTAAGCCTGCATGAAGGGTTTTTTGAGACTCCAGTGACTCCAGCAGTTTCAAATACAAATCTGAATGTTTATTGTACTAAAATCCTATTGACATGTCACTTGCAATTTGGAACACAGTGTATGTATATATTTTTAAAAGAGGTAG
This sequence comes from Mylopharyngodon piceus, assembly GCA_039654765.1. Lineage (NCBI taxonomy): Eukaryota > Metazoa > Chordata > Actinopteri > Cypriniformes > Xenocyprididae > Mylopharyngodon > Mylopharyngodon piceus. Next base: position 17,733,332 of record CM077459.1, on the reverse strand, counting down.
GCTGACATAAATCATACCTTGCTTCCTGGCTTAGCTGTTTTTTTCTTGAGTGGACCACTTCCTGTTCTGCTAAAATAGCTTCCTGATTGGCTAGAAAAAAGGAGCATATTTCTTCAGACTTTGAATTCACTCAAACAGATGCACCTGTGAGTGCACAGCTTCATAAACACACACACACACCTGACTGTGCCTCCACTGACGGTGCTTTTCATGCTGTCTAGCCGGCGCAGTTTGGCTAGTTTTCGGCTCCAGCGTTCGAGCTCGTCAATGCGAGTCTCCAGATTATCGGTGAGTTTGCAGAGCTCCTTCACCGCTCCCACGTTCTCCATGAAGATCCGATCCTGTAGCATCAAACACACACATGAGAGGGAGGCAGAGAGACTGTGTGGGCATCTGTAAGAATGCGTGTGAGCGCTCGTACTTTATTGACCACCAGTAGATTAGGGATGGTCTCTCCGTTAGCACACACCACATCTCCTCCCTCTTTCACAGCCTCCGGTAGAATCTGCTGGACCTCCTGAGCGATCACCCCTGATAACACACACACGTTGGGTTTCCATTTTTTAAGGCGATATTCCACAGACATAATGATTTTTATACTTTACAAGCTGTATATTCTATCCCTTAACCCTAAACCTGGGATTGATCTGTGGGGACAGTACCGGTCTCAGCGGTGGTGTCGATGCCCACTGTGGCTGCAAACTCAGGCTTATACTGATAATGCACCAGCCTCATTTGAGAAATCCGCCTCAGGTTATCAGTGGTGTCCACCTGGAGAAAGAGAGAGAGAAAGTGTGAGAGATATTTGTGTACTGTCTGCCACAATTATTTGAGCAAAAGCAGCTAAATCATTCCATCATAGGAAAACATGATGGAAATAGTTTCAGGGCCAATAAAAAATGTTTTCTATTCCCCCACTGTTGGTAAGGGAAGTTTGGACCTTGTGTATGTGTAAGGAGAGATAGCACACACATCAGAATGTACCTCCTTCACATTCTCCTTGGCTCTAATATCGGAAGGATGCACAAGGGATCCCATGACCTTCACATTGCCGTGGACAACCAGGGCCTCGTCTGGCCGGTCCGTGTTGATGCCCACTCGGCCATGATGGTACACAGAGTCTGGCATCTGCCCTCTCTGCCACAACACTTCACTGTCACTCTCAAACTGACCTGGATTAGATGCCTGAGAGACAGAGAGAAAGAAAGAAATAAAGATAGAAAGGACTAAGTAATAGAACAATAATTTATGTAATTGGCTGGGAAGGGAAGGTCTTGTGTTACTGCAAATTCAGCTGAATTTTAAATAAATTTACACATAAAATATTTATATATTATATACATATTTAGCATATAATAAAGATTAGGGATGCACTGATACCGATATTGGTAATAAAATTCTCCGATACGCACTTTTGACTGCTGTTTGCTCACTCAACACACACGCGTCATTTGGATTAAAACTAAATCGTATATGTAAGTAAAAGAATTTTCACTGTTACATGATTTATGTATGAGTGCGTCCCTACATTATTACAGGAAAACGTCATGTGATCACTGGAGAAGCTCAGAATGTGAAAGTTGTAACTTCTTCCTGAGTCTCTCCGTCAGTGTCGACTCAATGTAAGGCTGAACACCGTTACTGACAATCCTCATTTTGTCTGCGTGAGATTCTCCAGCTTTGTTGTTGTTGAGCAACCGAAGCACGAGCTGTTAAAGCTCCTCCCTCTTCTGGAAAGGGGGCCGGGAGCAGCAGCTCATTTGCATTTAAAGGGACACACACAAAAACGTGTCAAAATAAATTTGATCATGTTTTTATTTTTTAGAAAACAAGCCTTGTTATCTTGTCATTTTGCTTCTCAAGTAAATGTATCTTGATTTATGAATGTTTAGATATTTGTACTGAACCCCCCCCCCCACACACACACACTCAAAAACTATTAAGACAAATTAAGCTAGTTAATATGGTTCATATTCTTTTGCTTTATCTAAATATTTGTAACAAATTACAAATTAATTGAAAACAGGTATAGCATCGGCAAAAAAACAAACAAAGTACTGGTATCGTACTCGTTCTGAAAAAAGTGGTATCAGTGCATTCCTAATAAAGATTTATTATTTCTTCAGAATTTTATTTCTCAATAAGAATGAAAACTCAATGCCATTAAAAAATCGAATACACAAAAAAACATTGAAATAAAGTGGCAAGAAATCAAAAACAGAGGCAAACAAAGTCAAGAGCATAAAAACGAATCATTTGAGCATGGCAGGCTTTAACAGTAATATTGATTGGTCAGAGGCGGATAATTGACACACAGAAACAGGCTGTGATTGGAGGAGGTCGGTCAGACAGACACGACCAGACTGACAGCGGTTACCCTGACGATGATCCTCTCGGAGACGTGAGCCGCCACCGTGAAGCTCTGACTGTGACACTGAGCCTGAAGAGCTACCACCAGCATGAAGTACCTATACAAACACAAATTTAAATGTTTTTAATGAGAAATCATAAGAGCTTTAGAGTGCTATTTTGATCTTATGTAATATCTATGGACAGTATTAGTGACTCGCTGATAATTTTACAGTAATAAAACTGTGTTTTATGTATTAAGTAATTTAGTCAAAACTATTGTCTGCGGTAATCAGACACAGGTGTTGTCAATAAACAATAGGGGTGTAATGGTACACAAAAATCACAGTTCGGTACGTACCTCGGTTTTGGGGTCGCGGTTCAATACGAGTATACTGTCATTTTCTTTGTGCGTGAGAGTTCATTAACATGCGGTGACATTGGCGGATGCACAAAGTTCAATATTTAACTTTTTCAGGAAATCACGGAAAGATGAGCGAGAAGGAGAAAAAGAGCCTACTTCACCTTTCCACGAGGAGACAGTGAGTGAAGCGGCACCTGAGGCTTCCTATTTCCAGGACACGCATATTTCATCACTGGACTGTAGTAGTGAGACTTCCCCAAAATCACGACATAAATCGGCGCAATGCCAGATGATTTTGTCTCATTATAACAGTGGAAACAACTTAAAATACTCCAATCCACACAGATAAGGCATCATTCTAAACTGTAAAGGGTCTGTTTTTATTTATGTACACTCTACACTCACAATAAAAACAAAACTTTGTGCTTTTGTAAAATAAGAAAACAAACAGGATGCCACTTTCTGCCAAGTTCTCCAAGTTTGTGGAGCACGTCACTAAAATTTATCGAAACGCAGCGTTTAGGCTACTAGCAAGCTCTTGCGTGACATCTGAACTCTTGTTTTGGGTCAGTGCATAGATCGTCTTTACTTCTTCTGCTCTTTTTCCTGTTGTGGCAGTTGTCGGGACGAATACATGTACCGTTACACCCCTAATAAACAGTAGTTGTTGTAAATAAACCTGGTTAGGTTTTCTTAGTCATGGCCATATTTCATACCTCTGGTCGGGGTTCGGCTTGCCTTTCTTTCTCATGTTATTGGCTGTGGTCTCGCTGAAGTGGAGACGACCCACCGTTACCTTTGTAACCTGCTCTGGCGGCAACGTCACTCTGTAAAACAAATGGTTAACATTTACGTCACATGCCTCAAATCCACACTCTTAACACGTGATATTTCACAGAAACTCCCACAACTGGTGTAAAAAAGACTTACAACACTGGTTTAAAGGGTCTTTTGCTCCGGTCAGACTGTGACTGTTCCACATTAATGGACTGATTCATTGCTTCCAGCTGGAAGACAGGTAGATAAAAACATGCTACATTATGCAAGAGTTTACAGACATTAGTAGTAGTAGTTATGACTGTTTTCGGGTTGTTTGGCTCACCTTGACGCCATTGAGTTTCAGGTAAAAGCATTCGATGGGCTGCAGCCCCTCGCCGGTCTTCACGTATTTGGGATCTCCCGGCATTCCTATGTACACGGTCACCTGGAAGTGGTTCTTCTTCTGACACACAAATGCATCATCAGCCAAGGAGAAGTTGAAACCCTTATCTGCGTCCACCCTATAGGTAGGCATCGGACTGGAGAGGCAGAAAGACAAAAAGAGAAAGAAAACAGCATGGAGAGGGTGTAAAATGTCTTTACTAACATAAGAGGACTTCAGAAGGAATGAAATAAATTATATTAAATTATATATAGGCCTATATTTTTAGATTACTGGCCAAAAATCTATTTCTGATTATCTTTCTGAGCCCCTTCATTTTTGGATCACACTTCAAGGTCAAAAGTGACCGAAGCCTTGAAATGTAACTTCAGGAAAATCAATGTAATATATTTCTGTTCAATAATATTTTTTGATTATTATTTAGAATTTTGAAGGGATTTTATGATATTATGCAATATTTATACCATTTTTATGAGCTATTTTTTCCAATAAATTTTTTTTTTTTTTAAATAGAGTTTTAAACTTATCAGAATGATGTCCATGATTTTTTGTGTGTTCACATAGCTAATGCGACACAAGTCACCAAGTGTCATCCCATTCTGATGAAGCAAACAATTTTAAAAATTAAAAACGTAAAGTTTTTCGGTCAGTTCTGATCGAAGAGGCCCACTGGGTTAAAGAGACATTTCACCACAGATACACATAAAATAAATAAAATAAATATAAACATTAACTTACTAAATATATATTATATATTAATATATAATAATAATAAAATATATAATATTAACATAATAAATTACTATATAACTTATAACTTAATTTATATTTATCAATAAAATATTTATCATAAAAAGTACTTAGAATAACCTAAATTCTGAGCTATTTTTTTTAATTATCGTGGTACAAAACCTAAAGTCATGCCTTTTTTTTTTAATTATAATTATCCTCTCTCTGTCCGTCCTCATTCCTCTCTCTCGTAAGCCAGATCTCTGCTCTTGCTCTCACTCCTACACGCTGCTCACATCATAGGAATTCCCTGGCCGCTACCATCCATCTCTCTCTCTTTTCTATCTCTTTCAGTACAGCCTGATACCTCCCTATACCCCATTAAATCCCAAACACACACTTTTGCCCTCAATGCATTTCTCATTCCTCTGTCATAAATCTAAGTGCAGAGGTGTGTAGGATTAGGGCAGCACCCACAGTTCTTTTCCATTGGAGTCGTATAACGTAGTCCATTTGTTCTGCTGGTGCGCCTGCCACTTTATGCACTGATAGTTTGGATCCAGGTATGAGTTTTCTGCATCCTGCATCAAACCTGTGAAAGGACGAATGCACATACATCATATAGTGCTGAAAATGCAATCGTGCTTGTGTACCTGTGTGTGTGTGTGTGTGTGTGTGTACCTGGCTCTTGTTTGATGATGCCCGTGAGTATCTGGGAGTTGAGAGTGCTGTTGGGAGAGTCTGAATGTTTTCTCTTCTTTGCCGGATGTACAGGAATCCCACTGGAGAAACACAAAGCATGCATTTGTTGATGAGGAAAATTTTGACCTTTGACACTGCTGGTCCATCTCTACCTCTACTGACGTGGTTCTCAACCAGGGGTCCGAGGCTCACTAAGGGGCCTCAGCAAACTTTTAAGGGGGCCGCAGGATGACTTAAAAGCATTTGAATTAATAAATTGTTATTAATATGTTTAATTACTCTAACTCTAATCTAAATTAAAATGCTAAAAAAACACACACTGAATTTGAGACTGCTGAATGTGACAAAATAAAATAAAATAAAATAAAATTAAATAAAAAAAAAAAATATAAAAAATAAAATAAAACAAAACTTCAGCAAACTTCCAAGCAAGCCGCAGGATGACTTAAAATTATTTACATTAATTAATTATTATTATATATCTAAAATCTAACTCTAAATTAAAATGCTAAAAAAAAACCCCACAAAATTAATATTGAAATCATATTTTTTTTTCAGTTCATGAGGTTTTTGAGATTGTAACAGTATCGTCGAATGTGAAAAAATAAAATAAAATAAAAAAATAAAATAAAATAAAATAAAATAAAATAAAATAAAATAAAACAAAACTTCAGCAAACTTCCAAGCGGGCCACAGGATGACTTAAAATTATTTACATTAATTAATTATTATTATATATTAAAATAATCTAACTCTAAATTAAAATGCTAAAAAAACACACATAAAATCAATATTGAAATCATTTTTTTTTTTTTCAGTTCATGAGGTTTTTGAGATTGTAACAGTGTCGTTGAATATGAAATGAAATAAAATTAAATAAATATTTTTGTTTTTTATTAATTTGAATGACATGGAATAACATCATGCAAACTTGTTGTAAAATAATACATATAAAATGTATTAAAAGTTTAACATTTCTTAAAATCTCAGAGGGTCCTTCAGGTAAATAATTTTGGTCATACTCGTTTAAGTCCCCTGAGCTATGAAAGAATAATTTCTGAGAGATAAAATGTTCCTCTGATTCTCTCTTTCTTACTCTGGTCCTTGTGGATGTTGCAGGAGTTGATGTAGCATCTGACTCTGTTGAATGTCTCCGCCCCCGCCGCTGGTTGGACCAATCGGATACTGCGAGATCATGGGCTCTGGCTTAAGGTACATGTCCCGGTGCATGCTGGGATAGAGGGGGTGTGTGGGGAGAGGCGGAGGACTGGTCATGTGACACATGTTCTCGGGCGTCATTGTCCTGAGCATGTGCGGATCTGGGATGGAATATTTAAAAGCATACATTAAATTTGTTATATTTCCTTAAATTCTAGATTTCAGTTCTTATTCATCAGCCTCGGCACCATGCCAATAGTACACTTCATTATTAAGCACAAAAAAATGACCAAAATCAAGCAGTCAGCTGTGTTAAATAATTGTTTTAATGTCCACATTTATCGACAATATATTTAAAACTAAAAGAATAACTAAATAACTTTCTGTTAATGTTTTTTGAACCTTTAATAACTTGCAGTCTTGATTATTTAACACTGCTGAAATGGTTTGATTAACATTAAATCATTCAGGTGGATTTAACCTACCGTTGGCTTGCTGGGGTGAATACGGCTCTGAGCTGGAGTCTGGAGGGGACTCGGGTAGCGTTCTGCAAAAATAATAACATTAAATACAATTTATGTACATTAAATACACAACAACATGAGTGATTGTCAGGGTTTTGTGATTGCAAGTTATTCTGAGTGATTTTTAATGTGTTGATATTAGGGGTGTAACGGTAGCACGTCCTGATATTGCTGAGTTAGATGCGTTCCTGGGTCAACATATTTTGTTGATCCTGGAACAACATTCTAGTCTGAAAATTTAGTCTTAACCCCATTCCTACCCCTAAACCTAACCCTACCCATAAGTTATCCCAAAAATCAGAGGGAAATGATAGATGAATAACACTGATGTAGAAGCACCAATTCATGATTTTAAGCCTAAACTTGACATAATCTGTAAACTTGTCCCTCAAATCTGATTGGTTGATTTGAATGTTGTTCCAGGATCAACAAAAATGTTGACCCAGGAACATGTTGAACTCAGCAATATCAGGTTATGCGTAACGGTACGGATGTAACGGTTTGGTGCATACAGTTAGACGACGAATACAGTCAGTCACAGGCGAGCCACACTCCAATCCAGAAGGGGGCGCGCACGGTAATGCAATGCTGTTTGCTAACCACCACAACAGGAAAAGGCGCAGAAGAAGAACAGGCGATCTATGCATAGATATGTTTACAATCTCTCAACCAGTGTTTCAACCGTGGAAAGACGTCAATAAAACAGCTTGAGAATAATATCTCACATAGCATTACATTTACCTCAGGCAAGTCATTTAGTGTCCACAGCATGTTAGTTCACTAGAGAAATGAAGCATTTCACTAAAAATATGCACTATATTAGCTTATATATTCATTATATATACTTTACCTGTTAGTAATGTCTTAATTTTTTAATACATGTGACCCGCGCTGGCAAAATGAGTCGGAATGCGCACAGGCTAATTTCAAGCTACAGGCAAAACAAGTGAAAAATGTCAATTTTGGTCGAAATTGAGGTTTTCACAAAAATGAGTTCATTAAGCCCTCGCCTAGTCATCCCAATGCTCCAAATAACAATTAAACATCTAAGAGTATCTTTATTTGTGCATTTTCTGAGAGGAGTACCTTTTGACCATGAAAAATGCAGTTTTTCTCTGCTCGCTTCTCGACGACTGGTGCTTCCTTCAACACAAGTTTGGTATCGTTGTGTAACAGACGTAGGCTAGTAAGAACTGTGTGTGTAAACCCCTGAGAGACTGCGGTCTTTAGCCTCCTTGATAGAGCGCCGGACTTCCATGCGGATGGGCTGGGATTTGAGTCCTGCTCACAGCGGGCGGTTCGAACCAGAGGGCACCATACGGGAATGGGAGTGAGGTTTAGGGGGGTGCGTGTAACAGACGTAGGCTAGTAAGAGCTGTGTGTGTAAACCTCACTCCCCTGAACTCAAGAGGTGCACTAGCGACTGATGTTAGAGACTGCGGTCTTTAGCCTCCTTGTTAGAGCACCTGACTCCCATGCAGACGGACCCGGGTTTGAGTCCTGCTTAGAGCGGGCGGTTCGAACTGGAGGGGCTACAGTTGTAAAGCACAGAATTCCAACTTTGTGAATATCTCAATGGCATGAGTCTAAACCAATGAAATGTGATTTTCAAACTTATACTGAAAAATTGGTATTAAAATTGGTCGTATTCAAATTACGGAAAAAACGGAACTGGCGTCGCATCAATTCCGTAAGTTGAATAGGGACGTACAGCGTAAGCTTTTTGAAGAATACGGAAAGCGGTCTGGTGGAAGCTAGATATTTTACTTTATAACTTGTTAAATATGGATATTTTCTTTTACACAAATGCATCGCTTCGCTTCAGAAGGCCTTTATTAACCCTCCGGAGCTGCGTGGAATATGTTTATGATGAATGGATGTGGATGAAGACACTTTCTTCAGCTCATACTCGTTTGGTAACACTTACTGCCATTATAAGGCTCGGATGCCTCAGGATATTTATTAAAATTTCTACGATTGTGTTCGTCAGAAAGAAGAAAGTCATATACACCTAGGATGGCTTGAGGGTGAGTAAAGCTTTGGGTAATTTTCATTTGAAAGTGAACTAATCCTTTAACTCAATTTTTCTCAAAATTGACTTTCCCGACTCTATCGACTTCAAACAGGTGTAGCTCAGTCACATTTTTTGTCAGATTCCAAACAAATCATAAATCATTTTGAAGGTTTTTTAATATTGATTGTAAGAATAATAATAACTCATTTTTGAAAATTTGCTCATTGCGGCTCATTTTGCCATCACGGGTCACATATGTTTAAATAAATTTGTCATGAAAACAAGTTATGACAGTAACTGTGTAAATGATTATATATATAAAAAATGAATGATGCACACACTGAAGATGAACAATTAAAAGTGATGCCTTTGCATGCACCACTAAACATAGGACCACTGTAGTGAATCAGTTCTTGTTTTAATTGGAAACCCATCAAAAAGCTCACGAATGACATACCTGCCGCCTCCTTTTGGGCAGCAATATAAAAGACCATTGCTGATTGCACAATTCCTCACAGGATATCAGGCCTGACCCATTCATCTTATGTCTCAGCGCTTATTCCCAGTTCACTCCTCCGTCTGTCTTACTCAGCCTTAAGAAACTAAGTATACTTTGGGTTTTACGTGCCTGACGCAGATTTAGGGGTGGATTTTTTTTTACTAAAAATCATGTTTACATACAAATCATTTTGTTAAATTAATATTTTTCATATTTATGCCATATTTGCTCCTCTCTGCTCTCTCTTTCTCTTACCCGGGTGCGTACTGCCCACGGTGGTCCGGTTTGACGTGTGGCTGTTGGGGTGTTTGGCTCTGCTGTTGCCCCAGGCAGGGGTAGTTGTGTCTGAGGTGGCCCAGTGGTGGTGGAGGTGGATAGGGATTCTGGCAGGCCTGGGGCAGAGACGGGATGGCGCCCTGGCGCAGGGGGATGGGGGGGCTCACGCCACACCCTAACCCCCCTGAAGAGGATGCCCCGGCCTGGGGCGAAGTATACTGGGGTCCTGGGGTGCTGTGGACCTCTGTGAAACAACTAGAGGAAAAAAAACCCAAATCACCAGCTGATGGCCAAAATGACTCATTATTATCAAAATAAGCACATAATCATAACACATTTGGTCTTCAAACAGTCTCCAGATTACACATAGAAACTCAAGCGTACATGAGTTCTTACATGTCAGTGCTGTCGTCCTCTTTGCTGATGTATTCCTCCAGGATACTGGTGTCAATGTTTGTTGGCTCCAAAGAGCTGTTAATATCATGACCTACGAGGGAAACAGAGGGTGAGACAGAAAAAGGTAGAAGAAGAGAGTGAGAGAGGAGGATGAGTATCGTGTTCCTACGCACCGTTTCTACAGTGATAAAATAACAGTTTCACAACATCTTAACAAAAAAAGACAGACAGTATTATGATTCATGTGGCTTGCAACACTTCTGATCATTTGTTTGCTTGTTTAATAGGCAGATTAATGACATATGTTCAAACTGGGGAACACAGATGAGGTCAGTAAAGACATAAATGTCTTGCAGGTTATAGACACAACATGAAGGTCTGTCACTTTCAAAGAAAAGCTCAAGTAGCTTTTCTCTCTTTTCCAATCCTTGCCTCTCTGCTCTACCCCCTTCTCCACTTCTTTACCAAATCTCTCCAAATCTGCACCACATGACCCGTCTGTAATCACTCTGTTTGCAACACCTGCAATACGTCATTCTCACCCAGGCCGACTGACCCGGCGCACTTAAGCTAAATAAAGCATCTTTTCTTGCATAATCTATGTTTCTCTTTATGCAATTTACCAGTGTTATTTAATCAAAAAGTATGTTCATGTTCTTAAATTTTTTTTTAAATTGAATGAATATTATAATGTTCATCATTATGAACCCATATGAATGTTATTTAACTTTAAAAAAAAATCATATAATTTTTATATGAATAATTTTGTATTTTAAAATGTATTTAATGTATTTTAAAATTATTATTGTAAAATAAAAAAACAAATAACATTAAATAAATAAATAAATTAATTAATTAATTTTCCTTTGGGCCAATATAAATGTAAAAAAAAAAAGTAAATTTTGAAAAATCAAACATTAAAATAACAACAAAAAACAAACAAACAAATAAATACATAAAGTTGTAATTCCTTTTCTCAAGTCCAGCGGGAAAAAAAAAAACATGTATTGTGTGATCTAAAGTCCGAATTGCGAGATATAAAGTCCGAATTGCGAAGTCCGAATTGCGAAGTCAGAATTGCGAGATATAAAGTCCGAATTGTGAGTTATAAAGTCAGAATTGCGAGATATAAAGTCCGAATTGTGAGTTATAAAGTCAGAATTGCGAGATATAAAGTCAGAATTGCGAAGTCAGAATTGCGAGATATAAAGTCAGAATTGCGTGATATAAAGTCAGAATTGCGAGATATAAAGTCAGAATTGCGAGATATAAAGTCAGAATTGCGAGATATAAAGTCCGAATTGCGAAGTCTGAATTGCGAAGTCTGAATTGCGAAGTCAGAATTGCGAGATATAAAGTCCGAATTGTGAGTTATAAAGTCAGAATTGTGAGATATGAGATATAAAGTCCGAATTGTGAGTTATAAAGTCAGAATTGCGAGATATAAAGTCAGAATTGCGAAGTCAGAATTGCGAGATATAAAGTCAGAGTTGCGAGATATAAAGTCAGAATTGCGAAGTCAGAATTGCGTGATATAAAGTCAGAATTGCGAGATATAAAGTCAGAATTGCGAGATATAAAGTCAGAATTGCGAGATATAAAGTCAAAATTGTGAGTTATAAAGTCAGAATTGTGAGATATAAAGTCAGAATTACCTTTTTTTATTATTTTTTTTTATTTATTGGTGGAAACAAGCTTCCATAATAATCTTTCCCTTATACAATCAAATAAATTATAACCTAAGATCTTGATGTTGAAAAATAAAGTCCATGTATTCAGTCACTGAAGTACAAGTTTCAACAACAAATACAGAAATACACAAAGTAAGCGGATGGAGAGAATGAGGGGAATCAGCCCAAGGTCAGGTGGAGGTATAGTTGAGACCCCCACTAAACCCCTGATCTCACTCGCTCCCTTGCTTTCTTTGATAGATTAGACCACTAACGAAGCCGGAATGTGAAGAATTCCTGTGTTAGTGTTGGGAAAACTCTCTGGTCCATCAGCCTCCCACAGCCTGAGAGGGATCACATCCCGCCTCAGTGGATGTCCTGACCCAAACAATACACCACACAAAAAAACGACACAATCCTGACTCTCAAAATATCCCAAAGCTGTTTTCTTCATGACCAAGAACAGCATGGACAGTTCTGACACCTGATCCACCTGTGAATCCTCATGGATAATTTCTGTGGTTGTGAGATTACCAAAGCAGTCACTTAACATAAATTGAGTAATCTCAACTGTGATTTACGAAACACTTTTTTATAAGTATAATATCAAAAATTATACTGAGTAATGAAACTGCTGCTCTGCAGGGAAAAACCAACCCTGACGTAATGTTTCGAGGCACTGCGATCGGGGTCTCCGCTCGGACAGTTTTATGAGTGTGCCAGCAGGGCAAATAGGAATGGAGAGGGATGATTTTACTAAATATGATCCAGATGTTTCTGTCCTCCTGCTGTAAATCTGCCAGGCCAGAGCTGATAACAGCTGCAAGATTGACTGACAGGAATGAGAGTGGGGGAAAAGAGTGAGAGAGCGATGTTGAAAAAGAGAGAAGGAGGTGATTATAACAAACAGAGGAGAAACGCGCGCTCTGTACTGTTTTGTGAAATGTTTTAGGATGTTTTTATGATATTTATGATGTTCAGAAATGTGTGCCATATCAAACGTTTGTATGTGTATCCGTACACATGCTCTGTGAAGATCACTAAAAACGTGTTGTCTTGGCATTATTTTCCGTTATTCATCACATTCAATTAAAACCACAAGCTCACAAACTTTTTCCCCACTCAGTATTGCTGAATATGTGTTGACATTTGATTAGTGTAGAAAGATTAAATTCATATGCTTGTTTCAAAACTTGTAAACAGCACTAAATCAACTCAAAATGCCAGAGCTAAACTAATTTCAACTGTTGTTGAACAATTCAAAGTTTATTCAAATATAACCATTCAAACACAAACTCACCAGCTTGACACAGCTAACAGAACACAATCAAATGTTTATGAAGTGGATAGTTCTAATTCCTCACTAGGAATCAATCAATCAATCAATCAATCTCTATCTATCTATCTATCTATCTATTTGGAAAGGTCACCCGTGACGTAGGCGGAAGTACCGCGGTAGGGCAAAAAACTCCATCTCATTTTCTCCTCCAACTTCAAAATCATCCAACATAATTGTTTTATCTTTTTTTGTAAAGGGCATTTGACTTAGTCTTTGCACGTTCGCTTTGTAGACACTTGCTCAGTACTTCCGCCTACGTCACGCGTGACCTTTCCAACGTGATTACATAATGCGTGGCGCATTGCAGAACAGTGCAAGACAAGCATTTGTGGTTAAAAGGTATATCATTTTTATTTTTTTTAGAAAATGGCTGATCGTTTCACTACAAAGACCCTTATTCCTCGTCTGGGATCGTGTAGAGCCCTTTGAAGCTGCACTGAAACTGACATTTGGACTGTTGAAGTCCAGTATATGGAGAAAAATCCTGGAATGTTTTCCTCAAAAATGTATTTTCGACGGAAGAAAGAAAGACATGAACATCTTGGATGACATGGGGGTGAGTAAATTATCAGGAAATTTTAATTCTGAAGTGAAGCTAATGCACTGATCCAATATACTGTTACACATGTTTACTTTCTCAACTGTTTACATTCACTTAAGAAATAACCGACTATGTTTACTAGGATACTCGCCAAAACTGGCATTTTTACATAATTTTGTGTGAAATTGTCCGTTCAAGCACAAGATGTGAAAGAAAGCTCAATTCAGTATTCGAGTGCTGTCAGATGCGGCTTTCTGTTATCTTTCGCGTCTTCTTGCGCTTGAATGTTTAAATTGGCAAGGCTTAAAAGTGCATGCAAATGATAAACTTTCATGACTACATAGCTCTGGCCCTATCGGGACAGTGACATTTCTGTCAACGAGCCCTGCGCGTGTTTCAGAGAAACCAACAGAGGGCGCTCTCAGCCAAGTGACGATGCGTAAACTCAGCAGGCAATGAAATTATATCTGCGCTAAACTTTTTTTGCCTCTAACTCAACTACAGGCGACTGAAATCGTACAATTTACTAGCCATTGGCTAATAAAAGACATTTTTTTAGTCACCTCTCGTGAAAATTGGTCGCATATGTGACTGATTTACTCGCATTGTAGAGGGTTGCATAGTAAAATCATTTTAACACATTGTAACTCTACTTTTTGAAAGTGTTTTAGATTGGTTTCCCTTCCATCATTGGCTGATCAAGAAATATTTTGTATTTAGAAATGATGATTCTGAACTCAAGCATTTGCCATCTCTGAGGGGCTGAATCAGAAACTCTCCCTTGAGAGCTCATTAATCACAGTCAACGATATGCCATGCATCCCCTCCTCCCTGTCTCCATTTATATCTCTCTCCCTCTATCTCTCTTTACCTCCCTCGGCATGTGCCCTGGTTCTCTACATCTCCCGATTAGTTTCCATGTGAAACCGATCATTGTATGTGACTTCTTATGCATGTTAATCATTAAGCCCTAATTCACACCAGAGTAAAGTATGATAGAGCGAAGTCCACAACATTATCAAATGGTAAACACTACCCAGAATGCCCTGAGTTCCTTAGAAAGACAAAAACACACACACAGCATCACAGTGATCAATACAGCATTCATTTGAGTATCCACACAGAGAGGAAAACATTTGTCTTAGTTACACAGTTATTGACGTGATGAGAGAACTGTAAAATCGCAATCAGTACCAGACAAAACACACACTGATATTGTCACTACTCTCTTAAAAATAAAGGTTCCAAAAGGGTGTTTTTGCAGTGATGTCACAGAAGAACCTTTCAGTGAACATTCTAAAAAAGAACCAGTGTGAAGAACATTTTAATGATCTAAAGAACTTTTTTTCCACTATAAAGAATCTTTTGTCCAGTAAAAAGGTTCCATGGATGATAAAGGTTCTTCATGGAACCATCAATGCCAATAAAGAACCTTTATTTTTAAGAGAACCTAACAAAAATAAGGTTTTTATTGGACATTTTACTGGAGTGTTTCAGCAATCAAGTTGTTTAACCATGATGTCAATTTGTAGGCCAACCGCCAACATGATGCTAAAGTGGGTTCTGAGTGTTTTTAACTTGTTGCTATGCTGTTGCTAGATGGTTGCTTACTGGCTCAAAGGATCCCACCCCCAAGTCTCTATGATATTAAATGGTTTGGTTTCCTCCTTCAAAGTCCGTTAGTCAAAAAATCGCAAATCACTTAGAATAGTAACAGCAATCATTCATGTCTTTAGTACAAATAATGCAGGGCGAGTTACAAGCTTAATAATTAAGGTTAACATATGAAAATATTGCATTGTTCACACAGAAATACACACACACATGCACACACACATATAGGCTACTGAGCAAATGCATGAGGTCTGGCAATGTGAATAATAAGAAAAGACTTGAGTGTGAGAGAAAAAGAGAGACAGTACCTGCTCGAAGCCACAGCATTTTGTTTTAGGACAGACACAACCTACAAAACTGAAGATGTGTGTGTATGACCCAGTACGTCTTTCATATCCTTCCAAACAACATACACCTTTCTGTCTCGGACCTCAGCTGGCGGGTACAGGGTTACGTGAATGTGTGTGTGTGTGTGTGTGTGTGTTGTAATGCAGGATTAGGTCTCAGTCATGGGACAGAGCTGTACCAGGCCACCACACACAGTTCAAGTCGCCCACCAGCACTGAATGCACCGGCCGACCTGAGCAGCTTACCTTTAGTCCACGAACACGAGAGAGAGAATGATAGAGCGGTTAGAGAGCAGTGAATGCCTTCATACTGTCAGCAGAGAAAGGAAACATGTCGGGTAACAATAAGGAATTCAAGGAATGATACATTTTCAGAGGGGTGTAACAGTAACAGTCCCACACGCATCAACATTGTCAACAATTTTAACCCCAGTGCCCCAGTTTAATCCCCACTAACATGCCGAGTCACTAGCCAGATTATCTGGTGTGGTCCGATCAGCCACATGAGTTTAAATGTTCCACTTTCAACAAATGAAAAATCTGCATGGTGTCAGTGGAAGAATTTTTGCAGCTGAATCTCCAGTGCTATGGAAAAAGAAATACAATTTTATCCAGTCTGGATATAATAATGATAATATATATATTTTTTCTATTGAGTTGTCATCAAGAACTGCACACAAAAACAAACAACACGACCACTGTAATCTGATTCACAAGCAAATGACTCTTATGAACTGATTCTTTTGATGATTCATTCAAAAAGTTGATCTGTGGGTCTTTCATGCGGAGAACTCTCCTCATGTGTTTGCATAATGATGCATTTAAAAGTTAATGGCCTAATGGATCTTTATAAAAGTCCACATTGTTGTTGCAGATGAAATATAACACGGATAACATTAAATAAATATTTTTTTTATCAGGTTAAATGTTGATTATTAGTCACTCAAACCTCTCTTTTTCTTTTTAACCGTAGGTCACGCACACCCGCCATGTTTGTAGTTTTTTTTAAACACTTTTTATTCGTGTTTGTAGTTCTGAGCCGAATCCTCCTCCAAAGCGCAAATGGTTGTGGGCAAAATTAGCCGTTATAGTGTGCACTGATCCACACTTGGAAAATAGTACACCTTACGGGGATTTTTGGCATACTCTTTTCAACATGCAATGCTTTGGGAAACACTTATTGTAATCTCACGCACTATTTAGTATGGATAAGTATGCACATTGGGACGCAGGGAAAGTCAGGGGTTACTGGTTTGAATCAGACTAGTGAATCTTTTACTGAATTAACTAGGAAAGGTTAATGAATCAACATCTGACTCACTTAAACTGCAAGTTACTTTCATTACTTTTAGTAATGAAGCAAGTTATAGGTGCTTAAAGGGTTAGTTCACCCAAAAATGAAAATTTTGTCATTTATTACTCACCCTCATGTCGTTCCACACCCGTAAGACCTTTGTTTATCTTCAGAACACAAATTAAGATATTTTTGATAAAATCCGATGGCTCAGTGAGGCCTGCATTGACAGCAAGATAATTAACACTTTCAGATGCCCAGAAAGCTACTAAAGACGTATTTAAATCAGTTCATGTGACTACAGTGGTTCTACCTTAATATTATAAAGCAACAAAAATACTTTTTGTGTGGCAAAAAAACAAAATAACGACTTTTCAACAATGTCTAGTGATGGCCGATTTCAAAACACTGCTTCATGAAGCTTTACGAATCTTTTGTTTCGAATCAGTGGTTCGGATCGGGTATCAAACTGCCAAAGTCACGGCCCCCAGTGGTGTACCATTGAAATTTTGAAACACTTGTGACATAATGAAGCCTCGTTTACTGAAATCACATGACTTTGGCACTCCAAACCACTGATTCGAAACAAACGATTCGTAAAGCTTCGAAGTTTTGAAATCAGCCATCACTAGATATTGTTGAAAAGTCGTTATTTTGTTTTTTTTGCCGCACAAAAAGTATTCTTTTAATATGTCTTTAGTAGCTTTCTGGACATCTGAAAGTGTTAATTATCTTGCTGGCAATGCAGGCTTCACTGAGCCATCGGATTTTATCAAAAATATCTTAATTTGTGTTTCGAAGATGAATGAAGGTCTTACGGGTGTGAAACGACATGAGGGTGAGTAATAAATGACAGAATTTTCATTTTTGGGTCAAATAACCCTTTAAGGTTTGTGAAACGCAAGTATCATTAATGACTGATTGCTCATATTTGTTTTGTAGTTAAACATACACATTTGCAATTTTTGTTTAATAAATTACATTTCAATAAAAAAACTAAAACATTGTGAAGCACCAATTTCTTTGAGCACATGCACTGGCAGTGTTGTTTTTGTTAACTAACTCTAAATCAAAAACTATTAAAAATAAATTTAGTTAATTGAAATAAAGCTGAAATCAAACAGAAATATAAATATTAGATGAAAAACTTAAACTTAAAAAAACTGAGAAATGTTGAAGCTGAAGTACTAAAATTACTAAATCTAAAAATGACTGTAGTTCCAATAAAAGGAAGAAGGACGTGGGAAACAGATCACGGTCACCTGAAATGTGGAAAGTGTGTAATTTTTGGTTTGTTGTAATGGAACTGGCATGTGAATGTTACAGGCCTGGCTGCTCAAACACAATGCATTCCAGTGACAGCAATACACTGTTACATGAGAGAGACCACGCGCAACGGCCAAACCATTCCCTCCATCAAACATCAGCCCCGGGAACCATCTGTACCCACAAGAGTGATCCATGACTCACTGATATCGGGATAAATGTGACCTAACCTGCCTGAATCTTCTCACAAAAGTCAACAAGTGCATTATTGATGTTGTAAGAACATCCCAGACACAGGAAATTTTGTATATGTTATCAAAATAAATAATATTAACAAATTGAGAAAACATTCACTTTTTTAGCAATTTCATTTTGCGTTGATAGTGGTGCAGAAAATACACATTTCAACTTAAAAGTCGACATGAAATGGAAGTTGCGATAGTCTTTTCTTCCCTATTGTGATGTATATCTGAGTGAAACCGCTTCTCGAACAAGAACAAATGTAGGGCGGGGCTTGATTTTGTCCATCAGGAATTGATTGAATGGTTGTGGTTTGCAATTGGTCGATCTCATGTGAGTGACAGTTTGCCCCGCCCTCGCGCCAGTAAACACTTCATCAGAGAAGAGAAGAGATGTCACTGCAAGAGGGAGGGGAAGTTATTCTGATTAAAGAATAAAAAAAATTTAGGGCCGTAACCACCATAGGCATTGAGGGGGGACAGGTCACCCCCAATAACTGGATGAATGAAATAAAAATGGCCAAATTGTCCCCCTCAATATTTGAAATTTTTTAATGCTGCTCTCCATTTTGCACCGCTCTGTTCGTTGTTAGGATGGCAGACAGTTTAAAAAGTTTCTAGTCTGGTCTGCCTCAGCGGTCTAACAGCACTTGTCAATGTCAAAATGACGGCCAATCAGATTGAAGAAGGCGGGGCTTAATGTTTACTGAAGACGCTTTTAGTTTTTACAGTGAAAAATTGCATGCGTGGTAAGATATAAGTAGCTAAACGTTTAATTTTTGATAACTGTTTTACGATGGATGTTTAACGACCCACACTAACATACAGTGATGCAAACTTCTCAACTTTTTTAATGTAATTTCGCCATTTTGAATCGAAAATATGCTATCATTTAAATGATGTCATTCATAACTGAATGTGACGAGACAAGAAATGCTTTTTTACATTTTTGATGTATTAGACACAAACAAGAGTGAATGTGTGCATATTTTTAAATAAAATATTATTTGCAAAGTTGAAATGGATTACTTCACAACTATATAAGCTATAATTAGACTTCTTTTACCATTCTTATCTCTTCTTAAATCCCTTTTAATCCTTTAATTATTTGAATTAAATAATTAAATGTTCAAGACATGGTTACAGCCTTGCTGTGATAAACCCAATTACTGTAAAAGGTTGACATAATTTCCCAAATAATTTTAGATGCCTTTAAGTAGAAAAATTTGCTGGCAGGCATCCGCTTGGGTGGCGAAGGGGTGAGTTTCGTGTTATGGAGCTCACAGTTGGGTTGCGGTCCAAAACATCAACTCCTACGCTGGCATTTCGACCAATCAGCTCTGTAAAACACAGTGCCTGTGTG
Source organism: Mylopharyngodon piceus (assembly GCA_039654765.1). Classification (NCBI taxonomy): domain Eukaryota; kingdom Metazoa; phylum Chordata; class Actinopteri; order Cypriniformes; family Xenocyprididae; genus Mylopharyngodon; species Mylopharyngodon piceus. Next base: position 17,713,486 of record CM077459.1, on the reverse strand, counting down.
CTTAATGTGTGCTGCTGGTGTACCAAAACTGATACATGTATGTTTCTGCTTGTGCATGTTGGCATGTGTGTGTGTTTGTATGACCTGTGCCCTGCCCTTATCTCACCCCACCCACAGCATGTATGAGTGTGTGTGTGCATCCATCTGTGTGCGCGTCTAAGTCTGTTATCTCTCTCCCTCGCCCTGTCTGCACACTGTCACACTAATGGAGTCAGAATGAGGCAGCGATAGCGAAAAAGAGAAAGAAACATTACTCGCACCTCATTCTGTTTTTTAACAGTCTTGTAGGTATGCCAGGAATGGACCAGTGCATTAGAGAGAGGGGGCATGCGTACCCTCTATAAGCAGCTTATGGCTACACTCAATCAGGCTAAACACGCTTTCTGAGCACTCTTATGTCACAAGGGGTTTCGGTGCTAGTTATGTTAAGGAAAATATCTAAAAAATATCCTCTCCACGCCTCTCAGAACCAAAGAAATAGAAGCCAGTAACCATCCATCCTTGCGAATAATGAAAACACAGAAGAAGTTTATCAGGGCTGTTTGTTTACTTTGAGAATGTCAGTCCATTCCTCTCAAATGTATTTGCCAGCTTGAGAAAATAAGTGAGGTGGTACAATTTATTACTAATATTGTTCAGTTGATATTGTAGAAGAAACATCACTTAAGTATTTAAATATTTTTATCGATTAATCTTCCACAATATTTACATGAATTTAAGTAAAATCAGACAGCTTAGAAGAATGAAAATTGAATTATTTTGAATTGAAAAAACCCTAAATTGTTTCTACTAGACATCAGTGAGATTAAATGGAGAATTTTGCTGAAGTCTCCTGCTTCTCAGATGTTTCTTCTGAGGAAAAGACCTCAGTAATCTCACTTGTGTCTCCTCTCAACAGTGTCTCAAACTGATTTGCCAAAACACCAAAGTCTCAATCAAAAGTCAGAGATCTCAATATAAACATTTCTCATTGAATTCTTCCAAGACTAAAAGATCTGAGCTGTTATCCTTTTACTGTACACTAAAAAATGCTGGGTTAAAAACAACCCAAGTTGGGTTAAAAATGGACAAACCCAGTTTTAACCCAGCAGTTTGGTTAAATGTTTGCCTAATCTGCTGGGTAGTTTTATTAATTGTTTAAAAATTACTGTATTGCTTGCTTAAAATGATCCCAAAATTTTGGAAATTGACATTTATTAATAAGTTTAATGAATAATAATTAAACAATACACATTTATTAAATTGCTTATTAATAAACGTTTACCTTTTGTATCGTTGCCTCTAGTAATTATGTGTCTGATTTTTAATTTCCAACCTATTTTGGGTTCATTTTAAGCCAGATATATAGTCATTTTTAAACAGTAGTTTGGCAAACATTTAACCCAACCACTGGGTTCATTGGGTCCATTTTCAACCCAACTTGGGTTGTTTTTAACACAGCATTTTTTACAGTGTACGACAACCAGTGTTGGAAAAAGTTACTGTTAAAAGTAATGTGTTATAATATTGCGTTACTCCCTAAAAAAGTAACCAATTGCATTACTTAGTTTTGAAACTATTTGAAATTGACTTTTTATGAAAAGTAATGTGTTACATTACTTATGTGTTACTTTTTCTCACCTGGGTTGGGCTTGCTTCTAAATTTTTAGTTCTATTTTTGGCAAATGTAAAGGCCCTTTCACACCAAAAGTGTAAAATGCAAATGCAAAAGGAAATGCACATTTACACCTGTACAGTAGAGGGCGCAGCTCTGTGTTATTTAATATATTTAATTATTGCAGGTTTGCGCAATAATCTGAGTTTGCATTTCACTGTATGTATTCTGAGGAATAAATTTATTTTGAGGAATACAAGTGAGATGAGTAAATGGCTCCTCACATTTAGTCCAGAACTACTATAACCATCATGTTTACACAGCGCACACAACACCTCTGCACTTACTCACGATTTCTCTCAACATGAGGACAGGAGAGCTGTCAGTAAATGGGAAAACAAAGTAACTTGCGTTACTTATTTGAAAAAGTAACTCAGATTTTTTGTTGTAAATTTAAAAGTAATGCATTATTTTACTAGTTACTTGAAAAAAGTAATCTAATTACATAATTCGTGTTACTTGTAATGCGTTACCCCCAACAACTATGTGCCTATTTCTGTTTCTTTCTAGGAATTGTCAGAGAAACATACAAGACAAACTTGATATTTGCGTGAAACTCTATTACATTGTTTGAGCTTTGATAGAGCGACCTCTGAGCAATAAAATTTTCCTCTTGGACAGCTGAGGGTCAAATCAGACAAACAGCTCAATCTGCCTCTTCTTTTGTGCTTTGTGTTGCTGTACTCCACAATGGATGTTCATTTAAGACCCCCCCCCCCCACTATACGCACACAACACACACACAAACACAAACAAACAGAGAACAAACACACAGAGCATTCATTGGGAATCGTGGATGTGAAGCACAATTAAAAACAGCAATCAGCCATCAATTCAATCGCACAAATACACAGGGTCAAATAATAGAAAAACATCAAAATCTGAATGGATATGAATCAGAATCTCATTTACGTTAAATTTATTGCCTGATTCACAAGAGTGTTGTCAAAAACACAAACCATAAACAGACTCCTGAACAAAAACTGTGAAAAAAAACATGAGTGTGTCCACACCACAATTCTTCCATAATTCACATCGCATACTAATACTGTCGTATCCCTATTTTTGAGTATTTTTCTAGTGTGTCTCTGTGGAAAAGTCTGTCAGAAGAACATCTCCAGCGTTTCAGTCAGGTCCAGAGGCACATCGTCTGCCTCACTCCCCAAATGAAGAATGTAAACATGTGAAATTCTCGTTAAAGAGCAGTTCTTGACGGCCATGAACTCCAGAGCCCAAAGAAGTCAACGGTGTTTACAGTAAAACACTGTCATATATACAAACCGTTACACCTGCTCTGACAAAACGCACTCACGCCTAATGATTCGCCACAAATTATGGTTGGAAAATCCCTCCAAAATAAATAGTTCAGCTTAAAACCCGCCATAAAAAACTACGGCTTTTATCTGTCAAGAATGACAGAGAAATGAATATGACCACTCTGAGGGGACAATGAAGTTAAAAGCTTTCTGAAGAAAAAAAGATAATAAAAAATGCAGAAGGAAATAAATCAACACTTTGCAGTGATGTCACTAAAAGGGTGAATCACACAAAAACATATCCAACAAATTTCACCCAAAAATGAAAAGGAAAAAGTAATAAATTATATGTGAAATTGTAAATGAGATCTTTGTTTTAGGACCATCACAGATTTTACATTGTTTTCATAACAACTTAGCACATTTCCTCCCCAAATTGTCATTAAAGCAATGCATCTATATATATTTTGTAATTTTCATTATTCATGTTCATTTTACTGTAATTTAAATATATATATATATATATATATATATATATAATACAAGAAAAATATTGTAATAAAAAATGTTTTTTTTTATTCAGACAAATACTACATGATGTGTGTATATATATATATATATATATATATATAAATAATATTAAATTTTTTACATTATATTAATTATAATGAGATTTTTTGGCATTAAAATGTATTAAACTGTCATGAAAACGATGCAAAAATCTTCATAATAAACTGGACAATGGACAAATCAGAGGAAAGTTTGTAGTTGTTCATAAACGTATGTTTTCTTTTTTACTTTTTCATATGGACCTATGGGTCTCTGAAATAAAGAATTAATTAAATTGAATCACATCTGATTCATCCTTTTGTTTTCATCTTATTTTCTTGCTCAACAGCCCCAACTATCTATTCATTAATCCATCTCTCTCTTTAGTTCTCTTATTCTCGTTGTCTGTCTTAACCATTACAAACACACCATTTATCACATTCCTCTGTCCTTCCCAGTGTTTCTCCTCAAACCCCTCCTCCTCTCTCCTCTGGATTCCATCCTTCGCTCCCCGCATCCGTACATCATCTCTCTTTTCGATCCTCTCCACCTTTCTGCCCTTCAACATTCCTCCCTGGGATGGCTCATCAGTGGCTTTTTATGTCCCTTGACAAATTTAATCATCCTAAATCACGGGCCAATAATGTTTGAAACATGACAAAAAACCTGTCAGTGAAATATGCTTAATGGTGACACTTTAGGCTTCACTTCTCACTATATTAACTAGTTGCTTATTACCATGCATATTACTAGGATATTGGCTGTTTATTAGTACTTATAAATCACATATTAATGCCTTATTCTGCATGATCATATTCTATATCCCTTAATCCTACCAATACTTAAACTTAACAACTACCTTACTAACTATTAATAAGCAGAAATTAGGATTTTATTGAGGCAAAAGTCATAGTTAATAGTGAGAACTGGACCCTATAAAGTGTGACCCAATATGTTATTGTGAAATAAATCTGTGTAGAACATTCAACAATAACCATCATCACTAACCAGAGTGATTTTTTTTTTTCTGAATCAGGTTCATTACAAGCAAGGTAACAAAAACACCTTCATGGTTTGCTGGACATAGACAATAACAGGTTCTTAACAATGACAAAACCATGTTTTGTTTTATTATTTCTTGTTCTGACACTTAAAATGACTTGTATTGGTGTAACCTAATGAAGTCAGGTTGACTCGGACATATTAAATCAGACTTTAAGTTTATAGGTTACCTGGGGGGAAAAACGTGAGTACGGTAATGGTGTAAATAAGAGTACCATGGTATTACCATCTGATCCATCACTGTATTACGGATGAAACAGTCATCTGACACCATTTTGAACTACTTTTAAACGGTCACATCAACAGGTCAATGAACTGTCTTACCTTCGAAGAATCTTTGTAAGGCCTCCGTTTCATCAATCACTGCATCCATTCTAGCGGCTCCCGCTTATAAACTCCATGAACATGAACGGACGGATCCTCCGGCGCGCGGGAGCGGCGGGAGTCGCGTGCGCTTCAAACTCTCATCATCCCTAAGTTCAGCAACTTGACGCACAATTATCTTTAAATAACAGCAAGCCACCGAGTTCCTCGAACGAATTCAATACAAATATCTCGTCTGGATAATTAATGAAGGCAATTTAAAAACAGTTTAGTTGTTACAGTTCCTTGCGTAAAAAAAAATTTTCTGAGGAGATTTTACCTTTGAATGTCAGGTGGAGGCATATTCCAGTTTCCCCCCCGATGATTTCGTTTATTTGTTACTGCGACGTGTCATTACGGATTTATTTAATAAGAAATGGTCGTCTGAAGTTAGGAAAATATTTTTATTCGATAAAAATTATCCTGTGAGCAGGTTCTGCGCGCACCGACCAGCGCTCGAGCCACTTTCAGTCAGACGCGCTCAACGTCCTTCTCTGCGCGCTCTCGCCCTATTCGCGCTGTGCACGCGCTCCACGAGTGAGCGCGAGAGGAAAAGACAAATGTCACTAAAAATCTAGTTTTAACAAGGATTTACATTGCAGTTTGGCTGTTTTAATTAATTAAGTATGACGGTGACTTTTCAGGCCAACTACAAAGAGGTTTTCTATTAAAATAAACCTCTGCAATTGATTTAAGTACTGCAAAAGACAACTCAAAAACACAAACGAGACATATAAACAAACTAAGCAGGCACATAAACAAACATAATAGCATCACATAGGCATAACTGACAGTTTTTGCAATGATTACAATATGTAAATGAGTGATTTTAAAATACTATAGTAAATACTATAGTGTTTTTGAACCATACTATAGTAAAATGTAGTATACTGTATACATTATACTATTTACAACACTTTGTTAATGAATGCTTCAGCATACAGTAGTATTAACTTTAGTGAACTGATAAACTGTAATAAATACTGTATACCTTAGTTTTTACTACAGTAAACTGTAGTGTATATTGTAGTATAATATACCCTATAGTTGTAGAAAACTTAGTACAGTATTGGGTAAAGTAATTTGTTTATATTACTATAGTTGTTAGATTACCACAGCAACTATTGAATTACCACAACAAATTAATTCAAGTACCTTACTATAGTATGGTTCAAAAACACTGTAGTATTTACTATAAATTACTATAGTATTTTTTCATCTGGGTTATATTGTCTTTTAGGCTACTTTTATAAATACTATGGTACAGAATATTTATAATTTACACTGTATTACTCAAAAGTAGGCTACTTTTATGAATACCATTTTTTATTTTTTATTTTGGCAATCATTTAGTACCTGGTCCATTTATTAAACTAGCATGATATTACCATCCAATACTATAGCTATTAGTATACAAACAAAAACTACATGGCAATATTATGATTTTGAACAGTATATAGTGATAATATCGTGGCACATGAATATGGTAATCATATTTTTTAAATTTATTTCATATTTATCTTCTCATGTATGCCTAGTTTTTCATGGTTTACTCTTAAAAATATTGTGGCATCACATCAGTTGTGTTGTGTTGTTTGAGGGATTGTGAATGAATGAGGTGTAACGCCATCATTTATCACTGCATGAGCTGAGTGATCTGTTTCTCTCGTCTCTTTATCCGCGACCTCTTTACAAACAATGACCCTGTGTCCATCCCACCCCCCTCCCAATCAAATGCAGTTTTGTTGTTTTTACTCACAGCTGGAGCATCTTTCTCTCTCTCTCTTTCTCTCGCCCTCCTTTTTCCTCTGTTTGACCTGAACAACACGCCCGTTCTTCCCACGACACACTGCGTGGATTGTTTGGGAGGACGCAGGCGAGAAAAAGAGAGCTTGAGGCTGCAGAGACAAAGAAACATCTGGCTGTGTTAATGCACTTCGTCTAAATGTGAGCGTAGCTGTATATGTGTGGCCGCACACATGTGACCCTGTCCTGTTAGTCCGCCACAATGAATGTGTGTGTGTGTGTTTACAAGTGTGTGCATGTGAAGTTACAGCATGTCTTACTCCGGCTGTATACTGCTATTGTTGATTAGGAGTCATTGAGACCATGTAATTCAGTAATCTATAACCAAATGATGACTGTCAGACACTGTGGTTTGAGATTTAGGCCCTGCGCTGATGTGCTCCAGCTGCTAAAATAAGTTAGTAGCAAAATAAACCCCCTTCGGCTACCATCCCTAACCTGCCAAAAAACAATTTGGATCATATTTCACACACACAAAAAATGGGGTGGTGCTAAAAATGCCCCCCTCTCTCTCTTTCAGCAGGTGTGTTTTTTCACTACATACTGACTAATGTGTCTTATCATACATTCCAGTGAATTACAAAGTGCGTGTGTGTTGTAGTTGTGTGTTTGTGCTCACATAAATGTGCATGTGAATTTGTACTTGTGTGTTGCTACTGTTTGCAGATATTTTAAGATAAAATATTGAAATCAAAAAATTATTTAGGGTACATTTACACAACAACGATGTACGAAGCCCTCACGATTTACTATTTCGTTCCCTCGATTTGCTAAATCGTGCGCATGATTTACTATTTCATTCCCTCGATTTGCTAAATCGTGCACACGATTTACTAATTTGTTCCCTCGATTTACAAAAACGTATGCACGATTTACTAATTCGTTCCCTCGATTTGCTAAATCGCGCGCACGATTTACTATTTCGTTCCCTCGATTTGCTAAATCGCACGCGCGATTTACTATTTGATTCCCTCGATTTGCTAAATCGCGCGCACGATTTACTATTTGATTCCCTCAATTTGCTAAATCATTCACACGATTTACTATTTCATTCCCTCGATTTGCTAAATCATGCACACGATTTACTAATTCGATCCCTCCATTTGCTAAATCGCACGCATGATTTAGTAAATCGAGGGAACGAATTATTAAATCATGCGCACGATTTAGCCTACTATTTTTTTCCTGCATGTCATGTGCGGGGCTCAGCAACGATGTACTAAAAATGTAAAAGTTTTTCCTTCGCGATTTTTCGTGTACAGATGACAACGATCCCCGTTCACAAGAAACCACAAAAATGATTAAAAACGCTGTATTCTGCTGCCAGGCCAGTAGATGGCGATGTCACTTTGTGAAGAAACAGACTAAACACGTAATACGCATGTGCATGATGTCACCGTTTTCACAAATTCGCATTTTTCACGTTTTCAAAAACTTGCACTTTGAAACCCATTTTCAAAAGTTTTCATTTTCTGGCCCCCAAAATGCAGTTGTCGTGTAAATGAACGGCCAAAACGCATAAAAAGTTTTCCATTTTTAGTTGAAAATAGTGTCGTGTAAATGGCCCCTACGATAAAACCCTTAATAATAAATGTTTCCATATGAACAGGATGAGGAAAATGTATTTTCAGATAACTTCAGTTGCAAATCTTTGAATTAATTAAAGAAAACATTTTTAACCCCTTAACTATCAGTGTCCCGCTAGCGGGATGCTTGGCGCGCTTTTTCTAATGGCTTTTTTTCCCTATTACATATTTTGGTATTCATCATAAACTAGGTATCATTCGAAACACTGTGAAAACCGTTTTGAAATCAGACATTGTGTTACCATGGAAAGGGAACTTTAAAACCGTTTAACGGGCTCCTCCCCCTAGTGGGCGTTGTCATGTTTCATATTACAAAATTTATTTGAGACTCAATGTTTCATATTTGGCGACTTTTTTTGTGATAGAATTGATATTGTGACAGAAATTTTTAAAGTTTCAAAATTCAATGGAATGTGGGTGACACCCGGTGGCTGTTTTTGGTATTAGGCTTAAACAAGATCTCATAGGAACTTCAATTTTTGTGATATCAGCTTCAAATTTGGAACACAACTTGGTTAGACATATGGTTTTGATTTTAGAGTAAAAAAAATTTTGTAAAATATACATTTTGTATAAAATAAAAAACTTTAATACAGTGCATTTGCTTTACAGTAAACTTAAACTTCTATAACTATTTTACACTTTTATTTTTTGAAGTGTTTTTACATCAGCATTAGTCTGCTGAGTGTCTTCTTTAAAATGATACCAAAATGTGAATTTTCACATTTATGCTCAAAAAGGGGGTGAGAGTTAAAGGGGTTTGAAAATCAAAACAATTAAAAATATTCTCCAACCTTGAGTGAGTCTTATATATAATTAAAAAACGACAAATAAACAAAATTATTGGGTAAAAATAGCCTATGTGTTGACCTCTCTGGCATTAAAAGAAAAAAAGAAATTTTTCAAAAAAAAAGAGGTTTTTATTATTTTAATTTTTCATTAAGTGTGTGCTTTTTGGCAGATAATATTGGTAAATCTAAAGTACAAAAGATAAAGAGAAACTTTTACTGTTACTGGACAAATTTAATCCCCATGACAAATTTATACACCAAAAGCCATTGTATGAGAACAAAATAAAGCAGTGCCATCAAATCTTTTAAAAAGTTTCCACACTGGTTAAGACTTTGCTTTCTTGTTCTTGTAATTTACGGTATGTTTTAAATGCATTGGTATTCTGTAAAATATATATGTAATTTGTTTTATATTTGCCTGGGCATTAATTTTAAAAACCTCAACATAAAATCCTGTAATCATATCCTGCGTTTACGTCACTCCTGTTCACTAGGAGGCGCCAAAGAATAAACACTGGGCGAACCGGAGGCGAATCAAGATGGCGATTGGACATGCAGGTAAACCGCGCCGTTGCCATAGATACTGATTTTATAAGCGAAAATAAACGCATTTTCCCTCATATTACAGTGAAATCTTTATGTTTTTAATGGTTTAAAATGTTTCGCTGTTTTTTATATGGTTTAATTGCGTTATATGTCTGTCGAGGTCCTGTGATGTATGGAAAATGGGACTGTTAAATATTTTTAATATGTAACTTTATTAAAGTGCCAGAAATGTTTACTATGTAATGCGTTACAAGCTATCGTGCAGCAGATTTCATGTAATATGTCCGCAGTGAGCGTATTTGTATTCTTTTAGGTTGTATTATTTCGGATGTTAAAATGTAATTGTGTTTTTCCCTTTAGGCAAAAACAATGTTGTATCCTTTGTGAATATTCACGGAATAACAGACCCTGAACAGTAATGAATGGATAGATGGACGGAAAAGAGAGAGGGAAGATAAGATACCGGTCAAAGTACTGGTCAAAAGTTTGGGAACATTACTATTTTTTTTTTTTTTTTTTTTTTTTTATCTGCTCATCAATAAATGCATATTTGATCAAAAGCACAGTAATATTGTGAAATATTATTACAGTTTAAAATAATGGTTTTCTATTTTAATATGCTTTAAAATATAATTTATTCCTGTGATCAAAGCTGAATTTTCAGCATCATTACTCCAGTCTTCAGTGTCACATGATCCTTCAGAAATCATTCTAATATGATGATTTATTATCAATGTTGAAAATATTTTTTTGGAGCCTGTGATACTTTTTTCAGGATTCTTTGATGAATAAAAAGTTAAAAAGAAAAGCATTTATTCAAAATAGAAATGTTTTCTAGCAAGTCTTTTTAAGTCTTTACTATCACTTTTTATCAGTTATCAGTTTATCCTTGATGAATAAAAGTAATAATTTCTTTCAAAAAAGAAAAAAAATCACTGACCCCAAACTTTTGAGCGGTATATATATATATATATAACTACTTTTCATTTCCATTAATATTGATTCTACTTCCTTACATTCATATTTGAATTACATTTCTTCATTCTGTTTGCTAACTCCATTCAAATTCATAATAATTAATTAATAATTAGATTTATAGTAGCCTTATGTTTAATTACCATATTCATATACTCATATACGCATGTTTTAAGCCTTAATCGACACCAGCTCTCATCTGTGCTGCTCCAAATCCTGCTGTATCTCTCAGCAGCTTTCAGTGTGTTTTATTTCCTGTCCACCCTCTCCATGATCATCTACAAGAGTGAGTACTTCATTATTAATGTCCTTAAAAACTGTTTTTGGGGGGATTTTAGTTGTTTTTTTTTGCTTAGTTGAGCATCACTAGTACTATTGCTCATGCATGCATACGGTTATGATTTGAACTAACCATAAGTTTTACATTTTATTGTATAACTCGTCCTGCGCTATATCTTGTGGTTTTTATGCTGTTTGACAGCTCATGTGTTGAGTTACCCTGTTGGGCGACTCGCGCTAGACGTGTGTCTGCTGTTTCTTATGGCTGGTTTTGAGGTCCTGAGGGTGTACTGGGGTGAGTCTGGCAAAATCCTATTCTTGTTTTGTAAAAACATTTTTATTGTCCTCACGTCAGTCTCTCTTCTTCCTCAGGGGTCAGGGGTAACCTACAGGAGAGCGAGGGCTACACAGGTTCGAATCTGATCGCCACAGGGGCCACAGTGCTGCTGGCGCTCTATTTTGTCATTTGGCAGTCGTACGTCCTGCGAGCTGATGTCATCATTGGCGCCATCTTGCTCTGCTTGTACGGCCTGACAGGAATCGTGGGGCTCGGGACGCTGGCACGCTTCACCAGGTCAGAGTTCACATACTTGTAGTTTCGGACACTTGGGTTCTGTTTCAAAATCTACTGAGCTCCCTTGCTTAGTAAAGCTGCATCATAACTCCGGAAATCCGTGTCATCCAAACACGGGACACTCAACTCGCAATTGATCTCGGTTGAGTTTGTTTGTTAGACTAAATGACACATAATAAACATAAAATCATATAACACACATGGATAATTAATTATAATTATGCTAAATGATTACCGTTTCAATGCATTTCGGTATATAAATTATATTACACTGTTCTACACAAGAAATTATATTTACCTTATTGTAGAGTATAATGTGATTATCTCAACAGAAAAGACTTTATGTTTCATGTGTTTTATGTAATGTTCATTTTGTTCAGTTCTAACTATGTAGGCAGCTTTTTAGGTTTTAGAACAGAGCCTGTATATATATGTATGTGTATATATATATATGTATGTTTATGTTGAATGTTTATGTCCATGGATTGGCTATCTGACGGTAACCCAGACGGTAACGTCATTGTCAGAACAAAAGAATCGTAAAATGAGCGTGGGGACAAAGCAAAGTAAATCCATCGACCCACGCCGAGCTGCAGTCACAGTGAACGGCCTCCTGAATGAACCACACTTTAATAATTCAAACTCAGAGACTGGCCCTCAGAGTTTCATTCATGGGAAAAACACAGGAAACAAAAGAGAAGGACAACATTAGTAACATAAGGCTCCTTAAAGTCAGACAGCGTAATCTCACGCTTACCTTAAAGTTTCCGAAAGTCTGCACACAAAAGTCAGATATCTCAATACGAACATAAAAACTTTCTTCCAAAACTAAATCTGAGCTGCTATTCGCGTCCATTAATAGCTCTACATCTGAGACACAGTTTGATACTGAGGTGAATCATAACCATTATGTCTTGTGCTTGCTTTAGCCTGGTTTCTCATGAGATGTATGCACACTATTATTAAGTGTGCTTTATATTGAGTAAGTGTCTGTGGTGTTAATTGTGTGTCTTGTTCTCTTTTCTAGTGCTTACTCCTGACTCACAACATCTCTGTGGCTACAGCTGACAGGCTGCCGGAGATTTTAATTGCTATGCAACGGACTACAGTTTCCTTATCTGTAAAGTCAAGTTTGATTACAATTTGTAATCTGTCATATATATATAATAGTATTTTCATTAAAACTGTTTGCTTTTAAACAATATCCTGATGTAGAATTGAACAGATTTCTCTGGAACACTTACTTCCAGGGCCTAAAACTAACTTTTTGCCACACCTGCCAATGGCTGGTGACTTAAGAAAATTTACTGGCCATAAATATTTTTTACTGGCCATTAAAGTGTTTTTGCAAAAATAGCCGATTATGACACCAAAATTTTAGATACCGGTGAAAATCCACCACAGCTAAAACTACTAGCCTAAATAATGTAAATTTAAAACATTATGAAAGACAAGTAACAGTAATTTTCAGACATTGAATAAAGTAATCAAATGTAAAATAACACTAGATAGTTTTCACTTTATTAATTAAACATAGATTAATCCTTAGTAAAGTTTCAAAGAGTGATTTTTTTTTTTCTTTGTCCTTTTTTGTTTGATTAACATTAAAAACAGAAATATTAGGCTGCTGTCACTTTAAGACCTAATGCACAGATCTAATATACTGATACTGTACACTGTTTACGTTCACTCACCATAACCGACTGTGTTTACTAGGATACTTGCCGAGACGTGCATTTTTTGTGTGAATATATCCGTTCAAGCACAAGACGACGTGAAACAGAGCTCATTTCAGTATTTGCGCGCTGTCTGGGCGCACACTTCAGATGTTTGCACAGAACGAGCACACTAAACTTCCCACACAGCGTGTGAGTAATGAATTGAGTTCCCTTTCGTGTCTTCTTGCACTTGAATATTTAAATTGGCAATGCTTAAACTTTTGTAATGATGACGACGCACTGGCCCGTCAACTGTCCCGATCGTCGTTCATGTTTGTTCACGTTCATGTTCTCACAACAATGCATTGTTAGAATTCATAAAAATGTTACCAGCCAACTGGCGATTGATACTGTTTCATATACTCGCCAACACCGATTTTTACTCTCATTTGGCACTTGGTTAATTTTAAAATTAAGTTTAGGCCCTGCTTACCTGTATAAGACTGGAGCTTGCATGTGTACGACATTTAAAAACTTTGTCAAAATTAACATTTGTCAAAAAATATTATTTATTTTCTTTTTGAAGTAGACAAAGTTAGCAAGTGCACTTTAATGTGTAAGATCCCTGTTTCTCTTTTATTAAAAAGTACATTTTATAAACTCATTTTGAATCATTTGTTTATTATTAAGAATAATTACTTTTGTCTTTTGCACTTTTTTTGTTTGTTTCAAAGACAAAAGAAAATAAAGAAGACCTTATCCAAACATAAACTTGTCTTATGCTTTGTTTCCTTTGGTGTGACAGACAGAAAGGAAATATGTTTTTGTAGTATATAGATTACTGAGAAAAAGTAAAACAATTATTACAACAGTAAAATTTTATAAATAACCTCACATTTTGTTAAAATGTCCCTACATTTCACATTATCTAGAGAAACTATGCTGCATTTTTAATTTAAGTTTAAAACTTGTTGTTGACATAATCAGGACAAATCAATAATGATCCAGAATAATTTACATCTTTGTCTTAAAGATTTTACATTATAAATAGATTTAAAGCGATACAAGGTGTTATTTGATATCATGTTCCCTCCATTACTCGATGATCCTCAGTCCAAAGGCACTTCCTGTAAATCAATTCTGTTAAAACACTCTTATTGTTTCTCACTTTCACTTACCTGCATACGTTTCTTTGGGTTAAAGAGTCCCCAAAATGATAAAATGTAAACATTAATTTCAGATTTTTTATTTTTTTATTTCAGGTTTGCTTTTACTGGCTGGATGGACACCCAGAGCTCTAACACCAGGGTGGATGAAATGGGGAGCTCTGATACCCGGACATCTGGGGCAGCCATGACATGAACACCTGCCACGAGATCTGGCATTTGAACAGCCTCTGAGGCAGCCGTGACAAGAACTTCTAGGACCAGGCAGTTACGACAGGAAGCCTGGAGACCAGGGTGGCTAAGTTGAAGATATCTGGGATTTAGATGACCGTGAGACAACAACAGGAGCCTTTGAAGTGCCTGTGGCAGGAATTACTTGGGCTGCCAAAACTGGGAGTACTGGCATCAGGGCGGTTGAGACAGAGCTCTGAAGCAGCGATGACAAGGAACCTGGACAGGAACCTCTTGAGTGACTGGAGCAGACATGAGGTGGCCATCACAGAAACCTTTCGAGTGGCCATAGGAGGAATCTCTGAGGGTGGACAGACTGGAATATCTGGGACCAAATGGTGCTTGCTCTGGCTGGGGCCTTTGCAGGAATATCTGTGGAGGCAACAACACTGTTGAGGTGCCTGTGTCAGGACTTGCTGGGAGCACTGGCACTGAGGAGGCATTGACAGAATGGTCTGGAAACTTCTTTAGTACCTGTGTGTGGCATCAAGGTGGTCGAGAAGGGAGCTCTGATGTTGTGGAGGTGGAGACAGACAGTGGCCATGATGGGGAAAACAACAACCAAAAGAAGGATGTACACATCCCTCCGGGAGCAGTACCGCCAGACGCAAATACTGCTCCCTCAAGCCAAGGCGCAAGACGCTACACGAGGCTTGCTCGCCCCGCAAGACGCAAAGGCGAGAGGAGGGATGGAAGCGTCTCCCATTGCATCCCTCCGGGAGCAGTACCGCCAGACGTAAATACTGCTCCCTCAAGCCAAGGCGCAAGACGCAACACAAGGCTTGCTCGCCCCGCAAGACGCAAAGGCGAGAGGAGGGATGCAAGCGTCTCCCATCGCAGCCCGCAAGACGCCAAGCTGCCATGAGAGACGCCAACTGGAGTGGCCTTATGCGGCGACCTGAAACAAAACAGAAATAAGACTTGCCAATGTCTTCCCATGAGAAAATAAATGATTTTTTAGCCAATCTTAGGTTCACTACCTTAAACCAGTTGTGGGACAGTATTAGCCCCAGTCCAAGTCGTCGACTTGGCTTGTCCTGCAGGAGAGCCCTGAGTAGATGACAGCATTCTGTGCAGGAAGACGGGAGGGACGTATGATTGTTACATCTGCTCTATTTGATCATGTTAAGATGTTTTAAATGATTCTGAATGATTAATTCTAGATCTCACCGGATGACAGGTCGGGTTTGGACCAGAGCTTCCTTTTCAGGAGCAGCAGGTCATAGTCACTAGGGTAATGTCCAGTTAACATTACGAACATTAAAACCCCTAGTGACCATGCCGTCGCCTGCCTGCCATAATACATCCCCCTTACATGGTACTCTGGAGGGGAGTACACTGCTGTGCCTGGAGGAAAGAGATTTTGTCTGATTTTGTCTCGTAACTCATGAAGCACCAAACTGCAGCTTTGAGTGACAACACATACCAGAGTATGACCTGTATGGCGAAGTCCTCAACATGTCCCCACATCCGAAGTCAATAAGCTTGACTTCGGACGTCTCCCTGTTAATTAGTAGGTTGTTCAGTTTTATGTCTCGGTGGAGTACTCCACGAAGGCAGCACACGTTTGCAGCTTGAGCCGCCTGCCGCATGATCTGCCTTGCTTTCTCTTCGTCAAGTCTCCCACCGTGACGCCTCATGAACTGAACAAGATCCTCACAGGGAGAGGGACATTCGAGGATCATTACGAAGTGGTCAGGGCGGTCCTGCCAGTCCAGCAGCCTGATGATCTCTGCCGCACTTGGACCTTTATTCGCCAGGATGGTGAGGGCGATCTCTTTTGGAAGGGGGTTTGGATGATCAGGCTAGAAGACAAACAGTTTATATCATCAATAGATGGAGGTGCGTTTTTGTTATTAATATGAGATGTTTTCTAGTGTAATGTACTTACAATTAATAAACATTTCGTGTCCTTGGTCTTCGTGACGTATTTCAAGGCCACCTAATGAAAAAAATTAAAAGATACACTAAGAGGACGTAGAGTAAAAAGATGACGATAAGACAGGGCAAACATTTGCTGGCTTGATGATGTGTTATTTGTTTTTACTTACTTTAAGATCATCATCCAAACGTCTCCCTTCATACACCACACCAAAACCACCTTTCCCAAGCTGATCGCCAACACTGTAGCGGCTGAAGATGTAGTCTATTAAAAGATAAATAACATGAAATTTCACAGAAGTCAGAGGAGTGTCCTCATTTAATCCAAAACTACTCCAAATTTCCTAATTTAATAGAGAATATATTGAATATTTAGAGTTTTAACATTTGTACATATAGACATGTAATCATGTTTTTAACGTCATGGAATAAAGATTTCATCATGACATCGATGTGGATTTCGGTATAATATTTACTGATGTGTATTTGATTTTGTGTGCGATAGCATTGATAGTTTACGTTTTTACAAGGTCAAAGTAGAGATGTAGTAATTTATATTCTCATAAGATGGTCGTGTCATTTACCATCACTACTTCTTCCTGCCCATGCTACCTTCCTCTTCTCTCCCTCATCCTGCTGTGGCTTCACCTCTCCCTGACCTGAGCTGCTCTCTGGAGGATGTTTTTTGGCAGCTCTGAAGAAAGAGGTCAGCCTCCTCCACCACTTCTTCTTCCTCTTTCTTTTCTCCTGCACTCTCCCTGACTCCTTCCTCTCCTCCTCCTCACCTCCTCCTCTTCCTCCTCCTCCACTTTTTCCTCCTCTCTCCATCACCTTCTCCTCCTCCTCCTCACCTCCCTCTCCTCCTTCTCTCTCCATCTCCCTCCTCTCCTCCTCTTCACCTCCTTCCTCTCCTCCGCCTCTCTCCATCACCCTCTCCTCCTCCTCTCCTCCTCCTCCACCTTCTCTCACCATCACCTTCCTCTCCTGGCCGTTTCCCTCACCAGCACCAACAGGGGTCTCATCGCGAGGATGAGGATGTTGAACCGCCGTGTTGATGCTGGGTTTTGGGGGTGTACTTGGATGTTCATCGTACACCTCGCCAATCATCGGACTCACTTTGCAAACTCGCTGTCCCATCGCTGTGAAAAATCACTCTCGACCACTAAAACAAACCCACAAAGAGTGTAAGAATGTCACGGCCTTTTAAACCCCGCGCGTTCTATTCGAACGCGCTCTGTGACATCATGTGCTTCAAACACACACACAGCGGCTCAATACTGTATTAATGATTCCCATAAATCAAATATAATATTGAAAATGTATGTTTTAAAAATAAAACATGGTTTACAGGTCCAAAATCTTTCAGAACAGTGAGATAAGGCAGATATTATATATATTATATTATAAATGCTTAATATATGCACATAAATATGCATTATCCAGGTGTTTTCGATGTTTTGAAATATATTAAAATATGTAAAATAGATATTTTCCCTAATATATCAGTCAACAACAAAAAAATAAAATATATTTTTGTGCAGAATGGAACCTTTTAAGCCTATTATTAATAGGAATTGTTGCTGTTAGTAGCCTATTTTTAAAATTACAACAAATATAATTGATAGCCTATAAAAAACGGTATATGACTCGTTTTGGTAACTTGTTATCTAATGCAGTGACATTCCTATGGAAGATTGTTTCCGCCATAAAATAAAAATAAAAAAGGTAATTGCGAGTTATAAAGTCAGAATGGCTTGATATAAACTCGCAATTGCGAGAAAAAAAGTCAATAAAAAAATTAAATTGTGAATATCTCGCAATTCTGACTTTATAACTCGCAATTGCGAGTTTAAATCTCGCAATTCTGAGAAAAAATGGGAGAAAAAAAGTCAGAATTGTGAGAAAAAGTCGCAGTTACCTCTTTATTTTTTTATTTAGTGAAACTACTCACATGAAAAAAAAAATACTATAGTAATTTATAGTAAATACTATAGTGTTTTTGAACCATACTATAGTAAAGTGTTGTATATATTATAGTATTTACAACACTTTATTAATGAATGCTACAGCATACTGTAGAATTAACTATAGTGAACTGATAAACTGTAATAAATACTGTAGTAAACTTTAGTTTTTACTACAGTGAACTGTAATGTATTGTAGTATAATATACCCTATAGCTGTAGAACTATAGTTGTTATATCACCACAACAACAACTATAGAATTACCACAACAAATTAATTCAAGTACTTTACTATAGTAGGGTTCAAAAACATTTTATTATAGTAAATTACTATAGTGTTGCTTCCATGCATTTCTACATGTGGCCAAACTTCTATAGCAGTCAGTGTTTTTGGCACGTTGTTAGTTTCTCCAGTAGAGGGCGTCTATTTAACATGTAATATGTTCAGATTTGATTTTATCGTGTGCAGTCTTTGGTTTCACCATGAAAGGTTTATTGGTGTAAATCTCTTCTTTACCATATTAAATTGATTTTACTGTGTGAGTGAACTCGTGGCAGTGCCCTACAGTCAACTCTTTTTTGCAAACTGTACATTCAAACCCACATGCAAATCACTCTCTGCTCTCCTAGAATTCCCAGTTTCACCAAACCTCAAAGTCATTTGCTTCTGAATTTGCCACCCTTTGAGAAGGCAGTTTAATGAATAATGTTTAACAGAACTTGTTTCTTTCAGCAGTCAATGTAATCCTGAGAAAGTGAGTGTTTCTTGTGTCACAGTTCTGTCCTCTGTTGTTAATTATAAACCCAAACTCAAGGTTCTCAAAATCAAACACTCCACTGGTCTGTGTGCATGTACTGCAGTTCAGCAACCTGTCCGCATACCAGTGGACACTTTATGTGTGTGTGTGTGTGTGTGTGTGTGTGAAGTGTTTCTGTTAAATGCTTTCTGTGTATTTTCACCTTGAAGGGATAGTTTGGTGAAACATTTAAATTTTGTCATAAATTTTCCCTCACTTTCATGTCTGTTTTTCCTCCTCAGAACAAAAAGGAGTTATTTAAATCAGAATGTCCAAGCTGCTCTTTTCTATACACTGAAAGTGAACAGTGACCACATCTGTCAACTAATGCCTTATTTAATTTTATTAAATAACATCTTTGGTCTATATGACTTCAGATGATTTATTAGTCATATAAACTATGCTTTTATTTATTTTTTAAAGATTTATTTTTGGCGTTTTTGCCTTTATTCTGATAGGACAGTAACTAGCAGACAGGAAGCAAAGTGGGAGAGAGAGAGAGGGGGACTGGATCGGGAAAGGTCCACGAGCCGGGACTCGAATTCGGGTCGCCCGAAGTGCAACGGCGCCACATGTCGGTGCTGCCCACGAGGCTATCGGCACCGACTACATTAAAGAGCTTGACAGCTGGTCCCCATCCACTTTCATTCCACAGAAGAAAGTTATACGGGTTTTTTTTCATTCATAAGTAAAATTCATCCTGAGTTTACACTCATCAGGAAGAGAAAAGTGTGTTTGTAGGGCGAGTCGTGCTCCAGTGACATCCAAACCCGTCCGATGTTCCAACCCGTTGCTCTTCTTTCACTCCGTTCTTTGAAGATGCCTCTCCTTGATCATACAGGGTTACAGAACTGGACCAGGAACAGGAATTTGCTTACACTCCTAAACAAAAATCACAGGATGCCTTATTACTCTGTTATAAATGCAGAGGTTTTGTTGCGATTTCAACCATGTCCTTTGCATTGCCAGCACACGTGATGCATAAAGGATGGCAATAAAATAAAAATCTTGCTCAGGTACACTGTAAAAAATTATTTTCATGATTTGTTATCACAACATTTTTTCTTTTGTCAAATCAACTTAGATAATTAATGTAGTTCAGATAACATAATATTTTGAGTTTTTGTTGATTAAACAATCGCTTTCATTGGATTAACTCAAATTTTTAATTTCAATGAACTCAAAATTTTAAGTCAACCAGGTAACTTACTTTTTTAAGTTAAACGGTTAGTTCACCCCAAAATGAAAATTCTGTCATTTATTACTCACCCTCATGTCGTTTCAAACACGTAAGACCTTCGTTCATCTTCGGAACACAAATTAAGATATTTTTGATAAAATCCGATGGCTCAGTGAGGCCTGCATTGACAACAAGATAATTAACACTTTCAATGCCCAGAAAGATACTAAAGACGTATTTAAAACAGTTCATGTGACTACAGTAGTTCAACCTTAATGTTATGAAGCGACGAGAATACTTTTTGTGCGCCAAAAAAACAAAATAACGAATATATTCAACAATATCTAGTGATGGGCGATTTCAAAACACAGCTTCATGAAGCTTCGAAGCTTTACGAATCTTTTGTTTCAAATAAGTGGTTCAGAGCGCCAAAATCACGTGATTTGAGTAAACGAGGCTTCGTTATGTCATAAGTGTTTTGAAACTTCAATAGTTCACGTGACTTTGGCAGTTTGATACACGATCCGAACCACTGATTCGAAACAAAAGATTCATAAAGCTTCGAAGCTTCATGAAGCAGTGTTTTGAAATCGTCCATCACTAGATATTGTTGAATAAAGTCGTTATTTTGTTTTTGTTTTTGGCGCACAAAAAGTATTCTCGTTGCTTCATAATATTAAGGTTGAACCACTGTAGTCACATGTCTTTAGTAGCCTACCTTTCTGGGCATCTGGAAGTGTTAATTATCTTGCTGTCAATGCAGGCCTCACTGAGCCATCGGATTTCATCAAAAATATCTTAATTTGTGTTCTGAAGATGAATGAAGGTCTTACGGGTGTGGAACGACATGAGGGTGAGTAATAAATGACATAATTTTCATTTTTGGGTGAACTAACCCTTTAAACCAACAATTCTTTTTACAGTGTAGTCACTGTAAAAAAATAATAATAATAATAATAATAATTTTGGGGGTGTAAAAACAATTTTCAATCAGATATTGCTAGTAAATTGCATGAACACAGAAAACATTTTAAAACATTTGCAGTCATATACATTTTCTTGTATGTTATGAGGCATTGCAAAAATGCACTGTGACAGTGAAATAGATAGTGCATACAGATGCAGCACTGCTTTTTAATTCAATACTAAGTATTATCAATATTAAATCATTTTAGTTCACTTTTAAATATTATTTACCTTTTTAATTTTTACTTAATGTTACACTAATGCTCTTTGCAATACATTTTTAGTATTTCGATATCAGTAAATAATGGATAGTCATTGAATCTCAATGCAAAATTTAACTAAATAACCTGCCTTTTAAGTTTTTTTTTTTTCCACAGTTTTCCCTTCAGGCGTTCCCCCTAAAAAAGCATCATTTTATGGTAGAGAAGTGAGTCCATTTTATTTGAACATTCCTTTCATAATGTGTACAAAAGGTTATTTATAAAGCTACAGGGTGAAGCTCTATAAATAGTCCATGACTAAAATGTGTATGTTCCAGAAAGACTGCATTAAAAGTGCATGCGTTCATATGCAGGCTCCGCCCCCATCTCGCGCTGCAGCTAGAGTTACGAGCGCGAATCATCTGTCACTTGCTCGAGCGCACCTGTTGCATCGTTCTACCCTTTTTGTCCTCTCCTTTATATTTTGTTTCTACATTTCTGTCTGTATCAGCAAGGTCGCCTTGGCTACTCAAATCGCGTCGTGTTTGGAGCAAAGTTCACTTCTGTGAGAAAACGGATTGAGATGGAGTCTTGAAGAAGAGTTTACCTCAGGAGTTTTTTTTGGAAACGGGAGGAACTATCAGCGAACTGAAGAATCATAGATTCTCTCTGCTGAGGGGGTAAGTGCATTTCTTTATCAACCCACCGTCACTACTGACCGCGACGCGACGCGTCTTGAACGCAGCTATACCGCGACGTACTGTAGAACGCTCCCGTTATAAGGGTCGCGCGCTTGTAAAGCGCTCTTATTTGCGTTTCTGTGCAAATATGAACGCAACGCAAATACGTGAAAATGTCCTTTGAGTGCCTTTGGTCATTCATGCGTTTAAAAAACTTCAATGAGACTTTGTCAACATCGATTTTGGTTTTATTAACAGACTGGATGTCATATTAATAGTTAATGTCTAGGTGTGGTTTATTAAAGACAAACTATTAAAAGAAGTGACATTGGGTTTGTGGGGTATTTTGGTGACCTTTTTAATAACTTTCACTACTGATTCATAATTATGAAGTCATAATTTTACCTGCCAAAATATGGTCACACAAGTTTTTTAGTCTGTCTGTGGTGACAATTTAATAGATGGAGCTAAAAATCAGTCTGAAACCATCCTGTGGTCTTAATTCATTCATTTATTGCACGCAAATATATTGTGAACACCTCTGAACAAGATTCAAAATAATAAAATAATCATGTTTTTTGAGTGATACAAAGATTCTTCATTGGCATTAATGATTCCACGAAGAACCTTCAACATCCATGGAATCTTTTCATTCCACAAAAGGTTCTTTAGATAAAATCAATGTTCTAAGAATGTTCACCGAAAGGTTCTTTGGGGAACCAAAAATGGTTCTATTGCTGCGAAAACCCTCAAACCTTTATTTTTAAGAGCGTAATGTCCTAGTATTCAAAAATCAGTGATATTATACCATGTGTCTGGTTTTGCAGCTTATGTTGGGTGTTGTTTCACTACAGTTGACTGACAATATTTAGAATGATATATCAGATATGTCACTTGTTTTATTGTTTTTATATTCCTTTGGAAAACATTTACGAATCAGGATCAGTTCCAGGCAGTCGTGACCACATTATCAAACAACGCCAATGACAGTGTGACCCGAATGAGAGTCCACGATCAATTACAAACTTTCACCTTTCCATCTGACAGGCAAACAAGCGACACAAACGTCCCTCTTATTACTCTGGTCTGTCTTTCTGCTCCCCCACGATCACAATACGAGACAAACACACTTATCATTCACAGAAAACCATCATTATCATTACAGACGGGGAATAAAAGCCTTTAGCTGGCACTCAGGCTTTTTTGCTCATGGCATTATAAAGCCAATTCACCCCTGCAGGGCAAAGGTCCTGCAGACATTATCTCCGTTTGCACATCTGTTTGAGGAGGCATTACATCATTTACCGAAGTCAATAAAGGTGAGCTTAATGGTCATGGATGCTTGATGTTTTTGTTTATAGCTTTTAAAGATTTGCGGTTTTATTCTGGCCAGGTCACCCAAAACGTTTAATTGACTGGTCGCTGTAATTCCTCCCAAGTCGACGAATCCATCTACTGAACCGATGATGCCTAAAAATGAGCACAATGCACAATAGAGCAGCCGAAGCGAAGACACTCCCTTCAGAGGCTGATTGTTTTTGCTCGGTCACCTAAGTGAAAGCAAATTAAATTACATATCGTGTTCCTCGTCAAAAGACGGCTGTGACTCTTTCTGACCGTGGGTGGTTTGTTGTTGCACATTTGCTTGGAAACTGAGGTGGTCATTAACATATTCTCAGGTTTAGATGTGACAGTTCTGAGTGTTTGTGCATGTGTGGTTTTGATTGGCAGCTTCATGCATGTTTCAGTGGCTGTCGATCAGGTTAAACTCAGTTTAGAGTTAGAAAGTGCCTGTCAGTTCTCAAATAGAATTTGAATTGATTTGCATTGAATTGAATACAGTAATTTGCCCACAGGATTTTAAGTGGAATGACTGGAAGAGGAATTTAGTGAACTGCAAATCAGAGAAGTTCAGCACAGTCATACAACAGGAATTTTCTTAATCCAACAAAAAACTCATATTTGCATCATTAATTGTGACTAATTTTGCCTATTTATTTCCTGATATAGTTACAGTAAATACTGTCAAAACAGTTGAGCACCACGGTTTCATTCTATTTCAATTCTGCTGCCTTACATTCAAATTCGAATTGTAGTTCTACATTTTTTTTTCTACCGTCTTAAAAAATGGTTCCAAATTTTCACAGCGATTCCATAGAATCTTTTTTTGGTTCCCCAAAGAACCGTTTAGTGAACAGTTCCAAAAAGAACCATTTTTTCTTAGTGTGTAGAACATTTTTCCACTATGAAGGGAAGTTTTCATGGATTTTAAAAGTTCCCCTTTCAAAAAATAAGTATACTTCAAGTTCATTTTATTAAGTATGCTTATATTTTAATTATACCTTATGTAGTAAGTATACTAATATCAATGTACTAATAGTATACTTGTAAGTGTACTATTTCAATACTACTTGGTACTAAATTGGCCCATTTTTAGTGTATAAAAGTATACTTTTAAGTATACTTTAAGTGTAACAGTACTAAACTTTGAGAAAACAACTACATTTGTACTGCAACTATACAACTAACTATACAAGTGATAGGTATACAAATACTTGTAGCACATTTTTTTAGTTTATGAAAGTACACTTTGAAGTATACTCTCAATAAACTAGTAGTTTAGTCATTTTATACTGTAAGTATACTTGTAATTTTTCTTTAAGTGAACTTAACATAATACTTCTAGTTTACTATTTATATATTATTTTTGCACTTTAAGTATACTAACATATTCCTATTTAGGTGTTAATTTTTACACTTGAAATATACCTTAACTGTACTTTAAGTATATTTGAAGTAAATTCCTATGTACACAAAAATTCACATACTCAGACTTAAGAACATATCTGTTTTCTTTATAAATCAATATTTTCAAACAATGTAAGTTTATAAAACAGTACATATGTGATTTTTTAATAGGCTACTCAATCAAACAAGTAAACACAACTGCAAGCCAAGTATACTTAGAATACTTAAAAGAGTAGGCCAAATATACTTATACTTTTCTGTCAGTATAAGTCAAGTATACTTAAGTGTAATTTTAAGTATATTTCTGAGAAGTACATAAAAAGTAGACTGAAAGTACACTTTCTTATTTTTTAGTTTAAAAGAAGTATACTAATAGTACACTTGAATAAACTTCTTTTTTTTAAGGGTCTTCATGGAACCATAGATGGCAATACAGAACCTTTATATTTAGAGTGCATCTCAAGAATTGAATTAAAATTAAAAATGTATTTCAATTCAGATCTGAATCGTGTAAACTTGTCATGTTGTTCTTGGCAGACATTGTTTTTTAATAAAGAATGTGTGTCTGTCGAGAGCCAGATTTTTGCACACGTTTCCAAATCCCCACAGATTCCTTTGGGCTATAAATGCTGACGTTTGTTTATCATGCATGGAAACGTCATTGTTGTGAACAGCCTGTCAACCATGACACCACCACAGCGAGACTCCTGAGTGGGAGAATATTTGACTTTTGGGTACAAATACCTTTCAAATACAAATATCACTGTTGTGAAATGACTTTGTGTTTTTAGTATTAAAAATGAACAATGTGAATTCAAGAATTGCTGACAATATCCTCTTTAATTTATTATTATGACAGGCTTTTCAAGAACTCTAGACTTTGCTCGTTGTTGACACGTCACACACACTGACTGTAAGCGCTGATATTCTCGATGATGACACACTTTGCTGTTGCTTTTAAAGTCCTGAATTAAGATTTGTCTCAGTTGCTCTTTAAGATGCTCAAAGTTCAATGCAAAGGGAGATATCTTCTTTCATGGAAATCGCTTTTTAAGGACTAAAAAGCACAAAAAATTAACATGACGGCACATGCTAGTCGATGAGTTGAATCAACTCCACAGCAACTACATAAATTTATCCACTAACCATTCAGAAACGTCCAGTTTCATTCTAAAAGTTGTAACTTCTTCCTGAGTCTCTCCATCAGTGTCCGACTCCGGTTTGATCAATGTAAGGCTGAACACCGTTACTGACAATCCTCATTTTGGCTGCGTGAGATTCTCCAGCTTTGTTGTTGTTGAGCAACCGAAGCGCGAGCTGTTAAAGCTCCGCCCTCTTCTGGAAAGGGGGCCGGGAGCAGCAGCTCATTTGCATTTAAAGGGACACACACAAAAACGGCATGTTTTTGTTCACACCCAAATAGGGGCAAATTTGACAAGCTATAATAAATGATCTGTGGGGTATTTTGAGCTGAAACTTCACAGACACATTCTGGGGACACCAGAGACTTATATTACATCTTGTGAAAAGGGGCATAATAGATCCCCTTTAACTAAGATCTCACATGTGTCTTGGTAGAGATCTCAAAAATATCTTAGCTCATTTTATAATTTCATATTGACAACATTATGACAACAATTTACTCAATTGTGTCTGATTTTATTTCTTTAAGTCTTTATTTCTTAGGATTTAAGTCTCTTGAACTATGAAAGAGCAACTACGCATCAATGAAATTTTCTTCTGGCAGGTTTTGAGGAGTGTGGCGGATACAGGGAACTGGACTCTGATGCAGTGATAGATTAGTGTTAGATCGGGTTGCTGAATGGACACGGTTCAGTCACTTGTTTTGGCTCAAAACTTCATGAGATGTGAAAATATGAAGCTTAAATCAACTATGAAACTTGTTCGGCCGTCTTCTGCAATTGCTAATAACCTAGACACAATCTCATAATCTATATGTTAATGTGTTTTGAAGTTAAAACCAATAATTTCCCAAACACAGAACAGTACATCTGGAGAAATGCAGATCAACAAAGGCAAACTGTAGTCATTAAACAAAACAGCCTGGACAAACAAAGCCAAAACCCAAATGAAAGGTGGAGTGGGTGGAACCAACAATGAGCGCTTAGGGTTAAAAACAAGTTCAGGAGTGGTGGAGGTGTGTGACGCGGCCTTAAATAGAGGCGCTGTGAGAGGAAATTTTGGAACGGCCTCAAAATGCCAGTCCATTCATCCGCTCAGGTGTGTCAAATACCACAGAACGTGAGTCAAAGAGTCTATATAAACCTGGTTTATAAATTCACCTTGAGAAAACATGAGATGTGGGAAATGCCTTTGAACAGATGACATAATATTCAACCAGTGCTGTGCATTATTGCATTACCCTAATAAAGATAACCAATAGTGATATGTCAGTACTTTTTATGTGAACTAGATTCAACAGATTCAAATGGTGACAACATTCCATTATGGGATTGTTACTTTTGAATGTTCTCTGAACATTCTGAAACAAGTAGTAATATTTAAAAATGTTACTACTAAAGTATTTAGAAAAAACATTTTATGAACAGTATATAGATAATATTTTACTAGTTTTTTTTAAAATGTTTTAAAAAGGTTTTTTTATTGGTTATGCAAACGTTAAGAGAACATTCCATTTTGCAAACATTATGGGAGTGTTACTTCTCGGAACATTCTGAACATTTAAAAAAATGTTCCATGAATGATGTATAGATCATATTTTGGTGCTAACGTTTTGAGAACATTATTATAGATCAGATAACTTTGAACGAATGTTCTATTAATGGTGTCATGAGAAATCGAGTCCCCCCCCCCAGGAATCGGGTGTCCTTTAGGACCCAGGCGGTAATGCCTGATCAAATGTTGTTATCGTGACTAATTATAACCTATTTCACTACTGTATGATGTTTATTACATTAAGTGCACAAACAACATGCTTGAAATATAAAATGAATGCCTATGTATTGCATAATAAAACAAACTGGAAACAGATTTTGGAAGCAAAAAACATACCTAATATAATATAATTTAGCTAGCAGGCTAATCAGGTAGATGTATGCTATGCTAGTACATAAGCTAACTAAAAAACAGTAAGAACGAGAAATGCTTGATTTCACAAACTATATCTTCAGTTATATACTAGTATATAAACCATGTAATTTAAAAGACATTAATGGTCATTATAATGCATTTTAAACGATATAAATAATAACGTGATTTTGCAGGAATTATAATCAGGCGCTACAAATACTACCCATTAAAAGTCCTCGGGGTTTTAAAGGAGACCCGATTCCTGGGGGGACTCGATTTCTCGATTTTTCCTGAGGGGACTCGATCCAAGGAGTTACAGGTTTCTTACTAGAATATTACCAGCAATTACTTACATTCTTCATTTCTGCACTTTAAAGGTGCAGTAAGCGATTTCTGAGAAACACTGTTGATATGTGAAACCACCAAAACAAACACACCCCTACCCAAAAGATCACACCCCTATCTTGATAGCTCCGCCCCCAAATTCACAAACACGCTATGCAAGACAGGCACCTCCCCCCTATTGAGTGGACACGCCCCTTATTGCTGATTGGCTACAAGTGTGTTGTGGTGCTCAGAAATTGCTTACTGCACCTTTAAGGTTTCAGACCAATCCGAGCATTGAATCACGTAGGTGTGAAAATCTTCCGGATGGTATCAGCTTAAACACACGCTATGTGTTTGTATGAATCTGATAGAATCTTTACATAGTCAAATGCTTATGCTCTGAAAACAGCCTTTGTTTTTCTCTTTGCTTAAGGTTCAGGATTTCACTGATGTAACAGCTTTCAGATCATTGGAAAGGGACTCAACTGATACTGTTTGTGTGACTCTAAGTGGCCTGATGAGTGTCATACCGAAGGCTTTGATTGGCCAAAGCGGGCGGTTTATTGTCTGGCTTAAGTGATCTGTTGTAGTGTGTGTGTTTGTCTAGTTTTTTCTCTTTGAGATGAATGGACAGGTAATGGTCAGATGATGGACATTGCTTTCAATCATAAAGCAACAATTGACAGTAGCTGGCATTTATTGACACAAGATGATTGAAAAATAAATCAAAGTATATATTGGAAGTAAACCGTTGTTTGCACTGTATTCGATTTTTTGGACAGTGTGTCTTTTGTGTGGATGATGGACGAGTGAGTGATTGTTTGAGGCTTATATCTGCTCTTCACACACAGATATATCTGAATATCAACCAAAAGTTTTGGTGATTATCACAGCGAGTTTGACATTTCAGTGCAGTTCATTATGTAAAAACAAACTCTGGTAATTTGCTTTTATTTGGTTTTGACCAGGAACTAAAGCACTGGAAAGTGAAGCTAAAATGTGTAGAGCTTTACCAAAACCTTTTGCTGGTAACATACACTTCTCGTTTTATTGCTGTTAAAGTAAATGTTTAATGTTGACAAGCAACAGGTCTTCTGATTTTTTTTGAAGGAATGTACAGTTTCGTGTTACTTTTTAAACGTTTAGGCTCATAGCATCAGTTTTGTTTTCTCCGAACAATCCCAGTGATACCAGATATCATCCAAATTAAGGTCAATGAATAAAACATTGCGATAAGAGATACACCAAAGATTACGAGCTCTGGATGCGCAGCTGTGTCATTGAGAGGTGCTGCAATAAAACCAGAGCATTGCAATCTGTCTCACAGTCACTCATTTACACACACTCACAAACACACGCACATGCACGTTTGACTAGCTATCTAAATAAGGACATACCATAGACCTTTATTGATTTTATCGTATATGGATTTAAATGTATAGCTATTTACAGCTACTTGTAAAGCTATTTATACTTACTAACTCAATCGCTTCACTGCAAAAAAAGTTACACTAAAGCAACTTAAATAAAAAGTTAAATAAAGCAACCAGCTGCGAAGCATTTTTGAGTAATTTTTGAAAGTTAGACGGGTTGTTCACCCAAAATAACATTTTTAAATCAACCTTCCTCAGCAAGTACATTAAGTATTTGTTGAAGGATTAATAAGGAATTGAATAAACTATTATTCTAACTTTAGGAAAGAAGTTCACAGTTGCATGGTTCGAAAGTCCACCAAACTCACAACATTTTAGCATGTGAATATGTTTAATTGAACAAACCTATTTAAAAGGAACACTAATCACAATAATGGTGACTCAAAACATTAAATGGAAAGTTCTGCGTGTGATCTGCTGACTACACACAAATTAAAGAACACAGACGCAGCCGGAAAATTTCAATAATGACCATAATGACAATAATGACATGCTTTTTTTGGGCGTTAAATAATGGCGCAAATACCAGTGAATTGACTAGCGCAAACCTTAGTAAATCACCTTGCGTGATTCATTTAAATACTCTCCTCCCATAAATTTGGCATCTGAAAGGGAAACTCCTACAAATGCATATTCAATAAGGTCAGCTTCAAAAATAACCCTGTCCACGCCTTTTAAGCACTAATTGTTTACTGCGTGTCTTTAGTAAATCCTGACAGTAGTGTTTTTTTAACGCCAAAAGAGAGTTTGCGCTGGCGCAAACTGTTAGTAAATCTGGCCCTATATGTTTTACAGATGCTTTGAAATGTACAGATCCTCACAATTCCCTATGTTTTGATTAAACACACAAAATTAAATTATTCAAGTGGAAGGGATTATGGGTATTCCCCCCAGTCACAATGTTTGCATGCTCAGAAATAGATGCAACAATATGAGGTTCAAAGTGCTTTGCTTTTATAGCTTTATAAAAAGAAACTCAAACTGCCCACTTTATAGGTAAATACAGTATTACAGGATTTACATTTCATAAATACATTACATATTGAATATGAAAATATTAGTATATTTGGTATATTTGTAGAAATAGCTAACAATACATTGTATAGGTCAAAATGATCGATTTTTCTTTTATGCAAAAATCATTAGGATATTAAGTAAAGATCATGTTCCATGAAGGTATTTTGTAAATTTCCTACCGTAAATATATCAAAAATGTATTTTTGTGAGTGGATATGTATTGCTAAGGACTTCATTTGGACAACTTTAAAGGCGATTTTCTCAATATTTAGATTTTTTTGCACCCTCAGATTCCAGATTTTCAAATAGTTGTATCTTGGCCAAATATTGTCCTAACAAACCATACATCAATGGAAAGCTTATTTATTCAGCTTTCAGATGATGTATAATTCTCAGTTTAAAAAAAATGACCCTTATGACTGATTTTGTGGTCCAGGGTCACATATTTACAGTATGTACTTAATAAAAATACCCTGCAATTGTACTTTTGGTATACTAAACTGGTATACTTAAAGTCTGCTAAACTGGAACAACTAATTTTGTACTTAATGAACTTTAATTGTGTGGAAATAGTGCTGAGGTCCAACTAAAGATAAACTTAAGTATATGTGATTGTGCTAAAGTGGAACTATTGCAAGTATACTTTAAATATCTTGCATTTAAAGACTAATATTATTTAAAGTTCATACAATCTTTATCAATATTGACATTGAAACACATTTTAGGCTTAATATTAATGCATTGTGCACAAGTAGTACTCCAAATAAAGTTTAATTATAATTTTTATATCAGTAAGTCATGCGATATGTCAGTAAATATGTTAATATATTTGAACTATACTTAGTATGAAATAAATGTATTTTAAATATATTGTTTTTTTACTAGGGGCATCAGCATCACAAACTTAGACTATGTCGCACATCCTGATTTAGCACGTCAATATGTTTGATTGAACAAACCTAATCAAAATGACACTGATCAGAATAATGGTGATCCCTCAAATCTGATTGGATGATTGGAATGTTGTACTTCAGGTTCTGTGTTCGGAATCTAACACTAGTGTACTTCTTCATTATGTACTGCATGGTGTCTGATGTTTTTAAAAATAGTATGCAAAACAGTGTACCACAGTAAACATTTCAAACAAAAGCTGCATTATTGTCACATGACCTCATTACATTGCATATAAAATCCAATTTTCTGTAAATGAGGATATGTTGAAAATTCAAGATGATTTTGCTTTTGGTTCATTCAGTACACTGAAAATGCATTGTGTGATCCATTACCTCAGAGAGTGTGCTCTGGTTGTATACTGTACATTTTGGCAAATGTCTTCCAGGTATTACATGCATGCAGAAAATTGGGCATTTCTGCTGTAGAATAGTAGTATGGCATGACATTCCAAACACAACAATAAAATGAGATGACATGTTGAAGCCAGTTAATGTGGCTTAACATTCCTGAAATGAGTCATGATCATTTCATTCAGTAAGTTCAGCTCCTGGCATCAGTCAGACTGTCTCCTGCACCTCTGACACACCTTCCTCAAGGTGGACTCCACAAACACGAGTTCAAAGTCCTTTTAATGTTGATCCTCATCTGATTCTGAAAGTGACTTTAATATTTTATGGTTATACACCTATGACGGCATATACTGTTATGATTGAGTGTACGTGTTTTTCATATCATGTCCATGTTTTAGTCTATAGTCCACATCTGCTCAGCTGATGATGTTTGTTATTTATTGATGTCAGTGTGTGAATTATACAATGACATTTCAAACCTTTTATTTAGGGTGTTTTTTCCTAATTTTTAAATGCATTTTGTTATAAACACACACACACACATGATCCACACATGCGCTCTCATCAGTTAAGTGCTGAGCCAGCGAGTTTATTTGTGTGTAAAGCCTCGGAGTGTGTAATTAATTAAGCGTTTGAAAAATGTCCGTGTCCCGAGGAGAGGCAGGTCTTGTTTCAGGCTGGGCTGCCTGCCTGCTGTTGTCTGGTCCAGCATCTTTACGGGACAGCAGACAGCAGAGCAGATACAACCAAAACAACACTGCGGTTCATCACACCCCTGTTACTGTGTTAAAACAGGCTTAGTGAGGCATTTGATAAACTTTAAATACAACATACACTGAAAAAAAAAATTGTATAGGATTTACTTTGAAACTCAAGAATTGCTTGTAAATGTCACAAATTATTACAAAGAAAGATATCGAATTAAACATGATTAACTCTAATAATCTTTGTTTTATTTACACTGTAAAAAAAATATTTTCATGATTTTTTATTACATTTTTTCTTTTGTCAAATCACCTTCAATAATTAATGTGGTTCAGATAACATAATATTTTGAGTTTCCGTTGATTAAACCAATCGCCTTCATTATATTAACTTCAGTGATTAATTTCAATGAACTCAAAATTTTAAGGCAACCAGGTAACTTTTTTAAGTTACACCAACAATTCTTTTTTACAGTGTACAAGTTCAAAATAATTTTTTACAGTGTAGGATGACTGTCCATGTAACAGGAAATGCTTCAAAACCTTGGGCGTTGTATAAACGTTGTGTATATGTTTTTAAATGTTCCTAAAATGTTAATGGAACGTCCTTTTGATGTTATTAGTATTTGATGCAAGTTCTCACAATGAAATGAGAAAATGTTCTTGGTACACTCTAAAAAATGCTGGGTTAAAAACAACCCAAGTTGGGTTGAAAATGGACAAATCCAGCGATTGGGTTGTTTTAACCCAGTGCTTGGGTTGTTTTATCCCAGCAGTTGGGTTGTTTTAACTCAGTGGTTGGGTTGTTTTAACTCAGCGCTTGGGTTGTTTTATCCCAGCAGTTGGGTTGTTTTAACTCAGCGCTTGGGTTGTTTTATCCCAGCGGTTGGGTTGTTTTAACCCAGCGCTTGGGTTGTTTTATCCCAGCAGTTGGGTTGTTTTAACTCAGCGGTTGGGTTGTTTTATCCCAGCGGTTGGGTTGTTTTAACTCAGTGGTTGGGTTGTTTTATCCCAGCGGTTGGGTTGTTTTAACTCAGCGGTTGGGTTGTTTTAACCCAGTGCTTGGGTTGTTTTATCCCAGCAGTTGGGTTGTTTTAACTCAGCGGTTGGGTTGTTTTAACCCAGCGCTTGGGTTGTTTTATCCCAGCAGTTGGGTTGTTTTATCCCAGCAGTTGGGTTGTTTTAACTCAGCGGTTGGGTTGTTTTAACTCAGCGGTTGGGTTGTTTTAACCCAGCAGTTGGGTTGTTTTAACTCAGCGGTTTGGTTGTTTTAACCCAGCGCTTGGGTTGTTTTATCCCAGCAGTTGGGTTGTTTTAACTCAGCGCTTGGGTTGTTTTAACCCAGCGCTTGGGTTGTTTTATCCCAGCAGTTGGGTTGTTTTAACTCAGCGGTTGGGTTGTTTTAACTCAGCGGTTGGGTTGTTTTAACTCAGCGGTTGGGTTGTTTTGACCCAGCGATTGGGTTGTTTTGACCCAGCGGTTGGGTTAAATGTTTGCCCAATGTGCTGGGCAGTTTTATTTAACCAATAGTTAATTAATTTTACCAAATAATTAACCAATAAAAAATTAACCAATTAATTTTTAAACAATAGTTGGGTGAAATAAAACTGCCCAGCAGGTTGGGCAAACATTTAACCCAACCGCTGGGTTTGTCCATTTTCAACCCAACTTGGGTTGTTTTTAACCCAGTTTTTTTAGAGTGTAAATTCCGAGGTTTCAAAGCTGTTGTAAAATGCTGAAGAACGTTATGCTAACGTTTAAATAATTTTCTACTCAAACTAAGAAAACTGGATAATTTAAAGTTACTTCAAATCAACATGGAGTGATTAGAAAATGTTTTTTAAGATACATTTGTTTGTCGTGACGTATTTGTTTATAATGACATATTGATTATTCAAGAGCTGAGCAAATAGCAGACAAGATGCAGACAGTCGCTTCATGCTCTGTTTGATGCGTTTACGGTTCGTCAAAGGAGTCATGTGCCTCAAGAATCACACAGAGATGAATTATTCACAGCGGCCAGGACAGAGAAAGAAAGAAACAATGGAAAGGCCTTTGAAAGAGAGAAGGGTGGAGGCGTGGAAAACAAAAATAGCGTGGTGTTTAGCGAGAGATTAAGACGCTGGCGATTTGTGACAAGCTAAAGAGGCCAGAGTGATGATGCAGGTCTTAACCAACCTCAAATTATCCAAATTAAGAGTCATTAGTGCATTACTGCACAATTCATACCGGTCAGACACACCCTGCAGGAAGTTTAGGGAGATATTATAGTACAAAATACAATGATGTGTGGATTTACTGTAATTGCTGTGACATGTGTTTCATTTCCTTGGTGTTAATGACCCTTCTGTCTCGCTCTCTGTCACAGGTGGATGTCGTAGAACATGAATGTTTTGGGGACCCCAACAAAACCAAGCAAGTAAGTCTCTTGCTCGAGTCATACACAGTTACGTGAATGGAGATGCTTCTAACTATGCAAGCTAAACTTTATATGTTGTCGCAATTCATAATGCAACGCAAGTACTCAATGCATTCCACCCTATAGCGGGCATTAGCATAAACAGTCTTTTTCATCTGTCATGGCGGAGCAACAGTTTAAAGTTAGTTGTGTCTTTTACTGTATTTTACGAAACATAAGAGGACATGTTCTTGTTCCATACACCAGGACAGTGTGCTTGCAGTGCATTGGCTAAATGCATTTATGTACTTTCAAATAACATGTTTCTGGCATTATATGCATGTAAAATGAATGCAGCTTTTGCTAGTGGTTTTTTTGGGACCTACACACACCTAGCCAAACATCCCGTAGTTAGTGATTTTTTTGTGAGATTGTGTGTGTGTATGTATATTACAGTGTAACTTAACAGAGCAGCACTGTTTGGGAATGTTTGCCTTTCCTGCCCTGTTGGAAACAACCTGTCTCTGTGTCTCTGTGTGTCTCACTCAAACCCCCTTCCCTCACTCGCATATGCTCTCACAACCTGTAGATCCTGCTAATCAGTCTTGCACAATCTGTGCACAGCGTTCACTTTAGACCAGTGTAGCGAGTGTGTGCCGTGTAGAGTATTTAAAGCAAAACTAAAGACTGTACAGCGATGAAGAGCAGACATCATCCACCACCCTCCTCATCCTCATCTGCTCTTCTTTGCAGTGGGGTGGCCAGATCGGACAGCAAGATCAGTGCCAAGACCCTGTTCGGTAAGTAAACGTTACATTTATTTGTGCTGTGAGCAATTTCTTACAGTAATAGAAAGCTAAGTAATAAAATAAAATAAAATTATTGTCTATGATTGACCATTGTGTTCACGCGCTCAACAGATTTGTCTCTGATTGGCCATTGTGTTCACGTGCTCAACATATATGTCTGTGATTGGCCATTGTGTTCACGTGCTCAACATATATGTCTGTGATTGGCCATTGTGTTCACGTGCTCAACATATATGTCTGTGATTGGCCATTGTGTTCACGTGCTCAACATATATGTCTGTGATTGGCCATTGTGTTCACGTGCTCAACAGATTTGTCTCTGATTGGCCATTGTGTTCACGTGCTCAACATATATGTCTCTGATTGGCCATTGTGTTCACATGCTCAACAGATATGTCTCTGATTGGCCATTGTGTTCACGCGCTCAACATATATGTCTCTGATTGGCCATTGTGTTCACGTGCTCAACAGATATGTCTCTGATTGGCCATTGTGTTCACGTGCTCAACAGATATGTCTCTGATTGGCCATTGTGTTCACGTGCTCAACAGATATGTCTGTGATTGGCCATTGTGTTCACACACTCAACATATATGTCTCTGATTGGCCATTGTGTTCACGTGCTCAACATATATGTCTGTGATTGGCCATTGTGTTCACATGCTCAACATATATGTCTGTGATTGGCCATTGTGTTCACGCGCTCAACATATATGTCTCTGATTGGCCATTGTGTTCACGTGCTCAACATATATGTCTCTGATTGGCCATTGTGTTCACGCGCTCAACATATATGTCTCTGATTGGCCATTGTGTTCACGTGCTCAACATATATGTCTCTGATTGGCCATTGTGTTCACGTGCTCAACATATATGTCTCTGATTGGCCATTGTTTTCACGTGCTCAACATATATGTCTCTGATTGGCCATTGTGTTCACGCGCTCAACATATATGTCTCTGATTGGCCATTGTGTTCACGTGCTCAACATATATGTCTCTGATTGGCCATTGTGTTCACGCACTCAACATATATGTCTCTGATTGGCCATTGTGTTCACGAGCTCAACATATATGTCTGTGATTGGCCATTGTTTTCACGTGCTCAACATATATGTCTCTGATTGGCCATTGTTTTCACGTGCTCAACATATATGTCTCTGATTGGCCATTGTGTTCACGTGCTCAACATATATGTCTCTGATTGGCCATTGTGTTCACGCGCTCAACATATATGTCTCTGATTGGCCATTGTGTTCACACACTCAACATATATGTCTCTGATTGGCCATTGTGTTCACGCGCTCAACATATATGTCTCTGATTGGCCATTGTGTTCACGTGCTCAACATATATGTCTCTGATTGGCCATTGTGTTCACGTGCTCAACATATATGTCTCTGATTGGCCATTGTGTTCACGTGCTCAACATATATGTCTCTGATTGGCCATTGTGTTCACGTGCTCAACATATATGTCTCTGATTGGCCATTGTGTTCACGCGCTCAACATATATGTCTCTGATTGGCCATTGTGTTCACGCGCTCAACATATATGTCTCTGATTGGCCATTGTGTTCATGTGCTTAACATATATGTCTCTGATTGGCCATTGTGTTCACGCGCTCAACAGACATGTCTGTGATTGGCCATTGTGTTCACATGCTCAACATATATGTCTCTGATTGGCTACAACAATCAATGCTTCAAAAACATGATGTAAATCGATATCTTTGACGCTCTTCAGCGAGCTTACACAGATACACATGGGAGCGTTTGAAAGCAGGCATCTATCAGCGGATATATTAAGGATCCGCTAATAGACGCCTGATTTTAGGGAAAACTTATGGGTAGGGCTAGTTTTAGGGGTTAGGACTACATTTTCTGACTGGAATGTTGTTCCTGGATCAACAAAACATGCCTTACTTCGCAAAATCATCGTGACCTTCATGAATAATACCCATTGTTTACCTGTGCCATAGTTGTGTACGGATGTGGTTTATTGCGTGTGTGTTTATATGGCTCTTCCCCCTTCTATGACATCACATCCTGTTCCCTGTTTCCTTTGAAATGGCAGTCTGCGCGTCGTACAGTAGGACATTTGCATGCATATCACACACACTCACAGCGCTCACAGGCCTCGCTGCGATTCAGCTAAACCAGAACAATCAGACGTTTGCCTATCAAATGAGTGTGCCAGGATATTTCAGACTGACCTCACACTATTGAGGTCATGAGCGACAAAGAAATTACTTATAGTGGGAACGATTTGCTTTACCTGCTCGCATCCGGTGTATTTTACTTTTGGTGTTATTGATATAGATTTGAAGAATGGAAGGTTTGACATACAGTAATAGTTTACTTTAATTACTCTCTTAAAAATAAAGGTTCCAAAAGGGTGTTTTTAGAAGAACCATTTTTGGTTCCACAAAGAACCTTTCAGTGAACATTCTGAAAAAGAACCATGTTTTTCTTAGTGTGAAGAACATTTTAATGATCTAAAGAACTTTTTTCCCACTATAAAGAACCTTTTGTCCAATAAAAAGTTTCCATGGATGTCAAAGGTTCTTCATGGAACCATCAATGCCAATAAAGAACCTTTATTTTTAAGAAGATATCTATGTTTATATTGACATAAATGGACTTTCTTAGTAAGACATGAGTGTTCAATTTGAATAATGCCAACTTTAAATGAACGCATAGAGCAGGGTGTTTATCGTACACCTGTCGTCATGACAACTAGGTGTGTGTGTGTCTCCGGAGGTGTGCGTCTCGGCATAAATATACACACAGTCTGCCTCTGTGCCCAGCCGGGTGTGTCTGGAAAAAGGGGGCGTGTGCTCAACCCAGTCTGACATGTACATAAGAGGCTTTTGAGCTTTTAAGAAAACGAGAATGAAAGTAAGAGAGGGCAGCATGAAGAAGAGGGCAGAGAGATGTATCATTTTAGAAGCTCAAACACTTACTTTTGGCTAATGATTTATTGTAATGAGGTCGAGAAACAGTGACAGTGTTTTAACAGGTGATTGATGAGTTTTGGAAGCTGTTAACCTACTGTACAGTAATACTAGCTGAAGCTGTGTGTGAGAGAGAGAATCTCAAGAAGAACCAGTTCAGATTTCACCCCAAACTCATAAGAAAATAATAAGAATTTATATTTTGCTCAAAGAAAATGAAGACTATTTTATCATTTTTAAAATTACTTTCATGACATAAGTACAATTAAATTTCACATTTTTAAAATTTTCATTATCATAATGCAAAAAAACAAAAACAAAACAAAATTACTGCAACATAATTGGATGTTTTGCTAAATAATTCTCGTTCTTAAATCTCAAATTTGAGATTTTTTCTCCCTGTGGGGTAATAGTAATACATCGTGCCAGGACGGAATGTTTTTAATTTAATTTAATTTAATTTAATTTAATTTAAATATTTTACAGTGTAAAAAAATATAATTATTTTTGCATTATAGTAATGAAAAAAAATATTTTTTTTTTGCTTTGACTTTAATTAAAAAATAGCATAAAAAGTCAGAATATTTTAATGGCCTTACAAAAAAACAACAACATTTTTTTAATGCAAAATATAATTTCTTATGCCTCTCTTTAGATTTTGGGGTGAAATATGACCAGGACATGTTCTTTATAGGCTTTGTGCAATTCATCTGTGTGTTTGTGTGATGTCTGCATTTATTCACCTGAGCCTTACATAAGAGACACAACATGTTTTTGTGTGTTCTGCACTCTGGCAATGACCCATGGGACACAGCCCTGCCTAAGGAGCTCAAACACACACACACACACACACACACACACACACATAAACCTGATGCTCTTGCAAAGTTTCACATTTCTGTTTGCTCATATGCACTGAGCCGTGCTTTTAAATCTGTTCCTGTGGTTTGGTTTTATTGTGTCGTGTCCTCGGTCTAACTTCCCTTCCCATCAGCCCCCTGCAAACCAGCACATGCAAAAAAATCTCCCATCTATCACCAGATTCGTGCTCGCGGAGAGGCAATGCAAATGAATATGAGCGCTTCAAACCCCACACACTTATCACACCATCATCAGATAAAAGAGTGAAAGACATTGTCCGTTAGGATTGATTGGCTCAGTCAAGTCCAGTCACATAATTTATACAGCGCTTTAGTTTGTTTCAAAGCAGTAATAAACAGGAAACTAACAAAATCAATCATGCAAACTTCATCAAATATGACACAAATTGAAATTTTGTAACACCGCACTTGTAACACAAGACAGTAGTGTCATTATTTAGCTCAAGTCAGTTCAGTGTTTGTTCAGTTTATCTGACTGTAGCTACTGAACAAAAAAAATTGCTGTAGAAACAGTTTTTACTCAGAAATTGGTAGTAAATTTCACAATTAATTACACAGAAGTAACATTGAATTAAATTTGAAATTTTATAGTAGAAAGACTGAAATAGTATTTTTTTGTAAACGTACTCTAAATAATTACAATCATGTTTTGCAGCATGTGTAAAATTCATCAGTTATGAAACGAGTTTAATTTAGCTATAAACTATGGAAGCTCATTTCCGCCACTAAATAAAAAAATAAAAAAGGTAATTGTGACTTTTTATCTCACAATTCTGACTTTTTTTCTCAGAACTGAGAGATTTAAACTCAGAATTAAACTCAGAGTTATAAAGTCAGAATTGTGAGTTATAAATTAGTTGTGTCCTGAGCATGAGAACATATCAGATGAGAACAATACTGAATTGAGCTGAATAATGACACTATTGTCTTCTGTAGAGCTGCTTTACAGCTGATGATTGACGAATTTATTGAACTGACTTGAGCTGAATAACAACACTATTCAAAAATGATCTAAGAACATTTTGTTAATGTTATGAAAATGTAATTGCTGAATGCTCTCTGAATGTTCAAAACGTCCAGTTTATTAAATGTTCTAAAAATGTTTTTCTTGTTTATGCGAACATTCCATTTCATCATTCATCAAACGTTATGGGAATGTTACTTTGGAATGTTCTCTGAACCTTCTGAAACAAGCAGTAATATTAAAATAAAAACTTTCAATCAAACGTTTCAGGTAAAAA
Source organism: Mylopharyngodon piceus (assembly GCA_039654765.1). NCBI lineage: Eukaryota > Metazoa > Chordata > Actinopteri > Cypriniformes > Xenocyprididae > Mylopharyngodon > Mylopharyngodon piceus. The sequence goes on along the minus strand of CM077459.1, from coordinate 17,672,454 downwards.
CATTCCATGAACAATGTATAAATAATGTTTTTGTGCTAACTTTTTGAGAACATTATTAAAGATCAGATATGTTCGAACAAGTGTTTTATTAACGTTACTGGAAGAACGTTTGTTCACAACTTTGAGAGAACCTTGCCACAACATTAGCTAAAGTTCTGAGAACGTTCCCTGTTAGTTGTGATTGTCTGCTGTAGGGCTGCTTATTATGAAAGCTTGTTTCCGCCATGAAATTAAAAAATTAAAAAGGGAATTGCGACTTTCTCACAATTCTGACTTTTTTCTCATAATTGCGAGATATTAACTCACAACTGCGAGTTACAAAGTCAGAATTGCGTGATATAAAGTCAGAATTGCGAGAAAAAGTCAGAGTTGAGAGTTTATATCTCGCAATTCTGAGAAAAAGTCAGAATTGCGTAATAAAAACTCAATTGTGAGAAAAAAGTCAAAATTGCGGCTTTATATATCACTTTATAACGCAATTCTGACTTTCTCACAATTCTGACTTTATATCACGCAATTCTGACTTTGTAACTCGCAGTTGTGAGTTAATATCTCGCAATTATGAGAAAAAAAGTCAGAATTGTGAGATATAAACTCGCAGCTGCGAGAAAAAAGTCAGAATTGTGAGAAAGTCGCAATTCCCTTTTTAATTTTTTAATTTCATGGCGGAAACAAGCTTTCATAATAAGCAGCCCTACAGCAGACAATCACAACTAACAGGGAACGTTCTCAGAACTTTAGCTAATGTTGTGGCAAGGTTCTCTCAAAGTTGTGAACAAACGTTCTTCCAGTAACGTTAATAAAACACTTGTTCGAACATATCTGATCTTTAATAATGTTCTCAAAAAGTTAGCACAAAAACATTATTTATACATTGTTCATGGAATGTTTTTACCTGAAACGTTTGATTGAAAGTTTTTATTTTAATATTACTGCTTGTTTCAGAAAGTTCAGAGAACATTCCAAAGTAACATTCCCATAACGTTTGATGAATGATGAAATGGAATGTTCGCATAAACAAGAAAAACATTTTTAGAACATTTAATAAACTGGACGTTTTGAACATTCAGAGAGCATTCAGCAATTACATTTTCATAACATTAACAAAATGTTCTTAGATCATTTTTGAATAGTGTTGTTATTCAGCTCAAGTCAGTTCAATAAATTCGTCAATCATCAGCTGTAAAGCAGCTCTACAGAAGACAATAGTGTCATTATTCAGCTCAATTCAGTATTGTTCTCATCTGATATGTTCTCATGCTCAGGACAGCATTACGACTGTAAACAGTAATGTAATACGTTAATAATCTAATCTGCTTTTTGTTTCTTCTCTCATTTGCTTTCACCTTTTGTCCATTTTCCTTTCTTTTGGATTTTTTTTGATGGTTGGGATTTATGCCTGTGGTAGTTAGAGGTCACTATCTCCATACGACACAAATTTCCAGTAAGCAACCACATAGCAAAAACCTAAAACATATTTGTAACTGCAAAGCAATGCCCTTGTGGTTTAATATACGTGGTTTACTGTGCATGTTAGAATGGTGCTTTGAAACGGTAAGCGCAGAGGACGCGGTGTGTGTGTTTGGAAGTTTTGTAGGTGTGGTTGTTGCTGTCCATGTGTAACAGATGGCATTCCCTGAATTGTGTCCAGATGGGACACCGTATCCGATTGGCAAGGCAGCATCACGACAGGTGATGCTTGGAGCTGCAGAGGGGTTGTGAGACAGGTTTGGTCTTGATGGTTACAGTTTATTTGGAAGGTTCCCGTTTGCTCGACACGAGACCGTATTTGCAACCTAGAGTATCTTACGTCTATGATGTATTTATGAGGGAAACGGGATATTCAACTAGTAATGATGCTGAAAATTCAGCTTTGATCAGGTCACTGACGTGACGGGTTATTTTTTTGTCCTTAATAATAATAAAAAACAAAGATATGACACCCAAAGTATGTAAGGTAGTACAACCAGATCTCTTTTATTGAATCCAAAAGGTTTTAATTATATTTTGCTACATATAAAGGTATTTTAAAGATTTTGAAGTGTCAAAAGGTCATTCGGTTTAACCGTCCCAAGGCCAATACAGCCATTTCATTTGTGATTAAAATATCTTAAAATGTAATAAATGTATATATTTTTTATTCTGGCATGATTTTATAACATCATATATCAACATAGTGCAAAATGGTATTAAAATGATGTGTAGAAGTCGTTGCTTTGTTATGAGAAAGAATGTCTGGAAAAATGAATTTCATTGATGTCATTCGGAGTAACCAATATAAAGGGACCATTTTGGATCAAGTCATGCGGTCAATATCATGTGACAGGATGTGACATCATTCAGACACCTGCAAAGGACCACATGGTCGTGAAACAAAGTAACTAACTCTCTTTTAACTATTTGAAAAATTCATGTTTTCACTTGCTCATACGCATGTCCTGAAACATCAGGTCATTCGGTACAACCGCTATAAAACATGGAAAATGTTGTAATATTTTAAAAACTTGTACTAAATATAAAATGTTTAATTGTCCTCTAGCTAGCTAGCTAGATATGACATGCACTATAGCATTGTTTGAAAATATCGTCATTTGGTATAACCAAAAGTGTCATTCAGTAAAACCGAAATTTTGGTTAAACCAAATGACTTTTTTGGTGACAAATTGTGTCCATCTTGTAAAAAATGACAAAAACAGTGTTAATTGATTATAAAAACCACATAATCTCATTGTCAACACTTAATAAAACTTCAAAATTAATTATATCTCCATTATGTTTTTTTACACTTTTAAAAACCTTATTTGTCAATGACCCAATCCCAGGAATAAATTACATTTTAAAGTATATTCAATTAGAAAACAGTTATTTTACATTTAAATAATGTTTCACTGTTTTACTGTATTTTTGGTCAAATAATTGCAGCCTTGGTGAGCAGAAGAGAAAACATTAAAATCTTACCGACCCCAAACTTTTGAATGGTAGTGTATATAAAACAAATGACTGTTGTTTTGTTAAAGGGATAGTTCATAAAAAAAGTGACAATATCCTCATCATGTTGTTCCAAATCTATGTCTTTCTTTTGTGTTACACAATAAAATTAAATTTGTTCATACAATTAAATTAAATTGAGTCCAACGTTGTTTCTGTTCACAGAAGAAAGTCAAACAGAGAAAGACAGTTGTGCATATTGTGAAAGAGAGACGCAGAGGTGAGAGACGCTGAGAGGTGAGACAGATTGCGTTACTAGACCTCCAGCAGTCACGTTAGGACAACAGTTTGCCTGACGGTGTGTGTGAGCGCAAATATGTTTGTGTTTGAGGGTCAAAGGTTTAGAGACCCAGATCAAAAGGAAAATATTGCTCTTTCATATAGCTCAGGATTTCTAACTTATTTTCAATTAACTTTGTCTTAGATGTTTCTCCTGAAATTCCTTAAAGGGGTCCTCAAAGTTCAATGCAAAGGGAGATATTTTCTTTTAAAGAATTCGCTGTTTAAGGACTACAACAAAGGCTAGTAGGGACTACAACGAGCTTCTTCCCGGGTTGGTGACATCACTAACCCCAAAATTTACATAAACCCCGCCCCCGAGAACACACAACAAAGAGGGTGAGGCCATGTTGGGCTGCTTTAGAGAAGAGGAAGAGTTGTTGTAGTAGAGTGTTGTTGTCATGCCGTCATTTTACGCCGGACTGCTTCACAAACGAGGGTCAATTCAACGCTGGATTTGCACAAAAGATTAACATGACAGCACATGCTAGTCGATGAGTTGAATCAACTCCACAGCAACTACATAAATTTATCCACTAACCATTCAGAAACGTCCAGTTTCATTCTAAAAGTTGTAACTTCTTCCTGAGTCTCTCCATCAGTGTCCGACTCCGGTTTGAACAATGTAAGGCTGAACACCGTTACTGACAATCCTCATTTTGGCTGCGTGAGATTCTCCAGCTTTGTTGTTGTTGAGCAACTGAAGCGCGAGCTGTTAAAGCTCCGCCCTCTTCTGGAAAGGGGGCCGGGAGCAGCAGCTCATTTGCATTTAAAGGGACACACACAAAAACGGCGTGTTTTTGCTCACACCCAAATAGGGGCAAATTTGACAAGCTATAATAAATGATCTGTGGGGTATTTTGAGCTGAAACTTCACAGACACATTCTGGGGACACAAAGTTAAAAAAGTGAAATCGTAATCAAGGACCACTTTAAAGAGATCACATTGGTGATTTTCTTTGGTGGAGCTCCAGTTACCAGAAAAGTCGGTCGAGGTTCGTTTTAGGTAAACTACATGTGTGAGTTTAATTGCTAGTGTTAAATTAACACAACAATTATCGTTGACCCAGAATGCCTCTCTGCCGTGAGAGGCTGGAGTTCGTCCCTTGCAGTGTTTAGATCTCGCTCGTTGCGCGCTGTCGACATGCTGCGAAGCGTTTGAAGTAAATGTCAGACATGAATAACACATGCACGCAGCTCGACTTACACAAAGATGCTGTGGGTGCGAACCGTTCTGACTCTCTCCATCCAACAGGAAGAGAGGAAAGAGTGTGAAGAAGACTTCCTGGAGAGATGGAGAGAGAGATAAACAGAGGAGGGGCTGTGAGAGAATGTACCTCTGATATGTGATCCCGTAAAGCAGCTGATAAGAACATGTGCTCATTTAGAGGTAATGATTAGCTCTGGTCATTTAACCCCAGAGACTCACACAGGGCGATGACCCTCTCTCCCACTATCTCTGTCTCTCTCAATTCAGTTTCATTGTTTATTGGCATGCCAAAATTTGTTAGTTTTGCTTGGTTGTATACATCAGTGCAATAATGGTATATAATTTTGGTGCAGAAAAAGTGAACATCAAATCAAATATTATTGTATATGGAACGGTGTATACCGTTTCAGCAAGGTTTACAGTAAATTTCAGCAAGGAAAGAAAATATATCACAGTTTCCACAAAAATATGAAGCAGCACAACTGTTTTCAACGTTGATAATAATCATAAATGTTTCTTGAGCAGCAAATCAGAATATTAGAATGATTTCTGAAGGATCATGTGACACTGAAGACTGGACTAATGATGCTGAAAATTCAGCTTTGAATCACAGGAATAAATTACATTTTAACATATATTAAAATAGAAAACAGTTATTTTAAACTGTAATAATATTTCACTGTTTTTTATTGTATTTGTGATCAAATAAATGCAGCCTTGGTGAGCAGAAGAGACTTTTCAAAAACATTAAAACATTTTTACCAACCCCAGATTAGATAAAATAAAATAAAATAAAATTAAATTAAATTAAATTAAATTAAAATCAAATTAGGGTTGTATATAGGATTATTTATATTTGTGTATATAAATAAATTTACGGTATATAGTATAAACAACCATAGTACATATAGTGCATGAATTTCATTAAATTTTTTTCCAAATAATAATATTTCTAAAATACTTTAATTTTATTTTATTTTATTTTATTTTATTTTATTTTTGAATGAATAATAAAAAATAAAATGGAAAATGATTATCATTAGAAATAGGAAAATAGCTCATAAAAAATTGAGCATAAATAAATAACAATTAAATTAAGTAATTAAGAAAAATAACATTTAAAAAAAAGTCTAAATGCGCCAATAATAATAATAATAATAATGGTACATAAACTCTCTGTTGGCATTCCATAACCATTCCATCACTATTTTTCACCCTACAGTTAGTCATTAGCTGCAGTGATTCATTCATATTTCCAATATCACATTTTTGATGTTATCTGAATGAATCAACCAATGGAGGGACAAAACTCAAAAACATTCAGTCACCATAACAACATGCTACCCGTCCATACCGGTGTTTATGTAACTATTTTAAACACTCCATAACCTTGTTATCATTATTCTTACGGCGAACTAGAACTTTATAACTAGAACACCATAAACATAGTCCTGAACTAAAACATGTTTTCAAGAGAGAATCGCCTTTGATTACGCGCTTCAACCTTGAACTGAACTTAATATGTCTGTTAAATGTCTTAACTGAGTCATTTACTGTAGTCTTCAAGTGTTGCCTAAGAGAGACATCTCAAAAAAAGACCCGTTTCTCCTCTAGAGGTCAGAAGAGATTTCAAGAATGTCTCAAACTGTGCAAAAGATACCAAAGTTTGCAATAAAAAATGTCTCCTGAGCAACACATGAGCACTTAAATTTGGGTACGACTTGATCCGTTGTGAAGCAAATGTGAAGTCGAGTGTTTCGTGAAACATGCAGCGCTGAGCTGATTTATAGGACTGCTGTAAAACAAACAGCGATATGATACTGAAGTCATAGTCAGAGAGGAGGAAGGGTTTACATGTGGTACACGGTTTGACCTTTGACCTCGCATAAAAGAGGCAGGTGAAACACGATTCCAGCTTGTCAGAGCATTTCCTCTCCGTCAGTCCATCAGAGCATTACTGCTGGAAGGCAACAGATTTTTTAACACAATGGAGATGTTTAACGCAGATTTGTAGACAGGATTTGTTGGTTTGAAAGGTAAGGGTTAGAATTTTTATTCTTGTAACGAGTTATTTCTTATCTCATATGATTCTGACTCATAAACAAGCATTGTATCGCTAACTGTATTAATGCGTCATGGTGTTTCATGGAATCGATTATAAATGCAAATGCTGGTGTTTCATCAGTTTTTCTGTTCGTGTACATGAAACTTCTCGCTTAAGTGATCTAGACGGTCCTTACACCAAAATGTGGCACTATTCAGGTTAGTGTGTGTTTGTCTGCACATACAACTTGTGCGTTTATATTCATTGCATGAATATCTGTCAAAAAAATTACTTTACATATGAGGAGGAACTCAAGATAGCGTCTTTTTCCTCTAGCAAGCCTGTGTCTCATATGTCATTGTTTGTGCCTCTATTTCTTTCAGAGCAACGAAAGAAGTACTCAAACTCGAATGTCATCATGCAAGAGACATCGCAGTACCATGTGCAGGTGAGCGAGATGCTAAACTCTTTTAATTCTGCTTCTTCTCTCCAAGCTTGTTGATTAGCTAAACCTCACCACCGAGAGTTTGGTTTAATATTTAACGTGATTCAACTGATGACTCGATATCGTAATAAAGCAATCAGGTCACTTGATCAGATTTGCCAGAGCAGCGTTAACCTCCATCTGAGCAGTTGTCAACTTAGATAACGCAATCTGAAATCTGCATTATACAATGACTAGTTTCTGTCCTCGAATTTGATTGGTTGAAATGCACTGATGCCTTTTATCCACCTGCAACCTGAAAGAACCCCAGCAGAACAACTGATTTAGCTATGCGCAAGTGCATCATTTCCGCAAACGCTAATCAAATGGCACCTTGATTCAGGTCTGACTCGAGACGTTCTGTTGAACTTTGTTCTCATCTAGATGCATTATTTTCCTTGGTCTATTTTTCTCACTTTCACCCTTCACTTATTGGCTATATTGTCTCTCTTATCTCTTTTTCTCGCTCTCATACACGCATAATGTTGATAAAGTGTCCACGCCAGCAGCAGTCATATCAGGTCTTGAATGCTTACACGCTCTTGTTATATCAGAAGCACTGTGATCTGAGTTTAGGCACGTAAGGCAGATTCACAGTATTTCTTAAAAAATCGAAACAAAACTTAAATTGACTTTTTTTATTAATTCTATTTTTGCTTTATTAATTAATAAAAAATATTGAAGATTATTAAAAAATTGGCCAAAGGAACAAAAAGATCTTGAATGTCTTGAAATTATAGGTGGTTGCTAGGGTGTTTGAGTGGTTTGAGGTCATTGATAGCTGGTTGCTAGGGTGCTTGAGTGGTTTTAGGGCAATTCTAGGTGGTTACTGGGGTGTTTGAGTGGTGTTAGGCCACTGCTAGGGGGTTGCTAGGGTGCTTGAGTGATTTTAGGGCAATTCTAGGTGGTTGCTAGGGTGTTTGAGTGGATTTAGGGCAATTATAGGTGGTTGTTAGGGTGTTTGAGTGGTTTGAGGTCATTGATAGCTGGTTGTTAGGGTGTTTGAGTGGTTTTAGGGCAATTATAGGTGGTTGTTAGGGTGTTTGAGTGTATTTAGGCCACTGCTAGGGGGTTGCTAGGGTGTTTGGGTGGTTTGAGGTCATTGATAGCTGGTTGCTAGGGTGCTTGAGTGGTTTTAGGGCAATTCTAGGTGGTTACTGGGGTGTTTGAGTGGTGTTAGGCCACTGCTAGGGGGTTGCTAGGGTGCTTGAGTGATTTTAGGGCAATTCTAGGTGGTTGCTAGGGTGTTTGAGTGGATTTAGGGCAATTATAGGTGGTTGTTAGGGTGTTTGAGTGGTTTTAGGGCAATTATAGGTGGTTGTTAGGGTGTTTGAGTGGTTTTAGGATAATTATAGGTGGTTGCTAGGGTGTTTGAGTGTATTTAGGCCACTGCTAGGGGGTTGCTAGGGTGTTTAAGTGGTTTGAGGTCATTGATAGCTGGTTGTTAGGGTGTTTGAGTGGTTTTAGGATAATTATAGGTGGTTGCTAGGGTGTTTGAGTGAATTTAGGCCACTGCTAGTGGGTTGCTAGGGTGTTTGAGTGGATTTAGGCCACTGCTAGGGGGTTGCTAGGGTGTTTGAGCAGTTTTAGGACAATTAGGCTATAGGTGGTTGCTAGGGTGTTTGAGTGAATTTAGGCCACTGCTAGGGGGTTGCTAGGGTGTTTGAGTGGATTTAGGCCACTGCTAGGGGGTTGCTAGGGTGTTTGAGCAGTTTTAGGACAATTAGGCTATAGGTGGTTGCTAGGGTGTTTGAGTGGTTTGAGGTCATTGATAGCTGGTTGCTAGGGCGCATGAGTGGTTTTAGGGCAATTCTAGGTGGTTGCTGGGGTGTTTGGGTGGCTTAAGGCCACTGTTAGGGGGTTGCTAGGGTGCTTGAGTGGTTTAAGGCCACTGCTACGGGGTTGCTAGGGTGCTTGAGTGGTTAGGCCACTGCTAGGGGGTTGCTAGGGTCCTTGAGTGGTTTTAGGCCACTGCTACGGGGTTGCTAGGGTGCTTGAGTGGTTAGGCCACTGCTAGGGGGTTGCTAGGGTCCTTGAGTGGTTTTAGGCCACTGTTAGGGGGTTTCTATGGTCCTTGAGTGGTTTTAGGCCACTGCTAGGGGGTTGCTAGGGTGCTTGAGTGGTTTTACGGCAATTCTAGGTGGTTGCTGGGGTGTTTGAGTGGTTTTAGGCCACTGCAAGGGGGTTGCTAGGGTGCTTGAGTGGTTTTACGGCAATCCTAGGTGGTTGCTAGGGTGTTTGAGTGGTTTTAGGCCAATGCTATGGGGTTTCTAGGGTGATTAAGTGGTTAGGCCACTGCTACAGGGTTGCTAAAGTGCTTGAGGGGTTATAGGGCAATTCTAGGTGGTTGCTAGGGTGTTTGAGTGGTTTTAGGTCATTGATAGTTGGTTGCTAGAGTGTGTGATAGCTAGTTACTAGGGTTTTGGGGTGTTTTTTTAGGCCACTGCTAGGGGGTTGCTAGCGTGCTTGTGTGGTTTTAGGGCAATTCTAGGTGGATGCTAGGGTGTATGACTTTTTTTTGTTTTGTTTTGCCCAGAAACCAAATCATTGATCTGAAGAACCAATAATAAAACATCAAAAACACTGACCTACCCTCTCGTAAACAGATTGTATCTGTGCAAATATCTCAAAGTAAGCAAATGTAAATTCAGCTCTCCTTTGTGCAGTTGAAAGCTGGTTGGACTACATCCTGTTAAAGTTTTTCCATCCCCTGGGTAGAGTCTGATCAGATGTGTCAATAAACATGTTTGTGGTTGGATTGTCTGGTTAATCCACGGCAGCCATACTGAGATCTCCTTCCCTTATATAACTAGTGACAAGACTTAATCTGCTTATGAATCATGCATGATGCTTTGAATAATTTCTTCTCTTTGATGGGTAGGGATCACTGTTTGTCACATAGTATTGTGACATGTAAATGCACACCCACCAACACACACACACACACATGCACGCACACACACACACATACACGCACGCATGCATACACACACGCATGCACGCATGCATGCACACACGCACGCACGCACACACAGGTGTGGTTAACGTGCTGAAGTGGATATAAAAATATTATAGGGAGGTGTGTGCTAACATTACTCACTCTATGAAAATAACAATTAATTCTTTTAAGATTCCGACACAGAGCAACACCCAATGACATTTAGAAAGAGACAATATGTAGGTATGTTTTAGACAATCAGGACATTCACCTGATTATCTACTACTGAAAATCAATTATAAGATCTTTAATATTTCAGTTTAATATCTCCTAAACAGCAATGGAATTGAATGGAAAGCAGGAAATTTGTTTAGTTTTTGTAGTTTGCAGAGGGAAAAAACAAAACAAAACATGAAATCCAGTGTTTACAATCTCTATCCAATTACTATCAGAGTTTTTGATATGAGTCTAAATGGTCAGATCAAATGCCAAATCGTTTTTGCATCATTTGGGATGCAAAACATTTAATAGTGTGCCATAGTGCTTTTAATTGTTGAAATGCACTAATTTTTGCTCTCTCTTTCCTCTTATAGTCAGTTATGTGACATTTACTGTATAGAGAATATTGAATAAATGAACCAGTCAGTAGTTTTGCACATTTTATGCATTTATAAAACAGTTGCTTATGTTCCCCTAGGTGGCTCGCCAAAATTTTCATTTGTCTCTCAGTTGTTGTATGAGAAACTCTTGGCATTGTGCGGAAATAATTACTATAGCGCTATTATATTATTCTGCACTAGTAGACTGTTTGAATAAACAGATCGTATTTAATGCACATGCAAAATAACAGTGCCACGGTCCATCATACAGATCGGATGTGATGAACCAAATCGCATTTGTTTGTGTTGCATCATTCTAGCGATGACCTTACACACTCGACTATGTGTATGTTTGCAGCATCTCTCTACGTTCATCATGGATAAAACCGAGTCCATCGCTACGGTAGACGATGCCATTAAGAAGCTAAAACTGCTGGACTCCAAAGACAAAATATGGACACAGGAAATGCTGCTGCAGGTGACAGACAAATCCATCAAACTCCTGGACTGTGAGACCAAGGTGAGCGTGATCTTTCCCTGTGTGTTCAGATAGGTAGAAATCAAAAGTGACCCTATTTACTTTCTTAATCCATGTTCCTGGTCTTATTGTTAAAGTTTTATTTGTGCATGGTATTCCAGTCTTTCTACATAATGCACTGTCCTTTTCCGCTGATGTCATCTATTACCCAATTATTGACTATACATTACAATGTACAATATACATTTCCCAATAGAGGACTGAACTGTACCAATGTTAACAAGCCGCCTTTTCACAATCCAGCCAATTCTGGTCCATTTTGTCTCATTCAAGATTTTGTATGATTTTGGGCTTGCAAGTTTTTACCAATTTAAAACCAATTTGCATCTTAATTCTCAATAAAAAGTTAAACACACTTGAGATCATGCAAATGAGAACCGATTTAAGCATGTTCCACACCTCTCCACTGAACAAAGCCTCCTCTGACCTATTGGCCAAGTGTAATCCGATCTGATCTGGAATAACTGGATAGGGAGCGTTTCATCCGTGTGAATCATGTGAAGTGAGTCTTATTGTGACGTCATTATTCTGGTAATATGTGACTGTAGGCGCCAACATTACTAGATCTTTGACCTCATTAATGATTATAACCATTGCTTTTAGAGTCAAAGGTCATCAGCTTAAATTTATTTAATTGTTGGCATTTGCTTTAAAATAAAATAAAATAATTACATTTTTGAGAAACATTTTGTACATTTAACATACTTGTTTAATTTTACATTTAATATACAATATACATTTTGAACTACATTTTATCTTTATATTTTTATCTTTTTTTTTGCAAGCCATTTAGGGTTAGATAAAATTGAAGTTCGTTCTGAAGGTCTAATTCTCCTGATCTTTGTTTCTCTTTCTTTCTCTCAGGAAGAGCTTGAAAACTTTCCTCTGGCCACAGTTCATCACTGTCAGACGCTGTTGAACCAGACAAGATACCCTTCCGTCCTTTTGCTCATCTGTCAGGACAACGAACAACACAAACCAGACATTCACTTCTTCTACTGCGATGAAGTGGAGGTGAGATTCACACAAACACAAACTTGTATACATATACTTCCATAACAAATATAGTATCATGGTACATTGAAATGCATGACATTTGATATATTTTAGATTTAATCATGTGCTGTTATTATTCTGCAGACATTTTGAGAAATGTTGTGTCTCCAAGTAACAGCTAAACATAGACACACATGTACACACAGACACAATGATCACCCTGTGGAAACGTCATCTCATTCATTTCCCAGAAACACCTGAACATTATGAAAAATGATAAACAATCGAGAGCTTGCGTATGTTTTTGTGTTTTAGGCCGAGATGGTGCACGCTGACATTGATAGCGCTCTGGGAGACAACGCACGTGGCAAGAAGATGCGACCGCAGACGCTAAAGTGAGTCCCAGACCTCATAGACACAAAAGCTACTGGAGTGGTTTTTAAATAACTCATTACTAGTCAGAATGATTGACACCGTTTCACAACACTTCTACCTGATGAACAGACTGTACGTCTATTGATGACACTGAGAAGTCCTAAAAACACGTAACAGGATCAGCAGATAGTAAAGACACATTTACCTTGAGGTTTCTGTGATCTTGTGTGTAATAGTTGTTCATTTATTAACAACAGTGGGTGCTACAGTATCAGCACTGGGCTTTGGTTACACGCAGACTCGTGTTTTGGAAGCAGTGTGATTTTCTTCGTGAAAAACCAGTTGCAGGGTCATCAGAGAAAGAAGACTGTACAGTAGGGGTGTAACGATACATGTATTCATCCCAAACCGTCATGGTACGGACGTCACGGTTTGGTGCATACAGTCAGACAACAAATACAGTCAGTCACAGGCGATCCACACTCCAATCCAGAAGGGGGTGCGTGCGGTAATACAACGCTGTTTGCTAACCGCCACAACAGGAAAAAGTGCAGAAGAAGAACAGATGATCTATGCATAGATATGTGTACGTGTAATCTCTCAACCAATGTTTCAACTGCAAAAAGACATCAATAAAACAGCTTGAGAATAATATCTCACGTAGTATTACATTTACCTCAGGCAAGTCTTTTAGTGTCCACAGCATGTTAGTTCACTAGAGAAATGAACTATAGAGGGCAGCATTTCACTAAATATATGCACTATATTGGCTTATATAGTCATTATATTTACTTTACCTGTAAGTAATGTCTTAATTATTTAATATGTTTAAATAAATTTGACAGTAACCGTGTAAATTATTATATTTCAAAAATGAAGTAGAAAAATAATTTTATAATTAGATTTAGAAGTTAATGCAAAACCTGCCTTATGTGCAATTTACGTTTTTTTTTTTTTTTTATTATTATTTGAGTGTTGATTATTATATCTAAAAATAAATAGTAACTGAATTTAATAGTTTGGGCTCTGTTGTTGACTGTAACCTTTAATATTGTAGTAATGTGTAAGAAAAGGTTTCCGGTATATAGTTTACAGCATTAGCTGAGATAGATTTGTTTTATCCTTAAGAAAATGTTAATTATAATCAAATTTATTTAAAGAGAGAGACACAATTTGTTCAATAAACCACTGTTTAATAAAAAAAATAAAAAAAATAAGAAAAAAGAAGCAATTTTATGTTTAGTTTTCTCCCCCCTGCTGTACCGGACCCGTACCGAACCGTGACTTCAATACCGAGGTACGTACCAAACCATCATGTTTGCATACCGTTACTCCTCTACTTTACAGCTCTTTACACACACATTAGCTTCATTCCAGATCCCAGTGAGCTGCCTTGCTGTCTACTTAGGCAGCTTAACTGAAATGCAACCTCAAGTGCGCAAGAGATGTGACTTGCAATTCATTTCATTAGTTTGTTAGAGTTAGCATTTTGCTAAGCTAACAAAGCCGTAAGCATAAAAATATACAGCACACGCAAATATTGAGTACGAAAGTACATTTTTAATTGGGTTAAACCATTTTGATTCTTTTTAGTATCAGTTGAATTATGTTTATAATCAGCATTGCCCGCATTCTCCACCATCTAAACTCGTCACAATGCATTAAGGGATTGTCTTCACAAGTTATACGTGTTGAGAAGGCAAAGCTTATAGTTTGGCCAAAAATGAGCTGTCTTTAAAGGATAGTGTGTCTAGGTAGTTTTATGCTATTGCTAGGTGGTTGCTAGGATGGTTTAGGGTAGTTTTAGGACACTCTAAAGGTGATTTCTGGGGTGTTTGAGTGGTTTTAAGGCATTTCTAGGTGTTGGCTAGTCAGGTTTAAATTAGTGTAAACAATGATTCTATTCAGTATTGAATTAATTATATTTATAATCAACATTGCCCACATTCTCCACCATATGAGGTCATCACAATGCATTAAGGGATTGCCTTTGCAAATTATACATGTCGAGAAGGCAAGGTTTATCATTTAGTCAGAGTGAGCTATCTTTAAAGGCTAGTGTGTTTAGGTAGTTTTAAGCCATTGCTAGGTGGTTGCTAGGAGGTTTAAGGGTAGTTTTAGGGCACTTCTGTTTGATAGTCAGTTTTTAGTTAGTGTAAACAATTTTGATACTTTTCAGTATTGAATGAATTATATTTATATTTATAATTTCTGGCATTCTACACCATTTGAGCTCGTTACAGTGCTCAAGGGATTATACATGCTGGGAAAGCAAAGATAATAATTTGGCCAAAATGAGCTATCTTTAAAGCTTGCTGGCAACCTTTTGGAACAACCCCTCACATACGGACTTCCTAAAATGCCTTAAAATGTTGCCTACATAGGGTGCTCACTAGGTTTTGGAACATATGCATTCTCTCTTTCTCTCTCTTCCATCAGGTTGAACCAAGAAAAGATGAAACGCCAACGGGAGACCATCATCCCGGCTTCTGAGACTAGAAGTCCTGGCCCTGGGGCCAAAGGTCGAGTAGCAGCTACGGACATGAAAGGTGCCTCAGACACAATATGCTTGTATGCTTACCGTTGCAGTAAATGCATTAATGCTAAATACTCTGTGTGTTTGTCTCAGATGAACTGTCGATGCAGGACCCTGAGTCCAATATGAAACTGGCCCAGCGGATCGAGAAAGACGTGGTGAGTGCCGGTGTCACTGCGTAACACTGGATATCCACGCGCACACACATCTAAAACACACTCAGCCATTGAGTGTATCAGATTAGTGGTTACATCAGACCAGACGTAACTTGTGTTTTCACTCTGTGTGTCATTCAGCAAATCCTGAACTGCGCTTTAGACGACATCGAGATCTTCGTGGCGCGTCTTCATAAAGCGGCAGAGGCTTTCACACAACTCAACCAGCGCAACAGGAGCAAGAAAAACAAAAAGAGAGGACCAGCAGGTGTATATACTTTTTTATGAGTCATGTTTAACACATCTGGTAAATGACTTATTTGTTTATTCCTAAAATTAAGCTAGTTAATTTATGCTTAGGAAAGCAAATGTGTAAATACATTTATATGCTTCTCTAAACATTATTCTCATGTTACTTGTGTTTCAGAGGGAATGCTAACTCTACGAGCTAAGCCTCCATCAGAAGGAGAGTTTATCGACTGTCTTCAGAAGCTGAAACTCTCTTTCAATCTGCTGGTGGGTTTCGCCTGTCTCTTTGTTTCTAAACGAAAAGCATGCACTCTGTTTTAACTCATGCAAAACTCTGTGGTTGCTTGGTGTGCTCTTGCTATGGTTTCATTTGAAAGATCATCTGGAATATTTGCCCATTAAAATCATGTATGTGCTTTAACTTTTTACAGCATGCAGAAAGAAACGAGCAAATTTCTGTGCACACTGCTTGTAAAAAGAAATTGTAAACTCAAGTTCAAGTGACAATTTTTAAAAGAATTGTTTTATGAGTGAAATGCACACAAATTTATTCTGCTCAGTGTCATGAAAGAGGCCAGCAATGTGTGAATGAATCCTGTTGACGGTCTGTGTGTGCCCTCTACAGGCCAAACTGAAGAAACACATTCAGAACCCCAACGCTTCAGAGCTGGTACACTTCCTGTTTGGACCTTTGGAAATGGTGAGGAACTGAGCACATACACAAAATGTTCTTAGCTATCGAAATGAAAACATACTAAAAACTTCTGCTGGTTTTATTATAAAACTGGATGCTTATGTTTACTTCATAATTAACCAAAACCTTAATGCTAATGCTACACCTAAAAAAACACTTTGAATGAATGAATGAATGAATACATACATACATAAAATGACTTTATATATATAAACTTTATATATCATTTTTTTACCTTTGAAGACTTCAAAGGAAAAAAAATAAGCATCCTGTTTGGTACAATAAGAGATTGCAAATATGTGTAATGATTATTTTGCAATTGCTCCTTAAAAGCTCATCTAATCAGAATTAAACCCAAACTATCTGTAATGTGTTTTTTCCTGTGTGAATTCAGATACTGCAGAGTTGTGGCAGTCCTGAGCTGCCGCGTGTGGTCATCTCTCCTCACCTGTCGCGGGACACAGTGGACTTCCTGAGAGGACACCTGACTCCTAAAGAGATGACCATCTTTGAGCTGCTGGGAGACGGTTGGACGAGGCCCAGGTGATGATTCAACCAACAACTGTAGATGTGTTACAGGAGTGTGTGATAGTGGTAAACTGATATATCCAGCTGATATATCAGCCAATGTTTGGTCATTTTGAGATTATCAGCATCAGATGATGGTAGTTCCCACTCGTAGGAATCCTAAAATTAGATTTTGAATGGATTTTTTTTTTAAAGTGCCCCTATTATGCTTTCATGTAGTGTATAATATAGCTGTTTGTGATTGTAAAAGGTCATCTGGAGCTAAAATTCAGATATGGTAATGGGCGTTTGGTTTCCGGCACACACTGTAAGTGGTAGACCAATCACAACAGACTAGGCCTTCTGACCAATCAGAGCAGTTTAAAGAGACTGAATCCTTTATCGAACTTTTTCAGACACTGTGAGAAAAGAGGTCATGCTACAATGTATGTTATGAGAAAATTACATTTTTTTTATCTTGAATACATGTAAACCTATTTTAGGATATATAAAGTGTCATTTTATGTATGTATTCATTCATTCATTCATTTAAATTAAATTCAAAACCTATTTTAATAATAAATAAAATTAAAGTATCTAGATCAGCATCAGTCAACCACTAGTCTATATGTTTATGTTGTCTAATTCTGGGCGTGTCTTTGTGTGTCTTAGAGCTGATTGGCCGAAAGATCAGTGCGCTCCTCTGTATGTCCCAAAGTTCCGGAATGGCTGGGAGCCGCCAGTGGAACTCTTCCGCACATCACCATGGGAGACGGAGAGCGCTGGTGTTCCGAAATCTCCAGTGCAGTCAGAATACAGGCCAAAAGAGGTGAGAGAGAGAGATGAATCAATATATGATGCTATGTTTAAACACACGCTGTGTCCGAATTCAAATACTTCCCTACTATATAGTAGGCGAAAAATATGTATGTCAAAAATGTACATAGTAATTCAGTAGGCGAAAAGTCCCCGGATGACCTACTATTTCCGGCGAGATTCTGAATTGTGCATATGATGGACACTTTACTTTAGAGAAGAGGAAGAGTTATTTACGCCGGACTGCTTCCCAAACGAGGGTCAATTCAATGCTGGATGTGCACAAAAGATTAACATGACGGCACATGCTAGTTGATGAGTTGAATCAACTCCACAGCAACTACATAAATTTATCCACTAACCATTCAGAAAAGTCCTAAAAGTTGCAACTTCTTCCTGAGTCTCTCCATCAGTGTCCGACTCCGGTTTGAACAATGTAAGGCTGAACACCGTTACTGACAATCCTCATTTTGGCTGCGTGAGATTCTCCAGCTTTGTTGTTGTTGAGCAACCGAAGCGCGAGCTGTTAAAGCTCCGCCCTCTTCTGGAAAGGGGGCCGGAAGCAGCAGCTCATTTGCGTATTTTTTCAACGGCGTGTTTTTGCTCACACCCAAACAGGCAAATTTGACAAGCTATAATAAATGATCTGTGGGGTATTTTGAACTGAAACTTCACAGACACATTCTGGGGACACCAGAGACTTATATTACATCTTGTAAAAGGGGCATAATAGGTCCCCTTTAATGGTTGCGAAGTAAATTCAAATTCGAATGTGATTTCGGACGCAGCGTCAGTTTTTTCTTCTCTGTATTAAATGGATACCATCTTTTCCTTCTTTTCCATGTCAGTTCTTTGGATCACAGTCGTCACTCTCTTCAAACGGGTGAGTTAGTTGTCAAGAGGTCTATCTATATCTCAGTACCTTTGAGATTTGGAGTAAATTACAATTAAATTAAATTAAATTAGAATTTTATGTGAGTTCTGTCCTTGCCGTAGCTGACATACATTCAGACAAGTGTCAACTATGATAGTATATTTAATCTAAACAGTTGAACTTGATTTCCGATTAGGGCAAGTTGTCACATGTTTTATTGTCATTTTATACAATTTATCAATTACAATTTACAAACAATGTTGGTATTCCACAAATCTGCCATTTTTAACCCTTGACATTACGCTGAAAAGTGATTAAATAGCATATACTCCACATTAAACATATGTTGTGGAGGATTTCTTTTCGTTTACTTTAGATAGTACTTTAAACATCAAACAAAGGGATTGTTCTTAATTCATTGTCAATAAACAGCAGGTTTTCATTGTGACAACTTGCCCCTATTAGTGTGACACATGTTTCTGACATCAGCTTGTTTTGTCACGCTTTTTTCAGCTCTTTCTCGGCGCCTCCTGCTCCTCGGAAATATGCAAAGATCCGCTACCACTTCGTGGCACGTAATGCCAATGAGCTGTCAGTGCTACAGGACGAAATTCTGGAGGTATAAACATCACAAATGACATCTCATTAATATCTCAAAGACAGCAATGAGATTAAACAGAGCTCTAATGGAGATTTTGCTGAAGTCTCCTGCTCCTCAGATGTTTCTCCTGAGAAAAACAGTCCAGTAATTTCACACGTGTCTCATCTAGAGTTTCATGTGAGATCTCAAGGTCTCAAATTGTGCCAACATACCTATCGAAAGTCAAACATTTCTCATCAAAAGATTCCTTTATTCTCTTACTATATGACAAAAACCACTCATGCAACACAATTTCTGTTGAGTTGTATTGTGAAAGAACTAACTGAAGTGTGTTTTAAGGTGTTGGAGGATGACAAGCAGTGGTGGAAGTTGAGAAACAGAAGCGGTCAGGCGGGATACGTGCCCTATAATATGCTGGATGTGGTCAAACTCGAGGACCCTCAAGTCATGAGTGACCCGCCCTACAGTCCAGTAACACCTTACAGTCCGGTAAACAAACTAAATGGACTAAATTTGATTTAAATGAACGTTAGATGTCCTTAGTAATCATTACTTTGTCTATCTGCTGCTCTCACACAGTCATACCGAGGACAGTCGCCCTCCGGCTCAATGGGCAGTGACAAAGACGGTGAGTCCGAGAAAACTATACGAGATAAATATGATCAGGACCTGGTAGTTGTCCTGGAAGAGAATTCATCTGAAAATGTGTATTTAATGTTTCTCCATCATCGTTCTCTCTCAGGTCACACTCATCAGATGGATAAAGTGAACGATGAGCTGCTCATGTTGATCACTGGGAATAAGATGCATCAGCCCACGAGAAACTTCAAGGTGGTGCGTCAGTCGGCCGTCCCACTGGCCTTTGACTCCAGCCCGGCAGAGGTCACCACCTGGCTCAATGCCAAGGGCTTCTCCAAACCGTGAGTTTTTACTGAGAACTCATGAAGCCTTATAAACCATGAAAAAATTATTTAAAAAAAAAAAATAATAACAATAATTTATTTTTTGCTAAGAACTCATTAAGCCTTCTAAACTATGAAAAATGTAGTAAAATATAATATTTTTACTGAGAAATCATGAAGCCTTATAAACCATATATTAAATGAATAAAATAAATAAAAATAAAATGTATTTACTATTAACTTATTAAGCTTTCTAAACTATCAAAAATAATTGTTAAAATATAATAAAAATAAAATTGAGTTTTACTAAAAACTCATTAAGCCTTATAAACTGAGACATTTATTAAAATAAAATATTTTTCTGAAAAATCATTAAGCCTTCTAAACCATGAAAAATGTATTAAATAAAAATAAAATGTATTTACTTATCATTACTAACTTATGAAAAAATATTAAAATATAATAAAAATATTTTTTTGCTAATAACTCATTAAGCCTTTTAAACTATGAAAAAATGTATTAAATAAAAATAAAATTTACTATTAAGCCTTCTAAACTATCAAAAACAATTATTAAAATAAAATAAAATATAATTATTTTACTGAGAACTTTCTAAACGATGAAAACTATTAAAATAAAATAATTTATTTTTACTGATGAGTCATTAAGCCTTATAAACCATGAAAAATATATTAAATAAAAATAAAATACATTTATTAATAACTCATCAAGCCTTCTAAACTATGAAAAATGTATTTAATAAAAATAAAATGTATTTACTATTAACTTATTAAACCTTCTAAACTGTGAAAAAAATGATAAATATAAAATATTTTTACTAATAACTTAAGCCTTCAAAATTATGAAAAATGTATTTAAGAAAATAAAATAATGTATTTTTAATGAGAACACATTAATCATTATAAACTATGAAAAATGTATTAAATTAAATTTATAAAATTTATTTCCAATTAACTTAAGAATTAAAATATAGTAAATAAAATTTATTTTTACTAATAACTAAACTATGAAAAATTGTATTAAAGTAAAATAATTTATTTTAACTGACGTGTCTTAAGCCTTCTAAACTATGAAAAATTGTATTGAAATAAAATAAAATCAGTAACAGAAAGTAATAATCAACAAAAAGACCCAATGAAGTGCAACAACTGAGGATTTTTTCCCTAATGTTGACACATTTCCTATTGAAATCAGAAGTTGCACCGGGACATACTGAAGGGTTTGTCCCTTTTTCCTAATTATAGCCAATGGCCTTTAGTTTGTCAAAGCCTGGAAAAGCACATTTGACAGCTTGTACACTTCCCAGATGACAAGTGTCGATACAACCGTAGAGACTTATTTTACTACTGAAGGCAGTTTGATTTCATGGGGTCTGAAAAAAGTATCATGTTAAGAAGGATAAAGTTGAGAAATAAGACTGTCTCTGTGTCCGTCAGGACGGTGGATCGCCTGGGAATCCTGACAGGTGCTCAGCTCTTCTCTCTGAATAAAGATCACCTGAAGGCCGTGTGTGGAGACGAGGGCTCTCGCGTCTACAGCCAGATCACCGTCCAGAAGGCACAACTAGAGGTCAGAAACACTTCAGCACATATTATACATGCAGTACCAATAAACAGTGCAGTATCTGACATATCATACACTATAGAATTTGTCTAATTTGCCTTTTCTCTCTCTATCAGAAGAGTCGAGGAGATTCCGAACTGCAGGAAATTATGAGGAAACAGCAAGAGAAAATTGAATCTGCCCCATGAACTGTCAATCAAACTGTCACCTGGCAACAGTACCTGTCAAGCAAACCCACCAATGAACTTAGATGACGTAGATTCTGCCACACCGTCGACCACACGTCTAATTCAATATATTTTTTAATTGTATATTTATTGTTGGTGCTTTTTGTTATTAGTGTATGTACGGACCTTATCGTAATTTATGCGCATGCATTATCTTGTTCATGCTGGAACACACTTGTAAGCTTATAAGACTCTTTATTGCATGAAAACAATGTATCGCTGAATCTCACAAAAACATGTACAGGTCACACCTCAACAACAAGAACAATGACATTAAAAAACATTAGGACTTTTTTTCTGGGGGGTTATTCTGCATTTTCATGACATTTGAACTTCAATTTCTCAAAGTAATGCAGATTTTATTTTTTCATAATTTTCATTCTCAGTTATTCACACCTCAAAATCAAAAGAAAAATGAAATTATGAAAATAAAAACCCTTAGGAACAATAACTTTTTTTTATTTTTTTATTTTTATTTTGCATTTTCATGACATTTTAACTTCAATTTCTCAAAGTAATATATATCTTCAAAATTAGAAAATAAAATTATGGAAAAAAAAACCTATTAGGAACATTAAATTTTTTTTTTTTATTTTGCATTTTCATGACATTTTAACTTCAATTTCTCAAAGTAATGCAGATTTTTTCTCATAATTTTCATTCTCTATTCACACTTCAAAATAGAAATAAAAATAAAATTATGAGAAACCCATTAGAACCATTAACTTTTTTCTGCGTTTTCATGGCATTTTTACTTCAATTTCTTAATTTTGTTTCTCATAAATTTATCATTTTAACAAAGTAATGCAGATTTTTCCCCCCCCCATTATTTTACATTTTTAGTTATTCACACCTCAAAATCAAAAGAAAAATGAAATGGAAAAAAATAATAAGCAACAATAACTTTTTTTTTTTTTTCGTTATTTTGCATTTTCATGACATTTTAGCTTCAATTTCTCAATTTTGTTTCTCATAATTTTCATTTTCTATTCACACCTCAAAATCAAAATCAAATTATGAAAACTATGAAACCATTAGAACCATTAACTTTTTTTTTCTGCATTTTCATCAATTTCTCAAAGTAATGCAGATACATATATATACATATAGATGCATATATATTTAGATTATGTCCCTCATAATTTTCATTCTCAGTTATTGAGACCTCAAAATTAAAAGAAAAATTAAATTATGAAGGAAAAAAAAGAACCATTAATTTTTTTATTTGGTTATTTTTTGGTTACAAAAAAAAACAGAACCATTAACTTTTTTGTTGTTGTTGGTTATTTTGCATTTTCATCTCATTTCATGTTCATTTTCCTCGTAATTTTCATTCAATAATTCATAAAAAATACATAAAAGCAATAAAAAATATATAAATCAGCTTAAATGAAAAGCAGTACAACACAATTCAAAAAAAAAATTTTTTTTTTTCACATAACAGTAATTAAAAATTGTGTTTTAAGTTGGTGTAAATTGAAAAACAGTGCAAAATGCAGATTTAATTTTAAGCTCAATGTTGGTTTTGTGGTTAAATGTGACCCGTACATGTTCTTGACAGGCTGAGATCCACCGTGTCCAAAGGATTGAGCGGAGTTAATGTTTTCTCGGGGTTTGATGTATGATAGTTCAAAAGAAACGTCACACTACACATGTAAATAATGTGCTAAATTCTGTGACCACGCATGTTCTGACGCTGATGGTTATGACGAATGAATGAAGCGAGAACAGTAAATTCATCAGATGGATTCATGCGCATCTTTTCTTGCTCTCGTCAACACTGTGTACTGAAGTGTTTTTAATTTGTATAAAAGGACATTTAGAAAGAAGGATAATTTGGCTTGATATTATAGTATGTGGTTGAAATCACAACAGAGACACTTTAAAAAAAAACTCAAACACACAGACGAGGTTTAATCAGTTTAATCGCATACCAATAGTAGGACCAGAAGTACAACCTCTTAGTATTATCCTCTGCTAGTTTGTCCAAATGTTATTTATAAAAACAAATCACTGTATTGTAAATTTAAGAAATAAAGTGACTACTAAAAGAATGTGCCTCAAAAATCACCCTCAAAATATTCTATGCATCAAGCAACTATGCAAATCTAAAATGCAGCGATTGTAATCCAGCAATCACAACTTTCACGTACGTTCATGCACACCTTCACGTACCTTCAAATACATCCTTTATAAGGACTGAGACACACATCTTTGATCAGTCTTTAAAAACATTTCAAAGTGCCACAATTATGCTTCAAATATCAAAAATAAGTGCTAAACGTCATTTTAGTAAACTGATTGGCGGTTTAGTTACGAGACTTCTTGCTGTCTAGTCTAGGAAATTCTCGCTCTGATTGGTGGATAGTGCTCTGCTTCTCAAATGAGGTTTTTATTTGTTGAGGTACGCATCCAGCCAGAGTTCTCCGGATTTTTCCAAAGACCTGAGAGGAGAATAACAGTACAGTTAGTGGTGAACCAGTAAATGCACACAAAATGCAACACGTTCTCACTCCCAACTCATCACATATGGACGCTTGGTCAGGACCCCTTGGCGTCACAGGATACTCCATTTCTTCAATGAGAAACCTTTGGCGTCAATACACAGGGCATGGGAATTTTATATTGGGGTATAATTTTGCCATTGTGACATATTGGTGAGCGATATACCCGGCAGATATGATTAACCGGTAGAAATTTGTCAACTGGCAGAGATTTTGGACTATCGTCTCTATCGCGGTTACTCTGACGTGACGTTGTCCAACTGCGCCGTCACGAAAGCTTATCATTTGCATTCGTTTTTTGAGCATTGGGATTTAAAAACAAGTGGTTTTAAACCGTTGAAATGCAATAAGAGAACTCATTTCGTTATATGTGTGCGGTGCCTGAGACTGAGACGCGCACATGAAACCGCTGCGTACAGCGTGTGAGTACTGAAATTAGTTCTTTTTGCCACCTAAATTAGGCTTCAATGGTTAAATACACATACTTATGTCAAAATGACCATGTCTTTGCATGTAAACACAGTCAGTTATGTTTTAAGTTAGGGCTGCACGATTAATCGGAAGATTAGAAAAAAAACATTGAAATCGCGCTTGAACGATTTGGCTTAGTGCGATTATTTTTTTATGCATGGCTTGTCAATGAAGTATGGCTCCAAATGCTAATCCATCTGAAAGCACTGCGAGTTTAAATCGCTTATAATGTACATTTGAAAAAGCACCACGCATCAAGCATCTTTCCAGACATGAGAAGCATTTATTAACATCTTGTCCAACAAAAGACAACATTTAATAACATGTTTTTACTCCAAACTCACTTCATAACGACAGTTGAGCATCCTTCTGTGAGATGATGTGGCTTCTTACACAGAATAAGGCAGTCTTGTGTTTATTAATGTTTAATTAATCAAAACGTTTCAATTTTCTGTTTATTCAGCTACAGCGATAGTATGGGATTTCCTGGAATGACGCGTGTTCTACTTCGGCAGCAGGGCATATTTGCCGTTTCTGCGCGAGAGCGCCCTCTGGCGTTCAGATGGAGAAGCATTTACTACTGATCACAGAGTCATACAGCTCTGACAAGCTACGCATAAAATAATCACAGCCTTTGCCGAATCGTGTGCGATAAAATTGCGATAAATCGTGCAGCCCTATTTTAAGTGAACAAACAGCTGAGAAAGAAAACACGTGTAACAGTATATTGGATCCGTGCATTCGGTCTTAAAGTGACAGCAGCCTAATAAACCTGCTGTCGTCTG
This sequence comes from Mylopharyngodon piceus, assembly GCA_039654765.1. Taxonomy (NCBI): domain Eukaryota; kingdom Metazoa; phylum Chordata; class Actinopteri; order Cypriniformes; family Xenocyprididae; genus Mylopharyngodon; species Mylopharyngodon piceus. The sequence goes on along the minus strand of CM077459.1, from coordinate 17,647,098 downwards.
TCATTAATGTTAATCAAATGACAAAAAAGACAAAATCTCTCATTGCTCTTTATGGAATCACTTTTGTCTCACTTTAATAAGAATTAATGTCATGTAAATTTAATTTACACAGTGAAGATATGCAGTTTTATTATACATTTGATTACTTTATACAATTTATGTAGGCTAGTATTTGTTATTTCCAGTGCTTGAAGTTTCTTTGTTCTTATTTTATCACTGACTGTTTACTTGTCTTCTGTAAACTTGAGTTTTCTTTTTTTAGGTTGGCTAGTATTAGTTTATATATTAAATATTGAAATTAGTGACAAGAATTATGAAATTTCAAAGGTATCAAAAATTTTGATATTATAAAAACCTTATTTAAAGCAAAAATAACTATATTGTGATATATATCATTATTGTGAAATAAAATTACTCATATTGTGATATAAGATTTTGACCTCTATGTTGGGATATGATTTTCAATTTAAACAGATTACATTATTTAGACATTTTTGAACACGTAACCACAACTACAGTCACAACTTATTCAAAAAGTACAATTTTGAGTTTTGATATTCGGGATATGGTCATTGGGGTAGTTTTGTTACGCAGACCTGGCAACCCTGGAGAGGGATCATTTTCAGCTATTAAAACCTTAAGTTCACATAAAGATATTGTATTGTGAGAGTTGTTTGTAATACTTTTTTTGGTCAGATTTTGCAATGCATACCTGTGACTGTACTTTTATTTGCCTGTTACATGTTTTATATTGTTGAGAAGTGGGAAGGATTAGGGTAGGAATTAGATTAGGTGCTCCAAAATATCTATGAAAGTATACATATTTATAAAATCTCTTCTACTTTTGCAAATGCATATAAAGAATTAAATGCATCTTGATCTAAAGCATAAGGGAAACAACTGATAGCAATGGAGTGCCATCGAAAAACATTGTTTGTACAAACATTTTGCAAAATGGCATATAATTAAACATTATTAATAATGAAAAGGAATCAAATAATATACTTTTCACTATCTATATCAATTTCCAAATGGATAAAAACAAGTCTCAACCTACATTTTTTCTCATTGAATATTGCGTTTCACTCAGAAAACGTCATTTACCATGGTAAATTGGTTGTGAATGTCGACTTTTTATAGGAATAGTTCCTGAATCGGTGCAAGAGCTTCTTTTGAAGGTGAAACCAAGAGATGTTCAGGTGTGCGTCATACCTGATGATGTCCGCAAAGGCCCCGTACAAGGTCTTCTCTTGGTACTTGACTCCGTATTTGTCACATAACGCTCGAACGTGTGGGGCGGCACGCCAGTAATTGTGCCGAGGCATTGTGGGGAAGAGACTGGGACAAGAACAAACCACAGTTGTGAAATGCCGAAGATACACTGAAGACATATTTTGCACTGAACTTGGGTTTTTCTTACTGGTGCTCGATCTGAAAGTTGAGGTGTCCGCTGAACCAGTCGTTGAAGGCGGATTGCTCAATGTTACAGGTAGCGACCAGCTAAATGAGAGAAATGTAAGAGTTGGCATGCTACAATGACTAGTTTATAAACCCAGTGAAGCTGAGACGGGTCAGAATGTACCTGCATACTAAGCCAGTCTTGGTGTTTCTCATAGTCGATGTCCATGGGGATGTGGCTCATCTGGGTCACCCACACAAACCAGTGACTCTCCAGGAACCTGCAGCCCACAGGAACAACACATTCATACCGACATCACGTGACTTACGATTGACCCCCTAACCAAGGGTCTTCAGTGAAGATCTTTTAATCTATGCTGTATTCGATGTATGATTCGATGTATTCTATGATGTATGTCTGTTTTAGTACAAACAAAAGGCTGATACAGTATAAAAACAGCCTTTTGTGAAATGTAAATGTTTATATACATCTTTTTATTTGAGTTTTGATTATGAAATAAATTTGGCATTGTGAGGATACAACACCCACCACTCACTGAACAAGATCCTAATTTTTGTTCAGTGAAAGAAAAGCATGGTACTACATGGTACATGTGTACAAGTGTGCTTTAAGTGTGTGTATTTGTAAGTGTGCTTCTCGTCCATTGAAAATGCACTTGGAATATAAAATCTGCAAAAAAACATGTTTAAAGCAGAAGTAGTAGATGAAATAATGTTTTGTACCTCACGAAATTAAACAGAATCACCGCCCAAAACACACCGTAGAACTGCGTGTAACACAGGAAGTATCGAACGTAGTAACTTATACACCACGCAAGGTCCTAAAACAGATAAGACGAGAGGAGATAAGATAAGGACAGAGAAAGTGCTTATAATAGCACATACAGCTGCAAGAACATAGCAAGAGTCAAAGTGATCATGGTAACCTACCACCCAAAGACCATGTGAGATCATATTGTGAAATATCTGGAACTGGAAATAAACTGGAATCAGCAGAGGAGGTCCAACTGAGGAAGAGCGATAGAGAGAGACGTTACACATCTAGACACAACGAACACGGCAAGCATAGTTGATGGTCAAACCCTCCGAGATATATATATATACATATATGTGTGTGTGTGTGTGTGTTTGTATATATAATGGATATTGATATGTTTGATCTTGGCGGAATAGATCTGCTACACTGCTGCTGTTGGTTATTGTTGCTGCTGTTGATTATTGTTGCTGCCGCAAAACAAGTTCGGGACTTGCTACTGCCAATACATACACGACACACTGCTGTGAGCAAGAAATGCTGCTGCTGTACAAAATAGCATACATGAATTATCCGTAACAGATTTATACAGCTGGAGCTGGGGAAGGTGGAGGGTTTCTGAATATTTACATTAATATTTACAAGTTTATAAAGATTAGGCCAATGGGACTCGCAGCGTAGAAATGTCAGTTTATCTAGTAGGTTCTTTGATTCTCATTACAATCCTTTACAATCTAAATCGTGATATAATCCTGTACACATTCCTGTAGGTGCTTCTGACTTAGACAGCCACTGTGCCATAAACCCACTTACTGAAGAAGAAGTACTTGTGCTGATGGTTGTAAGGCAGATTCTTGATCTTTTTAACGCCGTACTGTAGTAAAGACAGACAGAAAGAGTAAAATCAGAGCCAATCAAGTGTCTTCTTCATGTAGGTTTCATGCGGATAGTGTGTTTGTACCTCCACAGGCTGCACAGTTCCCACTACAAACGCATTGAGCATGTTGACGTCCGGGTCCTTTTTGAACACGTTCGGTTTAGCATGATGCTGGAAGTGGCGATGGTTCCACCAGCCCGCAGATGCTCCCTAAAAATGGCCAAAAACATCACATATGTATACAGGCCAATACAGCACGATAACTCAAACAGAACTTCATAAGTGACCAATTTGGATGTTGTATAGACAGCAACTTCCACAGTAATGCAAACAGCACTTCTCATGCAAAAGTACATGGTAGATGAGTTGCTAAGCTAATGATATATAATACTGTTATAAGTAGCATAAATAGTATAAAAATACAGAGCACATAAAAATATAGGGTTAAATAGCTTATTTTTAATTAGACTGATCAGCATATTTAGGTATTGAGTGAATTATATTGATCTTATAATAATATTTATAAGAATTTCTCTCGCTTCGTCCTCCATCTTGGATGGATTTTGACTGTGAATTCAGTCAGTTTTCCTAGGCCGGACATCATCCACTACTATATACATGCTGAACAAAGCCAAGCTACAATTGCAAATCTAGGTCTGCTAGGGCGACCTCAAAAAAACAGATTGGTATGATTTCAGTCGGATTAAAGCATTTATTCATTATCATTATGGATCATTGAATTATGTTTATACATGTTATATATGTTTGTGTATCTACTGTAGATGGCTGTGTTACTGAGTGCAAGACAAATTTCCCAAATATGGGACAATAAAGTGTATATTCAGTTCAAATAGTCTACAGCCAGGCTAATGAACTGTAATAGTTGGTGGAAGAACCGTTTCATATTTATGGTTATTAATAAATGAAAGAACATGTTGGTACCTTCAGGTGTCCGATGACAAATTTGTGCACTAAGTGATTCCATCGAGAGGTCTTAAACACGGACAGATGACCAAAGTCGTGCTGCAACCATCCAGCCTGCGACTACAGACACATTCAAAAACAAAACAAACAAAAAACATGAACAACCCAGCTGAAAAAACAAAACAAACTAAAACCAGTCTGCACTGGTCTTCACAGGTTTAAGATGGACGTAGCATTTATATAGTTCATTTTTGTTCCCAGTTATGCTGGGATGTAAAGCTCATTGACAAGCTGGTGGTAGCTAAGCTAGTCAAGCACACCAACATCCAAAAGGTAGCATATTTTAAACAACTCTGCTGCTTTTTCACCATGGTTTAATGACCGTCTTAATTATATCAAACGTGTCTGTCGTACCTGTGCGGTACCCAGTAAAACAGCAACGATGGCCGTGTTGATCCAGCCGGTTCCCAAGTACCACACCATCATCAGGGCGATGGCCTCCAGGAGCAGGATGTGACTCAGATGCAAGAAGAAAAACAGCGGCTGGGTTTTGAAACACCCCTCAGCCTCCAGACGCTCACGCAGGGCTCGGAAATCCTCCACAAGAGCAGCCTGACAGAGAAAAGAGAAACCAATACAAAAACACACTCAACTATGGCTGTGAATCAACTAAATGTTTTCATGACCCAAATTTTTAAGACGTGAATGTAGTAGTTGTCACTAGCTGTGTTTCCATCCAAAGCTGCAAACTTATGCGCAAAATTGGAATATTGCACAAAACATTTGCAAATAATTTCCATCCCATGTGTTCGAGAGAAAAAAATTGTCACTTTCTGGGAAATTGGGCACAAAATATCTGTAATAAAAATGGAAGTTGCTGCAATCGGGGAAGAAACTCTTTTTTTGTACATCATAAATGACTTGCGAATCAGAGTGTGCACACGAAACGCAAATGGTGTTTGGGAACGCAATCGTGTGAGACGCTTCTGGGAGGGAATTTAACCAAATCATTCTGATGACAGACATTGACTCAGGCATTTCAGAACCAACATTTGGGATGCTGTGCGATTTGATTGGTCCGCTGGTTATCCAATCACATCCATGAGTTTTTTTGTTGTGCATCGAGGGAATTTATTTGGTAAATGTGTTTCCATTGTAATTTATGAGCAATAGGGTATGAGCGCATATGTTTTTTTTTTTAGAATTTATCCGCATCTTGGTGTTTCCATCCAGCTTTTTAAGGCGATATCTCAAAATTCAAATGCAAATAGGTGGATGGAAGCATAGCTAGTCTTGAAAATAACTTTGTGCATACAGATCACTCAGAAGAGGAGTGACAGCCAAATTGGTGTACGTGACCTGTGTCTTTGGTCAAAGTGTAAGTTCTGCATTGCTGTTTGTGCTTTAATATCAAACTAGCTGTTATGTGGGTGTCTGGGAAGTGGAATTTGAGTACACATCAGTGATTGTGACGTGTAGGTCATGATAGTCATTTACCGGAATCAAACACATTGTGTAGTAAGGATGTCCTGGGTCAACATTTCATTCGGTAACGTTAGGCAGTTTCAATTTAAATGCTGTTTAAAGGCACAATATGTAATTTTTTGCCACTAGAGGTCGCTTATTCAAAACAAAAGCGTAGCTTGATGATGCCTGAAAGTTGAACGTTGTTATAATGCTACTCTGCGTTTGCTTGGCGGCTACTATGAGACACTTGTTGCACGCTGAAGTAAGCTAGATCGATATTAGTCATGGTAAAACATGGTACTCACTGTAAATCAAGAAAATGAAATTTAAACAATAAGACTTACTGTGTTGCGCTATATAACATCATTAGTTTTCTGTCGATGAATGTAACAGTTGCTCACCTGTCTAGTAAAACACATAATATATTAAAGCGTCTTTGGTGTTTTCATGGTTTCTACAAAATAAGAATTCGAGGGTAGCGCAGGTATGATGTCATTGATAGGCAACGCACGGACATGGTCCGTGTCCTGTTTAAAATTGCTCATTTCTCTGGATTTAAACATTCTTGGAGACATTTGGGATAATGTAAGTACACAAGTCAACAAAATATATAACACTGTTCTAGTGGTTTTTGGATATTTTAATCCAAAAATCTTACATATTGTGCCTTTAATGTTTGATGATCTCGTTATTTTTCATGTGCATCAGCAATGCTTCTATCACTTGTTTCTGCTTCTTCTTCGCCTGTGTTTCGATCCAGAGATTTTGTACTCTTTCGGAAGATGCATAATGGCGCCCCCTACTGTATAACATGAAAGCATGGATTGCTGGAAATTTGCATTAATGGCGGGGAATCGTTGTGTCATAAATGACGGAAAATTCCGTCAATGGCGGGGAAAGACTTAAATTGCAATTAAATTATTCAATTTGAACTGAGGTTGGAAACAGGATGTAGAATTTGAATTAAAGGAAGTTAAATTACTGTAACACTGAGCAAATGATTTTATCTAAGGAGACTTACAAATGTGGAAAATCACTAGCAATATGTTGTTTAACTGCAAAAACTGTAATTTTAGAAAAGGGAAGTTCATACTTAGATGATCGTTTGACAGTCTCGTTTAAAAGTGTTTAAAAAAGTTAAAAATGTCTTCAAGTTTCAAGGTTTTATAAGTCTTACAGGAAGACAGATGCATTTGTTAATTCTTTGAATTGTATTTCAGTAAATTCCACTTCCTGTCATCCCAATTCGACTTTTCAACTTTAGATTTGGCACACCTGAAGATCATTCCTATATTATTAACTCTGATTTTTTTAAGGACTGGCCCTTTAAATTTTCTCACTTTATTTATTTTTAAGTCTTTCTAGTAATTCCTCATAAATATGAATATGCAAAACCCAGATATATTTTGAAAATTCATATTCTAAGTGACTAAGGTAAAAACAATATTTTACGCCCAAACCTCTCAGGATTTAGTCATCTTTTCTGTGTAGGTTAGTTAGGGTCTTTAGTTAAGTCTCTATACTCACATTTTTCTGCCGGTCTAGACTGGGTTCAGACGCCTCAAGCTCCCCGATTAACAGCGGCTTCATGTATTTCCTCACCAGCTGAAGGTCTGGATGAAATGCAGTAAACGCCTCCTATCATACCAGATAAAACAATTTCAACACTGATAATCTTTATTTGAAGCTTATCTAAAACAATTACAACAACACAAAAACAAATAAGCGCTTGAAGATTGTTTTAATATTGAATGAGCTTCCTACCTAGACAGCACTATGTGGCATTAGAAACACATGCTTAAAATGCTGTCTAGTTAAGGAATCATTGTTTTGCAGTAATCCAGTATAATCTGTATATTTTTTGTGAAATTTGAATATTCATGCATATTAATATGTGCATGATTCATTACTCATAGTTACATTAACATAGCATTTTTTGCATGATGCCTACAAAGAGACTATATAGTGCTACATAGTACATATATAGTACTACTATTATGCCTACAAATCATACAAAATAAGCAATTTAAATAGCATTTTAAGCATAGTGAATTGGTTATGAGCTGTTGTTTTACAATAATACAGTCTACAAAAATACTTATATTATACAACATTTTTGGTCATGATGCCCAAAATATTGTCTAGGCAGACTGCTCACTAGATTTTGAGCCTGTTTTGCAGTAATCTAGTCTGCATAATTCTTCTATTCAGTAATCTTGTGTATATAAAAGTTCTTCTATGTGTGCTAAATGTAAATATGTTTTACCGTCGCATCTTCTCCAGCATAGTGTCCGAGGATCCTGAGTCCTCCGGGGTGTTTCTTCACCCACTGGCTCACATTATAAACCTTCCTTTCAACCACAATCCACTGATCTCCAGACTTGGTGTGTTTCTGCACCTCCTCCCAGGTGTAAGCGCTAAACCTCCCATTGGTCCCGGTGATCCGGTCCGTCTGCTGTCCTCCTCCGCCCATCACTGATCAAACTCTGACTGCTGCTTACTTTGCACTGTAAGACCAAGTGTCCCAATTAAACACTTTAACCAAAAATAACAGTTTAATATGAACATTTCAGAACAGTTTGACTGACTTGACAAAACATGCAACAATGGCATTTAATTTTCATTTCTGCCAGTAATTCTGCGCAATTTAAAGGGTTAGTTCACCCAAAAATGAAAATTCTGTCATTAATTACTCACCCTCATGTCGTTCCACACCTGTAAGACCTTCATTCATCTTCAGAACACAAATGAAGATATTTTTCATATAATCCAATGGCTCAGTGAGGCCTCCATTACCAGCAAGATAATTAACACTTTCAGATGCCCAGAAAGCTACTAAAGATGTATTTAAAACAGTTCATGTGACTACAGTGGTTCAACCTTAATGTTACGAAGTGACGAGAATACTTTTTGTGCATCAAAAAAAACTAAATAACGACTTTATTCAACAATATCTAGTGATGGGCGATTTCAAAACACTGCTTCATGAAGCTTCGAAGCTTTACGAATCTTTTGTTTCGAATCAGTGGTTCAGAGCGTGTATCAAACTGCTAAAGTCACGCGGTGAACCACTGAAATTTCGAAACACTTATGACATAACAAAGCCTCGTTTACTGAAATCACATGACTTTGGCAGTTTGATACACACTCCGAACCACTGATTTGAAACAAAAGATTCATAAAGCTTCGAACCACTGTAGTCACATGAACTGTTTTAAATATGTTTTTAGTACCTTTCTGGGGATTTGAAAGTGTTAATTATCCTGCTGGAAATGGAGGCTTCACTGAGCCATCGGATTTTATCAAAAATATCTTAATTTGTGTTCCGAAGATGAACGAAGGTCTTACGGGTGTGGAGCAACATGAGGGTGAGTAATTAATGACAAAATTTTCATTTTTGGGTGAACTAACCCTAATGCAAAATCCACACTGTAAAATGTTTAGTCAGCTAACCAAAAAAATTGAAGTCTTAAGTCTACATAGTTGCAAGAACTGGTCATTTTTATGCATAATTCCCAAAACTCATGCCCAAAAGTTGTCTAGATAGGCAGCTCACTAGGTTATGAGACACATGACAGTTCGATATCCACACTGTAAAATGTTTTCAGCCAGTGTTGGGTTGCCAGGTTTTCATAACAAAACCCGCCCAATTGCTACTCAAAACTAGCCAAAAACCAGCCCAATCGCGTTTTGGGGGGCTGCTCCGGTAAAAATCGCGTTCGGGAGGTTAAAATTCGTGTTTTTGGCTGGGTTACCCTGGTAAAATTCGCATTCCAGTGGCTAAGTATCATGTTATTTGGGGTAGCTTCAACCCGCGAACATAAAAAACAACCCACGGCAATAGTGTTAAAGTAGCCCAATTCCGCGGGAAAACCGCAGACTTGCCAACACTGGTGTAACTCATTACTATGTAAATAATTACTGTAATTTAATTACTTTTCCCTTGAAAAAGTAAAGTAATGGATTACTTTTAATGTTTCTGTAATTTAATTACAGTTACTTCTGATGTAATTGCATTAAATACTGTAAAGACTATAGAACAATTCTATATTGGATTTAACATCAAAATTTAACGTGTAATATACCTTTAAATACTTTGGTCAGTTCAAGAATAATGTATGCAATTTTATATTATTTATTTGAATTAGGGCTGAAACGATTAGTCGACATTATCGACAACGTTGACAATAAAAAATTGTCGACAAATATTTTTGTTGTCGAATAGTCTTTTGATCTCATATTTGAAGGGCCTGCAATAACGCGGTTTGACCAGTGGGGCGCTGTAGCGCAATACTGTAATGCAGCCCTCCCGGATCCAATTCAATAGAAGAAGACACGGCGCTTCGGAGTGCATAGTGCAAACGAAGTCGATCCCATAAATTGTGGGAGTTTAACATAGCATAAAACATAACAAACATAACGTTTAGCATAACTACAAAAAAAAATGCTGTCATGCAGGGCCACCATCTTTCATTAAAACTCACTGTTCTCACGCCATATCCATTTTCTCATGCAGTGAAAGATACATAGCAGAGCAAAGAGGACACAGACAACGTGCTGACAGATGAGACAGATCAAGTTACTTTTGATATAAAACAGTCTCGGCTTTTAAATTCTGTCAATTTTACTACGGGATTCAAACAATACATGTGTTTTTGGTGCTCTTTAATGTGGCATCACAGATCACTGTAACACCTCAGGTCAAGCGGCACGTTAACCTATTATCTCTTCCTCTTTTCTGCTATTACAGCACGAAATAAACATGAATGAACTTCAAAAAGTATGTTGAAAGATACAGTACAACTTACTGAAATAAATCCATCTCTAATGTAATCACTGAATCAGAGTTTTAACCGCAGAAAGACGTCAATAAAACAGCTTGCAAACTAATATGTCACAAAATGTTACATTTACCTCAGGAAAGCCATTCAGTGACCATAAACTCGATAGTTAGTAAAAAAAAAAAAGAAATCTAGAGAGGGGTATTTTTCAAAAAATATGCACAATATTACATATTCATATTTTTACTCTTATTAAAAAGTTATTACAATTCCCAGACTAAATAAAAACACAGTACCAGTCATTGTAACAGTTGGACTGTTGATGACTTCTGAGGAGAAAAGAAAACCTGAAGTAGATTGGTCTATAGAGACAGAGCGACACGCGTCATAATCTGAAAACCACGCCCACCGGGGCGGGAAAACAATCCAACAGTCCCCATTGACTTATACAGCATGAGGCTGCCTCTTTGTCTTTTTTGGGGTCGACAGCTTATAAAAACTTAGTTCTGGGTATTTTAGCTTGTTTGCTGTACACCTTGTCACATAGCAGCTTTTAGACATTGTTCTGTTTTTTGTAATAAGTCAGAATTGACAAGGAGGCAGCCTCACGCAATACAAAGTCAATGGAGACGGTTGGATTGTTTTCCCCCCCGGTGGGCGTGGTTTTCAGATTATACTAAATGCGCTCTGTCTCTATTCAGTTGGCTCGAAATTAATTAAAAATACACTTTCAAAAGCTGAAGTGATTTTTATTTATTAGTTAAAGTATAACTCAATATTTTAACTAATTACTAAACTGGAATAATCGAACAAAGCATACTGATTAATCAGTGTAATAATCGACGATTAATCGTTCCAATCGGTAGATTAATCGATTATCAAAATAATCGTTTGTTGCAGCCCTAATTTGAATCCTTGTATTGTTCAACTGGTCGAGGTTGATATGGGATTTAGTAAGTAATTAGAGTACAGTAGTACAGTAATCTAATTACACTGTTGACGATGTAATTAGTAGCTAGTAATTAGTTACTTTTTTAGAGTAATGTACCGAACACTAAAATGTGTGTAACATCTAAATTGTGTTCAAGTCAAAAAGTAGGAATTAATATTCCAGAATCAACCTACAACATTAGGTTACACCAATGAAAGTCATTTTAGGGTAAGGCCAGGCTGAAATATCTCGTAACTGCACACGTTTTACTTTTTATAGTGCACTGAAATACGATCCTTGCCTTTGTTTAGGAATGAGACAATGAATGCTCACATAATCTCATTAATTATGCACACGACACCCGAAGGGTCGTGCTGAAATACACGTACCAAAAGATTTTTGATTGCTTCCTTATTTTGCGTTCGTCGCTTTTTTTTTAAATACCACTTTGCATGACATGCAAACAAAGCAGGAATAAAAGCACTGCAAAAAACTCTATATTCTTCAAAACTGCCTACTTGAACATTTCAAAAGAATAAACTGTTAAATATCACATGGAACATTCTCTTCATTAAACAAAATGAACTTGATGAACTAATGATGTCAATTCATGTGCATACATTATGTTATATAACTTGAGCAGAAAGAAAAAAGTACATTGAGTTTAAACTTTCAATAATTCACTTACCTTCTCTGCAAGGACTTTGATCACACACTCATTTAGTTTGTATGTGATGAGAAAGAGAATCGGATGCGAGGCTCATACTGTCTTATACACTCACTCTACATCACTTGTACTTCTGCTGAATTCCGAACAGATCATTCGAGCGTCACCGGCCAATCAGCGCGCAGACTCCACGCCAGTCTCGCGAACGATCAGCCAATAGGAAGACAGAGAGAACTTTGGAAGGGAGGGGAGAGCGCGGAGATAAAGAAGAGTTACTTAGGTTCGAATCCCACATTAGCCGGCAAAGTGCGGTCATGCTATTACAATGCCAGCCATTTTAACGAAAATACAGTGTAAAAGTTCTGCATTAAAAACCTGTTTATTCGGTATATGTTACTTAGGCTACCTTATCAATTTCAGTGCAATATTAAATACCTTATCAAATAATGTTTAATAATACAGTGACCTAATTTGGACTTGAATTTTACTCTTAAATACTGGTTTTTTTTAAAAAAAAAAGAAAAAAAAAAAAGGATACGTTCTCATATATTTTTATTGAAAATCTATATTCTGCTATATCCTGTTTAAAAAACAACTAATGGGATTTTGTCTTTGTGTGTGGATAACGCTTTGTCTATTTTTTGAATGAACTTTGATGAACTTTAAATAATTTCAATTTAAAGCATGATTATATCAGTTGATTATGAATACAGTTAGGCTATAAAATAATATATACAGTCACCAAAATGCCATCTCTAATGCAAAATATAGCCGTTGTATGTTTTTACAGTAATTTTTCAGTTGTTGCAATATGAATTCATACACGTATTCAGCACAGTTCCAGCATTTCACATGTTAAGACTCCTTTACTTAAGTTTCTTTGATTAAGTGGGCAAATATTGGTGACTGATCTGACTGTTAAACCATTTCAAATGAAAAAAGGAAGAACTTTGGACTTTTCCATGTAAAGAAAACACCACAGACTTATTCTGAACCTGAGTTTATTACAGCTGCATTTTACCATCCTTAATTTGTATTTCACAAGTTGTATTAACATCTACAAATGATTCTTCATTGTCAAGCATATAATCTCTGATAAAGTTCATAATAAAATAAGATAAGATAATTAGATGCTCAGAAATGCTCATTTAAATGCAGGTAAAGTGATCCATAAAAGATCACTTTGCAGCTGCACCATTACTTTCCCTTTAATTTCTTTTGGCAGACCTTAAAATTTTCAGCTATACTTAAATTATAAATAAAATATCTCTCTATACCTGTAAAAATAATTTATAAGTATATCTGTACATTTACATACAAATAACATTCCCAATCCATTCAATAAACATATTGTAGGCATCTTGAACTGAAAAGTTTAAAAATCTTTGGCCTTCATCATAGTTGTCAGAGCAGGAACACATTATAAACCATATCAATTTGGCTCATGAATATTAATAGGTGACATAACATTAGTAATCCTAATTGATTGAGGACTTTTTAATTTCTAAAAAAGTGGTTTAGACATTATTGGTCGTAAATGCAGTCATGCATAAAACAGCTGTAATGGTTGCTACACCCCTGGCCTTCATAAATTCATAAAGTTATACAGGCTGATGGAAGATGCAGACTATTGTTCATTTTTATTACGTGTTTATCTACTTCAAACATTTAATAGGCCTACTGAATCGAACGTTTTATTTAGTTTACATCAGTGTCTAGGAAACAAAACAACTTTCGAAAGATGGATCAATCAGGAACTAGTTTGCAGCTCCGTGTTCACTGTTATCCAAAACTTGCAGTACATTGTCCTCTGTTCGCTAAAGAAAGCCTGTATTATCAAAAAATGTGTAAATAAAGTGAATTAACAAAAACCTGAACCTTGCGAAGTCCCACCGATTATTGAAATACTAGCTAGTGTTTAAAGTCGACATGAAACGGAAGCTGCGATAGTCTTTTATTCCCTATTGTGGCGCATATCCGAGTGAAACGGCTTCTCAAACAAGAAAAAATGTAGGGCGGGACTTGATTTTGTCCATCGGAAATTGATTGGCTGGTTGTGGTTTGCTATTGGTCGATCTCATGTGAGTGACAGTTTGTCCCGCCCTCGTGCCGGTAAACACTTCATCAAAGAAGAGATAAAGACGGAGGGTAAGTTATTATGAGACCACATGAATTAAAAAAATAATGTGCATGGATAAATCATTTAGAATAAATACTGCACTACTCTATAAAAAACAAAAACAAAACAAGAACCGTCCATTTTGATTTCATGGTGACTGTAATGATGACAAAAATGGACCATTTCATAACGGAAGAATTGAAAATATATGGTTGTGCATTAATATTGAGAAAACTTCAAATTAAGCTTAAGTATCTCAAGCATAATAAACAAAACTGATCTCTAGTCTAGATTTCAGACCGATGAATACCTGGATGTCAACACGCACCCTCACAGGGTCTATGACACGAAATGGCCACTAGGGGGTTGTGCTGCTCTGACACCGTGGAACATCAAGGCTGAACTTTGATGCATTACATCAACACTTCAGCAGAAAAACACCTATATAGGGCAGAGAGTGATTCAGACACTTATCAGTATGCGTAACACCACAAATCATAATTTTAAGACTCTATACTCTATAAATGTACTCTGTACTAATAGGACTTTTGGTGAGACTTCATAATAACTTCATCAATAATCCAATAACAACGTTATATAATGCTTTACAGATCAATAGTTCACAATATAGTTGCCTATATATAATTTTGAACAGCCTATATATGAACAGTGTACCTCTGGGGTGGACTTCATTCAAATATCCTATAGTTTTGAATGTTCATTTCAGAGCAGAACAGCTGAGAGTGAATCATCTCACTAAAATTAGCAGTTTGTTCAGCCTTCATCTGTCTGTCCTCACTGTGCCACCTTTAAAATACATTTCTTTCTTTCTTTCTTTATTTTTGTGAAGATATTATGCAATTATGCATGTCCTGAGCAGCACAGAAAATTGTTTCGGTTGATTTGCTGACACCAACAATTTTACTTCACATTTTATGTCTACATTTTTTTTTTTTTTTTTTAGTCCACTAGTTTTCCTTTCTCTCCATGAAGGTTTTTTACTAATACTAATATACTAATATATTTCCTTAATATATGTGTCAAATAACTTTTATGCTTTTAACTTTTTTCTTTTAAAAATTTCATTATGCTTACATGTCAATATGTGACATTTATAAATATGTATTTTAATATATTTATTAATATATTCAACATTAATGCAGCCTATTTAGTTTAAACCCCTTAATAATTTATATAACAAATTACAATCACGTTTTATTTTACAATAAATATACGAATGTTTAATATTAATAAATGTATTTAATAAATATTTCATACCGTTTTTTTAAAAACATATTTAATAAATACGTTTCTCTATTGCGTAACGTGAACTTGGAATAGAGGAATTTGACCGCCTCTCTCTCCCCCAGGACCACGTGACAGTCGTGTGTAAGTCGCATGTCCCTGTTTTGGTTGCTAAGGGAGAGAGAGAGAGACGGTTCATGGCAACGCTTTACGCAAACTCCACACACAGAGAGAGGGAGAAACGCGAGACTGCTTTGATCGCACAACGTTGGATAGAAACACAGAAATCGAGTCGAGCGCTTCTGGAAACTTTACACTGACATCTTCAGAGGATTTTTGTCTGATTTAGGACCACGCAAACCGGAGTTACAGTTTGGCATCATCGGTTCGGTTCACATTGCCGCCGGCCAGGTCACAGCGAGCGAGTGTACGAGACCGGGATCCACAGACCGGGCGGCCGGGACAAGAGCTGTGTGTGTCGGCAGAGAGACGCTCAGCATCAGCGTTCACACAATCAGAACTGACAGACTGAAACTGAAAGTTTGTGACTGTAATGTGAGTCATTTAATGCTTTTAACAAATAATATATTTAAAAAATAAATAAATTATAATAAACAATTAACAATGAAAACGGAACTAATTAGCTAGTATGCAAATGTTGGCAGCTACTTTGACACTCATATGTAAACTGTGAGTTCACATTACAGAGACAAAATTAAGCTTCATTCCTGTTACAGTTATACTTATTTTTACAACTACTACTACTACTATTATTACTACTACTACTATTACTATTATTACTATTACTATTATTATCATAATCTGTTTTATAGCATATAATTTTCTAAAGACATTCTGAGGAATTTTGTTTAAAGCAATCCACACAAACACACAGAATGGCTCCTAGCTGGTATCACTGCCGTGTTTGCTGACGTTGGACCTCGTTGTACTGGGACTGAGGGGAAGCCGCCTGTAGTCAGAGCACCATGTGTCGCTGTGCTGGCTCTGTCACTGCCGGGTCAATCCTACTGAGTGAAACTGACACGGGGAGGGGGGGCCAGCCCCACAGACCGCCTCACCCTCTTACCCCGTCCTGAAACACACTCTCACGACACACACGGACAAACGCCGGGCTAGCCGGCTGAGGGTATGGGCAACTCGTCCCGAAAAGAGGCCGAGGACGAAGGAGGAGAGGAAAAGGAGAAGAAGGATAAAGAGAAGGGGGATGAAGGAGAGGAGGAGGTGGAGGAAGAGGAAGAGGAGGTCGTGGAGGACGAGGAGCTGCCTCTCGGAGTCGACGAGCTCTTGGCGAGTGGAGATCCCGTGTTGGACCTGAGCTACTACAAGTTCCGTCGCCTTCCTCGTCAAGTCCTGGATCTGGAGTACCTGGAGAAGCTCTACGTCTGTGGAAACCGCCTCCGCGATGTCCCTAAGGGCATCACGCGGCTGCAGGGTTTGCGTACCCTGGCACTTGACTTCAATAAGCTCGAAGATGTTCCCCTCACTGTGTGCAAGCTGACCAATCTCACGTGTCTTTACCTGGGAAGCAACCGGCTGATGAGCCTCCCACCTGAAGTGAGGAACTTGCAGAGCTTGCGTTGCCTCTGGGTGGAGAGCAACTACTTCCAGCGATTCCCCAAGCAGTTGTACGACCTTCCCAATCTACGCTCTCTGCAGATCGGGGACAACCGTTTGCGCACCCTTCCCTCGGACCTATGGCGCATGGAGGCCCTGAGAGGACTCTGGCTGTATGGAAACCGCTTTCAGGAGTTTCCGCGAGTGCTCCTCAAGATGGAGCAGCTGGAGATTCTGGACATGGACCGCAATCGGATATCGGAGTTCCCAAACTTGCATCATCTTCCTGCGCTACGACTCTTCTCCTACGACCACAACCCTGTGAAGGAGCCACCACGTGTAGGGGAGGAGGTGCTTATTGTTGGGGAAGGGGCTGAGGAGGTCTTGCAGGCAAGAGAGAGAAGGAAAGAGGCAAAAGAACGTGCAGAGAAGGAAGCAGAGGAGGCGGCGGCTGCTGCGGCAGCGGCAGCTAATCCAGTCATTCACGGAATACTCAAGAAACTCCGAATGAGCTCCGCCCTCAACTTGGCAGCTGCTAAGGTGAAAGAAACAAATGGGTCGGGTCCATCAACAGGGAACGAGGATGGAACGCAAAATAATGACAAAGAGGCGGAGTCTGAGAGACAAAGTGTGGCGTTTCATGAGGCAGAGCTTGGGTATGACGATGACGGCTTGGAGTATGAAAGGGAGGAGCTAGTCTACGAGGGGGAGGGGTATGAAGGCTACGAGGGGGCGGAGTTAGAGTATGAGAGAGCCGAAATGGATTATGAATATGAAGGGGAGGAGCAAGAAGAACCTTGATACTCGCACCTCTTCTATGGGTCATGGTAGTACTTTCTGCAAACAGAAATGCAGTTTGTTTCAACAGCCATCAGTCTCAACTGTTTCAGCCAACATTCATTATTTTTTGCAACTCTGTGGTGCAGATGCTACACACTTCTGCTTTACTCATCTGAAGTATTACTGCAAGGGTTGCAGGTTCAATCCCAAGGATGAACTGGAGAGTAAATAAGAGTTATTGGGGCCTTGATAATGGCACTTAAGTAACCCCAGAATGCTTTATGGGGTAAAGAAAGCGACTGCAAGTCGCTCTAATAAAAAGCATCTGCATTAACATAAACGTTAAATTGATGTCTGTTCGGTTGGAAAGTAGAAGAATAGTTCACACAAAAATGAAAATTCTGCCATCATTTACTAACCCGTGTGTCATTCAAAACCTGTATGACTTTCTTTCTTCTGTGAAAAACAAAAGAAGATATTTTGAAGAACTGTTTTTGTCCATACAATGAAAGTCAATGGGGTCCAAAACTACACTGGTCCCCACTGAGACGTTTTTTTCAAAAATATCTTCACTTTTGCTCAGCAGAAGAAATAAAGTTTGGAACATTTTGAGTGTAAGTAACTGATGCCATTTTTATTTTTGTGTGAACAATCCTTTTAACGCACTTCAAAGATGAAAATGTAGCCTCTCAATTTGGCAGTGTATCTCAAATACAGCTTAAGTTATAAAATAGCATCACTCAAAACCCCATGAATTAACTTTTGCAAATACGCAACAGTTTTTTCCACACGAGTATAAACAAGTGTTGCTATTATTAGAAGGCATTATTGTTGGCCAGACCATTGTTGCAATCCTCAAACACAGGACTCTCTTCAATGATTACAGGGTTTAAGACTTGTGGTTTGTAAAAATCAACTGTGAAGACCTGTGAAACTGCACAACTTGCGTCAAAACTACATTACTGTGTGCTGTGTATTTCTAATTAAGAGCGGGACTCAGATATTTCTGTTTGTGAGTGTGTGTAAGTGTGTCTGGAACTCTACCCTGACACGAGTGTACTGTTTATAAGAAACTTGATGCTGCAATTGCAGCGATGTGTGTTGGTGAAACCAAATATTCTCTTATTAAATAACCAATGAGTTTGCCAAACATGTTTCAATGATTCATGTCTAGTCGGACTCTGATGTCAGTCCTGACTAGGACTGGGCAATATAGCTGTACTTTTGCAATATATATATATATATATATATATAAGAGATGCACCGATACTACATTTCTCCACCGATACCGACAGCCGATTATTCAGAGTGATATCTGCTGATACTGATAACGATACAGATAGTTTGGGGGTTCTGCCTTTTATACCTTCTTTTAAATTAATGATAATTTCATTATAATTAATAATTAATCATTATATTTTTAATTATTATATTTTGAAAGAAATGCAAATAAAAACTCTTCTCTCCATTTCATCAATCAGAGTAACTGGTATCAGTTATAAACATAAACATTACTCAAATTAATATTAACTAAATTCTGAACATTAAATTAATATTTCTTAACTTTCTGAATGCTATTAATTCATATAATTACTATTAATATTGAACATCAAACTGGTTTCTTAGCATTTTCTTTACACAAAGTACAAATTCAGTGCATTTTCCTGCCCTTTTTTGATTGACAGGATATATCGGCCCTGACTATCGGCTGTTAGCCGATAGCGTCAAAATTTATCGGCCGATACATATGATACATATATATCTTTGACTAATTTGATTTTCGCAGATAGATTCAAATGTTCAATGTCAACACTAAAACAAAGTAAAAATCTAGTTAAAATTAAACAAGGCAAGTTTTCCAAATTTCCAAATCCAAGTTTTTGCAAAATGAAATTGATTAATAACAATATTTAATGACATATTTTTACAAAAAACATTGGCTAAAAAATTGTGATAATGCAAAAATAGATACAATTTTAAATCAATTCACTGAAACTGATTCAGAGAAATAAATCAAAATGACCCAAAAAAATCATCACAAGAATATTTTCAATATTCAAAATATATTTCCAAGTCCTTGCCCTAACCATGCAGGAAAAATCCCACGCTAAAGTTTCTAGAAGGCAAATTAAGTTAATGAATTTAGTGAGTTTCCACTAAGAATCCTAGCTCTCTGGCTGTGGAGCAGCGCTGACATGATCTGAGACAGATGGGAAGAGCTA
Source organism: Mylopharyngodon piceus (assembly GCA_039654765.1). Lineage (NCBI taxonomy): Eukaryota > Metazoa > Chordata > Actinopteri > Cypriniformes > Xenocyprididae > Mylopharyngodon > Mylopharyngodon piceus. Next base: position 17,627,337 of record CM077459.1, on the reverse strand, counting down.
GCCAAGCTAGCACTAATAGAAGTAAATGTTCTCTCTCGTCTTTTGCTTGAAGGACTCGATGTGCGAAAGTTAGAGAGGAGGCGTGCGGACAGAAGAGAAACATCAGGGAGAGAATAGTAGTGGGGGTGCGCTCCATAAAAGGCCTGGGTCGTTAGTCAGTGATTTGGGAGAAAGACTGAGAGAGAGCAGCGCTTAATGTGTAAATGATGAGGTCCCAGAACAAAGACTAACAGATCCAGCAGGTTTGTGGGTTGGGTGATGGTATAAAAATGAAAATAGTGTTTAACACCAAATTAACACTGCAAGCGAGCCATGTGACACAATGCAAAGCAAAGTAGATCATTCCAACCGTAATCAAAGACTGTGTATCCACTGCAAGAAGATGTAGACAGTTTTATTGATTATGATGGGCAATCTTGGAGAATATTTTCAATGAATAATAACTTGTGTCTGTTCACCACACAAAACTATGGAAGCTTGTTTCCGCCACGGAATAAAAAAAAGGATAATTGTGACTTTTTATCTCACAATTCTGACTTTTTTTCTCAGAATTGCGTGATATAAATTCGCATTTGTGAGTTATAAAGTCAAAATTGCGAGTTAGAAAGTCAGAATTGCGAGTTATAAAGTCAGAATTGTGTGATATAAAGTCGCAATTGCGAGTTATAGTTAAAATTGCGTGATATAAAGTCAGAATTGCATGATAAAGTCAGAATTGCATGATATAAAGTCGCAATTGCGAGTTATAGTTAAAATTGCGTGATAATTTTGCGTGCCAATTCTGACTTTATAACATGCAATTGCAAGTTTAAATCTCACAATTGTGAGAAAAAAAGTCAGAATTGTGAGGAAAAAGTTGCAAATCTGTTTTTTATTTAGTGGCAGAAACAAGCTTACATGCAAAACTGCCTTTAATTCACCTTTTGTGTTCTACAGAAGAAAGTCATACTTTCTCAAAACTATTTGTTACAAAACACTTGAGTGAAACAATGAAGAAATAAATCTTTTGAATTACAGAGGTCATCTGTAGAAATCACAGCCCTCCAATTTGCATTTTCCTCATTTGTTCATTCTTTCCCTCCGATATGTCTTATATGTACCTACTTTTCTATTCCATTCACATCTGCCAACTCTCTTATTCTAGTCAAGAAGTGTTTTCATTGCCCTTTCCTCCTCCTTCCCCTTTTCTTCCTTCATCAATCATTGTGCTGTTTAAATTTTCTCTCCATCTCCTGTCACTTCTCATCTCTCCCTGAGAGTGTCGAATCCCATCTGTTAAAATATTTACGTAATGCTATGAGTCTGTCATTATTGCTGCGAAGAGTCTGAAACAAGTGTTTTGGCACAACCTGTGACAGGAAGTGGAGAAAAGCGTGTCTCCGCCCAGATCTCCACTCCAGAATCAACACAACCCATCACGTATACGCAAATGTGCACGGCTCAGGTGTCTTTAAAACAGCCAGTTTTCAATTTGCAAAAACTTTTTTATTGCAATGTGCAAATACCTACAGTATTTTATTGTGAGATCTCAGATACTTTGGAGAAGGCAAAAAGACAAGGCTGGCAGATGAAAATAAAGGAATGTCTTTGCAAAGTGAAACTTGGCTGTTTCAAAGACATCTGAGCCATTTGCGTATATGACGGGATGGGTTGTGTTGACTCTGGCAGGTATCTGTGATCTCTTTCAGCTGTGAAAGACATTGAACAATTGATCAAAAAGTGCTTTGATGGTTGCTGAAGTGTTGCAATTTTTGTATTTTAAGGTAAACAGGCTCTGCCTTTCTTCAAAACTTACCATTTGTGGTATTTACTAAAACAAGAATGACTATTCGCTTGTTAAGTTGTGACTTAAGGAATACTGTTTCCTTGTACAAGCCTCTACTTATAACAATTGAGAGTACCATTTCAACAACCATTTGTATTCATATCACACATTTAAGCTTAGCATGTAAGAAATTCACACTGTACGCTACAGTCCCCAGGCTCACGGCATCCCAGACACCAATATTTTAATGATTCATAAAAGATGAATCACTGTATGAGATTTCAGTATTGAGATAAAAGTTAGGATCATTATTTTTCAGTAGTATTACAGCACACAATGAATGTACATCAGCACTGTTTGTTGTTTGATTTTGGCAGTTGATAGAGCATTTGATCCTGGAAATGGATCCAATGTCAGACTTAAATGGATTACAATTGCTCAAACTTAAAGGAACACTCCACTTTTTTTGAAAATAGGCTCATTTTCCAACTCCCCTAGAGTTAAACAGTTGAGTTTTACCGTTTTCGAATCCATTCAGCCGATCTCCGGGTCTGGCGGTACCACTTTTAGCATAGCTTAGCATAGTTCATTGAATCTGATTAGACCATTAGCATCTCGCTCAAAAATGACCAAAGAGTTTCGATATTTTTCCTATTTAAAACTTGACTCTTCTGTAGTTACATCGTGTACTAAGACCGACGGAAAATGAAAAGTTGCAATTTTCTAGGCCGATATGGCTAGGAACTATACTCTCATTCCGGCGTAATAGTTCCTAGCCATATCGGCCTAGAAAATCGCAACTTTTCATTTTCCGTCAGTCTTAATATACAATGTAACTACAGAAGAGTCAAGTTTTAAATAGGAAAAATATCGAAACTCTTTGGTCATTTTTGAGCGAGATGCTAACGGTCTAATCAGATTCAATGAACTATGCTAAGCTATGCTAAAAGTGGTACCGCCAGACCCGGAGATCGGCTGAATGGATTCGAAAACGGTAAAACTCAACTGTTTAACTCTAGGGGAGTTGGAAAATGAGCCTATTTTCAAAAAAAGTGGAGTGTTCCTTTAAGGTTAGTGATTCGAACAAACCCGTAACTAAAATTATTAAGGCCCGTTCACAGCAAGAAATATAACTATAAAAATAACTATATGTGCGTCCACACCAACGAACGATAACGGTCAGTTTATTCTAAGCTCACGCGCTGCGTGATCAAGTGTGTACACGTTTTTGCTGTTCTTGTTGCATTTACACGGCTTTAACCAGCAGATGTCCTCAGCATGCTATGTTTCGAGTGAGTAGCTGAGTGTAATCGATCTAATCTAACTGTGAATTTAGCCGACGAAGTCAATATAGTGGAATAAAAACAACGCCTAGTCTTTTTCCCTTTAACTTCAAAAGGAGCAAGACAGTGTTGTTGAAACTAGCGCTGGATACCTGAGGTAATTTTATTTTACACTGTTTGCTAGCCTGGCATAATAATGTCATCGTTAATACTTCTCACCATTTATTCCAAGGGTATGACCGATTGTTTTCCATATATCCATTTTCTTTAAAGTATCCTTGAAAAGGGGGTTTGAATTGTCAAACAGTGGTGGCTTTTTCTGGACTTCGGTGATTAACTTCTCCGCAATGTCGTCCGCCATTTTAAATGCGCGAGCCCTTAAATTAGAATGGATTCTGATTGGCTGTCAGTGTTTTATCATTTAACAGCTGGAAAAAAATCGTTCTTAAAGTGATTTAAGATATTCTTTCATATTTAGAACAAATTTTATCGTTATCTTTATAGTTATAATTCTTGGTGTGAATGGGCCTTAACTGGTCCTGCTATGTTTGTGTTACAAACATGAATGACACCTCAAATTTGCTTGGCAGCCAAAAAAAAAAAAAAAAAAAGGAGACAACTAAGAATATCACAGAACATGTCTAATAATCTCTCATCTCAAAAGATTTGATTTCTTATTATATGACATCTTTAAAGGCATACTGTAAGTCTGGCTCAGAGATTTTGGCATAGCTCTTAGCCCTGGATTCTGGGGCGCCAAGTATCGAGTATCTGTGGAGCGGCTGAGCGCTCTGACACAGTCCAGGCCTGAGGAGGAGAACATAGTCTCTGTGCTTAATCATTTAGCGGCTTACTGCTAGTTTACGTTAACGCCATTCTCTCAAGGTCAGCCGCATAGCAAGCCGTGAATGAGCACTGGACTGCCTCTGCGGCGCTTGAAACTTCATACCCTTGTTACAGGCACTCAGTAATATCTCTGTCACTGCCAGATCTCAGCAGAAGTCATCTGGTGTCTGAAATGTAATCCGAGCCATTGTGACAGCGTGTCAGCACAAGAGAGGAGGGGCCATCATGGTCGAGCGAGTATGATTTTGCTCCTAAGTAGGGCATGTTTGCAGGTTCTATATGCCAGTTGGTCGGTTTTACACTGCAAGCCATTAAAAGTGTAGTTGCAAGGCTAGGAAACTGCAATGTGAGAACTAGATTTTCAGATTTACTTAAGAAAATGTGTGCGCTTATTGCCGGAGTGTTCTGGGTGGTTGCTATGTGGTTATTACTGCATTGCTAAGGTGCTCTGGTGTGGTTGCTTAATGGACCACCTTGAAGTCTATGATATTTTGGTCTTTTTTTCAACCAGTTTATATTCTACCATGCAAATCTGAGGTGTCCTTATAGTGTAAATGGTGCAGCAAAAGTCAAATAGTGTTTAATACTAATATTTAGAAGTCACTAAACTGAAGTATGAACAATAATAATAATAATGGTGACGCTTGACTGCTAATGCTCAAACTGCTCTAATGCTCAATCACTTTTCAATGTTAACATTAAGCACAAGACCAGTGTTCCTTTCTTTCAATCAGTCCCTATTCTCTCTTTCTTATAAGGATTATTAAGGATAATGAACGATCTGCCTGCGTGGGAGAGTGAACATTGGCCCTGAGATGAGAGAGAGAGAAGCTTACACACATGCACACACCAACCTGAGCGGGCACCATAACTGTGCCCATATGCCAGCCAACTGAGCTTTCAGTTGGTGCCACTCCTTTCTCAGCATGGCTAGGTGCTTGTGTACATCGTGCATACATGTGTGTATCGGGTGTATCTATCTCAATCTGCTGACCAGGTTTATGTACATGATATAAACATTCCTGGTCTTGCATTCAGTTTTACAGAAATAATTTTGTTGCTCATCACTTTTTAAATGACTTGCTGTCAAAATTATTGCTGATGTTAATTATTCACAGTTCAATGCATTCTACAACAGTGTATATCCAATTAAAATGTTAACATTTTGAGCAAAAGTCACCATCAGCTGGTTGCCAATGTGTTGATATGCAGTTCTTAAAGGGTAAGTTCACCCGAAAATGAAAATTCTGTCATTAATTACTCACCCTCTTCGTTCATCTTCAAGAGATCATCAAGAGATTGTTGAATAAAGTCGTTATTTTTGTTTTGTTTTTGCGCACAAAAAGTATTCTTGTCGCTTCCTAACATTAAGGTTGAACCAGTGCAGTCACGTCGACTGTTTTAACGATGTCTTTAGTACCTTTCTGGACCTTGAAAGTGTTTATTATATTGCTGTCTATGGACGAGTCATATACCTCTCGGATTTCATCAAAAATATCTTAATTTGTGTTCAGAAGATGAACGAAGGTCTTACGGGTTTGGAACGACATGAGGGTGAGTAATAAAAGATAAAATTTTCATTTTTGGGTGAACTAACCTTTTAAGGGTTAACAGTGTTTTTACAATGTTGCTATGCGGTTGCTAGTGTTCTAGGTGGTTGCTTATACAGTCAAACCCAAATTTATTCAGACACCTTGAACATTTCATTCATTAATACAGTTTATTCACTATAGTTTAAAAAATGGTAATAAAATTTGACAAGATCTCAGAGTTAAACTGAGTTAAACCATGGGATAATTTCAAAATCCAGACATTTTCAGAGACAGGAGAAGAGATATTCTGATGATTGCTGTGTACAGAATTTATCTCGTAAACATACAGGATTATTTCACCACACGGTGTCAGTTCTTGTCTAAATAATGACCGCGACACTGCAGTTTGTGTGAGACTTGATGAATGAGATCAGAATCAACATATATATTATTCATTTGAATTAAATATTTTGGTCATTATTTTGCGTCATTTTTCATTGACAATAATTTCACTGTATGTATTCACAACATTTGTCAAAATTCATAATTAATATTCAAAGCAATCGCGCTGTCAACGCATTTTTGATTAAGATTACTTAACACATCATTAAATTTCTTTAAGGCAGTTAGGCGCATTCATTCAACTTTTTAAATACTGCTCTTACAAAAATTTTACTACAAGTAAAACAAAAAAACGTGGTTATAAACCATGGTAACCACAAATCAACCATGGTATTTGTAGTAAAACTGTGGTAATACAAGTGGTAATCAACCTGCGAAAAAAACATGGTTACTACATTTTTTTCTACAATATAACCATGGTTAATTTTCGTAAGAGAGCTCATCAGTCAGATTCATTTAAAAATGTAAATTCAACAGGTATGAATTACGATCAGTAAGAGAAAAACACTGTTAATAAAAAGACGAGCACTGGACTGTGACAGGTCAGTTGGGAAATACATTTAATTACTATTCAGAATGTACATTTAAGGGAAATATATTTATAGGAACATTTCAGCAGGTGATGTAAACATCCTCAGTTTGGAAATGCATAGGTCTACTACACACGAACGTGCGCCGTGTATTATTTTAAAAGAATGATCTTCATCCCGCCGTATCAGTCTCACCAATGCTTTCCTCTATTCTTGTTGTGTCGGGAAATCGTGAAAACTGAGGTAAGGGTGTCGTTGTTTAGAATTAAAGCCGCCGGATCGCTGCAGTAACTCCGACGAGAGAATTCAGCCATTAGTTTTGATTGCGTTGCGATGGGACCGGAAGTAGAGATACACTGCTTCGCTTGCCGGAAATAGGAAGTGTGATAAAGGTCTGTTATGTCAGATAACACTTAAGCAAAACATGGTCAGGTCAAAGTGTCTGAATAATTTTTGGTCCCAAATTTTTTATCAATATTACTGGTAGTCCACTGTATGAAGATTTTTTGGGGTATATGTCACAGTTTACTTTGCTATCCTCACTTACATAAATGAACTATAGTGTCCTGCACCTACTAGTAAAAATATATAAAAAATGTCTGAATAATTTTGCTTTGACTGTAGGTCCAATTAAACGTGGAGCCCCTTTTCAATGTCTGTGAGATTTATTCATTGCTTTTATTGTCTTCCAAGGAAAAAATCTCCTCAGTGTTTTGACGGTCACTAAATGTAATACTTAGGGCCAGCTTTACTAAACAGGGCATTAGCATGAGAGCGCAATTCATAAAAAGCGCAGATGGGAGTGCAAAGTTCTGCGCGTGATCTACTGACGACATGCAAATTAAAGACGCATCATTTCCATAATGACCAATGCAATCTACCAAAAGCAGCGCAAATTAGCATCTGGTTTAAAACATGCTTTAATGTAAATAATGGCGCAAATACCAGTAAATTGACTAGCTCAAACCTTAGTAAATCACCTTGCGTGATTAATTTAAATACTCTGCTCCCATAAATATTTGCGTCTGAAAGGGAAACTCCTAAAAATGCATATGCAATAAGGTCAGCCACAAAAATAACCCTGTCCACGCTTTTCAGCGCTAATTTTTCTCTGTGTGTCTTTAGTAAATCCTGACAGTAGTTTTTTAAAGCCAAAAGAGGGTTTTTGCTGGATCTGGCCCTTAGTGTTAAGGGTTTGTTCAAATCACACCCTAAGTATGATTAATACTATAATAGTTCTAGTGATGCCCAGCAAACACCTCTAAATATAAGCATTATCATTTTGTCTGAAAATGTCAAGTAGAAATGATCAGGCTAAGTTTGACAGTATTTCGTATAAACCAATATTTCATATTTATTGTGAAGCCAGCACATTATATCCACTAAGATTAAACCTGTGTGAAAGAGAGAGATAAACAGAGGATGTAATTAACAAGTGTTCAGGTGTACATGAATGAGAAATGTACATGTGTTTTATGTGTGTACCTATCCGTGTCTCGTCCACTGTACCCGCTCTCACTGTGTCTCTGTATGCCTCCTCTCACCCAGTCTGATCTCTGCTGCTCCACTGATGATTTGTCACAAAACCTGCAACAATTTTAAGGATGAAAACCTTATTTAAACCAATCAGAACACACTCATTCCCCCAGCAACCAATCACAACACACTCATTCCCCCAGCAACCAATCAGAGCAACCCTCTGGTTTGAAAGAATACTTCACCATGTCATGCAGTAGTTGCCCATGTCTACAGGGCACTGACAGTCAGTTTAAATAAATGAGCAATCAGTTTTGCCAGTCAAGTACCAGGAGCACACACACAGAGACAGACATGACTCACTTGCTTTGGTAGTGTGTAAGGAAGTGTTGCGGGTCGGCTGGTGTATGTGAGAGGCTTGTGATGTTGGGGGCGTTCAGGACGAATCCTGATGAGCCCTGTAGAATACAGAACAGACAGTACACAAAACCATTCTAGAAATCCCTCTTAAAGCAGCAGCAGCACGCCAAAATATATCAGATTTCCAATCATCTTTCAAGTGGATGACTGTTGTTGAGGTTAGACGCGTTATCTTTGAGTGCTTTTTGTGACATTAAATCGGAACTGGCACAGAACAGACTGTCTTCCAAATAGCTTTTCTATGGAGAACACATTTTGCTCAATCTTTATTATATAATATAAAGAAACAGTGCATCCCGCAACATCATTTACAGAATTACATCACCCTTATGTCATTCCAAACCTATATGACTTTCTTTCTTCATATGTTACGCAGAATGTTCACTTTCTTTAATATAATGGTACAGTGTCCAGGCTGGCTGTCAAGATCCCAAAAGGGCAAACAGCATTATAAAAGTGGCCCATATGACTCCTGCACCATGCTTAGCATCAGTGTTGGGGACAGTTACTTTTAAAAGTAATGCATTACAATATTGCGTTACTCTCTAAAAAAGTAACTAATTGCATTACTTAGTTACTTTTTATGTAAAGTAATGCGTTACATTACTTTTGCATTACTTTTTCTCATCTGGGCTGGGCTGTTTGTTTGTTTTTATAAAAACAAAAAAGTTATATTTTTGGCAAATGTAAACACCCTTTCAGACCAAAAGTGAAATGAATAAGCCTCAGGCTGAAGGGAATGTAAATTCATGCCTGTACAGTAGAGGGCGCAGCTCAAACAAACAAGCCTTTCAGCTGTGCTGCAATTCTGGAATACAGAAGAATAGGACGCAGGAGAAGAAGTAAATGAGTAAAGGCCCATTCACACCAAGAACGATAACTAAAAAGATAACAATAAAGATGTAGTTCTAAAAATCATTCTAAACAACTATAACGATAACGATATGAGGAACGATATCGTTGGGATCACTTTCAGAATTATTTTTTTCCAGCTGTTAAACGATAAAACACTGACAGCCAATCAGAATCCATTCGAATTTAAGTTCTCGCGCATTTAAAACCGGCAGACAACATTGCGGAGGAGTTAATTGCCGAGGTCCAGAAAAAGCCACCACTGTTTGACAAGTCAAACCCCCTTTTCAAGGATACTTGAAAGGAAATGTATATATGGAAAACAATCGGTCATACCCTCGGAATAAATGGTGAGAAGTATTAACGATGAGATCATTATGCCAGGCTAGCAAACAGTGTAAAATAAAATTACTTTAGGTATCCAGCGCAACATTGTCTTACTTCCTTTGAAGTTGCAGTGAAAAAGACTAGGCGTTGTTTTTATTCCACTATATTGACTTCGTCAGCTGAATTCACTGTTAGATTAGATCGATTACACTAGCTATTCACTCGAAACATAGCATGTTGTACACACTTTGAAACCGCAGCGCGTGATCTTACAATAAATATCGTTATAGTTGTCTTTATAGTTATCGTTCTTGGTGTGAACGGGCCTTAAATGTATACTCACGTTTAGTCTAGAACTAGTCTAGAATAACCATCATATTCACACAGCGCACACAACACCTCTGCACTTACTCCCGATTTCTCTCAACATGGGGACAGGAGAGGTGTCAGTAAATAAATGGGAAAACAAAGTAACATGCGTTACTTATTTGAAAAAGTAACTCAGATATTTTGTTGTAAATTTAAAAGTAATGCGTTACTTTTCTAGTTGAAAAAAGTAATCTGATTATGTAACTCACGTTACTTGTAATGCGTTACCCCCAACACTGCTTAGCAGTCTTATACCCTTTAAAGGGTTAGTTCACCCAAAAATAAAAATTCTGTCATTAATTACTCACCCTCATGTCGTTTCACACCCGTAAGACCTTCAGAACACAAATTAAGATATTTTTGATAAAATCCGATGGCTCAGTGAGGCCTCTATTGCCAGCAAGATAACACTTTCAGTGAACAGAAAGCTACTAAAGATGTATTTAAAACAGTTCATGTGACTACAGTGGTTCAACCTTATTGTTATGAAGCGACGAGAATACTTTTTGTGCGGCAAAAAAACAAAAATAAAACAAAATAGCGACTTTATTGAACAATATCTAGTGATGGGCGATTTCAAAACACTGGAGCTTTGAAGCTTTACGAATCTTTTGTTTCGAATCAGTGGTTCGGAGCGTGTATCAAACTGCCAAAGTCACGTGAACCATTGAAATTTCGAAACACTTGTGACGCAACGAAGCGTTTACTGAAATCACGTGACTTTGGCAGTTTGATACACGCTCCGAACCACTGATTCAAAACAAAAGATTCATAAAGCTTCAAAGCTCCAGTGTTTTGAAATCGCCTGTCACTAGATATTGTTCAATAAAGTCATTATTTTGTTTTTTTGGTGCACAAAAAGTATTCCCGTCGCTTCATAACATTAAGGTTGAACCACTGTAGTCACATGAACTGTTTTAAATATGTCTTTAGTAACTTTCTGGGCATCTGAAAGTGTTAATTATCTTGCTGTCAATGGAGGCCTCACTGAGCCATCAGATTTTATCAAAAATATCTTAATTTGTGTTCTGAAGATGAACGAAGGTCTTACAGGTGTGGACAAAATTTTCATTTTTGAGTGAACTAACCCTTTAACCAATGAATTTCCATGATTTCACCATGACATTTCCAGTCATTCAAAATGAACATAACTAGAAATGTTAATTGCCTATAAAAACTTTCCATGATCCCAATTTTGAGATTCCCTGATATTTCCAGGTTTCCCATGACTGTCAGATCCCTGCATAATACAAGTTGTTTGGTGACGTTGCATGACCTGATGTGGTATATTTGAATGTACTCAAATATGGATAAGATTTGAAAGCTGCAGAGGAGGAAAAAATCAAAAGAAAGTAATATGGGATTGAAACAACAAGGGTGAGTAAATGATGACAGAATCTTGAGTGAAATATTCCTCTTAAAGGTTCTTCATTAAAATATACATTGGTTGTTCATTTAAATCTATTGGAACAGTCACAGCCAAACAAATATATTAGTTTTATTTACCGTTGGCCCAATGGACCATCTAGTTACAGGAGGTCTAGTCTTCTGTCTGCTGTCCTCACTAAAGCCATCCTGCAGAGAGGCCTGTGGGCAGAACATCCGAAAAACCGTAATACTTGGTCAGAGAACTTGATGTTGTCTTAATAGTATAGTTTATCTAAAGAGTGAAAGATATACTCACTGAACTGGTCAGAGGCCTTTGGGTGTCTCTTGTAAATCCAGTTTCTCGAAGTGCACGGGAGGCAAGTTTTGGTAATGCTTCACTGCCCTGATACACACACACATTTAATACAAACCTCATCCAGCTGACGCACTCTATAAAAATCACATGAATGCGGTGGTGTTGATGGAGAGAGTAATAGCAGAGAATGAGAGAAACAGAGAGACCACCTGTAGGAAAGATCCGGGCAGGAAGTCAGTCCTCGTCACACTTTCCTGTATCCTGCGAGCGTCGTCCTGACAACCATCATCACCCAATCAGAGCAGAGAGTCAGTATAACAATGGAAAAAGGATTTGATATTGTGACTCTCATGAACACAACATTAAGAATTATGGATGTGTGCAGCTAAAAAATGTCTTGACAATGAGTTTGCCAACAGAATGATGAACTGACACACACACATACACACCATGTTAATGTGTTGAGGAAGGAAGGTGTTTGGCTGTAGATTGGTTCCCTCAGTGTATCCACTCTCTTCTATGGGTCCAACTAAAACACAAACACAGTGATCTGAGACACCTAGAATGCAACATCCAGAACCTTTGAATCTACAAGTTAAGAAGCCCATTTTTTAAAACCACATTACTTACCTAAAACTCTGAGGCGGTGAGGAATGTAAGTGCCTTTATATTCAGTCTGACAGGACGCTGCTCCCTAAGAGACAGAGAGAGAGAAAGTAAAAGAACAATGAGGCCAGGGTGAAGTGACATGGCATGGTGCCACGTTTCTATGTGTGTGTCTTTGGCTCTCACGGGTCTTGGCTGAGATCGGAGCTGCAAATATCCACTCTCTCTGCGTCTGGACCCCGAGCAGGCCAAAGGCGCCATCCCGTCAGGCAGAGCCAGACGCTGGTAATGACGCTTCGATTGAGACTCAAAACTGTCCAACAGTGAGAGACTAAGAGAGAAGAAAAAGGCGAAAAGTGTACGTGTCTAAAATGATTTATTGAGGTGCAAAAAGGATTTGGAGTGTATGTGCAATTTCGAACACACACACACACACACACACACACAATCTGGGCCATACCCAAACTGTGGATTATCATAGCGGTCCAGGTTGGAGCTGTAGTACAGAACAGGACGGTGGTTGGCAGAGTAACCTGTCCCAAAATGATGGCCTACACATGGCTGGAATAACTCCTTACCTGGATAAAAGAGGACACGACTCACGACAGATTCAACATCTTGTATTCTACAGCACAAATAAATCTTACTGGATATCTACAGTGGAATTATGGGGCTGTTTACGCGACACCATTTTCAACTGAAAACGTAAAACTTTTTATGCGTTTTGGTCGTTCATTTACACGGCAAAGGTGTTTTTGGGGGCCTGAAAACGCAAACTTTTGAAATTGGGTTTCAAAGTGGAAATCATTACCGAAAACGCTAATTTATGAAAACGGTGACATCATGCGCATTACATGTTCAGTCTATATGCGTGTAGTGTTTCTTTACAAAGTGACATCGCCAACTACTGGCCTGGCAGCAGAATACAACGTTTTTAGTTGTTTTCGCGGGGATCATTTTGACAACGTTGTCGTCTGTATGCAAAAAACACGAAGGAAAAACTTTTCCGTTTTAGTACATCGTTATCGTTTAAACATACCCTAAGGATGCACCAATATAGACATTTTGCTTTAGGTCACCCAAAATTTAAATTCTGTTTTTATTTTCTCACCCATGTCATTCCAAACCTGTATGTTGTTGTTTTTTTCTGTAGAATACAAAAGTAGATATTTTGAAGAATCTTACAGAGTTTTTATACATATCATAAAAACAATCTGTATGACATATACGTTATATTCACTTAAATACAGTAGTCAACATTTGAAGTGGATTAAAACCTTTAATCAAAGTTTGATGGACAACTATTTTGATCCTCTTCAAATGTTGACTACTGTAATTATTCACTTGGCCCAGTTTTGATGCTTACAACTTCAATTTGCGTCTACAAGTTGCATGAAAATTCTTCAAAAATTCTCTTTTTGTATTTCACAAAAACAACATACAAGTCTGAAACAACATAAAACTGAGGAAAATAATAAAAATGGACTTGAACTTCAAGTAAAACAAGGAATCAAAACATTATAATGTGTGGTAGAAAAGATGGATGGCTGTTTATATTTCAAAATGTGGCATAGAAAAAGTCTATTGTTTGAAATTGGAAAAATGTGACCTGATATTATGTGGCTTCAGAAGCAAGTCTAAACAGACCAATGTCTATAATCATATATAAAAACACAAAGTACAGTTTGATTAAAAGTTAGACTGAATCTAAGGTTACTGTGTTGTGTGTATGTGCGTTATCACCATAAGATTGTCTGAAGGTGGTACAGTATTGGTCGAGGCCAGTGTTAGTCGGACGCCCCCCTGGTCTGCCCGTTCCATGCGAAGGCTTGACTGCACCCAAGGGTCCAACCATCTGTAACTGTGACTATAACCCAAAACAACAGACCTTATTCAGAGCAGCGCCATGACAGGTATGAAAGCGAGACTGTGAGGGATAGACATGCCATGTTTTCACTGGCATCCGATGATCCGCTGTATAAAGCTCCTAGATCACTTATTATTTTCCACAGCTCATGCTGTCTGGAGTTTTACGTCTAATGAAATTTCTTTGCAGAGATTTTTGCAGTGTTTCGTCAGCAGAACAAGCCAAAAACACATCAAATAAAAATACAACCCACTGAAAAGATGTCTATCCCTCACAGCCTCGCTTTCATTCCCGTTAAAAATCAAAGATGGCGCTGCCGTGAATAAGGTCTATACAGAACCACTGCACAAACACACTGTATTGTTGACATGTTTTATTTTAAATAAAATATGGAAGAATTACAGTTTGATATAAACAAATATTTTCCAATACAGTCTCTGACTGAAGTCACATTAACACTAAACTGCAGATAAAACATTTATAATGTCAGGCTAAAGATTTCATTACCTTTTATTTACCTATTCATTTTAATAGCGTTATTTAAATGCGCACTTGATGGGTCTTTGAATCATGAAACAACAACATATTTATATTATTATTGTTTTTACCATGATTTAAATAACTTAATAATACTTAAGTTTTAGTAAAAAAACGGTTCGTCCGTTACCTGTCGCCCCTCCGCGAAGTAAAATACCTGTGCGTGCCGTTGCTCTTTTATCCTCGCGCTCGTTACCGGGTAACCGTTACCAGGACAATCGCAGACGAGCTCGTCACGTGACACGTGTGTGACAAGACGCGGGAAGGTGAGGTAACGGCTTTACAGTAGGCTATTGCACTGCTGTTCAACAACAAGAAGTTTAAATAATATTCACATAACTTTAGCTGGTGGAGATTAAAGGTAAGAGAGACACTCGAAAGCGGAAAGGGACACTTTCACGGCCTACGAATCGATGTCCTCAAAGGCTCAGACTGAATACCATATAAATATACCAACCAAGCTATTACCAGATAGATAGGTAGGCCGACAGACAGACATTTAACCAGAATAAATTAAATTTAAATGGCTAAAAAAGCGTGCACAAATGTATTTTAAATGCACTATGCACAAGAAAAGAAGTTAGGAGCTTAGTTCACAAAATAATAAAAATATTAATAAGAATGATAATCTCAGAAACTTCATTGTGAATTTAAAAAAATTAAAAGCAAGACTCTCAACATATTTAATAACTGCTTTAATCTTTTTCTTGCCTCTTGAGAATTTACATGAGATGTTGAACGTCATCAGATATTATCCAGCGTCACAGATGTCGAGACTTTAAGTGATCTGGGTGACTGTGGATGTATGTGACCACATGGTGGCGCTGTTGTGCTGTTCAAATGAAGCACTGAACTGGCATCTGCAGCCTTGCCACTTCACGCCCTTTGTTTCACATCATCATGTTCTATGTCCCATGATGAACATATGTCTTTATGAAATATTCACTCTGTTGAAAGTGTGCTTATATATTATTATCAGATCCCAGAAATACCTAACAACTCTGTACAGTCTGTGTGGCCTTGTCCGTGTCACAGCTGAAGTTATTTGCATAATCACCACGGCCTCCGCTGTGAGTACGGCAGTAACACGTCACGGCATTAACATTACTCTCCGCTCTGGAAAGATAAAGTCAAATCCATCATTACAGCAGCTATCAGCACGTCCCCGCTGTCTACCTGTCTCCCACATTAATTCTGTCTCACCTTCACTGAGAGGGCGTTGTCGCTCCTATCTCTCAGCGAACGAATGCAAAAATATTGCTCCTGCAGGGTGGCCTGTCGCTCTCCCGGGAGCCGGCGTTTATTGAGCGTTGCATGTAGGCATGACTGCCCTTGCGAATAACGGCACCATTGGGGTTGCTCAAGCGGCACTGTGATGTGTCCGTGACCGAAAAACTCTCCCCCTTTCTGCAGTCATCTCCTCACATGGATTAATCTTTGTGGCATGCAACAGGATATGGAACGGTGAGCTACATTGGGGGCCAGTGCTGGGTTTTATCAGTGCAGGTGAGATGAGGTCGGTTCAGGTAAGTTACAGAGCTTTTTTACAGGGCCAAGGTAAGTGTTTACCAGCCGGAGGTGATCTTTGGCCCTAATCTACACCTTTAAACTGCAATGAATTTCTGAGTTGACCCACAAACTTGTCCACCCTCAGGGTGGTGACCAGCCTAACCACCTCAAAAACAGCTTTGAAAACATTTGCTCGCTGTTTGTCTGGGCTAAATGTGACTTCTCCTGCAAGCTCAGAGTTGGGAACTTGGCATGAAATGCCATGCAAAACTTCTAATCTATATAAACTTAACATGAAAGCAGGGGTGTTGGAGGGTACAATAAACAAAACATTTCTCAAGAGCAGTTTTTGAAGGGGAGACAAATAATACAGCCAAAATTTATGTCCGTTTTTCTTTTCTCTGTCATTTTATCTGGCCAACAACACAAGGTGATTGTTGTTTAAATACGTGGTTCATAGGTTCACCACGTGGTCATATGATTATTATCTTGCGTCCTCCACATATTTTAGGTTTTGTCTGGGAAAAAGAATGTCTCTTATTATATTCAACTGCAGCAAGCCCACGGATCTGCCACTTAACATCATATTGAGCAAAACCCAACACAACGGTAGATCTACAATATAATATCAGTTCACACACAGGCTTATCACTGTGTTATTTTGGCGGTTTGTCATGTTTTTCCAAATGAAATGGTGAAGAAAGCTCTCAAGTTGAAGTTCACAGTAAGCGTTGCACGTGTTTGAGTTTGTGTAGTAGACGAAACAACGCCATTAATTCACACAGAGACAGCAAAACATGCAGACTTGTAAGCAACATGCTTTGGCTGTTGTCGCATTCATTTCTACTATGTGAAAGCTTTAAAATCTCTGCTGTGGGTGAAACTCATGTAATAGTTTGTGACGTCAAATACACAATTACATTTATTTACAAATACAGCCAATTACACAATTAAAAATTACAACTACATACACAATTATTTTAAGCATATATCATCATATTATTTACAATACACAGCATGGTTTTTAATGATATTTTTAGGGGGGACAAAAATAGGGGGCCTTTCCATACCAGAGTTGCCTAAATACTAGTTTGGCTATTGGTTAACATTATCCAGTGGCCTGCGCATCCTAATTGACATCAGCCTAAAAGTTTTTTTATTAAGGATTACAAAGTGCACAACAACAACATGACTAGTATTAGGAAAAGCAGATGAGGTACATATTGATTTCATGTAGACTTTAAACAACATTTGTCTAATTCTCGTGTAATTATTATGCATGCATACTAATTAATATGATCTAATATCATTTTAGACACTATAAAAAATATATGTACTTTTAAGAATGTGAAAGAGCTAAAAGGTGATTAAAACTGCAAAACATAAAACCTAAAATATATGCTTTCCCTTATACATTCAGATTACTTTTAACCTTAAAAATGTTCCTGTACTTGTTATTTGTCAACTGCCGAGCTGTATTTACAGACAAGGCCAGCGTTTTGAATTTGCAGCCTCATGCTAATCAGTCAGTCATATCCGATAAAGTGTTGGGTGCAGACAGAATGTCACACTCAGACCTGGACAGGAACGCTGTGTTCCAATCACTGACCCAGAAGCCATTTACCTTTAACATGGCTTAGCTGATCTCTTTAGTAAAGACTGGCATGGGTGATTGACATCTGCCACAAATGACCACTGCAACTATCTATCTTTGACGTTTTCAACTAAGAAGAAAACTGATGGGATATAAAAACAGCACCTCAGGAGCAGCAAGATTATTTTCCCTCCTCAGTCATGCTCGCTCTGTTCCAAAACCCACTGAGCTGCCTACGGAGTCAGCATTTTAAGGCGGCACAAGTGTGCAAAGACCTTTCCAAAGGTGCCTAATTTTAGCCAAAGACAGCACTGCATGTATCCTTTGTGGAGAAGACAATACAAGGATGCATTCAATACTGAATAGTATTGATTAAAAAAGAGTTCTGAATTATTTTATCCAATATTTGCATTTTTAAACTCGCCATTATCCTAGCAACAACTACTTGTCAAATCTCTCATGTGGAGCACTGTATTTTGTGACGCACAGAGTTGATGCCTAAGTAGAGCACTCCAAATCGATCAATCATGCCAGTTGGATGCTGTCTTAGAAGGAAGCTGCCTATGTAGGTTTTGGATCAGAGCTACTGCATCAAAATTTCATAATTTCCCAGCTGCAACACAGAGGTTTGGTTTTGTGATTACAGCTGACAGTAGACTCTAAACTTTTACCCAGAAGCTACGTCTCTAATGGCACCGATCCGTCTTTCACAAAATCCCGAAACCGACACCACTCATCTCGCAGTTGGCGGCCTAGAAGAGAGATGCCCTTTCCAACAACACATCTCTGTCTGCATCCCTTCGGCGACACCAAATGAGGTCAAACGTAGCTCTTCTTCAAGGAAAAGTGATCGGCATCTTTTGCAAAGCAACCCCGGAATCTGCCCTGAAGAATTGGGATTATTCTTTACATCCATCAGCCCTTATGTGTTCATATTTTGGCTGAATATATGCTGTATTTAACTCCAAGGTCCATTTAATGCTTTTTTACCATGTTAAAACCCATTCCACAGATTTCACCCTCAAATCAGCATCGAAGAAAGTCTGTATATTACTTCTGAGCCGATCCTTGGGCATGAAATAACACCATTTTAAAGATGAAAGAAATAATTGATGGCAACAAATTATCGTCAGGGCTCAAAAGTAATATTTTCATACCTTTAGCAGTAAATGTGTGCTCTGATCTCTTAATTTCGGGTACTCTTTTTGTTCTTTGTTTTTATGCAGCTCTGTCATGGTAGATCAATCATACTGGGTGCATCAGAAACTTGGATTATAGCCTCTCTCTTTCTCTCATATGCTTTTCACCTGCAACAGCTCTTTCTTCAACATTTTTAACATTTTCAGCAGTTGACATGAAATTATTAGCATGTACTGTATACAATTCTATGACCTTGTATTAGTTAAGAGGATATATTTGTACTCAACCACAAGATTATTTAACATTCACCCAAATTTGACAATTGTGTCATTATTTACTCACCCTCATGTCGTTCCAACACCTCAGTGAACTTCTTTCTTTTGTGGATCACAAAAGGAGACATTTTGAAAAATGTTCATGTTGTTGTCAATATAATAGTGGCTTTCGCACCAGAGGAACCTTTTCATAGTTCCTAGAACTATTGGCTGAAGTACCCGGATTTTGCCGTGTTCGCACCGCAGGAAGGATTTTAGTTCTAGGAACTCCTTTTGGGGGAACTAAATTAGCTCCTACTTCAGAGTAGGGTCTAAACCAGCACTATAGGAACTATCAGTGACGTAAGTGTACGTTGATTGGTCAAACGCATGTCAAACACCGGCACCTGGCATTTTTAAAAAGCCATGTAAACATATTTACTTCTCGAACATGGAAAACAGCGATAACGGCATTTACCTGCTGTCTGCAGGGTTGTGTTCTTTTCTCCGCCTCGATGATATGCAATACTGAAAGGAGATTTCGTCTCTTAGTCCCACTTTTTGCTCTTTCAGCGTAGATTATGTGTTTACATTCCATCTCCATTATCACGAAACCCACGACACACAACAAACACAGCTCCGATCACGGCATCCTCCATTTACCGGTTTTTAGCGTTTGTAAATGCCGCGCTTAAAAACGCCGCTGTCCTGAGTTCCTATTCCCATTGCGAATGCAATCAGGAACATGGCCCAGGGGAGAAATTAGTTCCCGGGGAACTATCCTAGTGGCTAGTTCCTAGAACTGAGTTCCTAGAACTATTCGGTCCGAAAGCCCCTAATGAAAGCATATAGAGATTATGACCTGTCAAGCTCCAAAGAGGGCAAAAAACGCAACATTAAATTACCATAAAAGCAGTTTGTTCAGAAAGTCATCCAATCACTTAACAGACTAAAATTTAAGTTGTTATACACCCAAAATCACTCCCTCAGCTGTGGCTCTCGGATCTCAAATTGCACATTCAACTTATGTTTGGTGCTTAATCATGTGACGTGAGAACAAATGGCATTGCTGACAATCAGCATGGCACCTCATCATGTGGGATATTTGAATATCAAAATTTCATAAAAAAAGGGATGACAGATATTTCATTTAAGGGTGAACTGTTCATTTAGGAAAACATGGCTAGTAAAGGGGACCTATAATGCCCCTTTTACAAGATGTAATATAAGTAATATAAGTCTCTGGTGTCCCCAGAATCTGTCTGTGAAGTTTCAGCTCAAAATACCCCAAAGATCATTTATTATAGCTTGTCAAATTTGCCCCTATTTGGGTGTGAGCAAAAACACGCTGTTTTTGTCCCTTTAAATGCAAATGAGCTGCTGCTCCCGGCCCCCTTTCCAGAAGAGGCTGGAGCTTTAACAGCTCGCGCTTCGGTTGCTCAACAACAACAAAGCTGGAGAATCTCATGCAGACAAAATGAGGATTGTCAGTAACGGTGTTCAGCCTTACATTGTTCAAACCGGAGTCGGACACTGATGGAGAGACGTTAGAAGAAGTTACTTTTAGAATGAAACTGGACGTTTCTGAATGGTTAGTCGATAAATTTATGTAGTTGCTGTGGAGTTAATTCAACTCATCGACTAGCATGTGCCGTCATGTTAATCTTTAGTGCAAATCCAGTGTTGAATTGAGCAGTCCGGTGTAAAATGACGGCATGACAACAACACTCTACTACAACATAGGTTTAGGTAAATTTTAGGGTTAGTGAGGTCCTAACCTAGGAAGAAGCTCGTTGTAGTCCCTACCAGCCATTTGTTGTAGTCCTTAAACAGAGAATTCTTTTAAAAAAAAATCTCCCTTTGCATTGAACTTTGAGCGTCGTAACTTTGCAGATGTTGTTCATGCTCAAACAGCAACATTACACACTAACTAAAGTTAAAAAAGTGAAATCATAATCAACCACCCCTTAAAAATAATGTTGAACATATAAAAATATAAAACAACTGCTCATTTTATGTCCTTGTTTGAAATAAAAAATTTCCTCACCCATTTCTTTAGTCCTTTCTCTTCATCTCTGGAGTGTATTTCAGCACCTCTTTCCTCTCGATTGCTTTACATTTTCACACTCACTTCTCATGCTTCTTTTATTTTCTCACCCTGTCTCCCCCTTTCTTTCTCTGTCAGATATCTCTCTCTTTCCATCTGTCCTGGGGGCTGTGGGTTCTTTCAGTGTGTCTGGACTCCTCGTTTCCAGGAAATATCATGTCAGAGCAAATAATGCTTGTGTCCTTCCCAGCATATAAGACAGATGGAGAGAGGAAGCAAGACGGAGTGAAACACAGAGAGGTTTGGCTGTGGCATTCAAAAAGATGCCTTTATTCAGAAGCCACAGAGAGCAAGAAGATAAAAGAGGAAATTTAAAAATATTGCCTAGGCAAGTAACTGAAATAAAGTTTAAGTTTACTAAATGAAAACTAAAGCTGAAATAAAAACAAAATTAAAAACAAAAAATGACAAAAGCACATAACTAAAGTACTAAAACATATATTTATGTTCAAAGATGGTGACTTTTATAACACCAGAAAGTTCTCTTATCGATCTTATAAGCTGACAACAAAGTCACGAGTTTACTTGCTTTGCTTGTTAGCAAAGCATTTAACATGATTAAGTTTCAACAATAAAAAATCAAATACAATCTTTAATACAAAAAAATATTATTTTACTTGCAAGCAATACAGATATCTCTCTATTATAGTAATCAGATTCACTTGAGAATAAGGATACAGTATTTAATAATTCAAAGGGAAAAAATTAGATTTGCATTATGCTAATGAGTATTCGGGGGTGGGAGGTGCATAACGTCACAAAAACAACGTCAGAATAAGACTAGCTCTCTCATAATCAAACTGTACAAACCATATTTAGCACTCCAAACAACACCGATTTGTGAACGTAACCAGAGAAAACAGTCTGTAGAAACAGCAGAGCGGAAACTGGAGAGACAGACGGAATGAGAGAGGTGTGGGATAAAGGTGTGGATGGAGTGTGTCTAATATTAGTCCGCCGTGATGTCATAATGGAGCTCCAGCCGTGCCGGGTGGGTTTGGATGTGTGCTGCGATTCAAAGAGAGTCGAGAGCTCAGCGTCTAGTCCGCATGATCCTGGAACACTGTGTCTGTGCAGCTTCTTTATTCACTCCAGGATGTACTTTATCCTCCCGTTCTATTTATAAACCCTTCTCCGACTCTCCTTCCCCTCTTCTTTCTCTTGCAGCCTGCTCTTTTTTCCCACTCGGACAATCATTCAGCTGTTTTGACAGGCCTCAGCTTGATAATTACACAACCAACTGTTCGCCTGTGCATCACCTTACATCACTCAACCAAACACACGTACGAATCAAGAACTGATTCTTATTCGGAACGTGTTTCATCGTATTTGGTTTCCGATAACAGTTAATGGATTGTCAGCAACCTTCCGATGATGTGTTCATGCTGATGTCGGAATATAATTATGATAGTTTGACTAGAAAAGCGTGAACACAGTATTAGGATCATTAGCCGTGTCATTTTCTGTTGGCTGTTTGAGCTTGTTCTTGGGATTTGGAGGCCTTGTTCCTGGAGGCACACCAACAGCAGACGTTTTTGAACTCTTCCTAATCAACTCATCAGCGCATTAGTAGAGACTCCAAGACCTGAAACGGATGAATCAGATAAACAAGACTAAAATGTGTACTGTTGGTATGCCAAAACCCAATCCGTATGAGTTTAGGAGAGATTACAAACATGGCGAAGTTGCTAGACACAATAAATGTGAATGAGTAAAATGTTTTTACAATTTATTTTGCATATGCTATCATTGTTCTTCTGAAACTATCTTAAAGGGGACCTATAATGCCCCTTTTACAGGATGTAATATAAGTCTCTGGTGTCCCCAGAATGTGTCTGTGAAGTTTTGGTTGCTCAACAACAACAAAGCTGGAGAATCTCACGCAGACAAAATGAGGATTGTCAGTAACGGTGTTCAGCCTTACATTGTTCAAACCAGAGTCGGACACTGATGGAGAGACTCAGGAAGAAGTTACAACTTTTAGACGTTTCTGAATGGTTAGTGGATAAATTTATGTAGTTGCTGTGGAGTTGATTCAACTCATCGACTAGCATGTGCCATCATGTTAATCTTTTTTCGTTGAATTGACCCTCCTTTGTGAAGCAGTCCGGCGTAAAATGACGGCATGGCAACAACACTCTACTACAACAACTCTTCCTCTTCTCTAAAGCAGCCCAACATGGCCTCACCCCCTTTGTTGCGCGTTCTTGGGGGCGGGGTTTATGTAAATTTTAGGGTTAGTGATGTCACTAACCTGGGAAGAAGCTCGTTGTAGTTCCTACCAGCCGTTTGTTGTAGTCCTTAAACAGCGAATTCTGTAAACTTTGCATTGAACTTTGAGCGTTGAAACTTTGCAGATGTTGTTTATGCTCAAACAGCAACATTACACACTAACTAAAGTAAAAAAAGTGAAATCATAATCAACCACACCTTTAAAAATGATTTGACAACAGGCTTGATCTGAGGGCGGTAAATGCAATTGTTTTCCAAACATTGTCCATTAACGGAGCCATTAAGGGGGTAGTTCACCCCAAATGAACATTTTGTCATTTACTCACCCTCATTCTTCCATGTATCACAGAAAGTCCATTTCTGAATAATGTCCAGGGGCTCCTTTCAAGAACCGGAATCGTTAAATGGAATCTGAACCTTTTTTTTTTAATGATTCCCATTCTTAGTAAAACTACAATTACAGAAATATATGACACACACTCAGAGTGCAATCAAACTGTGGCAAATGAATATGCCATCATAAAATTAATAAGACACTCAATCTCAATATTACTTGAGCATGACAAATGATTTCAAATGCATTACCTTGTGTGGTGGTAAATTCAGCCGTACTGACTTGCAAATGATTCATTGTTGTTTCTATTTATAGAAAATTACATTATTAAGATGACAAAAACCCATTATTTACCACCAAGCTATGAATGAATAGTTAAATATGCAAACCACTCACAATTTTATTTTTGGCAAAAAGCTTGAAGCAGTGATAAAGTAGCGAAATTACAGCGAATAAAGACTCCACGCCAGATGATGTACAAATGATTTAGTCTATTTTATTAGGGAACATAGTAAGAACTGTGCTCCTTAGCTCCGCCCACCCTCACATCCAGTCAAGTGGAAGGGTTTGGGTGGGACAGGAAAACAAAACAAAATTAATCAACCAATAAGATCACAGTCCGCTCGGCCAAAAAAACAGGAGAGGCTCAAAATTGGGAACGCTTTACTGTCACGCTGCTGGACGAATGTCTCAGATGCCTCTAGCTCAAACCACGGCCCCCCAAAAACAATAAACTCTCTACTGCCCACTATACTATTTCCCAAACATTCAAACCAGCGGAGTAAAAGGTGTAGACGCAACATCAGGAGCATTTTCAGGAGTATGACGAATAAACCCTGACTGCGTTTTGTACACCCGTATGATACACTCTTAAAAATAAAGGTTCCAAAAGGGGGTTTTCGCCATAGTAGAACCATTTTTGGTTCCTTAAAGAACCTTTCAGTGAACAGGTTCTAAGTGTGAAGAACATTTTAATAATCCAAAGAACCTTTTTTTCAATATAAAGAACCTTTTGTGGAATGGAAATGTTTCAAGGTTCTTTCTGGAACTACAGATGCAGATAAAAACCTTTATTGTTATAAGAGTGTACATTTTTTAAAACAGTGGCTTTCTTTCCAACCGTTCATGGAATGTTCGAAGTTTTTTGACAAGTATGAGATTAACGGAAGAGCTTTAGGAAGAGCGAGGCGTCTGAAACACTAGCCCAACTTCAACACTTCATCGCACACACGTACATAGCGTCTCATGAAGAAACAAACACTCAAGACAAGCAACAATAGGAACGAAAATGGAAATGAAGGGGAAGGAAAAGAGACACATCTAACACAGGTTGCACACTTAGACAATGTGAGTTAGATAAGAAAGGTAAGTTCTGACATACTAACATATGAATTGTGAAAACAGACGCAAATTCTTCGCCAACCACTCTGCGTTCCCAAGCACTCTCCCGGGCGCCTGAACCTCGCTGTGTTCATCAACAAACAATAAACGAACAAACGTACAACTAATAGAAAGGAAACAACACATGCCATATGATGCCACTAGGTCATTTACAAAAACATTGAAAGAAACAAATGACAACGAGGAAAGAATGCGAGGATATAAAAACGTGTGGCATCCCTCGGCATTTACAGAAAGCATGTTTAACTGGCTTTAGATCGCATCTATGCTGTTGTTAACCTCTATCGACACTATTCTGTGAGTCGCTCACAGGCAGCTAAATCTATACAGTACCGTTATTCTTCATAGATTTATAGGTTGTTTTTTACACTGTACAAAGTTGGCAAAAAATTACATGAATAAATACATAGAGTCAGATTGTACACGTCAAGCGTGTGTTGAGACTTCGAGCGCTCTTCGCCGGAGAGGTGTATCAGGGGGAACGAGAGCGAGCAAGAAGGATGTAAGCCCTCCAGACGGGCAAAATAATATTGTGTTATTGAAGTTTCATTACTAGAGTCGTCTTTCATCGGTCAGCACTCCTCAATATAGCATAATGAACATGCGGTAAAACTTTATAATTAAAATGTGTGTTTGTGTCACTGAAGTGGCTTCAAGGCTGCAATGCGGATTAAACTCAAAGTGCTGAGCATGAGAGAAACAGATTTTATTGCCTGTAGATTATTAGAACGTACTGTAACTCGATTTCTCTTGCTCGTGAAAAACTTGCCTGGGCAATTGGTGTTGGCCTGACAACTTTACAGATTTCTCATGTCTCCATGATATTCTGGTACCGAAATATGGTCCTCAAGGGTTTAGAGTTTAAACACATTTTTTTATTGTCCAAATGCCGAAAATCATACAATCTGGTGAGTTCTGATGCCAACTGCATGAACTTTGGGGCTATTTTAGCTTGTTTAACCGCATACACGTCACATTTTTTGGCATTTTGCTTTTATTATTATAGGACAGTGTAGAGCGGACAGGAAACGAGGTGGTAGAGGTAGAGAGGGGGATGGGATCGGGTCCACGAGCCGGGATTTGAACTCGGGATGCCCAAAGCACAATGACGCTATATGTCGATGCTGCCCACGAGGCTATCGGCGCCGACTTTCTCACCAATTTATTTGTCTGAATTGTGCAACACTTCAGTCAACATCTGTTGATTTGAAATGTGCTATATAAATAAACTTTGACAATGTGTTAACATGTAAAAAAAAAAAAAAAAATTAGAGAATTGTTCAAATCAAGCCTTAACTTTTAAGCAATAGCGATGATTCTGGCCTTAACAAGTACCGTACGAGCCAGCTCATGAAGACTTGGATTTGAGATAAATTTGGCCAGAGGGCTTCGGTTTTTAAGGTTTTGGCTGTAAATTTCCGTGTAGAGAGAGACTGGTGGATGATATGTTAAGCCCTGCCAAACACACCAGGCAGCAGCATATGGGACGCAGACAGGCTGCATGTGCTTGTTCTGCTTATGCTGGACCGCAGCGAGTGTGTATCTGTCTCAGCTGGCCATCGTCATGCAGTTTTGATGCAGTTCTGAGAGCTATCTACACTAATATTTGAAAACAGATGCATCCCGCATCAAACTAAAACAACATGGAGCCATTATGAAACTCAACACAGACCGTACGTGCGCATATGTGTTATACAGCCATTTTTAAACTTCTCCCCGCGTGTGATTGTCTGGGGTGATTTTCACCAGTGTTAAAATGAAAAGATCATTTAAACTGCATGTTGTCGATTACCACAGAGTCAGACTAAAATTTCGGCTCCTTTGCGAATACACAATGACAGAAATCCATAAATTTCCAATGTTTTTGTCTCAGCCAAGACACATTTTTGTTTGGGTTTACAAACTGAGGGATGAAATATTTTTTTGTGGTAAATGACATGTTATCTAGCCAAGAACACTCTTTTAATATGAGGTTTGTGACCTGTGATAAGACATTTTGTTGGCCGCCTGGTTTCTATTATCTATTATCATTGGCTAGCCCTGCCCACAGTAAAATCTCATTGGTACAAAATAACACTACTTGTTTTGATATTAAACATCAAATATCTTCTAATTGGCTGTGATTTTGGTTTTTAATGACGACAGGAAAATCATTCCTGATTAGGTCTGGGGGAATTGTAGGTAAAATTATGGGCTGGGTTTGGCAGTGTGATGATTGGCAGTTGCTTTCTTGCTCCTTCATTCCCCCTCAGCCTCAGCAAAAATACGACAGATGTGAAAATCCCTCGTTCAAGAAGGGCGATCGGGCTCGTCATCAACACACGGTTCATCAGGAATATCTGTTTTCAGTACAAGTGACAAACAGAAACATGTACAATAATTTTCTTCCATTTTTGCTCAGTTATTTACAAAAAAGTTTTTCAAAACATGAAATCAAGAGACTTCTTCCATATATCATCAACATTTATCATCAAGAATAACAGAAAAACACAGAGCACGCACACACATACAGACGCACAGAGAGTCGAACGGAAACGGAAAGAGAAGAAGAATTATTACTTGTAACGTCGTTTTTAACATCATTCAGAAGAAGTCGCACTAAAACCCTGACAGGGAGGAGTCAGGCTTCCTGACGGACAGCTCTTCAAACCAATAAAGAGAAGTGAACGGGGAGCTGGAGCTGGAATGACAGAGCTGAAGTGAGAGAGACAGATAAAGAGAGAGATACAGAAACTGACAGACACAATTTGGAATATGTCACAAACGCACTATGATTGACCATCACACACACACCACAGAACCAAATCCGCTCTAATAAAGCTTTCCTGTCATCAGAGAGAGAAGAGTTACCCATCCACAGGTCAGATGAGGGCATTTAGATCTCTACTAAAGATCTTTTCCAGAGCTACAATTGCAAAAAAAGTTTATGTCAACAAACTACATTGCAGCTGGATTTGCACAGAACAAGAAAAAGACAAAAATGCCTGTTGATGCTTTGTTAGCGGGCTTCTGGTGGCAAATGATCTAACAAATGATATAAGGGGGGCTAGCTTACATCTTGTAGTGTTGCTCTCCAAATCACAAACTAGATCTCTTTATTACCTCAATTATTTCTCTGAGACAGAAATGAGACTAAATGGAGATTTGTGCTGATATTTCTCCTCAGAAAAAGACCCAAGTAATCGCACATGCATCTCCTCTAGTGTACATTTTGTAGTGTACGCTCAGCAAATCACAAACTATATCTCCTTACTATCTCAATTACTTCTCAGAGACAGAAATTAGATTAAATGGAGATTTGCGCTGATTTATCCCCTTAGAAAAAGACACAACTAATCACACATGCAAGCTTACATTTTGTAGTCTGTGCTCGGCAAATCACAAACTATACCTCCTTATTATCTCAATTATTTCTCGGAGACAGAAATTAGACTAAATGAAGATTCATGCTGATTTTCCTCCTTAGAAAAAGACCCAAGTAATCACACATGCATCTACTCTAGTGTACATTTTGTAGTGTACGCTCAGCAAATCACAAACTATATCTCCTTACTATCTCAATTATTTCTCAGAGACAGAAATGAGACTAAATGGAGATTCATGCTGATTTTCCTCCTTAAAAAAAGACCCAAGTAATCGCACATGCATCTACTCTAGTGTACATTTTGTAGTCTGTGCTCAGCAAATCACAAACTATATCTCCTTACTATCTCAATTATTTCTCAGAGACAGAAATGAGATTAAATGGAGATTCATGCTGATTTTTTTTTCTTGAGAAAATGACCCCAATAATTGCACATGTATCTCCTTCTAGCTTACATTTTATAGCGTGCACTCGACAAATTACAGATTAGATCTCCTTACTATCTTACTTATTTCTCAGAGACAGAAATGAGATTAAATGGAGATTTGCGCTGATTTTTCTCCTTAGAAAAAGACCCAAGTAATCGCACATGCATCTCATCAAGCTTACATTTTGTAGTCTGTGCTTGGCAAATTACAGATTCGATCTCCTTACTATCTCAATTATTTCTCAGAGACAGAAATGAGATTAAATGGAGATTCATGCAGATTTTTTTTCTTGGGAAAATGACCCCAATAATTGCACATGTATCTCCTTCTAGCTTACATTTTATAGCGTGCACTCGACAAATTACAGATTAGATCTCCTTACTATCTTACTTATTTCTCAGAGACAGAAATGAGATTAAATGGAGATTCATGCTGATTTTTCTCCTTAGAAAAAGACCCAAGTTTTTGCACATATATCTCATCAAGCTTACATTTTGTAGTCTGTGCTTGGCAAATTACAGATTCGATCTCCTTACTATCTCAATTATTTCTCAGAGACAGAAATGAGATTAAATGGAGATTCATGCTGATTTTTTTTCTTGAGAAAATGACCCCGATAATTGCACATGTATCTCCTTCTAGCTTACATTTTATAGCGTGCACTTGACAAATTACAGATTAGATCTCCTTACTATCTTACTTATTTCTCAGAGACAGAAATGAGATTAAATGGAGATTTGCGCTGATTTTTCTCCTTAGAAAAAGACCCAAGTAATCGCACATGCATCTCATCAAGCTTACATTTTGTAGTCTGTGCTTGGCAAATTACAGATTCGATCTCCTTACTATCTCAATTATTTCTCAGAGACAGAAATGAGATTAAATGGAGATTCATGCTGATTTTTTTTTCTTGAGAAAATGACCCCAATAATTGCACATCTACTTCTAGCTTACATTTTATAGTGTGCACTCGACAAATTACAGATTAGATCTCCTTACTATCTCAATTATTTCTCAGAGACAGAAATGAGATTAAATGGAGATTCATGCTGATTTTTTTTCTTGAGAAAATGACCCCGATAATTGCACATGTATCTCCTTCTAGCTTACATTTTATAGCGTGCACTCGACAAATTACAGATTAGACCTCCTTACTATCTCACTTATTTCTCAGAGACAGAAATTAGATTAAATGGAGATTCATGCTGATTTTTCTCCTTAAAAATAGACCCAAGAAATCGCAATTTTGCGCTCTGCAAATCACAAATTAGAAAGCATCTCCTCTAGTGTTTTAGTATCTCAGTGACGTCTCAAACTGTGCTCTGAAGTCTTCTAACAAAAGTCACAGATCTCAATATTCTCATCACATTGCTGTGACAGGTGCTGCTGTCCACATTAATTTTACAGCTCTATACCCTTACATACAGCCTCATTTGTGTTTATTTTTATTGATTTGAGATGAAGTTGACGCTTAAATAAAACATGGCCAATAACTGAGAACTGAACTACAAGCAGCTGCTAAGCAATAAAATGTGCAGTTTATCAGCTGCTCAACCGAACACCTCAGACTGTAAGTGTCTCCAGCCGAGACCTGCATGATGCAACCCGCTGCAAACACCCGCTGCTGCTAAACTCATTTTTATTATTTTTTTCTTTCTCACTCTCATCTCTGAAGAGCAGCTAATTGGACGGAGGAGTGACTGATGTACGGCGTGTGAATTTGTCTTTCTGATAATGTTTGTGTGTGTAGGAGCGAACACGGAAACTGCTGCTGTGTGTGTGGGAGATGCGTGACGTGCTCATGCATGTGGAAAAATAGTTTCTTTAAATCAGTTATTTGGTAAAATGAAGAACTGACATTATTGTTGCTGGTTAATGAGCTGAAAAACAATTGCATGTGTTTGTGATGCTTCAAACGAGCATGAGTGTGTTACGTGCGTGTGTGCGAGAGAACTTTAGCCCAGTTTTCCTAAAAAAACAACCCAAAAGGTCCAAGCAGAAAATAATTCAAAGTGACACTGACTGCCAAAACAATCATACTGCTCTATAATACACACACAGGTGAACGCATGTGCACACATACATACTGTGCAGACCAAAGGTGCTGGTCAGCACAGGGGTCAGTGACCATCACACACACACTTCAGACTGCTGACTGAGTCTCATGAGAATAACTACTAAATAAAGCTCAACTGTCCCGCAGCATTTTTTCTGGGATTATTAAACAAACAATGATTTTTACAACCGATGAAGTGTGTCATTTCTGCACAGCAAGCAGCACCAAACAAAACTGCAAAAATAGCTTTTTTTTTTTGGGATGTTCTGGATTGTTGCTAGGGTTAAGGGTTTGAACCGTCTTCCATTGTTAATAAAATAAGTAGCCCAATCTCACTCCATTGGTTGAGCGAGATGTTGACATGTCGGGCTGCTCCAACAACAGACTCACAATGTTTACACTCTACAGGAAGTCAAACCACCAATAGCTTACTTACAGTTGACTCTGTACATTAAATGCCACCTTTAGGTTAACATATGATTGTAAAAGAGTGTGTCTGGATGGGGTTTGTGATCTGACACACATTACAGAAGTTAAACTGTCCAGGAACACTGACCCTGATTCACTGACTCAATATTTATTTTCTCCAGTCAGCAGCTGTGTACATCACATGCGTACATGCACAAACGCACACGTACAACTAGCTTCGATTGGTGAGGCGAAAAACAAGGTAACCTCACACGTGACTGCACACACATACAGTACACATTGAAAATGTGCTCAAATTTTGCTTAAACAAACACATGCATGTGTGCACACTCAGCAGATGTGGCATCTTGCACAACGTTTGTATACGCTAAAGGGTAAGATATGGAGAATGAACACAAACGCACGCAATTTAAGCTGTACTATTATCTGATTACATCGGGAGCATTAGAGCGCTCTATTAAACGCTCCACTGATCTGAGATGGCTCCTGGCTGAAAGCAGATGTACTGTGGACCCTTAAATACAGTCTGGAAGACGTGCTGCATCGTTGCCTCCGATCTGCCAAAGATCCGCCTCGGCACGGACACACACACGGGCCGGGTCTATTAAAGACGTCAGAATCGAACAGCCGAAAATCATTACGAGGCCTTCTGGAGTTTTTATTCAGCTTGAGTTTACTGGTGTTACTTGAACACTGATAAAAAACTCTAACATCTAAAGAAATGAAAAGTGCATGACCACACAGGAGATTCGCCATACTTGCTTTAGCTTAGTAGGTTGTCTGAATATTCTCTAACAATTTTGGTTGCAGAATAAATTAATAATAGGTGACAAAGACGCCTGTGAATAGAATATTTTGACAATGGTATCTGTAATGCTACATCCACACCAATAGGTGTCAGTATAAGTCCAAAGCCTCGTTCAGACTGTCAGTCCAAATCCGATTTTTATGCATATCCGATTAGATTTAGCAAGCGAGAACTAGTGTTGTCAAAAATATTTTGATATGTATCGATACTGGAATATCTGAAACGGTTCCAATACTCCTCACATGAGATTCGCCACATTGAGGTCACATGACCAGCCGAAAACTACTTGCTTTAGCTTAATAGGTCGTCTGAATATTCTCTAACAATTTTGGTTGCAGAATAAATTAATGATAGGTGACAAAGACGCCTGTGAATAGAATATTTTGACAATGGTATCTGTAATGCTACATCCACACCAATAGGTGTCAGTATAAGTCCAAAGCCTTGTTCAGACTATCAGTCTAAATCCGATTTTTGCGCATATCCGATCAGATTTAGCAAGTGAGAATTAGTGCTGTCAAAATATCGATATTTCCATATGTATCGATACTGGAATATCTGAAATGGTTCCAATACTCCTCACATGAGATTCGCCACGTTGAGATCACATGACCAGCTGAAAACTACTTGCTTTAGCTTAGTAGGTCGTCTGAATATTCTCTAACAATTTTGGTTGCAGAATAAATTAATAATAGGTGACAAAGACGCCTGTGAATAGAATATTTTGACAATGGTATCTGTAATGCTACATCCACACCAATAGGTGTCAGTATAAGTCCAAAGCCTCGTTCAGACTGTCAGTCCAAATCCGATTTTTTTGCATATCCGATTAGATTTAGCAAGCGAGAACTAGTGTTGTCAAAAATATTTTGATATGTATCGATACTGGAATATCTGAAACGGTTCCAATACTCCTCACATGAGATTCACCAGGTTGAGGTCACATGACCAGCTGAAAACTACTTGCTTTAGCTTAGTAGGTCGTCTGAATATTCTCTAACAATTTTGGTTGCAGAATAAATTAATAATAGGTGACAAAGACGCCTGTGAATAGAATATTTTGACAATGGTATCTGTAATGCTACATCCACACCAATAGGTGTCAGTATAAGTCCAAAGCCTCGTTCAGACTGTCAGTCCAAATCCGATTTTTTTGCATATCCGATTAGATTTAGCAAGCGAGAACTAGTGTTGTCAAAAATATTTTGATATGTATCGATACTGGAATATCTGAAACGGTTCCAATACTCCTCACATGAGATTCACCAGGTTGAGGTCACATGACCAGCTGAATACTACTTGCTTTAGCTTAGTAGGTCATCTGAATATTCTCTAACAATTTTGGTTGCAGAATAAATTAATAATAGGTGACAAAGACGCCTGTGAATAGAATATTTTGACAATGGTATCTGTAATGCTACATCCACACCAATAGGTGTCAGTATAAGTCCAAAGCCTCGTTCAGACTGTCAGTCCAAATCCGATTTTTATGCATATCCGATTAGATTTAGCAAGCGAGAACTAGTGTTGTCAAAAATATTTTGATATGTATCGATACTGGAATATCTGAAACGGTTCCAATACTCCTCACATGAGATTTGCCACGTTGAGGTCACATGACCAGCCGAAAACTACTTGCTTTAGCTTAATAGGTCGTCTGAATATTCTCTAACAGTTTTGGTTGCAGAATAAATTAATGATAGGTGACAAAGACGCCTGTGAATAGAATATTTTGACAATGGTATCTGTAATGCTACATCCACACCAATAGGTGTCAGTATAAAGTCCAAAGCCTTGTTCAGACTGTCAGTCTAAATCCGATTTTTGCGCATATCCGATCAGATTTAGCAAGTGTGAACTAGTGTTGTCAAAAATATCGATATTTCGATATGTATTGATACTGGAATATCTGAAACGGTTCCAATACTCATCACATGAGATTCGCCAGGTTGAGGTCACATGACCATCGGAATACTACTTGCTTTATCTTAGTAGGTCGTCTGAATATTCTCTAACAATTTTGGTTGCAGAATAAATTAATAATAGGTGACAAAGACGCCTGTGAATAGAATATTTTGACAATGCTATCTGTAATGCTACATCCACACCAATAGGTGTCAGTATAAAGTCCAAAGCCGCCTCTCAAACAGCTCGCGAGTACCAAATTAAGCTCTTTTTCGTGGCTTAAGCCCAAAGTATACTTAACTTTTTATGCGTACGCGAGGGTCAGCGTACAGTGCGCGTGATGCAAATTTCGTCATCAGAAGAGTACGCGCGTCGCCGGATTTATGTTACCGCAGTAATTAGTTTATCCACAAGGTGGCAACCGTGCCCTGGGGGTGTCGATTCACAAGGTAGTCAAAGAAAAACTCCATAAACAGAACAGACCGGAACGCATGCAAGCTACAGCGACAAGGGAGGCCTATATAGACAACAGATTGTGTGAAGAGGTTAGAAAGTACCCTCATTTGTACAACTCTAGCATGAAAGAATACAAATATATTTACATGGGTTGTAACTCGTGGCGAGAGATTGTTTAAAACTGCGCATGCGTCGAACGCCTGTGTATGTGTACGAGTCAAATGAAGTATACTTTGCAAGGCGTCCGAACGTGTAAAAAACTAAGTATACTCAGGGCTTTATTTCGCTTAAATGGTCAAATACATGCAAAATTATGTCAAAATGCCCATCCTGCCAAGTATTCAGGTGAACACAGTTTTGGAACATACTGTAAATAGTTGAGAGAAAATGCATGTTGTGTAAAAGTATATTGGATCCGTGCATAAACTCTTAAAGTGACAGCAGCCTAATAAACCTGCTGCTGTCTGTCATGTTGATCAAAGA
Organism: Mylopharyngodon piceus; assembly: GCA_039654765.1. Lineage (NCBI taxonomy): Eukaryota > Metazoa > Chordata > Actinopteri > Cypriniformes > Xenocyprididae > Mylopharyngodon > Mylopharyngodon piceus. Next base: position 17,592,341 of record CM077459.1, on the reverse strand, counting down.
ACAAAAGACAACATCTGAGTGGCATGGACACACAAATCGGATCTGAACAGCTGCAATACACAGTGTGGACAGTCAATAATTTAGATCAGATTCCAATATGATACACAAATAATCGGATTTGGGCCAACAGTGTGAACTTAGCCCAAGATCACTAGCATTCTGGACACATTTAAGTGAATTTATGTTTCTTCATGACGTTAAAAAACGATTCTGCTTAAATGTGTGCACAAATATCAGTGGTGCTTACATCCAAATTTATGTACAAAAGGCATTAACAGTAATAATAAAAGAGAGTTCATATTTTGGTCACTACATAATTCCCATATTTTTGTGTTCTTTAATAGTTTGATTCGACTTTAATAATAAAGAAGTACATGGTATAAAGAGTACAGTACATGTCAAAACTTTTGACTGGTAGTGCAGATAAAAAATAGTTAGTATTACTATATTACTGAAAATAATCTTGGATTTAACAGATTAGTTCCTAATCTGAGCAGTGTTTAGAAATCACACAGGCCAAAATGTCAAATTAACCAGATGCATGAACTGTGCTAAATGAATTGAATATTAAACATTTAATTAATCTCTTGAGATTACTCATCAAATTTGGCAGCCAGATATTTTGGTTATGCACTACTTATGTTACTAAAAAACTTTTATAGCTCAGGTCTTTTAGGTGGAAAATAGTCTGTCCTGTTCAAGGTCTCTGCCCAGAATAACTAGTTGTTCTTGAGCAGGAGAGAGAGATTGGACCGCCGTCCTCTGCTTCTGTGTCTCGATGTCACGCTGAGCGTCTCTACCGAACTGCACACTCACTCCGTCCCCATAGTGACCCCATGGCAACGACACCCTCCACGGAAACACCACACCACATGCTAACACATGCCTCATCATGCCGCAAGCATCCGGCCTGCATAAATGACACAATCTTGACAAACACACACACCCATATCACATATACAGAACACAAATGATTTGACAGAGAGAAACAGAAAGATTGTCTGTCCAGCCCAGTCCAGCCTCCCCGAACGTGCCGTTTGCTCTTTAAAACGCTCCTCCCTTAAAATACAAAAACTATCTATTATTGTATTAACAATTACTATTATATTTCTCAGTGTTACACCATTAAAAAGTGCAGCTCACATTTCTCCAACTCTTTTCAGAGGAGAAAAAGAGTCTCATAATAAGACGCAAGGAAGCCATGAGAAAATAGAGCAGCATATTCACACACTTTGATTATTTTTAACATCAATGAAGATACACATTAATGCTGTAATAGACGCACAGGAGAATCTCACAAAACCTGTCAAGAACACGTCCGGGTCGTATTTCACCTCAAAATCAAAAGAAAGTAATGGGAAATTATTTTTTGCATAAAGAAAATAAAGCCTGTAAATAAAGCCCCCCAAATTCTCGGTACCAAAATGTAAAAAATAATGATGCATTATTTAAATGTTAAATTATTCATGCATTGTGTGCGGTAGTATTAATTGCACAGCTTTAATGTATGCATTATTTTAAGTAAAAAAACAGAAACAAGAATTACAGAAAAAATCCCTGATGCATTACATTAATGAAAAATTGGGGGGAAATGTGTTTAAAACCCCACCCAAATTACAATTAATATAGCATTATATTTTATATATTTTACAATTAAAACAAAAATTTTAATTAGTGCTGTCAAATTGATTAATCGTGATTAATCACATCTAACATAAGCGATTAATCTCATCTAACAACCGTTTGTAAATATGTGTTTGTTTGTGTGTGTGTGTGTGTGTATGTGTATGTATATATAAGTGCTGTCAAATCGATTAATCGCGATTAATCGCATTTAACAACCGTTTGTAAATATATAATATGTGTGTATGTATATATCTATATATATATAAGTGCTGTCAAATCGATTAATTGCAATTAATCACATCTAACAACCGTTTGTAAATATGTGTGTGTGTGTGTGTGTGTATATATATATACACACACACACACACACATATATTTACAAACTTTTATCTTTTATGTTAGATGCGATTAATTGCTTGTAAGATATGATTAATCGTGATTAATCGATTTGTCAGCACTTATATATATACACTGTATATAACCCAAATAAAAATATTATTTTAATCGTAAAATATTTAAACATCATGGTAGTTATTTGCTGTACAGACTTTAATTCATGCTTATTTACACTTAAAATAAAAAAATGCTGTATTACAAAAAAATCTATAAAGTTAAATATATTAGTTATTTATGGTAAGAGCATTTGGGGGTAAAATATGTTTAATTATCATGAATATAATCTCACAATAAAAAAAAAAAAAATGTAATTGTCCTAATTGGCAAAAAATTATTTCTTTTTTTCTCTCTTGATTTTGGGATAAAACATGACCAGGACATGTTTCCGTGAGATTCATCCCCATCTACCTCTGACACAGTCTCATACGCACACATACGCGGGTAAAGGCAGGTTTTTGATGGGGTTTCTGTAAAAGATGAGCCCCTATCAGTGCACACACACAAAGAAACACGTCACTAGAGCAAAGTGTGGCGAGAACTATCCGGCGCGAAATCAACAAACTCTTTGCTTCTATAGTTCACAGCAAATCTGGAAGAACAATTCTGATTGGTTTCTTCAAATGTCCTTTTTATGAAAAAAAAAAGATGACATCAAGTTTTTTTCTATGTGTGTGTATTTTTTCCCCCTTCCATCTGGATTTTCTTCCAAAAGTCCCAGAAGACCTGGAACGATCCTTCGAGGAAGTTGTTTTCTTTTCTCCGCCCTGGTGGTTAATGTTTTTAACGATATTTCGGTTGGATCTACGACACGTCACTCACAGCACACGGACAACAAGGGATCCCGAGAAAAAGAGGGACTTCACTACTATTGTGCCAGCGATAAAGAGAAACCACAGAGAAAAAAAGCAAAAGAGACAAGGATGGTGGAGTCCATTTGCTGTCTGTAAGTCTCCAGATGGCGTAAGATTTCAATGTCTGCGGCTTTCAGCTGAACCAATTGGAGCTGTTTACTTAAGAAGAAGAAGAAGAAGAAAGAGAGAAGGGAGGATAGATAGAAAGAGAGATGGAAGGAACAAAGATACGGAAAATCAGTTCAAGTGGGAAAGATGAGGAAAAGGCTTGGAGAGGTCAGGGATTTCGAGAAAAACAACTATAAATGGTGACGAGAAAAAAATGAGACTGTTAATGGCAAGAGGGCGTCTCATTTCCCCTCATGGCTTTAATTACAGCGGCCCTCCGGGGCCGTCGGACACGCACGGGATGTCTGAGACCTGGAAAAATACAATTCCCAGAGTTCCTGCGACTTGATCCGTTTCAGCAGTGGCCAATTTAAAGGCTGCCAAATGAGCTCCCTTGAGCCTCCGGGTCTAGACGTGGGGTTGGTTGAATGAGACGAGGGACGGGGCTGAGGTGACGCGTTCACACATCAGAAAGATGTCAGACCTCTCCAGCCTGAGGAACACGGGGGAATGACGGCTAAAAAAAAAAAAAACAGGAAGAAAACATCATCCTGGTAACGTGTAGTTGCGGCACGAGCGCTCTCAGAGCATCTTTAAATGGCTTTGTTGGATTTCGCGACTATCCCAGAGACCCGAACGGATGCTAATGCACAAAATATCAAAGAACCGTTTGTGTAATTAGCAACTGGTAAATATGCAGGCCTTTATACTACATGTTACCAGAGTAAATCGAGACGAAAGTGGAGGAGAGATTCAGAAGCTCAAAGGTTAAAGGTTACAAGAGTGGATGGCTAAAAGTACCCGTGTTGTGCCGTCTGGCAGCAAGTTAGTCTTGTGCATAAGGACGGGGTTTCGGGTCAAAGGTCAAATGGGGCTGGAGGGGAAAATGGGAGATGGAGAGGGCGAATCAGGCTTTGAGGGCGTGCCACTGCGCCACGTTTGTACGTGGCCGGCTCAACATGTCCTTCCAGTGTTTGACCTCAGCAGGACCGCTCTTCCATGACAAGTAGATCTGAGAGAGAGAACGAGAAAGAGATGATGGTAAACAAGAATGAAGGACACAGCAGGGTTCCCGCTCTTTTCAAAACGCTCTTTCCAGATAGGGAATCGTAAAGAGTTTAACGACTCGTTTCCAATTGATTCCAATTCCTAAATGATTCCATTAACGATTCTTTTAGTACTTTTGAAGAACCCTATTTTCAGTTGTCGTGTCACTGTTGATTCAGTATGAGCGCTGAATCATGGTGCATGAAACACGGTCAAAGGACTTTGAACGAATTCGTTCTGCAACAGTAAACGAATGCAGATGAATCGTTAATAAAATCGAATGTCATGAAAATCAGTGTTTTTTTCTTTAAATAGAACCAGTTCCCAACCCTATTGTAACCCAAGTATATTATATATTAAGAATTATATTTTGACCCTCTTATTTAGCATCTATGTAGTTTCTAGTTTTATATATATATATATATATATATATATATACATATATTAGGGGTGTAACGGTACATGTATTCGTCCTGAACCGTCACGGTACGGACGTCACGGTTCAGTGCATACAGTCAGTCACAGGCGATTCACACTCCAATCCAGAAGGGGGCGCGCGTGGTAATGCAACGCTGTTTGCTAACTGCCACAACAGGAAAAAACACAGAAGAAGAAGAACAGATGATCTATGCATAGAAATGTTTACGTCTAATCTAACAATGTTTCAACCGCGGAAAAACATTAATAAAACAGCTTACGTAGCATTACGTTTACCTCAGGTCAGTCATTTAGTGTCCACAGCATGTTAGTTCACTAGAGAAATGAACTATAGAGGGGAGCATTTCACTAAATATATACACTACATTAGCTTATATATTATTATATATTATTTTACCCGTTAGTAATGTCATATTTATTAATTGGAGTAGAAAAATAACTGAAAAATAATTTAATAATTAGATTTAGAAGTTAATGCAAAAACTGCCTTAACTGCAATTTACATGTTTTTTCTTATTTTCCTATATTGATTATTATATCTAAAAATAAATAACTGAATTTAATAGTTTGGGCTCTGTTGTTAAAGGGTTAGTTCACCCAAAAATGAAAATTCTGTCATTAATTACTCACCCTCATGTCGTTCCACACCCGTAAGACCCTTTAATTGTAACCTTTAATATTATAATAATGTTTAAGTAAGGGCTTCCTGTATATAGTTTACAGCATTAGCTGAGATAGATTTTATTTTATCCTTAAAAAAAAAAGTTGATTATATTTGAATTTATTTAAAGAGACATAATTTGTTCAATAAACCACTGTTTAATATTAAAGAAGCAATTTTATGTTTAGTTTTCTCCCCCCTGCTGTACCGAACCCGTACCGAACCGTGACTTCAATACCGAGGTATGTACCGAACCGTCATGTTTGTGTGTTTGTGTATCGGTACACCCCTTATATACATGTGTATATGTATATATATATATATATATCTGTACACATTCTTTTAAATCTTTTCAATTTTCCTTTCTAAAGCATACTGCTTTTATAGATAAATCTCAAATCACTGATAAATGGGTTAGATCAAAAGTAATCTAAAAGTAACCTAACTACATTACCTAAAATCCAGTAGATTTTTTTACTGACTATACTTTACGTCATGTAATAGGAAAACATAATGCACATATTGTCACCTTTCCAATGACATCATTGCGGCTCAGTCGATCCTTATCCATGACGGTGATGATGATGGTGGTCTCTCGGAGAACATGTGCGGGCACGTCAAAAGGGAAGGATTCGTTAAAAACGGGGTTCAGGCAGCGTTTGATGGTCACTGTCTTCTTCTTCTCCACTCGCTTGTCTTTGTGCATTAGCCATACTTTGACATAGGGGTCTACAGCCAATCAGAGAATGAGAGGGCGTGAGTTATGCAAATGACACATGAAGCTATTCAATATTCATTCAACCAGTGTATTTGTTAATGTTATTATATGTGTGTCCGAGTACCTGAGGTGCCCCCGATGTCCATGGCTTTGAGGTTGCGAGCTTTTATGATGTTAACAGTGATGGTGTTAGCAGTGGGGTTATAACACAGAGACAACAGCAGATCGCCACGTCTTCCCTACAACACACACACAAACAGACCACATGTCTTGACCCAAGCTTGAAAGAGGTTTGAGAGTTACGGCAAAGCTTGGAATATAGTGCAACAGTCCTATGGACTACACTCTAAAAAAGATGTTTCTTTACACATAATAACAGATTTTTCTCCATATAGTGGACTTCACTGGGGATCAACGGGTTGAAGGTCCAAATGTCAGTTTCAGTGCAGCTTCAAAGTGCTCTACATGATCCCAGACAAGGAATAAGGGTCTTATCTAGCGAAACGATCAGCCATTCTCTAAAAAAAATTAACTTTAATAAACTTTTAAACCACACATACTCATCTTGCACTGCTCTGCAATGCGCCACGCATTGCGTAATCACATTGGAAAGGTCACGCATGACGTGACTTCCATTATGTGAATCACAGAGGACCACAGTTTCAGCTAAAAATCTTCTTTACTGTTCAAATGAAGAGCAAATTTTCATTTTTTGGGTGAACTATCCCTTTGTCCATTGTATGGAAAAGTCCACTCACGGCTCCATCACTGCAGGGTTTAAGATCCTTCCAGAAGGACTTCAGCTGTCCGAGCTCCACTTTATTCAGAGGGATGGAGACCTCTCCGATCGGGTCGTTACGGCTGAACCGATCGTAATCCAGCACCTGGAGATACAACGTTCGTTCCCGCACCTTCTCATACGGGAACCCTGAGGAGGTGTAATGAAGGGAAGATTAGATTCAGATTTACCAGTGTCATTAACATTTTTGCACTGTGACAGTATTTTCCTGATGATTCAGCATATTTCCCTCCAAATTCTCATTACTGTCATGTAAAAATTATAATAACAAACAAAAACCCTCTCATTATTGTAATGAGAGCTGACGGTTTACTTTTACAGCCTTTTTTTGTCATTTTCATTATTTTCATGCTGATTCTCATTACATTCTAATTGTTCAAATACAGTTTTTTCATCAGTATTACAGTAAATAATTACAATAATTTAACCCATAATGACCTTAGTGTTGCAACTGTCATGCTCTACTGTTTGAGCTACAGAAATGATAATATAATTTTTAATATTAAAGTAACGATAGTGTTTAAAGCACAACATATTTCTTTTATGTCTTTCTTCAAATTTTGGGATGAAATATGACCTAGACATGTACTTCACAGGTTTTGTGAGACATATTTTTATTAAGCAAGAGATTTCATCTATAACTAAGATGTTAGAAAACATGGATGAACCACAACTGACCTTCAAAAAGGAAGGTTTCGTTCCAGTGAGGGTTGAGATTTTTCCTCTTGACTTTGGTCTCGAGTTTGTGCTTTCTGTCGGGCAGCAGGTAGATTTTGACAAAGGGGTCGGAGGTCCCAGAGAAGTCTTTAGCGGGCAGGTCTTGACCTTTGAGTATCTTCACCGTCAGAGTCGTGTCTTGGAAGCTGTAGCCCAAGCTGAACTGAATCCGGCCCAGTTTCTCGCTCACTGGACCTTCGTGGTCGTCGTCTTCCGACCCCGGAGACAACTAAAGAGAGCATGAGAGCGAATGATGAATGTGAAGATCGGCGCTGTGACAAAAACACAAAAGCACACACACTTCAGCCTAACCAAAGATCTGCTTTAAAGCAATCTGGAGTGTTTTTAACACCTGACGTTATTATTGATCAAGAAACACACACAGGCATCTCTTAAGATATTAAAGACACCAGGTGAATATAGGGTAAAAAACAGATCATCCATACTTCCCCAGCTGATTGATTAAATTAAAGATTGCAAAAATTTTTTGTCTTATAAGTGTTCTGAAATGTTGTTTAAATATGCAAATGAGGCATTATCTAATTAAAACACACTAATTTGCATACATTTATAGAACAGAAATCTAAGCACTGGATAAAGCTAGGGTCAAAATTCTTGTTTCATTTTGTTGACATAATACAGTTAAAGGTTTTTACAGAGGAGATTTCTCTTTTTATCACTTCATAAATCAGAAAATACTGTCAACAGCCAGACAAAAATACATCAGCATGTTTTAGGAATAAAATGTCAGGTGAATGACCAAATATGAACAAACCCTCAGTACAAACCTTCAGAACAGACAGGAATAAAACGTAAATTTTGGTGCAAGTGCTGCTGAAGTGGAGATTTCTGACTTTTCTGACGTATTTTGAGAAATCAGCCTTTAAAGATATGTATTATAGTTGAAATCTACAGATGCAAATAGATAAAGTGCAATAAAATAAACACTTAAAGTGTATTTTGGTCTGAAACAACACGTTATGAAAAGCACAAATAGCTCAAAATCTCAAAATTGACCAGCGCATTAAAAAACAATGTTTTTGCCTGTAGTGTCTTGCCTTAAAGTGCCCCATTATGGTTTTTCGAATATTACCTTTCATGTTGTGTGTAATACAGCTGTTTGTGAATGTAAAAGGTCTGCAAAGTTTTAAAGATCAAAGTTCACGACACATAAAGTTATTGTCGCTAAAAGAAAGAACTGATTCTGAACTGCCTGAAACGAGTTGTTAGTAATCCCAGTCTCACTTAATGCATGCACATATGTAGGTGTATAACAAATTTGCATAATGCCAGCCTATGGTCTTCATTGGCTGCCCGCAAACAACATCTACTTTGCCCCTCCCTCAAACACTGTTGTTGTAGCTGACCAATCAGAGCGAGTAGACCAATCACAACAGACTGGGCCATCTGACCAATCAGAGCAGAGTAGACTAATCACAACAGACTGGGCCATCTGACCAATCAGAGCGAGTTGACCAATCACAACAGACTGGGCCATCTGACTAATCAGAGCGAGTAGACCAATCACAACAGACTGGGCCATCTGACCAATCAGAGCGAGTAGACCAATCACTACAGACTGGACCATCTGACCAATCAGAGCAGAGTAGACTAATCACTACAGACTGGACCATCTGACCAATCAGAGCGAGTTGACCAATCACAACAGACTGGGCCATCTGACCAATCAGAGCGAGTAGACCAATCACTACAGACTGGACCATCTGATCAATCAGAACGAATAACCAATCACAACAGACTGGGCCATCTGACCAATCAGAGCGAGTAGACCAATCATAACAGACTGGGCCATCTGACCAATCACAACAGACTGGGCCATGTGACCAATCAGAGCAAAGTAGACTAATCACAACAGACTGGGCCATCTGACCAATCAGAGCGAGTAGACCAATCACAACAGACTGGGCCATCTGACTAATCAGGACGAGTAGACCAATCACAACAGACTGGGCCATCTGACCAATCAGAGCGAGTAGACCAATCACAACAGACTGGGCCATCTGACCAATCAGAGCGAGTAGACCAATCACTACAGACTGGACCATCTGACCAATCAGAGTAGACCAATCACTACAGACTGAGCCATCTGACCAATCAGAGCGAGTAGACCAATCATAACAGACTGGGCCATCTGACTAATCAGAGCGAGTAGACCAATCACTACAGACTGGGCCATCTGACCAATCAGAGTGAGTAGACCAATCACAACAGACTGGACCATCTGACCAATCAGAGCAGAGTAGACTAATCACTACAGACTGAGCCATCTGACCAATCAGAGCGAGTAGACCAATCACAACAGACTGGGCCATCTGACCAATCAGAGCGAGTAGACCAATCACAACAGACTGGGCCATCTGACCAATCAGAGCGAGTAGACCAATCATAACAGACTGGGCCATCTGACCAATCAGAGCGAGTAGACCAATCATAATAGACTGGGCCATCTGATCAATCAGAGCGAGTAGACCAATCATAACAGACTGGGCCATCTGACCAATCAGAGCGAGTAGACCAATCACAACAGACTGGACCATCTGACCAATCAGAGCAGAGTAGACTAATCACTACAGACTGAGCCATTGACCAATCAGAGCGAGTTGACCAATCACAACAGACTGGGCCATCTGACCAATCAGAGCGAGTAGACCAATCACAACAGACTGGGCCATCTGACCAATCAGAGCGAGTAGACCAATCACAACAGACTGAGCCATCTGACCAATCAGAGCAGAGTAGACTAATCACTACAGACTGAGCCATTGACCAATCAGAGCGAGTTGACCAATCACAACAGACTGGGCCATCTGACCAATCAGAGCGAGTAGACCAATCACAACAGACTGGGCCATCTGACCAATCAGAGCGAGTAGACCAATCACAACAGACTGGGCCATCTGACCAATCAGAGCGAGTAGACCAATCACAACAGACTGGGCCATCTGACCAATCAGAGCGAGTAGACCAATCACAACAGACTGAGCCATCTGACCAATCAGAGCAGAGTAGACCAATCACAACAGACTGGGCCATCTGACCAATCGGAGCGAGTAGACCAATCACAACAGACTGAGCCATCTGACCAATCAGAGCAGAGTAGACCAATCACAACAGACTGGACCATCTGACCAATCAGAGCAGAGTAGACTAATCACTACAGACTGAGCCATATGACCAATCAGAGCGAGTAGACCAATCACTACAGACTGGGCCATCTGACCAATCAGAGCAGAGGAGGGGTTTAAGGAGACAGGATCCTTGATCGAACTGTTTCAGACTCTTTGAGGTGATGTTTAAGGTATATTGTGCGAAAATTAAAGTGTTTTTTGACATTGAAAGCATGTAAACCTGTTGTTGGAGACTCCAAAACAAAATTAGGAGCCTTTAAAATAACATAATGGGGCACTTTAAGAGTTTTATTCGAGACACTCCGCAGCTATTTGACGGCTAAAAAGCACCTATTTACCAACGTCAGCCTTTTAGCAAATCAGTTTTCACCTAATTAATATTCATGAGCAACACTTTTAAAACGCCCCTGGTTACTTTACATGTCGTTCAGACGTTCCTCTTCCTGTCTAAAGGGGCCGAACGAGCTGCAATGTGATTCAGTCAGACAGACTCTGCAGGACCAGGATGCTACATGCAAACACACTGTCCTACCATCACCATGTCTCCAGTGAGCGAGTTGGCAAGGTCAGACACTGAAGAATGGCCGTCGGCATCTGGCGGCTGACCCTTAGGACTGTTAGCCGGCTTATTCCCCATATTCCTACTGCAGGGTGAGAGACAGACAGAGAGAAACACAGGTTACTAAAAATACCAGTCATGTGTGACTTGCCCTGCGTTTCTTTCTCTTTGCCACAGAATCAAACCCAGATGACCTTTTGACCTCTATGAGCGTCGACTCGTGTTATTCTGACCGGCTTCATCACACATTTTAGAAACGGACAAGAATATGAAGAAGACAAATTAATAACAAGCATGAGAATGATTTTTACTTTCGATCACTTAAACACAATAAAATAAAGCCACAACAGAGAAATAGAAAAGAAAAAGCACATAGTTCAAACTGTGACACATTTCCTGTTATAAAACATAAAAACATTGTGTTACCTCAGTTTATAACACAGCCAAAAGACACCATAAACTGCCAATATTCAGGGTTATTAAATATCTCAGCAAACACATAAAGCTGTCAATTCATCACGCCGCGGTGCGGTCCGTTTCGTTTTCCAGGGGTTGGTGTCCGAAGTCGGATTTGGGCGGCTGGCCTGGACTGGAAAATCGACTTAATATGGGAATAATATGGGTTAAGTACAAGTAAAGCCGATTTACAGGCATTTGTAGTATAATGCTTATTACCACAGACAATAATTTTGACTTAAAAAAATGTTTATTGCCACAGAAAATAATTTTGACACATTACTCCATTTAATAAAATGAATTAAATAAAATAAAAATTAATCTGTATTGGAACAGAAAAATTGTGACTCATTGCTCAGTTAAAGTAATAAAATAAAATAAAATAAAATTAATAAAATAAAACAAAATAAAATAAAATAAAATAGGTTTAATGCTACAAAAAATATTTTTGACTCATCGGTCCATTTAAAAAATGTTTTTTTTTTGTTTTTTTTTTAATAAAATAATAAAATAAAATAAAATAAAATAGGTTTAATGCTACAGAAAATATTTTTCACTCATCTGTCCATTTAATAAAATAAAATAAAATAAAATAAAATAAAATAGGTTTAATGCTACAGAAAATATTTTTGACTCATCGGTCCATTTAAGAAATGTTTTTTAAAAATTAATAAAATAAAACAAAATAAAAAAATAAAATAAAATAAAATAAAATAAAATAGGTTTAATGCTACAGAAAATATTTTTGACTCATCGGTCCATTTAAAAAATGTTTTTTAAAAATTAATAAAATAAAACAAAATAAAATAAAATAAAATAAAATAGGTTTAATGCTACAGAAAATATTTTTCACTCATCTGTCCATTTAATAAAATAAAATAAGATAAAATAAAATAAAATAAAATAAAATAAAATAGGTTTAATGCTACAGAAAATATTTTTGACTCATCGGTCCATTTAAAAAATGTTTTTTAAAAATTAATAAAATAAAACAAAATAAAATAAAATAAAATAGGTTTAATGCTACAGAAAATATTTTTCACTCATCTGTCCATTTAATAAAATAAAATAAGATAAAATAAAATAAAATAAAATAGGTTTAATGCTACAGAAAATATTTTTGACTCATCGGTCCATTTAAAAAATGTTTTTTTTTTTTTTTTAAATTAATAAAATAATAAAATAAAATAAAATAAAATAAAATAGGTTTAATGCTACAGAAAATATTTTTCACTCATCTGTCCATTTAAAAAATGTTTTTTTTTTTGTTTTTTTTAATTAATAAAATAATAAAATAAAATAAAATAAAAAAGGTTTAATGCTACAGAAAATATTTTTGACTCATCGGTCCATTTAAAAAATGTTTTTTTTTTTTTCTAAATTAATAAAATAATAAAATAAAATAGGTTTAATGCTACAGAAAATATTTTTCACTCATCTGTCCATTTAATAAAATAAAATAAAATAAAATGTAAAAAACGTAAAAAAAAAATATATAAATTCAGCTTAAAGAATAAAACAAAATAAAATGAAATAAAATGGAGGGTTTAAAAGCAGAAACAAAGCTCATATTTTTGTCAAAGCTCTTACATGCATTAAATTATCTAGTAAAACATTTCTCAGCAGATTATATGAGGTCATGACGCTGAAGTTAAAATGATTATTTCTGTGGTAAGTAACATTATGCCACAAATGCTGTCGATCGAGCATAACATGTACTAAACCCCTAAAATATTCCTTTAATGTTTGACTTAACTACTCAACTAGTTGACAGGACAAAACTAAACCAGAGCAGGGGCCAAAAGAGAGAGAAAAAGAGAGACAGAGAAGGTGAAAAGGACAAATGTTGACATCTGAATGAAACTGAGTGATCAGATACAGTTCAGATACAAACCGAGAGACGGAAACACTGAGAGAGACACACAAGACAACTACAGGATGAACATAGAAAAGCGATGAAGGCGGCACACGGATACAGACGAAACTGAGACACGGTAACAGCTGGAGGGAGAAAGAGAGACAAAAGACAGCGTAAGAGGAAAAGAGACGCTTTTCTGTGATGGAAAGGCAGAAGATTATTCGCATGACTGGAGAGTCAAACAAAACCATGAGAGAGACGTCAACCAAACCAGCACAGCTGCAGGAGAGAGAGAGCGAGAGAAGACAAGAAACCCTGGAGTCAGTTAGAGAGAAAGGAGAGTTAAACGAAAGCACACACAGAGCCAGAAATGCTCGAGATTAGTTCTACACAAAAGAAACGACGGAAAAGAAAGACAAAGAGACCAGGAAGGAAGCGGTTTGTTTCCGGAGAGAGGTGAAGCTTTGAAGAGAAAGAGAGAAAATGAGCGCTGGAAAGACAAAAGAGAGAGAAGGAGTAAACAAATAGTGTAAAGGAACACAGCAAATGGCACATACAGTCGAACACAGAGAGCAGGAGGAGAGAGAGACATCCGGGAGGATCACACTGTCTTTAGACTGGCAGGGAAATGTCATGCGCTTTCTCGCTTTGAAGGACAGTTTCATCGTTTACTCGCCCTCGTGTCGTTCCAAACCTGGAGGACTTCCTTTCTTCTGTGGGACATGAGAGAAGATATTTTGAAAAATGTTCCAAATCCATTTGATAATCTAATGGTAAATACACCAAAGTGGATAGTGACCACAGCTGTCAAGCTCCAAAAAAGACATTAAAACACCAAAATGCAGTCCATATGATTTATGTGCTATGATTTCTGAAGAAATCATACAATAACTTTTTTTTTTTTGAGGGAAAAGTCTGAAATTTAAATCACTATTCGCTGAAAATCTTCACATGCAGCCAAAAGTGCACCAGAAAATTACAATAAAAAATACAATTAAATAAAAACACTAAAATTTAAAATCACTATTAAAACGAAAATATTTAAAATGTAAATCCAGAATTGGAAAACATAAACAATCTTTTTACATACAGCCAGACATGCACCATAAAAATAAATTAAAATAATATAAAACACTAAAAATTAAATCATTATTCATTGAAAATCTTTCAGCATAAAGCCAGAAGTGGACCACAAAAATAAAATAAAATAAAATAAAATAAAATAAAATAAAATAATAAAATAAAATAAAATAAAATAAAATAAAAACTGCTATTCACTGAAATTTTATCGCATAAAGCCAGAAGTGGACTACAAAAATAAAATAAAATAATAAAATAAAATAAAATACTAAAATTTAAACTGCTATTCACTGAAATCTTTCAGCATAAAGCCAGAAGTGGACCACAAAAAAAAAAAAAAAAAAAAAAAAAAAATAAAAAAAAATAAAATAAAATACTAAAATTTAAACTGCTATTCACTGAAATCTTTCAGCATAAAGCCAGAAGTGGACCACAAAAAAAAAAAAAAAAAAAAATAATAATAAAATAAAATAAAATAAAAACTGCTATTCACTGAAATTTTATCGCATAAAGCCAGAAGTGGACTACAAAAATAAAATAATAAAATAAAATAATAAAATTAAATAAAATAAAATACTAAAATTTAAACTGCTATTCACTGAAATCTTTCAGCATAAAGCCAGAAGTGGACCACAAAAATAAAATAAAAAAAAATAAAATAAAATAAAATAAAATAAAATAAAAACTGCTATTCACTGAAATTTTATCGCATAAAGCCAGAAGTGGCCCATAAAATAAAATAAAATACTGAAATTTAAACTGCTATTTACTGAAATCTTCTCGCATAAAGCCAGAAGTGGACCACAAAAATAATTTAAAAAAATAAAACACTAAAATTTAAATCGCTATTCAATGTAAATCATTTTGCATGTAGCCAGATGTGCAGCATTAAAATAAAATAAAATAAATACTGCATCACAAGGTCGTAAACAGCTGTGCTCCATCATGTGACCAAAAATTGATCAAATGTAACTTATGGAGTTAAACCATAAAAGCTAAAGAACAAAGACAATTAAACAGACAAAAGTAAAAAATAAATAAATAAATAAATAAATAAAAAGCACCTGAAAAATTAAATGAAAAGCTAAATTAAATTAAAATTGAGCTATAGAAAGTCTAGGCATTATCATCATTTCTCTAGGTTTTATGTCCCCTTTAAAATGGTTGTTTGTTGTTTTCTTTTTTGGAGCATTTCGCTGTATAGAAAAGAGCAGTTTGGACATTCTGCTAAATAACTCTGTGTCCCACAGAAAAAAACACGAGGGTGAGTAGACGAGGACAGTCATATTTCATATGTATAAATCATATTCCCAGCTGGATCCGCACCAGTCTAAGGAGAGCTGTCGAGGTCCGGGAGGACAGATCTGACTCGGGCGGGAGGTTTACGCACAAACCATGAAGCGTCTGTCTGTCAACACATCTGTTTTGGGAAAACATCCTCTCAATGGTGTCACTTTAGTTCTTGGTTAATTCACTCAAAAGCCGATGGCGGAAACATCATGGCCGTGTTGTTGAAGACACACAGACGTAGCCGTAGAGGGGACAAGAACACACAGAGCAGGCAAAGCACGACAGACAGACAGACAGACACGAGGTTAGCTCGGGAGGGGAGAGAGACAGGGCTTTCAAATCTTCAGAAACACATCCTCATGAATATTCAGGATCGGTGTCAGTAATTGGTTAAATGTGAATTGAATGCAGCACTGATTGGCTGAATCTGTTAATGGGTTAGTGTCCTTGTTAGTTCAGTCTTACTGAACCCACACACATTCAGCTGCCATGAAAATGATGTGAACGGTGAAAAAACAGATGGAGAAATGATAATGACAGAAAGAAGGGAGCGAATTTCAGGGTGTGAAAGCCTATTAAAGGTTTGAACCCTTTTAGAAAGTCTTAAAAAAGTAAATAAACAGTTTAAAGGGGTCATATGATGCTTTTTTAATGTTTTCCTTTTCCTTGATTTAGATTTAGTCAGTCTTTTGAATAAAATGCCATTTAATTTTAGTCATATTTTAGTCATCTGAATTTAGTTTTAGTCTAGTCAACTAAATATCATATGATTGTAGTCGACTAAAATCTAACTGGTTTAGTTAAATAATGCATCAATTAAGCATTTCTCTAAAATGACCAAACTATTTAACATCTATTAACCTGTTAATATGAATGATATTAAGGTTTAAACATGCAGTACAGACACGGATTTAACTGCTGTGACATATAACATGTCTTATTTATCTTAAAATTAAATAAAAACCACTTTGCAAAAATAAACTTTTTAATTATTGATGCATTCTTTATAACAACTTGCATACAACATTCTTTATTCTAGCAGACATTTATTTGTATATATTAAATATGTATTAATCCTTATTAAAGCTATTAAAGTTATTCAGTTGAGTACATTGAGTGATTTTCTCTTTTTCTTTTGTTGTTTGATTAACATTAATGACGGACAGCAGCAGGTTTATTAGGCTGCTGTCACTTTAAGGCCGAATACACGGATCCAATACACTGATACACATCCGATATTCTCCCAACTGTTTACGTTTAATTAAAGGGTTAGTTCACCCAAAAATGAAAATTCTGTCAATAATTACTCTTCTACATCCGCAAGACCTTTGTTCATCTTCAGAACACAAATTAAGATATTTTTGATAAAATCCAATGGCTCAGTGAGGCCTGCATTGCCAATTAACACTTTCAATGCCCAGAAAGCTACTAAAGACATATTTAAAACAGTTCATGTGACTACAGTGGTTCAACCTCAATGTTATGAAGCGACGAGAATACATTTGGGCGCCAAAAAAAACAAAATAACGACTTTATTCAACAATATCTAGTGATGGGCGATTTCAAAACACTGCTTCATGAAGCTTCGAAGCTTTACGAATCTTTTGTTTCGAATCAGTGGTTCGGAGCGTGTATCAAACTGCCAAAGTCACGTGAACCATTTAAATTTCGAAACGTTTCAAAAAACTTATGACGTAACGAAGCCTTGTTTACTGAAATCACGTGACTTTGGCAGTTTGATTCACGCTCCAAACCACTGATTCGAAACAAAAGATTCGTAAGGCTTCGAAGCTTCATGAAGCAGTGTTTTGAAATCGCCCATCACTAGATATTGTTGAATAAAGTCGTTATTTTGTTTTTTTTGGCGCACAGAAAGTATTCTCGTCACTTCATAACATTAAGGTTGAACCACTGTAGTCACATGATCTGTTTTAAATATGTCTTTAGTTCCTTTCTGGGCACTGAAAAAGGAAATGATCTTGCTGGCAATGCAGGCCTCACTGAGCCATCGGATTTTATCAAAAATATCTTAATTTTTGTTCTGAAGATGAATGAAGGTCTTACAGGTGTGGAACGACATGAGGGTGAGTAATAAATGACAGAATTTTCATTTTTGGGTGAACTAACGCTTTAAGATATAACCGACTGTGTTTATGTGAATACTCGCCAAAATGGATATTTTGACATCATTTTCTGTGTTTTTGTCCATTTAAGCGCGAAAACATGCGAAAGAGAACTCAATTCAGTACTCGTGCACTCTGTGCGCGCACAGAAAACCGGACTGAATTGAGCTCTCTTTCGTGTCGTCACGCTTTTTCGGATTTATCCATATGTCTGCTCTTCTCTTTCTCCCAGACGTTTACATTTATGAACGTTTTATGGGACATGCAGCAAGTGTGTGCCAACTTATGTCCCGCCAGGTAGATGTGCGCAAAATGTGCACATCTACCATGCAGGACATCGTTTCTGACTGGATCTTTCTTCCCAAATCATCCCTCCCTAACATTTTTGTCTAGTTTTTATTCGTTGAATATATAGCCATAGTTTTTGTCATTCAAAACTGGTTTTTATTTAGTTATCGTCTCGTGTCCATCAATGAAAAAAATGTCTTTGACGGAAATTATTCGTCAACAAGATTAACGGCTCTATACCTGCCTAAATCGGCTCGATCATCCGCATTTTCAGAATCTGACTCCTTGGAAGCTGAAGCTTGCGATTATGGTAAGGGGCGTCAGATTTCTGACACACGCTTGAGGTGTTTGGCCAATCACAACACACTGGGTCTGCTGGCCAATCAGAGCACTCTGAGCTTATCAGAAGGAGGGGCTTTGTAAAAATCAGCGCGTTTCAGACAGACAGACTGAGAATAGAGGGGCTGCATATTATTGAAAAATAATATGTTTTTTGAACATTAAAGCATGTTAATCTGTTCTATTTACCCAATAAACAATATAACAAACTTTTAAAATAGCATCACATGGCCTCTTTATTTCAACATATCTTATAAGAAACATTTCAACAGCAGTTTCAAATGTTCATGTTTTACTATAAAAGCGCATATTTTCAGATGGTAAAAAACAAGTGCTTTAAATATTGTAAAAGGATCAATAATGGGTGATATATCTATAAAACATAGAACTATCATTATTTATCACATTAATATTTACATATCACAAACATACCACTGTAAAAAAGAATTGATGGTTTAACTTAAAAAAGTAAGTTACCTGGTTGTCTTAAAATTTTGAGTTCATTGAAATTAAAAATTTGAGTTAATACAATGAAGGCGATTGGTTTAATCAACAGAAACTCAAAATATTATGTTATCTGAACTACATTAATTATCCAACTTGATTGGACAAATGAAAAAATGTTATGATAACAAACCATGAAAATTATTTTTACAGTGTAAAAATGTTTGAATGTAAAGCGTCTAAGATGATATTAAAAAGAAACAAATTCTCGTTCGCCAAAGAAAGTAGCAACAGCCTGAAGACTTTCTGACAAAATATTAATATTAAAAGTCAATATTCATTCATTCATTATTCATATGAAAAGTGGCCTAAATGACTCGTTTTAAAAAGTCTCTGACTTTTGACTACGGACAGCAACTTGTGGTCAAAAACAGCGTCATGAGATGAGGTTTTAAAACTGTTAAAAAAAAGCTACATTTATTTGAATAAAACTACATTAAAAAATGTGAAATATTATTATAATTTAAAATAACTGATTTCTATTGTAATATATGTTAAAATGTAATTTATTCCTGTGATCAAAGCTGAATTTTCAGCATCATTACTCCAGTCTTCAGTGTCACATGATCCTTCAGAAATCATTCTAATATGCTGATTTGCTGCTCAAGAAACATTTCTACAAACAGTCTAGATGATCTTCTCCGAAGCCCCCTGGTTAAACCCCTGGATGAGAACGGGGCGATCTCAGCGGTGAGCGAGAACAGGTGAAATGAGGACAGAGAAAAGAGAAAGAACACAATGACTATCTCTCTCTCTCTTTCTGTATCTCCCCGTTTGTCCTTTGCTATCGATCGAGGGCAGATAAAGGACATGTAGACGCTTCTCTGAGGCCTGAATAATTCATTCACTGTAGACGTGTAAATCGCCTGCAGGTTATTCAAAAATTTGGCTCAGTAACCTGTTTAACTTTAGCTGTCATCGTACATGTCAACATAAATATCGTCTTCATTAATCTTTTAACAGTACAGGATCCGCTTTGAAGTTGTTGTGAAATAGCAGAACATATATGCGCGCACCTGTGACAGCACATTAATTATTTTAATGAGCCTTTAATGGCTACAACCTAATGAACTAATGGACTGTATTAAAATAGAATAGTTAAGTGTCATTTTTAATTAATTAATTAATTAATACTGTACATGTAAGTATTGAACACTTTTGCCTTAAATCATGTAGATATTGTTGCTGTTTTACAAAAGCAATATGCAGATGTTTATTTTAGTTGCTAAAATTAAATATTTAATAAAAATATATATTTTAATTTTATTTTTAAATAATCGAATATTAAGTTATTAAAATGTATACCAAATAAATTAAACAATTCATTAAAAATATTTATTTTATATAATATTTAATAAAAAAAATTTAAACTTATTGAACACTTTTGTTTTTTTGTCATGCTGATATTGTTGCCGTTTTATGAAAGCAATAAGCATGTTTATTATAGTTGCTAAAATTAAATATTTAATTATTTTATTTTAAAATAATTGAATGTTAAGTAATTAAAATGTATACAAATTAAATAAAATATTTATTTTATATTATATTTACTAATATTTTCTAAAAGCATTGAACAATTTTGTCTTATATCATGTTGATATTGTTGCCATTTTATAAAAGCAATAAGTAGATTTGTGTATTTTAGTTGCTAAAACTAATTATTTTATTTAAAAAAATATATATTTTAAACTTTTATCTTTAAATAATTTAAAATTAAGCAATTAAAATGTATACAAATTAAATTAAATACTGAATTAAATAAAATATTTATTTTATATAATATTCACAAAAAGTATATTAAAATAAATACATATTAAATATTTATATTAAAATAAATATTACTTAAATAATTAATATTAAATAATAATAATAAAATAATAATGATTAAATATTAATATAATACAATAACTAAATTAATAATTAATTAATAAATTAAAATAAATTTTATGCTTATTGCATTTTATAAAAGCAATAAGCTAATATGATTATTTTAGTTATTAAAATTAAATAAAATAAAAAGTTTTAAAATAAATATTACTTAATTAATATTAAATAATAATAATTAAATATTAATATAATAAATAAATAAATACTTAAAATAAAATATTTATCATGTTTATTATAATTATTTTAGTTGCTAAAATTAAATAAAATAAAAAATAAAGTTTTAAAATAAATATTACTTCAAATAATAAATATTAAATAATAATAATTAAATATTACTATAATAACTAAATTAATAATGAATTAAAATAAAATATTTATTGCATATATTTAGTAAAATGATCTAATTTCCCAACAATTTCCCTAATTTAACTTCCCTACATTTTTTGGTGCTTATATATCCTGATTCACTCGAAAATACATTAAATTACAAAAATAAAATAGGTAGCGATGCACTTGCCAAACACTCACATGTGCATACTTGACTATTTTCTGCCCATAAGGAGGTTTAATGCTTTGTGTTGTACCTAACGACACTCATTTACCATGGTAAAAACACTGTAACATGGCAAACCGCTGTATTTGATTAAAGCTCTGTTTGTAAACTGGATGTAGGACAGCACAAGGAGAAATAAGACAGAGAGAAACAGATGATTTCTCTTGAACTGAGGTGTATAAACATCTCCCACACATGGAGCAGATGTTTTATATTTATGAGTAATGTATATATGATCATTAATGCATCTAACAGCGCTGATGAGATGCAGACGGCAGCCTGCAGGTGTGTGGCGTCACCAGTAGGGGGCGCACAGAGCCCAAATTCCCCCCTGACATCTGGAATGTGCTCTTCCAAGCGCTCTCACCTCGAAAGTGGGCTGTTGGCATGGCAACCGAGGGGTGGTGAGAGTGTGTGCGTGAGGGATAGAGGGGCAGCAAACGGGAGACCATATAGTGCACAAACAGCAGACGAGGAGAAGGATATATGACAGGTACAGGTGAGCGCCTCGCTAACACACACGCATTGACGTACACGACAAACACACACGCACATTCAGAGGCGGGCCGCTTTGGGGTTCACCGTGACCTGTTATACTATCCTGCGTTTACCTGCCCCGGGAACCAACGCACGCACCTCGACGCGTCCAGGCTGGAGGGGGAGACCGTGCTCCCCTCTATACAGATTCCCGTCAGAAACACACAACACAACATCATGCCATCGCATGCACACGCATCCACACAGCGTACTAGAGATGATTACATAACCAACCCACGATGCACAGCGGCATGAGCGCGTCCACAGTAACTCATTACTTCATGCATGTGTGAGACGCAACGGGCCTTTCGAGACAAAAGTCAAAGCCTGTCCAGTACACACACACACACACACACTGCTGTTAGCTCATTCACTTCATTCAAAGCGTGTCGTAATTTCTTGGACAGCAGCTCTCCACACTATAAATACACACACACACAAACACACACAGATCTAATATGTGCTCGAGCACAGCAGAACAGCTCAATTAAAATCTGATGCTCCTGGGCAAGACAGGCCAAGTTTCCCATAAAAAATCCCTAAAGAAATAGTTTAGCCACAAATAAAAATCATCCTCTCATCCTTTCTGTCTGCTGTGGACTGTAAAGGAGATGTTTAGCACAGTGTCCAAGCTGCACTTTTGAACTTCTCCTTTGCATTTCCACAGAAGAAAATAATAATTCTGTCATGACAACTCTCTGAGTGTTTGGCATGGTAATGGATATGACAGTGTTGATATGTTTGGCCTTGGCAGAATAGATCTGCTACACTGCTGCTGCTGTTATTATTGCTGCTGCTGCTGTTGGTTATTGCTGCTGCTGCTGCTGTTATTATTGCTGCTGCTGTTATTATTGCTGCTGCTGCTGCTGTTATTATTGCTGCTGCTGTTATTATTGCTGCTGCTGCTGCTGTTATTATTGCTGCTGCTGTTGGTTATTGTTGCTGCTGCTATTATTACTGCTGCTGTTATTATTGCTGCTGCTGTTATTATTGCTGCTGCTGCTATTGCTGCTGCTGCTGTTATTATTGCTGCTGTTGGTTATTGTTGCTGCTGCTGCTGTTATTATTGCTGCCGTTGGTTATTGTTGCTGCTGCTATTATTACTGCTGCTGTTATTATTGCTGCTGCTGTTATTATTGCTGCTGCTGCTATTATTACTGCTGCTGTTATTATTGCTGCTGTTGGTTATTGCTGCTGCTGCTGCTGCTATTGCTGCTGCTGCTGTTATTATTGCTGCTGTTGGTTATTGCTGCTGCTGCTGCTGTTATTGCTGCTGCTATTATTGCTGCTGCTGCTGTTATTATTGCTGCTGCTGTTATTATTGCTGCTGCTGCTGTTATTGCTGCTGCTGTTGGTTATTGCTGCTGCTGTTATTATTGCTGCTGCTGTTATTATTGCTGCTGCTGTTATTATTGCTGCTGCTGTTGGTTATTGCTGCTGCTGTTATTATTGCTGCTGCTGCTGTTATTGCTGCTGTTATTGCTGCTGCTATTATTGCTGCTGCTGCTGTTATTGTTGCTGCTGTTAGTTATTGCTGCTGCTGCTATTGCTGCTGCTGTTATTATTGCTGCTGCTATTATTGCTGCTGCTGTTATTATTGCTGCTGCTGTTATTATTGCTGCTGCTGTTATTATTGCTGCTGTTATTATTGCTGCTGCTGCTGTTATTGCTGCTGCTGTTGGTTATTGCTGCTGCTGCTATTGCTGCTGCTGTTATTATTGCTGCTGCTGTTATTATTGCTGCTGTTATTATTGCTGCTGCTGTTATTGTTGCTGCTGTTGGTTATTGCTGCTGCTGTTATTATTGCTGCTGTTGGTTATTGCTGCTGCTGCTGCTATTGCTGCTGCTGTTATTATTGCTGCTGCTGCTATTATTGCTGCTGCTGTTATTATTGCTGCTGCTGCTGCTGTTATTGCTGCTGTTATTATTGCTGCTGCTGCTATTATTGCTGCTGCTGCTATTATTGCTGCTGCTGTTGGTTATTGCTGCTGCTGCTGTTATTATTGCTTCTGCTGCTGCTGCTGTTATTATTGCTGCTGCTGCTGTTATTGCTGCTGCTGTTGGTTATTGCTGCTGCTGCTATTGCTGCTGCTGTTGGTTATTGCTGCTGTTGGTTATTGCTGCTGCTGCTGCTGTTATTGCTGCTGCTGTTATTATTGCTGCTGCTATTATTGCTGCTGCTGCTGTTATTATTGCTGCTGTTGGTTATTGCTGCTGCTGCTGTTATTGCTGCTGCTGCTGTTGGTTATTGCTGCTGTTATTGCTGCTGCTGCTGTTATTATTGCTGCTGCTGTTGGTTATTGCTGCTGTTATTGCTGCTGCTGTTATTGCTGCTGCTGCTGCTGTTATTATTGCTGCTGCAGAGCAAGGTCAGGACTTGCTACACAACACGATGCTGTGAGCAATAAGACATGCTGCTGCTGTACAATATATCATACATGAATTACCTGTAGCAGATCTATACAAGTGGAGCTGGGGAAGGTGGAGGGTTTCTGAAAGCGCGCTGCAACTGCTAGAGCAAATGCTGACCAACTATTTGAAAGTTGAGCAGCGAGCTCATTGGCTACTTATACAGCAGGAACCAATCAGCTGTGCCCTATAGAGAATGATGTGATTGGAACCAGGTTGATTATTAGCCTGTGCCATCTAGAGTTTCATGACAGAACTTTGTATTAATGACAGAATATTAATTTCTTTTTTTACTTTAATGTATCTTCTAATATAAATCTCATCTGTTCTTTGTTTGGTCTTATTTTTCTTTTAAAGGAGTAATAAATAAAAATCAAGTAAAAACTAATATATATATATATATATAAAAGAAAAATTATATAACTGATAACGTCTCATAATGCAAGCTTATTTTTCAACACAATTACTATATTAAACAATATTAAATAATAAAAATGTTAAATATAGTAATTATAAACTAAAATGTATGTAAAACAATTATATTAAAACAATTTAATATTAAACTACATTAATATAAAAAAGTAAAATATATATGAAAATATTATGTATATATGTGTATATATATATATATATATATATATATATATATATATAAAATATTACACTTCTTCCCACTACACACATATATTTACATAAAAATACTATATACACTCAAATATTAGCATGTTATTTTATATAAATTGAATTCCAAGTAAAAAATAATTTTTTTGGTGAATTATCCCTTTAATTCACACCTACACATTAATATATACACAATACACACATCATCTCAGTCAAAGACACTTGAAAGAAATGAGCATAAGTTAAAAAGCTGCTCTGTTTAACACCAACCACTAGTTGTTTGCATCACTATAAGCATCACTATAAGCATCACTATTATTGGTCATACTTTGGGGGTTAGTGATGAAAACAAAGCCCTAACAGGACATATTAAACTTCAGTTTGTGCTCCAGACATGAGTGATTCCTCAAATGTTTTGTTGAGGTGTGACGTTATTAAATGTTTAGACTAAAACATTAAAAAAAACTTACACTGATGAGGGACTCTATCTAGAGACTTGGACTAGAAAGAAACTGCCCTAGAATGTATTAGCAAATACTGGGAAAGTCGTCAGGCTAACAATAACATTGTGGTGGTTGAGAGGGACAGAGCGTGACAGAAAGACCGCAGGCCATGTGAATCATGAAATGCTACAAGACTTTTTTGCAAAGTCAGCCTGTTAAAACTTGCTGCGTCCAAACAAACCCTGTTCCTTTCGCTTCATGCACTCTTTCGTCTCTCCCTCTCATTAATACACCTGCTTTTAAACACACACTGCGCTCTCTCTTTATCTACAGCTAATTACAGAAGATTATCCACTCGAGTGGAGTGCTAGAAGGCCGACACACACACAAACACAGCGTCAGCACCACGGACAGCTCCATTATTCTCCAGGAGTTTGACCCACAGCTACTTCTACAGGCGCAGGGCTCGTCTCAAGAGCTCACGCTGACAGCTATTTGTCACCAGTAGTTGTTCCTACTGAACTCCCACTGATAATACATCATGCTGATGCTACAGATCATGGTTATATGGAGAAGTTTTGGATTCAGGTTCTATAACATTATTCAGAAATAATGATTAATCGAAAATTAACATTTGATGAAAACATTGAGTTGACATATATAAAATGTTATTAATATATTATTTATATTAATATTCTATTATATATTTATATATACATATTAAACTATATATATATATTTTTATATAAAATATAATAAAATATATATTATATGATAAATATTACATTATAAATATTACATTATATATATATATAGTATGATTATTTATTATTTTATTAATATATCATTTATATTAATATTTTATTATATTTTATAAGAATATATATATATAATCTTATAAAATATTATATATTAGTTTTATATAAATATATAATAGAATATTAATATAAATAATATATTAATAGCATTATATATATAGTCTGATTATTTTTATTATTTTATTAATATATCATTTATATTAATATTTTATTATATTTTATAAAAAATAATATATATATATTATTAGTTAAACATTTATATATAAATATATAATGAAACATTAATATAAATAATAAAATACTAACATTACATATATTTATATATAATAATAAACATTGTTATATATTATATAATATTATTTGTTATAATACATATTTATATATTTAATTTATAAGCATTAGATACATATATATTTGTTACAATATATTACTAAATATTATTAGAAATAATATATATATAAAATCTGAGATATATACACATATATATATAATTTGTTTAATAATATTCATATAAAATAATATGTAGCAAATAATACAAGTGTATATACTGTATATTAATAAGTAGTATTATGATTCACATGCGAAGAGGTCAGCCAATCACAACAGAGATCATGTGCACACTGCACAGACGTCTTAAAGGTACAGTAGCAAAAACAGCCTGTTTAATTCTAAGGGTCAGAGTGGGTGGAATATGGTCTTGAAAAAATGCTTTTTGTCCAAAAACTTTTACTAACTTTATAAACAGGCTTCAGGGAAGAATGTCTATACAAATCATATATATGCTGCTATAACACAGAAATTTAAACCAGTAAGCCGCTCTTCATTGCTGCAAAAGTAGCTTTTTCTAAACTGTGTTGTGTGTAGGTTCAGACAGAATTGAATAAAGAACTACATTATATAATCATTCAAATGATATGCATTTTTATGCAAATGTATGCCCTCAACAATATGCGTATTCACAGCCACAATCCACAGCATCCCGTTATCTGCATAACACTAGACGTGTCTAAACACAAGCCACCCACACGCTGAGTGTGTGTGTGTTTAAGGCCACGATTGTGTAAGATTGAACACAGTTAATAAAGAAACAAGCTTTTGTCACTGGGGTTTTAATTCCTCCTGATACCATAATCCAGATTCACCCACTGAGAACATGAACGACATGCAGCACAGAAGTGTACGTGTGTTTCGAACGACATACTGTAGTACATCTAGTTTTTTTTTTTTTTTTTTAAGAAATTAATACTTTTATTCACAAAGGATGCATTAAATTGATCAAAAGAGACAGTAAAGATATTTATAATGTTACTAAATAATTCTATTCCAAATAAATGCTGTTCTTTTGACGTTTCTATTCATCAAAGAATCCTGAGAAAAAATATCTTACTAAGATATTAAGCAGCAGAACTTTTCTATGGAAGCTTGTTTTCGCCACTAAATAAAAAAAATAAAAATGTAATTGTGACTTATCTCACAATTCTTACCATTCTTCTTGCAATTACAAGTTATAAAGTCAGAATTGAAAGATATAAAGTTGCAATTTTGACTTTTTTCTCGCAATTGCGAGTTTTTATCGCAATTCTGACTTTATATCTCGCAATTCTGACTTTATATCACGCAATTCTGACTTTATAACTCGCAATTCTGACTTTACATCTCGCAATTCTGACTTTATAACTCGCAATTCTGACTTTATAACTCGCAATTCTGACTTTACATCTCGCAATTCTGACTTTATAACTCGCAATTCTGACTTTATATCTCACAATTCTGACTTTATAACACAATTCTGACTTTATAACTCGCAATTCTGACTTTACATCTCGCAATTCTGACTTTATAACTCGCAATTCTGACTTTGTAACTCACAATTCTGACTTTATAACACAATTCTGACTTTATATCACGCAATTCTGACTTTATAACTCGCAATTCTCACTTTATATCATGCAATTATGACTTTATAACTCGCAATTTTCACTTTATAACTTGCAATTGCGAGAAAAAAAACATTCTTCAGAAAAATCCTCCAGGTCCTGCAAATTCTTCAGTTTTCCAGCATCTTTTGCATATTTGAACCCTTTTCAGCATTGACTGTGTGATTTTGAGATCCATCTTTTCACACTGAGGACGACTGAGGGACTCAAACACAACTATTAAAAAAGGTTCAAACATTCACTGATGCTCCAGAAGAAAACATGATGCATTAAGAACCAGGGGGTGAAAACTTTTGAACAAGATGAAGATGTCCAAATTTGTCTTATTTTGTTTAAATAAATAATTTTTTCATTTAGTACTGCCCATTGGAAGCTACAGAAGATACTCGCATGTTTCCCGGAAGACAAATTAAGTAAAATTTATCTTGATCTTCAAATTCAAAAAGTTTTCACCCCCTGGTTCTTAATGCATCGTGTTTCCTTCTGGAGCATCAGTGAATGTTTTAACCTTTTTTAATAGTTGTGTTTGAGTCCCTCAGTTGTCCTCAGTGTGAAAAAACGGATCTCAAAATCACACAGTCAATGCTGGAAAGGGTTCAAATATGCAAAAGATGCTGGAAAACTGAAGAATTTGCAGGATCTGGAGGATTTTTCTGAAGGACGTTGGTCAGTTTAACTGTTCAGGACAAACAAGAGACTCATGAACAACCGTCACAAAACATAAAAACAGTCATGGATCATCCAGGTAACCACACACAGTGTTAAGAATCAAGGGTATGTAAATTTTTGAACTGGTCATTTTTATAAATTCAGCTATTTTTTGACTATATGTAAACATCTTTTATGCAAAATATCTTATTCAGGACAGTACTAAATAAAAAATAACACACATTTTGCATGATCCCTCTTATTTTGTTAAAATAATTAACATTTCGCAGATTCTGCAAGGGGTATGTAAACTTTTGAGCACAACTGTATATATGCAGTTTTTTCTTCCAGCAGGACATTAGGCATTATTCCGTTCTGAATAGTGTAAATGTCACAAGCGTATACAGTAGAACAACACACTATGTGAATGAGTTTCATTCATGGACTCAAACTAACAGAGTATAAAGAGTCTGAGAGAGCCTACGGCTGGGTTTACATCAGAAAGATCCTCTCTCTGACACAACACACTCCAGAGTCTCACAGCATTTATACTCCGTGTGTGTGTGCTTTTAAATCCATTCAATCTAAATGCCATGATCACAGTGGGAGCTTCAGTCTCAATCCACAGCAAAGCCTCCCTATAAAGGTGCCGCACGCTTGAATCAACAGCAAAATGGCAGAGAAAAGCTGTGTGTGTTTTAGCATGTGAGACGCGATTTTACGTGACAAAGGGGACGTGATATGAATCTCTGTCTCTCGCTGCACACGGCACATGAGTGAATGTCACGAAACCTGTCAGGAACACGTCCGGGTCACACCTCAGCCCGCAATCTACTGAAATAAATAAGAAATTATAGTGTGCATGAGGAAAATAAAGTCTATTAGTAGTTTCTGCATTGTGATATTATATTCATGAATATTAAGCATGTTAACCCCATTTCTCAGTAGCATATTGCAATGTACAAAATATTCAAAATCATAACTACTATATTAAATAAATAATATTATTCATTGGTTTAAAAATGTAATTATTAATTAATAATAAATTGCATATATATGCTGTGAAAAGACACCAAAAATAGATCATTTGAAGACATTATTGTAGCAGACAAGAAAATAATTGAACAAATTGAGACAAAAAGTGTTCAACTTTTTATATATATATATATATATATATAAATATACAGGTGCTGGTCATATAATTAGAATATCATCAAAAAGTTGATTTATTTCACTAATTCCATTCAAAAAGTGAAACTTGTATATTATATTCATTCATTACACACAGACTGATATATTTCAAATGTTTATTTCTTTTAATTTTGATGATTATAACTGACAACTAAGGAAAATCCCAAATTCAGTATCTCAGAAAATTAGAAGATTGTGAAAAGGTTCAATATTGAAGACACCTGGTGCCACACTCTAATCAGCTAATTAACTCAAAACACCTGCAAAGGCCTTTAAATGGTCTCTCAGTCTAGTTCTGTAGGCTACACAATCATGGGGAAGACTGCTGACTTGACAGTTGTCCAAAAGACGACCATTGACACCTTGCACAAGGAGGGCAAGACACAAAAGGTCATTGCAAAAGAGGCTGGCTGTTCACAGAGCTCTGTGTCCAAGCACATTAATAGAGAGGCGAAGGGAAGGAAAAGATGTGGTAGAAAAAAGTGTACAAGCAATAGGGATAACCGCACCCTGGAGAGGACTGTGAAACAAAACCCATTCAAAAATGTGGGGGAGATTCACAAAGAGTGGACTGCAGCTGGAGTCAGTGCTTCAAGAACCACTACGCACAGACGTATGCAAGACATGGGTTTCAGCTGTCGCATTCCTTGTGTCAAGCCACTCTTGAACAACAGACAGCGTCAGAAGCGTCTCGCCTGGGCTAAAGACAAAAAGGACTGGACTGCTGCTGAGTGGTCCAAAGTTATGTTCTCTGATGAAAGTAAATTTTGCATTTCCTTTGGAAATCAGGGTCCCAGAGTCTGGAGGAAGAGAGGAGAGGCACACAATCCACGTTGCTTGAGGTCCAGTGTAAAGTTTCCACAGTCAGTGATGGTTTGGGGTCCCATGTCATCTGCTGGTGTTGGTCCACTGTGTTTTCTGAGGTCCAAGGTCAACGCAGCCGTATACCAGGAAGTTTTAGAGCACTTCATGCTTCCTGCTGCTGACCAACTTTATGGAGATGCAGATTTCATTTTCCAACAGGACTTGGCACCTGCACACAGTGCCAAAGCTACCAGTACCTGGTTTAAGGACCATGGTATCCCTGTTCTTAATTGGCCAGCAAACTCGCCTGACCTTAAACCCATAGAAAATCTATGGGGTATTGTGAAGAGGAAGATGCGATATGCCAGACCCAACAATGCAGAAGAGCTGAAGGCCACTATCAGAGCAACTTGGGCTCTTATAACACCTGAGCAGTGCCACAGACTGATCGACTCCATGCCACGCCGCATTGCTGCAGTAATTCAGGCAAAAGGAGCCCCAACTAAGTATTGAGTGCTGTACATGCTCATACTTTTCATGTTCATACTTTTCAGTTGGCCAAGATTTCTAAAAATCCTTTCTTTGTATTGGTCTTAAGTAATATTCTAATTTTCTGAGATACTGAATTAGGATTTGGGATTTTCCTTAGTTGTCAGTTATAATCATCAAAATTAAAAGAAATAAACATTTGAAATATATCAGTCTGTGTGTAATGAATGAATATAATATACAAGTTTCACTTTTTGAATGGAATTAGTGAAATAAATCAACTTTTTGATGATATTCTAATTATATGACCAGCACCTGTATATATAAATTTTACTCAATGCATTAAATTCACAGGTCTAATGATTTCTTATTTTTGTTGTTTTGATGTTGGGGTGAATTATGACCCGGGCATCATAAGATTCACTCACATATTCATTACAGCGTCTCAGTGTTCCAGTAGCTGTAATCTTGCTCATGCTGATTTAAGCACTTCATAGAGATATAACCATCAGATAGCACTTCAAAGCCTGTGTGTGTGTGTGTGTTTGTGTGTGCGTACATTATCTCCGTCTTTGAGATCATTTGCTTCCCACATTATATCTGCCACTGCTTTAGAATTCAAGCTCAGCGATGTTGGTTCTCCAGTGCTGAGCGCTTCCTGTTCGACTCTCATTCACTGGGCATTCTGGGTAATCACAAGCCTTCAGAGCAGCGGCAAATGGGCCAGAGGAATGTGCCAACAGCTAGAAGGCTTGGCCATTCAGACACAATCTCTCTCTTTCACTCTGCTTTCTCCTTATTAGTCTGCTAGCTCTTCCTGGCTGAGTTAATTGCATGTGTGTGTGTTTGGCGAGCCCTGAGTTTTACTCCAGCCCTAATTAACCAGGGAACGAGAGAAAAGAAAAATGTGTTTGAGTCGAAAAAGAGAGAGAAAGACCAAATAAATCACCCAGAACCTCTGAAAAATAGTGAACGAGTCAAGTGGAGATTCGAGAGAAAGTTCACCAAACGGTATTGAACTGTATAGCAGTGTTGGTAACGTTACTTTGTAAAGCTACTAGAGTAGTTACACTACTGTTAAGCTACTCTTTTGAACAACTAGTTAGCTATACTAGAAGCTATTAATGAAAATGAGCATTATATAATAAAGTATTATTTAACTGGTGTAACCCCTCCTGTTTGAACCGCCCACTCTAAGCAGGACTCGAACCCGGGTCCGTTGGCATGGGAGTTGGGCGCTCTAACATGGACGCCGCAGTCTCTGGCGTCAGTCGAAAGAGCGCCTCTTGAGATCGGGAGTGAGGTTTACACGCACAGCTCTTACTGGTCTACATCCGTTACATTCACCCCCTAAAACTCACTCCCATCCGGGTCACGGCACCAATGTAACCCCTCCTATTCAAACCGCCCACTTTATGCGAGACTCGAACCCGGGTCCGCCGGCATGGGAGTCGGGCGCTCTAACAAGGAGGCTAAAGACCGCAGTCTCTACGGTCAGTCGATAGAGCGCCTCTTTAGATCAGAGGGGTGAGGTTTACATGCACAGCTCTTACCGGCCTTTGTCCGTTACATTCACCCCCCTAAACCTCACTCCCATCCGGGTCACGGCACCAATGTAACCCCTCCTGTTCGAACCGCCCGCTCTAAGCGGGACTCGAAACCTGGTTTGCCGGCATGGGAGTCGGGCGCTCTAACAAGGAGGCTAAAGACCACAGTCTCTAGAGCGCCTCTTTAGATCAGAGGGGTGAGGTTTACATGCACAGCTCTCACCGGCCTATGTCCGTTACACTCACCCCCCTAAACCTCACTCCCATCCGGGTCACGGCACCAATGTAACCCCTCCTGTTCGAACCGCCCGCTCTAAGCGGGACTCGAAACCCGGTTTGCCAGCATGGGAGTCGGGCGCTCTAACAAGGAGGCTAAAGACCGTAGTCCCTAGCGTCAGTCACTAGAGTGCCTCTTGAGATCAGGGGGTGAGGTTTACATGCACAGCTCTTACCGGCCTAAACCTCACTCTCATACCAATGTAGACCCTCCAGTTTGAACCGTCCGCTGTAAGCGGGACTCGAACCCGGACAAAAATATAATATAATAAAAATATATAAAATATTTTTTAATATATTATAGGGGTGTGACGAGATCTCGTGGCATGAGATTAAAATGTGACAAGATTTCTCATTGAGGTGAAAAGCTGTCTCGCGATATTGTCATGACGGAGTGTGAAGGTGAAATTAGAATAAAATATGCCACTGCTACGTTTACATTACGCCTCCACTGTCCTTTTGATTTTTATAGAAATAAAAATCATTTAATTCAGTTGGATAACGGTCGTTTCAAGCCTATCCAGCTCATCCAACAACATGAGCTGCAGAGCCGTACGTAGTGCAGCAGGAATCAGAGTTCACTGATCACATGACGAGAGTAAGTGGCGAGATGACTGACAAGACCATGGCGGAGGATTCGTTGCACAACAGAGCCTAAATCTCGTGACTGACGGCAGAAGGTCTGGACTCTATCGCAGCTTTCATTGGCCAAGGACCACCCAAGAGGACGTTTGACTGACAAGTAACACAACAAATCACAGTTCGTTTTGTTCTGTGTCATGTTTAGGGGCGGGAAAATGTAAAGTCGATGTCCCTACAATAACAGACCGGCGTGCATCTAATAAATTATTCATTCAAGAACGTTTACTGCAAACTTCACATACTTTTGAAAATCCAGCGTTTAGTTTATCCTGTTTATATGCAAAACTTTATTAAAAATATATATAGTGTAGAATGTTTTTCTTATTTTTTATGTCTTTGTTATAAATTGCTCATAATCCTAAAACTGAACAACACTGTGGTGTATTGTACTTTTTCAAATCGAGAGCAACAATACTTCACTTCGACAGAGGAGGCGCTAGCAGCACAGGAACTACAGGTGTTTCCATCATAATGAAGTCTTGCATCAGTCTGTATAATATTAATGGTGATCAGGGCGACCCCTAATGTTTTCCTTCCTGTTTAAAGAGGCATCCGAGTGTGTGTCGGCTCCAATCTCAGGAGAGTTACGCCACTTCAGTCAGAGGCCTGTAAATTAGCCTCGACCAATGGCGTCAATACTCTCCCTCTCACTGGCACGCCACCAAACGCAGTAAATCATAAACCTAATGCCATACAGCGGCTGTTTGTGAGACAGAAAGAGAGAGACACTCACGTCTGCGTTCTCTAATTTAACTGCGATCACTCGTCGGCCCTCCAAATGATCAAAAACTAATTCAGCCTCTGACTCACTGCCATTATCCAGCGCAAAAACATTCACCGATGATCGCTGGTTAGCCAGAGAGGATTTCCCTCGAGAGGTGTAGGCAGAGTGTGTGCTTGTGTGTTCTCTATAGAGGAATGTTTTATTTTTTTTAATAAATGAATGTTTATGTAAGTGACAGGCATGAATCTAAATAATAAAAACCACTTGCAGAGCAATTCTCTTAACACACACACGAGAAAACCAACACGCTGGCTGTGTTCGAAATACCATACCAATGCAAACCTACGTAGTAGTAATGATTAATTACATGTAATGAGGTCATGTGATAATGCAGCATACTGTTTGAAATGTTTATTGTTATATGTTGCACATTATTTCACATGCATTTTTATAGTGTGTACTGCATACTGCACATTAGTTTCCATTCCGAACACAGCCAGAGCGGGAAAAGTAAAGCTAATGAGACACCTAGTGAGAGAGAACAAATATACAACATAAAAGCATAAAAGACAAGAGGAAAAGAGTGAACTTGGGAGACGTGTTCAAGGAGAGCAGGGATAAAAGGATCTGACGCTAAAGTCAGAGGATGAAAGAAGAACAAATAGGGATAAAAATGCCAAAAACAGAAATAAACAAGGCAAACACAAGGCGTGCGGTAAAGATCGCAACAGTTCACGTCTCAGCGTGAAGTAAGTCAGAGTATCTCACACCTCATTGGCTGAGCCCTGGCCCACACAGCCACCAATGGCATTCAAACACCCCGTTAGCCTCAGGTGAGTCACATTAGCATGATTAATGAGCTCATTACTTATTAGCGGCATACAGCCGAACATACAGCTTGTTAATTTACTTCGTATCAGCCATTCTGAAGCTCTCTTCCAAAACCTAGCGAGACGCCTACCTAGACAGCATTCATCCGGCGTGTTCCCTGTTCCACAAGGTATAGGTGAAAAATAACGCAGATTTTAGAAACCTTGTTTTGACAAAATCAAACAAAGCATTGCATCTTTCGCAGGGAAGGCCATGTGACAAGCTAAGAAAGAATATGGTGGATTTTGACTATATGTGATTACTTATTGAAAATGATTTATATAAATAATCAAAAAACACTCTTTTACACAAAATTTGTCTGTACTATGTATATTTATGCTAATTTGAGTATTATGTTGTTAGTTTATTAGCATGTGATGCATCAATACTGAAAAAGTATCGCTAAAATTGTTCAATCTAATTAAAAATGGAACGTGAAACATTTTTAAGGCTTAGAATATCGCAATGTAAACATGACATTCTCATCGATACTGAAAAGAATTGGTAAAATAGTTAAAAATTTACTATTTTACTTGTTATTTGTAAGTGCAATGTATTTTGAAGGCTTATTAGAATATCACAATGTAAACATGACAATCATGCCATAATGAAATCAGCTAAAAGTGATATGTCTCCTGTATTTTTCATGGGCATCGCTATAGCCACATGCTAACATCAAATGGTTACAATATAAACAGAACTGTTAGCTTAGTGCTGTTAGCATAGTAGCATGCTATCATCAAACTCTTCCAGAATCAACTGAAAGTTGCGTCATTCTTACAGTTCTTGTAAATAGTCCGTTTAGCATCGATACTGAAAAGAATTGTTAAAATACTACAATTTAATTTTATTCATTCGTACATTATCACAGTTATCGTACATTAGAGTATCGCAATGTAAACATGACAACATAAAATCCACTGAAAGTCTTGTTTCTCCTGTTCTCATGAGCATCAATATAGCCACATGCTAACATCAAACTGTTAAAATATAAATAGTTAAAAATACACAATTTTATTCAGAACTGTTAGCTTAGCGCTGTTAGCTTAGTAGCATGCTATCATCAAACTCTTCCAGAATCAACTGAAAGTTGCGTCATTCTTACAGTTCTTGTAAATAGTCCGTTTAGCATCGATACTGAAAAGAATTGTTAAAATACTACAATTTAATTTTATTCATTCGTACATTATCACAGTTATCGTACATTAGAGTATCGCAATGTAAACATGACAACATAAAATCCACTGAAAGTGTTGTTTCTCCTGTTCTCATGAGCATCAATATAGCCACATGCTAACATCAAACTGTTAAAATATAAATAGTTAAAAATACACAATTTTATTCAGAACTGTTAGCTTAGCGCTGTTAGCTTAGTAGCATGCTATCATCAAACTCTTCCAGAATCAACTGAAAGTTGCGTCATTCTTACAGTTCTTGTAAATAGTCCGTTTAGCATCGATACTGAAAAGAATTGTTAAAATACTACAATGTAATTTTATTCATTCGTACATTATCACAGTTATCGTACATTAGAGTATCGCAATGTAAACATGACAACATAAAATCCACTGAAAGTGTTGTTTCTCCTGTTCTCATGAGCATCAATATAGCCACATGCTAACATCAAACTGTTAAAATATAAATAGTTAAAGATACACAATTTTATTCAGAACTGTTAGCTTAGCGCTGTTAGCTTAGTAGCATGCTATCATCAAACTCTTCCAAAAATCAACTGAAAGTTGCGTCATTCTTGCAGTTCTCGTAAAGTGCGTTTAGCATCGAATCAACTGAAAGTGATATTTCTCCTGTAGTTCTCATGAGCATCGCTATAGCCACATGCTAGCATCAAACTGTTGAGATACAGTTAAATATACACTGTTTTACTCAGAACTGTTAGCTTAACGCTGTTAGCTTAGTAGCATGCTATCATCAAACTCTTCCAGAATCAGAAAGTTCCAGAAAGTTGCGTCATTTTTGCAGTTCTTGTAAATAGTGTGTTTAGCATCGATACTGAAAAAATTTTATAAAATACTACAATTTAATTAAAATTGTCTATTTTATTAATTTGTACGTTATCGCAACGTTATCATACGTTAGTGTATCTCAATGTAAACATCACAACTTGCTAGTCATGCTATAATAAAATCAACTGATTCTCTGATTGCCGTTTCTCCTAGTGCTCATGAGCATCGCTATTTAGCCACATGTTAGCATCCAACTATTGGAATATAAATAGTTAAAAATGCTCTATTGTTCAACTGAAAGTTGCATAATTCCAGCAGTTCTCATAAATAGTGCCATTTAGCATTAATACCGCAATGAATTGATAAAGTGGTTAAATCTAATTAAAAATGTAAAGCTTTTGGGCTATTTTTAAGGGTACTGCAATGTAAACATGACAACATGCTAACGTCATGCTATAATAAAATCGACTCAAAGATCCGTTTCTCTGGTAGTTCTCATGATTATCATAATTTAGCAACATGCTAACATAAAACTTTTGTAATCAAATAAGAATCGCATCTCTTGTGCGTCATTTTCTAGCATTTTGTATTAGATAAATCTACTGAAAAAATATTTTATAACCCAAAACTCTGCGCTTTGTATTTTCTGTTATTCGAGTTTCATATCATTCGATTAGCATTATGCTAATGCCAAACTTTGCTCGGTTCTCGTGTAGTTCACCTGCCATGTGAAGTTGCTGCCTATGAAGTGCACTACAAATAAGTCACTTATGAGATTTGGCTGCTCATGTTGGCAGTCGATAGCATGACGGCTCATTAGCGTTTTGGAACAGAGCTTGAGAGGAACGACTGGATCTCATTATGACTTGAAAGAGAGAGTATACAAGAGCGCAGCGCACCGCTGTGTCTGTATCTGCTGCCCCAGAGCCTGTGGCAAATACACGCTATGTTGGGTATTACCCACAATGCCATGCTCTCTGGCAGGTGCTCTACCGCTTGCTGTGGGTTGGTCAAACATATAATACATCTCTCCACACACACACACATGCGCACACATTCTGACAGATACCTCTTGTCAGGGGGGGTTTCTTGACTGGGCGGTACTTCCTGTAGGTCTGGCAGATTGGCAAAGTCGTCCTGCTCAGCCAATCCAATCGCGAGAGAGAGAACCACCATTTTTCCTTCCCTTCACCAAGAAAATAACACACAAAACAAAGAGAGAGCAGAAAGAGAGAGCAGTAAAGTGCAGAGAGGAAGAGTCGAGAGCGAGGGGAAACAGACAAGAACAAGAAACCGTTATTAGGCAGCAGATTTTATTAGTGTTGAGTTGAGTTGAGCATATCAGCCCCGTTCCTCAGTCTGCACTGCACAGATACTGCACATGTTCTGTTTTACAGCAGCTGATTCATGAATATGCACTTATTTGGATGCTAACTTTGGTTGTATCTCAATGGCAAACTGTGCTTATCAATACAAGTAGAGTTAAAGTCGGCATGAAATGGAAGCTGTGATCGCCTTTTCTTCCCTACTTTTCAGTATCGATACAAAACATCTTACAGGTATTTTTTTAACATTGAAATGATTGATAGACTAGTTGTGTTTTGTGTTAAAACAAGAGATGTTACTGTCAGACGGGTCGTATGTTCTGTTAAAAATGGGTTGTATTTCACATTAACCCTCTGGTGGGTCATTTTTGACCAAAAAATTTTACGCTTCGTTTTTGTTTTGTTTTTTTCTTCATCAGAATGGTACGAAACTTGGTAAAGGTTTTGGCACTTGCTATGTGAACACACACACACACACACACACACACAAATCACTGACATGATTTGAAAAGGTTAAATGGTCCTGAAAAAAATAGTCACACTTGTATTGTTTGCGGTCAAAAATGAGCGCATTGGAAACGAATGGGAGATGAATGGGAGACGAATTTCATCTAGTGGAAGCGTTTGGTACTGCACCCAAACAAAATCTTACTAAAAGCTCATTTTTTGAGATATCAACCTCAAATTTGGAACACAACTTGTTTAGATTTATGGCTTCGATTTTCTCACAGTTCTAGAGTAAAACATGTTTTGGAAAATATATAAATTTTGAAACCGAACTTTTTAAAAACTCCTGCCAGGGTTAGGATTTTTATAAACTCCGGTTGCAGTGTTGTCGTGTAGATGGTGGAACCAGAGATTTTGGCTTGTGACGTCAGAACGGGAAACGATAATAACCTTTTTTCCAGGCTTCTGATTGGCCAACATGGCTTTACGGTTAGTGTTATATTGCCACCTGTTGGTTTGGCATACTCTTGACAGCGCTTCATAGCGTGTTTTTGCGTTTTCATGTGGACACGTTTTTTTTTTTTTTAAACGAATGAGGAAAAAAGTGAACAAATGGATTATAACTACTGCATAAATATAATTTAGTACCATCAAATCCACTAAAAATACAAAATATTAATTAAAAAACATTATCGAACTAAAATATAGCACAATCATTTTGTTGAAATAAAAAAATTCTGTCATTTTTGATTGACGTGAACACACAAAAGAAAAGTTTGCGTTATTATTGATATTTAACGTAAAATTGGTTGTACTTTGCATTAAAGCACAAGAATGCAAATTTAAGTATTCGAATCAAAGAAAATGTCGTGCTCTGTGTGAAAATTTTTCTGAAATACAAATTCTCCAGTCATTCCCATCGCGTTTAGAGCTACTCTTGGTGTAAACAGGCCCGTAAACACTCAAACTCACATTCTCTCGCACACACATCGATTTACTGTCCTCGTCACTCAACACATCGTCTGCATCCTCTCACTGCACCTGTCTCACCGTCTCCCTCTTTCACTGGTGTTTTCATCCTCCTCTCTCCTCTCTCTCTCTCTCCTCAGCCTTAATTGAGGCCCGTTAGAGAGATCTGGACTAATTGTTTCTATTTGAGAGTGCAGTGTGTGTGAGGTGTCAGCACTGAGCTGCTGCTTTCTGGGTCACTGCTCAGCCTCTATCTCCTCTCCTCTTTCTTACATTCTTCATTTTTCTCTCTTCTTACAAATCCCCCTCCTCTCTGAGCCTGGACCTTTCTCTAATATCCTGCTATTAAACTCCTCTTAAACAGCTTTTGAAAGCTTTCGTCTGTCCCTCCTGATCTTAAAGGAACAGTTCACATGAAAATTCGTAGGTTTACAAACGCAAATAGTTACAAACCAATATATATATATACATTTTGCAAATTTGGAAAATTGTACAACTTATGCACAATTAAATGTTCAATGTTTCTCCATAACATTTTATATATATTATACACACATCTGTCATCATAAATGTCATCTTTAGCAAATC
Source organism: Mylopharyngodon piceus (assembly GCA_039654765.1). NCBI lineage: Eukaryota > Metazoa > Chordata > Actinopteri > Cypriniformes > Xenocyprididae > Mylopharyngodon > Mylopharyngodon piceus. Next base: position 17,551,645 of record CM077459.1, on the reverse strand, counting down.
TCATAAAATGAATATCCATTTTTCATATTGTAAATTATGCTTAAATAATTTTTAATGTTATTTTTTGATTAATTAAATACTTTATTTATTAAATTAATTTTGGGACAAAATTTTTACATCCCAATGGCGTACATTCTTTGAAATATCCCTTTTGTCGTCCATTGAAACGACATGAAAGTGAGTAAACAGTGACATTATTTTCATTTACAGGTGAACTATTCCTTTAAATTCTAACCTCGTCATATGGCATTATGATCTCTCGTTCTCCACTTCCTTTCCTTCTCCTCATATCTAAAGTGGTTTTAATACTCTTCCACCCCCCTCCACTTCCCCATCTTCCATTTTTTCCCCTCTCTCTCCTGCTGTAAATCCATCCGTTCCTTCATATTCTCCTGGGCTTCCCTCCATTTTGGCACACTCCGGCTATTTTTGCCTTTCAGAATTTAATGGCTGCAAAAAATAGCTCCTGGCTGGTGCGACTACACACTCGCACACGTACAACACATACTCATGCGCGCACAACAGACAGGAATCATTATTGTCAAAGCAATAAAAAGAGGCACTTTTCCGGTGAGAGCCGGACGGCGAATGTTCTGGGATGTTAACAGGACTGTCGCTGACCACTGATAACACACCAACAACCCTCAATTACACCCCACCTCCCCCTTCCTCTCGCTCTTTCTTTTGCCTTCCCTTTCTTGTTCTCCTTTTCTGTCTCTATGTCAGACCCAAGGCCATGTATGTGTGTCAATGACATCCCCCTTAAACTAGCGGAGATGAAATATTTAGTCTTCCCAGCATAAACGGAACACGGATGTTTTCTAATTGGCATACTTCCATACTATTTTTGCAGTATGCACATTGTTCACAGTTCTGTATGTATGAAGTTAATAGAGGATCTACACCATTTGCCAAATGTGAAGTATGCAAACTGCATTTAACTTGACTTTATATTTGAACCCAAAGCGATATCATTAGCTATGTTTAAATCCACCTATTTTTATGCGAATTTTAGGATATCGGATGGAATGGATGCTGGATGGAAATGCGAAGATGTGCATAAATTCTAAAAATGCACAGGAAAAACTTGTGCATTTTTTTTATCCGATAAGAAGACATTCACATAAACTACAATGGAAACACATTTACCGAATAATTCCTTGATGCGCAACAAAAACTCACGTGCCTCAAGGACGTGATTGGATAACTGGACTAACCAGTGGACAAATCACATCGCACAGCATCTCAAACGTTGGTTTGGTTATTCTGAAATGTGGTTTTCCCGTGGAATTGGGCTACTTTTTCACTGTTGCCATGGGTTGTTTTTCACGTCCACAGGATGAAGCGACCCCAAATAACATGATATTTAGCCCCTGGAATGCGAATTTTACCAGTGGAACCCCAGCAAAAACGCGGATTTTACCACATGGTACATGATTTTTACCGGGGGACCCCCTCCGAAATGCGATTGGGCTAGTTTTGAGTAGCAGTTGGGCGGGTTTTGTTGTGAAAACCTGGCAACCCTGTGCCTGAGCTAAAGTCTGTCATCAGAATGATGTGGTTTAATTCCCTCCCCAGTGTTGCCAAGTCCGCTTTTTTCCCGCGGAATTGGGCTACTTTAACACTGTTGCCGTGGGTTGTTTTTTATGTCCGTGGGTTGAAGCAACCCCAAATAACATGATATTTAGCCCCTGGAATGCGAATTATACCAGGGGAACCCCGCCAAAAACACGGATTTTACCCCCGGAACTAGTTTTGAGTAGCAACTGGGCGGGTTTTGTTGTGAAAATCTGGCAACCCTGTGCCTGAGCCAAAGTCTGTCTTCAGAATGATTTGGTTTAATTCCCTCCCCAGTGTTGCCAAATTGGGCTAATTTAACACTGTTGCCGCGGGTTGTTTTTCATGTCTGCGGGTTGAAGCAACCCCAAATAACATGATATTTAGCACCTGGAAAGAAAATTTTACCAGGGTAATGCTGCTAAAAACGTGGATTTTACCCCCTGGAATGCGATTTTTACCGGAGGACCCCCTCTGAAACACAATTGGGCTAGTTTTGAGTAGCAATTGTGTGGGTTTTGTTGTGAAAACCTGGCAACCCTGCTTCCAGAACTATGTCACACGATTGCGTTGCCAAACACCAGCATCCGAAAGCGAGATAATATGACAGCGTTTATTGTGATTCGTCTGCGCGCTCTGATTTTCAAGTCATTTATGTTGTATGAAAAAAGAGCCACAGTGGCTTCAGGGATTGCAGCAACTTCCATTTTTGCGCCAATTTCCCAAGAAGTGACGATTTTAGACGCATAGGACAGAAATGGTGCTTTATTTCCAAATGTTTTATGCGATATTCTAATTTTGCGCATAAGTTAAATTCGCAACTTAGGCTACTGACTCTATTTCGTCTCTTTCTCTAGCTCATTATTTGATCAAACTGCCAAAATTTGAGGCATGAAATAAAAAAAGTAAAATAATCTGGTGTATTTATGGGTGAGCACTGAACATCACATGCAATGTAGTCCTTTTATGTGATGAGAATGTAGTATACTACAGTTTGAAACATTTAACAATGCATACTGTACTGGATTAACAGTTATCAATACTGGAAATGGAAGGACAAATGTAGTAGGTCATCCGTTATTCAATGCATACAGTGTGCATAAAAAATGCATACAAAATGTGCATACTGTGCACAGCAAACTGCAGCAATAGTATGGTAGTATGCTATTCTGAACCTCAGACAAAACCCCATATTTCCTCACTTTCGTTCTGCTTCTTTTCATTCTCTGTCCTGGGGTAACAATCCATTTTGAAATTAATGATTCAGAGGACAGAAAATCAATGCTTCAGGGTTAACATGAATCTGTAGCAAAGACTTTAACCTCAACACCTGCCTGCGTACAAACACTTTCAAATGCACATAGAACAAACCGTGGAAACAAACATGTATAACCAAACATACAGATTTTACAGAATAGTTCACACAAAAATCATTTACTCACCCACTTAATGTTCATGAGCTTCTATTAAACCTTTGACAAAATCATACCGGAACATTCAAATCTGTGCGCACGCTGCCGCTGATCCAGACAGAGCAGTTGTCATGTTTAGGTATTAAACAGCTTCATAGTATTTTCAACCACGCAGTCTCATTATTTCTGTGTTACAAATATTCAAAGAATCACAGAAATACTGAGATAAAAGTTTATATTTCGCATATAAACACTGATGTCTATCGTAGTGATCAAAATAGAGTAACTTGGCGCTTGGCGATTGTATCGATTACATTGTTACACCACTAGGTGGCGACAAGTGACTGTTAAAAATGTATTAGTCATTGAATTGTTCATTCAAGAGATTCGTTCAAAAACACTGATTCATCCAGTAATGAAACAAGTGGAGTCATTGAATCATTCATTCAATTGATTTAAAAAAAATTCATTCATATTAATTAAACCTTTTTAATTAGATGGCAGTAATATTTTGTTAGAACCTATAGTAAATCACATGTTATTTTGTTTAGTTATCTGTTCAGAATCGTGGGAGAATCATGATCTCTATTTGAAACAAAAAAAAAAATCATGATTCTCAATTTATCCAGAATCGTGCAGCTCTAAATAATCATATAAATCATATAAAAAAGTCTTGAGAGGCGGCCAAAATGGCAAAAAATGACATAAAAATTTTCCATACCACTTGTGTGGTATAATACAAGCCTTCTGAAGTTATATGAACTACTTTTGAACTACTTTTATAGTACTTTTTTGTCCAAAAAGCAGCATTAAAATCATACAGGTTTGGAACGACATGACAGTGAGTAAATGATGACAGAATTTTCATTTTTGGATGCACTACTCCAAGTGTTGTTAATTAAAACCAAAACTATTAAAAATTGTTAATTGAAAGTAATTGAAATAAAGCTGAAATAAAATAAATAAATATTAAATATAAATACTAGATTAAAACAAACTAAAATTACTAATACTTAAACTAAAATTAAAACTGAAAATATAAAAATAAAAGCTAAATCAAAACAGCATTAGTACTATAATAGTATATAAATAATAATAAAATAACATCAAAAATACCCCTTCAAACTCAAAATGAGAGAATGATAAAGAGCAGGACGAAGAAAGAAGAATATGGATCAAATAAATACAGGAAGTGTATCTGAAAAACTATAAAGGTTTGACTGCCATAATGGCATTTGTAGAAATTATTCTGCGGCCTTTCAGGAGAAATTCTTTTTCAAACCTGTCATAATAAACTGTTGACCTAGCAGAGTGTGAAGACACCTAGCTATTCATCACTGAATCGCTGTGTTTAAATGTGAAAATTACAGGCCTTTTCTCACACCGACCCCGTTCAGGAAAGCATCTATTATAATTCAATTAAATACGTCACAACAGAGCCAAACGTCGCTTACACACAACTGAGGCAGGCTTACAAATTCAACCGTTACATCACTTGAGAACCATGAAATCCATCAATCACGCCGATTTGCTGTGTGTGTACGTGTGGATAATCTTGGGAAATTAGATGATGTTCAGTCGCGTTAATTGTTTGTCATTTAAGCGGAGACCTGCCCTCCCTTCCTTTGCAGGTCACGCAGTAGCAGCCGGAGAGATTTACAGAGACGGAGTTAAACGCTGTTATATTAACCAGCCAGAGCGTCCATTGAAGAACTGTAGCCCCTGTCAAGCGGTCATTATGCGCTGCGGTCAGTTGATAGTCTGCTGTCCTGTGCACTCAATAAGTCACAGCTATTCTAGGGCATTATGTTTCAGACTTTCCCAATGAATAAACAACCCTGTTTAAAAACAAAAGGGATATTTAAAGGGATGGTTCACCAAAAAAATGTATTTTGCCATCATTTATTCACCCTCATTTTGCTCCGTATGACTTTCTTTTTTGATCCATGAAACACAAAATAAGTTATTTTGGGGGGAAATAAATCATGGTACTTCTTTTGTTTAGAATGAAGGCATAGCGTGAACTGTAAAGCTACAAAAAAAAGTAGTCATGCACAATATTTCAAGTCTTTAGAAGCAACAGTATATAATATAGTTTATGTAAGAAAAAAGACATAAATTAAAGTTATGTTTTACTCCGCTGCAGCTTTCAAATGTCATTTACATATGCACAACTTTGGCCATAACACAACATAACGCCATAATGCTACACACAATTTGTCTATCCCTGTTTTCAACCAAAAGTGCCATAGTTTAGATTTAAAACTCAACATTTGAGATCTCTGGAAGGGAAGATCAGTGAATTCAGTAAATATCAGTAAATTAAGACTTATATATAACCATACATATGACTTTGATTAGCTTTTGAAGATGTATGGACTACTTTTATGGTGTTTAGAAAGATGTTTTGGGGGTGAAATGAGTGTAAATAATGACAGCATTTTCATTTTGTGGTAAACTGTCCCTTTAAAGGAATAGTTCACCCAAAAATGAAAATTATCCCACAATTTACTCACCCTCAAGCCATCCTCGGTGTATATGACTTTCAGCCGAACACAATTGGAGTTATATTAAATAATATCCTGGCTCTTCCAAGCTTTGTAACGGCATTGAATAGGCGAAGCTCCAAGAAGCTCATCCATCCATCATAAAAGTAAGCCATGCGACTCCAGTGGGTTAATAAATGCCTTCTGAAAGGAAGCGATGGGTTTTTTAAGAAAAATATCCATATTTAAAACTTTATAAACTATAATCACTGGCTTTTGGCAACAGCCGTATGCTCGTTCACGAGAGAGTCGAGTTGTATGACAAAGTTGTATGACGTAGCTCCTCTTCTCTTATATCGAAATCCTCCGACATTTTTCGTTCGTCAATTCTCACCTAAGCTTACGCTACGCCTACGACATAGGTTGGGTCAGAGGCCACCCTTCCAAAGCTTCAAAAACTCGGGCACTATTCAATGGCAGGATATTATTTAATATAACGCCAATTGTGTTCAGCTGAAAGAAGAAAGTCATATACACCTAGGATGGCTTGAGGGTGAGTAAATTATGGGATAATTTTCATTTTTGGGTGAACTATCCCTTTAAACGCAAAAGAAAGACCATTAAACATTCATGAACACACTCACACACAGGCAAACACATGCCCAAACACATATACATGTGCTGACATACATACATAATATTAGTCCTGGTACCATATCTCCAGCGGTCCCCTGAGGTCCTAAAATGTGACGTATTTAAACCAGCTGAGCCAGACCGCACACAAGGCAATATTCAGCCATATAAAACAGAACGTCACAAAACAGCAGATCGGTGCAGAACGCTGAGGGAGGGGGATAATATCCTGCTGCGGGGCTGAAATATACTGTGACAGAATGAACAACTGTCTGACAGGGTCTGGAGACAGACTGGTGAAGAAAAAGAGAGACAGAGGTGCAAGAACAGAGACAAGAAGAGGCACGCAGATCATTTTCAGCTGAACTCTGGGACATTTACACTGTTTTAAAAGCTCTTTTATTACCACATACTAAAGCAGGGCTAGTATTGATAGTATTAATAAAGCATGTCAGAGAAAGGGGACTGACCCGGTGTAGTCTGAGATATTTCTCAAATAATGCACAGATTTAAATGCTTTTGTTTCACCCAAAAATGTATTTTCATGGAATACAAAAAGATGTTTTGGAGAATGGTGACTTACGGTGACGCTGCTCTTTTCCTTACAATGAAAATGAATGATGACGGACACTTTTGAGCTTAAAAAAGGACAAAAAAGCACCGTAAAAGTAGTCCATTACATTCTAACTATACTCTGACTCGCATGATGTCTTTGTACAAGAAATAGACAAAAATTCAAGTATCGATATGAAATCTATGAGACTTTCCATGGTATAATTAAATATACAAGAACGCAGATAAAATTGTGGCTAGCATTTGTTGCAAATAACGGCTTAAATTTGGTCTGCTCCTCATATAAAGCTATCATATGGCTTCAAAAGACTTGCAAAACAGTGAAAAAGAAAACTAGATCCCTTTTATGGTGCTTCTTTTGTCATTTTTGTAGCTTTACAGGCTGTAGTTGCTGTATGCGTTGATTTTTATGGAAAAGAGCAGCGTGAACATTCTGCTAAACTTCTCTTTTTCTTTTCTACTGAAATATGAGTTTGGAACGACATGAGGGTGAGTAAATGATGTCAGAACTGTCATTTTTGGGTGAACAATATGTAAACAATTGAGAAATTACTTAGAAAAGACTGATAAAGTTAGGAAAACATGCAAATACAGGACAAAAAGGCATGCACAGGACAGGAAGTAACTTACAGGAAGGATTTAACGTCCAGGCCTCGTTTCTTTATCTGACCCATCATGTGATCCACGCTGCCAGGGTTCCCATGAGAGGCCCGCCCCCCGGCACCTCCTGACCTATAGCGTGATGCTCCGCCCCCTGCCGGGCCGCCCCTGGAGTTCTTTGAGCCGGCCCCGCCCCCTCCTCCAGGCCCCGTGCCACCGCCCCCTCCGCTACCGGGTTGGGTGTGCAGCTGACCCAAACTCTGGGAGATGGGCGGCCTGCTGGCCAGATTTGGGGCCGGTGCCTGGATCAAGGGTTGCTGGAGGCTCTGCTGACGCAACAATGTGCGGGGCCGAGGCGTTGCCCCCATGGAGGGTATGTGGTCCAAGGTCTCGGTCGAGGAGAGGGTGTGGTCGGACAAACTGTGCGGGCAGAGCAAGAGGGAGGGCAAGGAGCGAGACGAGGAAGGGCGGGAGCGACAGAGGGAGGGGCGAGGAAGGACGAGGAGAGAAGGTGGGACAAGAACAAAAGGGCGGGGTCGAGAAGAAGAATCCGAGGAGGATTTGGAAAGGGTCGGAGGAGGATCAGGGGACGCAGAGGGGCATGGAGAAAGAGGAGACGACAAGTTGAAGGGAATAAGTTCCGAATCCGGATGAAGGAAAGTCAGGGAGTTGGTTGAGGATAGAAGAGGTGAGAATGGCGACACGGAGGAGGACGAGAGGTTCAGGGGGCAGAATGGAATGGCCAGAGAGGAAAAGGACAACGAAAAGATAGTGTCGTCAGATGGAGAAGGGGGTAGAGGAGAGGAAGAAGGAGGAGGAGGAGGAGGAGGAGTGCGAGATGTAGGTGGGGATAGGAGGAGAAGGAGAAAGAAGGAGAGAAGCATCAGACAGAGGCAGTAGCCACTGTAACACAGGTAGCAGAAGAGACCGCAGCCGCCCTGGTCTGCGTGAACCTGCAGGTGCGCGTGTCCGTTTCCAGCCCGAGCGAGACTGCCTTGAGACGACGATGAGCGGCGGCGAGCGTGCGTGTGCGTCTGGGAGGCATGTACGGCCTGCTTGCGTGCCGCTCCCGTGCGTGCCTGACTGGATCGCGGTGTGTGTCGGGTCTGCCCCGAACGGCCGTGCGCATGTGCGTGCCGCGGCGTGTGTGGCGTCAGTCGGCTGCCACCGGTTCTTGCGGGAGACTGCTTTTTGGTCTGTTGAGAGCCCCCCATCTCTGTCTACTCCTCGCACATGCCTCTCCTCCCTTTCTTCTCTTAACTTTGCCCGTCGTTTCTTGCGACACTCGTTTTAAGTAACACCACGGCCCCCTGAGTTTCTTCAGCAGCCAACCAACTACGCTAGCTCATCCGTCATTCTTTTGTCCTCTCCTCCCCTCCCTTTCGCAATTACATCCTCTCTTTCTCTCATTAGCCCTGTTTCACTTTGATCTAAAAACTGTGTCAAATTCACCTCGGAAACTTCACAGTGAGTTTCACCTGAGCTGCACACATGATTCCTGTAAACATTTCCTGGCTATTCTTCCCCGTTTCAGCTAGTCTAATCCCAGCAGAATTTTACCTTGAGGGTACAACAGCTTGTCACCCTTAAAGCAGGGGTGTCCAAACCTGCTCCTGGAGGGCGACTGTCCTGCAGAGTTTAGCTCCAGCCCCAATTAAACAAACCTGAACCAGCTAATCAAAGCATACTAGGCATACTAGAAACTTTCAGGCAGGTGTACTGAGGCTAAACTCTGCAGGACGTGGCCCTCCAGAAGCAAGTTTGGACACCCATGCCTTAAAGGGACATCTTATTTAGCCCTAAAAGGTTCATAGTAGTATCTTAAGGGTACATATTGCTATTCTAAGTTACTAATATGCACCTTTAAGGGTAGATAAGTGACAAGTGTCAAGCTGCTGTTCCCCTAAAGATACAATTTTTGCACTTTTTTTCATTTTATTTTTCATTTTTTAAAAAGTCATTAAAAAGAACAACTTTTCAGAGTGATTTAGAGCTGAATGTAATAAAAAGTTTATGGAACATAACACACACTTGCTCCAGTGGAGGAAAACCATCCTGATACTGAAGTCAGCATGAAAAGGCATTCGCATCCCATTTTATTTTTGTAATGTGACATATTTTTATGTGAAACTGTATATTTAATGAGGAGATACTGCCTTCAAATACAATGTGACACGCAAGTGATTTTGGGTGCAAAACAGATGCATTTCTCACTTTTCATTTTACAGCAACCACAGGAGACCTTTTTATTGGTTCTGCATCATAATGAAGAGCAAAGGATGTTAGGTGTGAAATTGATGCACAAACCTGTGACCTTATAAACTGACTAAATGAGCATATTCTAGCAAAGCTATTATGCATTAACAGGACACAAACGAGTACAAACTAAATTGTACATTTAACATATACTTATTGTAAACAATAATTTGTTTCTGCCAAGATTTTGATTTTACATGCCACCAACTTGAAGGTAAAATCAAGACAAAGTACAATAGTAGTACCTCTCACTGCTAAAGATAATTGTGTTGGCATTCATTAGGGTGATCAGATGACCGTGATGAAATATCAGGATACACTGCAGGTGTGGCCAGGTGGTACACATGCTATACTGGGCGGTAACATGGATGAAACTGTTCAAAACTGATTACAGTTAATGTTTTGGTTTTATGAGTTAGAAAACAACAGGAAGAAAATTATAGAAACAGTCAAACCTAAACCTTAACTAAAATTCCAGGTTAAAAATAACCCAAGTTGGGTTATATATGGACAAACCCAGCGGTTGGGTTAAATGTTTGTGTAGTTTCATTTAACTCAACTATTGTTGAAAAATTACTAGATTGCTTGCTTAAAATGAACCCAAAATAGGTTGGAAATTAACATTTAGAAATAAGTTTAATAAATAATAATTAAATAATAAACATTTATTAAATTGCTACATTTTGATTATTATTGTTGCCTCTAGTAATTATGTGTCTGATTTTTAATTTCCAACCTATTTTAGGTTCATTTTAAGCTAGCCATACAGTCATTTTTAAACAATAGTTGGGTTAAATAAAACTACCCAGCAGGTTGGTCAAACATTCAACCCAACTGCTGGGTCAAAACAACCCAATCACTTGGTTTGTCCATTTTCAACCCAACTTGGGTTGTTTTTAACCCAGCATTTTTTTTTTTAGAGTGTAGCATGTTGAAATCCAACACCAAGTGAAAGTTTAAAGATCCCAAATGGCTAGTCAGATTTCAAAAAGCAAAAGTAAGAAATAAAATCACATGACTTGAAGGCATCATACTCCAATTTTTGAGTCTTTTTGATGTGGATGTGAAGAATGAAGGTCAAGTTCACCATTCAGAGCATCCCAATGGTTCTGCTTCTTTTTCAAATCGATCCTAATTCGTTATTATTTCTGTAACCTTTATCACATTCGACGGCATTAAATTACTCATTAACTGCTAGCAAGGCTGCTTCATAGCCTAAAACAATGACTATTTGACTGTTACTTGACATTATCTTCTTATTCATTATCTTATATTAACATTTTTTTTCTTTCATCCTGCACTGTAGGACCAGGAACATGTATTAATAATGTAAAGAGGGTCAAATTTGATTTAATTAATGAGCTGGAATAGGGTTGAACTGGCACCAGCTCAACTGGTTAAGCTAGTAAAGGGCATCAGGTAGTTGCAGGACAAACACCAGGGGGCAAAACAAGCCGTAGTGGAGAACAAGATGTAGGCAAGAAACAGAGAGACAGGGAAAAGGGGATGTGAGACAAACACAAGAGACAGACACATATAGCTGCCTGAAAATAGAATCCAATTACTGATGGAGAAAAACGGAGGGCGTGTTGAGAGAGAGAACGAGAGAAGAACGAGGACTGGTGGTATGGATGGAGTGTGAGAAGAGAGATGTGAGACAGAGAGAGAATATGTGAGGTGCTGGAGGAGAGGAGGTGTTAGCTAAGGGTGTGAAGAAAGCTTAAATCGAGCCCCCGTGTGTATGTGTGCGCTGTGTGAACGTCTACACTCACGGATACAGTAGCGTTGTAGCAGCTCTGGGTTTGTTTTGGTTTGGTGAGGTTGTGTTTTGTGAGGTTTGGTTCCTTATTCATTACTTGTCTTGTTCATTTGTTCATTCCCTTGGTGCATAGTCAGAAAGAAATCAAAATTGTCCAAAATTACTTGCGCATCACTTGTTCCTGGCCTTATTTCGCACACGTCATTGGTGGTACGTCTCTGAAATGTTATTTTACGTCCGTTTTTAACAATCCATGGATAAAATAACCCATGTGGCATTTTTTTCTGGCCACAATATATTTTAAATATATGCTATATATGTTGTAAACAGCGCAGCTTAATAAAATGTTTTTCAAATATGAAAATACATTCCTTTAAAAACATTTAAATGCTTAATTATATTACAAAATGTACTTCAAAATACATTTCCAATCATAAAAAAACATTTTTTGTAAATGCAAAATATAGACAATATAAATGTATAAAATAATATGTCGAAATTTATCGAAAATAAACTTATGTTAATATATTTAAAAATATATCTGATAATTGATTTGTTTGCTGTATGGGAAGAAGACCATTTTACTCAGAAATACACAGATTATGCAAGTAAAACTGGCTGCAAGCAGCATTTCACTTTGACTTTTTTTGCAGAACCTTTAATATTTCTTGAGTCAGTTTATGTCTAGTCATAATGAGAGCCCTTCTGAATCTACACTGACAGATGGCACATGCTACAGTCTCATGGACTTCATGGACACATGAAAAAGTCTGATGAAGTGCATAATTTGGGACAGTATGTGCCATAGAGCTTGTTTGTCATGCTGTATTGAAATTAATCTGTTTGGGTTCTCTAAACTTTATCTTAACAATGTAATAAAATTTTCTCCTCTCTCAAGATTCATTTCACACTGCTGACAGATTCACTGAAATATTAAGCACATTTATAGGACATTTAGTGCATTAATATTTTGTGCTATACAGTTTCACTAGCCAGCGATTAATATGGAAAATTCGTGTTTAACATCCTCCAGCCATCGCTCATGTCACTGAAACGGCTTCTATAAAACTTTAACTGTGTGCAGACAGTTCTGGTGTTCAGAAAGTCATCAGACAAATTATGGAAGTTTGTCATCGGAAAAAAAAAAATCATATTTTCTCGTCTGATTGTGATTAGAGTCTGTTACACAGCTCACACTCTTAAAACTTGAAACAGCAATGCCATAGAACATTCACCTTTCAGTGAACATTCTTAAAAGAACCATTTGTTTTCTTAGTGTGAAGAACATTTTAATAATCCAAATCTTTTTTTTTACTATAAAGAACCTTTTGTGGAATGGAAAGGTTCCATGGATATTAAAGATTCTTCATGGAACCAACAAAGCTAATAAAGAACCTTTATTTTTAAGCGTACTTGATTCTGGTTAGTTGGAAATTTTTGCAGCCAAATATACTTAAAGGATTAGTTCAGTTCAGAATTAAAATTTCCTGATAATTTACTCACCCCCATGTCATCCAAGATGTTCATGTCTCTCTTTCTTCAGTCGAAAAGAAATTAAGGTTTTTGAGGAAAACATTCCAGGAATTTTCTCCATATAGTGGACTTCACTGGGGTTCAACGGGTTGAAGGACCAAATGTCAGTTTCAGTGCAGCTTCAAAGAGCTCTACACGATCCCAGACGAGGAATAAGTGTCTTATCTAGAGAAATGATCGGCCATTTTCTAAAAAAAAATAAAACTTTATATACTTTTTAACCACAAATGCTCGTCTTGCACTGCTCTGCGATGTGCCACGCATTACGTAATCACGTTAGAAAGGTCACACGTGATGTAGGTGGAAGTACCGTGGTAGGGCAAAAAACTCTTCAAAATCATCCGACGTCATTGTTTAACCTTTTTTTGTAAAGGGCGTTTGACTTAGTCTTTGCACGTCCGCTTTGTAAACACTGGATCGGTACTTCTGCCTACGTCACGTGTGACCTTTCCAACATGATTACGTAATGCGTGGCGCGTCACAGAGCAGTGCAAGATGAGCATTTGTGGTTAAAAAGTATAATTTTTTATTTTTTTTAGAAAATGACTGATTGTTTTGCTAGATAAAACCCTTATTCCTCGTCTGGGATCGTGTAGAGCTCTTTGAAGCTGCACTGAAACTGACATTTGGACCTTTAACCTGTTGGTCCCTGTTGAAGTCCACTATATGGAGAAAAATCCTGGAATGTTTTCCTCAAAAACCTTAATTTCTTTTCAACTGAAGAAAGAAAGACATAAACATCTTGGATGACATGGGGGTGAGTAAATTATCAGGAAATTTTAATTCTAAAGTGAACTAATCCTCTAATGGCAAACATACTTATAATGGCTTTTAGCTTTATGTGTCATAATGCAGATTCTTTGTTCTCACAAAATACAATAAAATCTACATGAAATGCTGTTTGCAACCAATTTTACTTCAAAATGGGCTGTTTTTCAGAGAGAAATACACCATCAGGTACTGATTGGATTGTGAACGGTGCAAATCACCAGAGGAAAAAAGCGATCGACCACTTATAAAAAAAAAAAAAATACATGGGGAAAAATCGAAATGCTCATAATGGCGGCTGCAGGAATGAAAGTCCTACCTTTCAGTTAAAAGAGCCAATCACTTTTTTTTTAAAAGAGATTGTGCACTTTAGTTTGGGCAAGACTGAAAGACTTTTTCTTTTCTATTGCACAATTTGAACTAAAGAAGCTAAACATTTTCATAGTATCTTCCCCATTCTTGTACACTAGTACTAGAAGTCTCTTCTGCTCACCAAGGCTGACCAAAAATTCTGTAAAAACAGTAATATCATGAAATATTATTCCAATTCAAAATAACCGTTTTCTATTTGAATGTAGTATTTTACAAAGTAATTTATTCCTGTGATCAAAGCTGAATTTTCAGCATCATTACTCCAGTCTTCAGTGTCACATGATCCTTCAGAAATCATTCAAGAAAGATTTCTGATTAGTATCAGTTGAAAACAGTTGTGCTGCTTTAAATATTTTTGTGAAAACTGTGAAAAGAACAGCATTTATTTGAAATAGAAATATAGGCCATTTTTTTTTACTTGAAATAATATATGCACAGATGAATCGTTCACAATAAGACTGCAATAAAGAAGTGCATTAGATAAATTCTGACTCCATGTCAACTTTAAACTCGATCGATATTTCCTGTGCATTTATTTGTTCGTACTTTAAGTAGCCTTATAACAACCCAGATCATGTACAATCAGCCGGTCTGTATTATTGCAAAATGACCCCCTTCAGGCTAACACAAGACCCCTCTGCTTCGCATTTATATTTATTATCCCTCACATTTCATATTTGCAGGCTGAATCAGGTGCATGATATCACCAATTACGCCGTCTTTTGAGTCATTGCGGGTGCTGTTGTGTTTTATAATGGACTGAAATGAGTGATCGTCGCTTCTAAGTGCTTCTAAGTGTGTGTGAGTCAGTCGTACGGATTCTGCTATTATTAGACTGCAGGGCGGCCTGAAATCTCAGCAAAGTGCAGACCCACACAAAGGCATTTTTAACTTTCTTAAACATCTCATACACACACTCTTTTTCTTGTCCCCTGCGGGCTCGACTCACTTGCCGTTCTTGAAGTCTCCGGAATGCAGGCGGCTTTGCACCGTCTGCCACCTGCCGGCTTTAATGCCCCCCGTCATCATGCTCCTCACGCTGTCGCTGCACGACGGCCCCCCTCCGTCCCCCAATCCACCCCCCATGGCCCCTTTCTGGCCCCCGGACACCGCCCCACTGAGGGGTCCGCCAGAAAGAGAGAAAAAGGAGGAAAAGGACAAACATTGGGAGAGAAGAAACGGTTACAGGTTTGGATAAATAACAATATTTTATCCCATGAGAGTGCTGCATGCGTGTGACCTCACAGCGAGCTACATGACTACATACTAACACAAGCCACCCTGGGCTTTTAAAGATGCCGTGCCAAGTGCAGCTCCTCCTTTAGGGGGCGTAGCAGAGCCACACAAATAGATTTACAACAACCCCGATGCTTCAAATAACCACATTTGACATGCTTCGCATTAATGACACCCATAAATGTTGCAGACTTCATATAGACAAAGGGTTACTTTTGTCATCAGTTTTTCATAATCATGGTCACCAGTTTGTGGACCTGGTGAAAGTCATCATGCAGTTATCAGATTTAAGTAACACTGCCGCATCACTCAAACACTCACAATACAACATCAACACCAACAACAACATCAAAAAAATGGCAGGATAAGAGCAAAAAGAGCTTTAAGTGACAAAGCTGACAGCCGCAGATTGGCACAAAACCAGCTGAGGAATCTGATTTCAGACTAATATATATATGTATATATCACTCCACTTGAAGCGACTGTCATGGCGGCCGAGCAAATCCACCATATTTTTTTTAAAATACTACACTTTTTTTTACCACGAACAGTTTTTTAGGTGAGAATGTAGTTGTTTAGAACTGAAATATGTGACTCATAATTAATTATAGTACCTATTTTACAATTTGTTTAGACGTTTTCGGAGATGCGAGCTCCAGGCCGTCTGCGGCCGTTCAGTGCTCATGTACCCGCCGAGAACAGCTTCATCTCAGCCAGTGCTTTGGGGATTTGCCGCTGGCTCTTATAGTTGTTAAACATGAGATATAATTCATTTTAAGTAATAAAACAGGCAATCTTTGGTCTTGTTAATCTATTACTTGTTCCTGGGCAGTTATTTAACCCACCTATTGTTTAAAAATTACTGTATGGCTGGCTTAAAATGAACCCAAAATAGGTTGGAAATTAAAAATCAGTCACATAATTACTAGAGGCAACAATAATAATGAAATAATCATAGCGCCTATTTTACAATTTGTTTAAACATTTTTGGAGATGCAAGCTCCAGGCTGTCAGCGGCCGTTCAGTGCTCGTGTACCCGCCGAGAACAGCTTCATCTCAGCCAGTGCTTTGGGGATTTGCCGCTGGCTCTTATAGTTGTTAAACATGAGATATAATTTATTTCAAGTAATAAAACGGGCAATCTTTGGTCTTGTTAATCTATTATTTGTTCCTGGGCAGTTATTTAACCCAACTATTGTTTAAAAATTACTATATGGCTGGCTTAAAATGAACCCAAAATAGGTTGGAAATTAAAAATCAGTCACATAATTACTAGAGGCAACAATAATAATGAAATAATCATAGCGCCTATTTTACAATTTGTTTAAACATTTTCGGAGATGCGAGCTCCAGGCCGTCTGCGGCCGTTCAGTGCTCGTGTACCCGCCGAGAACAGCTTCATCTCAGCCAGTGCTTTGGGGATTTGCCGCTGGCTCTTATAGTTGTTAAACATGAGATATAATTTATTTTAAGTAATAAAACGAGCAATCTTTGGTCTTGTTAATCTATTACTTGTTCCTGGGCAGTTATTTAACCCAACTATTGTTTAAAAATTACTGTATGGCTGGCTTAAAATGAACCCAAAATAGGTTGGAAATTAAAAATCACTCACATAATTACTAGAGGCAACAATAATAATCAAATAATCATAGCGCCTATTTTACAATTTGTTTAAACGTTTTTGGAGATGCAAGCTCCAGGCCGTCAGCGGCCGTCCAGTGCTCGTGTACCCGCCGAGAACAGCTTCATCTCGGCCAGTGCTTCGATTCGGGTAAGATTTTGGGTTCATTTTAAGCGAGCAATACAGTAATTTTTAAACAATAGTTGAGTTAAATAAAACTACCCAGCAGGTTGGGCAAACATTTAACCAACCGCTGGGTTAAAACAACCCAATCGCTGGGTTAAAGCAACTCAATCGCTGGGTTTGTCCATTTTTAACCCAACTTGGGTTGTTTTTAAACCCAGCATTTTTTAGAGTGTATAATTCCACGGTGGCAAAATGTAAAAAAGGCCAAAAAAAAAGTAGCATGCGCAATTAAATATTCAAGATCAGCCAATATTTACCAATAAATAAAAAACAGTATATTTAGAGCCAATATGTGATATATTCTGCATCTCAAGATACAAGCATCTAAAATATCTATACAATATTGTGATAAACTAAAGACAAACTAGACTATAAGTCTGACAAAGTGGCTGTTTCAAGTCGGTTTTGCTTCAATCTGCGGCTTCCGTCTCAAACAGCAGAGCTTTAGTGCAGCGGCCTGCATTCACCCACACCGCTGTAATCCAGCAGGTCCAGCGGCCTCGCAGTCCAGAGAAAGGAAAATTGAATCACCTGAGCCACCGCGGCTAACATGTTTGTTTAATTTTTCATTTTCTAGACAGGCCGCCCCATCTGAACCCCTCTGTACGACCGCCGCTGGTTTTGATGGACAAGCGTGTTTAAACTATTTCTCCGGCGTATCGGGGCTCTTTAGCGAAACCTGTCTGGATTAGGCCGGTGAGGGTTTACCGCACAGATGCCGCTGCGAAACAGAGGCTGGAAGAATCAGGAGTGCTAGAGGGATACATCGAGTACAAGCCCAAGAAAGGTGAAAGCACAGAGGCATAACAACACCATCTTATAACAAGGGGGTTACCACATCACAATCAGACTGTAACGGTCAACCCTCAACGGGAGCCTACGGCAATGAGGGTTGGACACCATTCAAGAGCGCATTTTAGTTTGTTTGTTTGTTTCTTTACTGTTATTGTTGCTGTTCGCTGGATAGCTGAAGCAGGAGGGTTGTCCGTCTCCATGGTAACACCCCATGGGGGGAAGGGGGGGGTGAAAGGTTAAAGGTCATATGCTAAGAAGAGACAAGCAGGGCTGTAGGGAGTGAGGGACATTTAGGGTCCAATTTTGCAATTTTGGGGTGAAACAAAACAGATTTGAATGTCAGGCTGTTGCTACTATTATTAGCAAACTGTCCAATACATTGATAATGTCCCTGCAGTCCTGCAAAGCTGAAAGAAGAGAAATAAAATCTGCATAATGACTTTCATTCATATTACAAGCTTAAACGTGAAGTGTGCAATTTTTGTGTCACAAGCGACACCACACAGAACGGCTGCTCAAATAAACAGATTATAATTGAGTTTGGTGCCGAAACTATTGAAACATTTTTTGTTAACTGAAATAAAGCTGAAATGAATTAAAATATAAACATTAGATGGAAAACTTGAAAAACAGTTTAAATAATAAAATTGCTAAAACTAAAATTAAACTAAAGCTAAATAGAAATATATAAAAAAAAACTAATAAAAAATTACAAAAAAACATAAAATGACAAACTTAATTTAAATTAAAACTGAAAATATATCATATATATAAATATAATCAATATAGGTTAGTGCTAAATGATAGCAAAAGTAATTTAAATCTTAAAATAAGCTGAAAAATATCATTAAAGGCAGAAATTGGAAAAGATATATAATATTATATATATAACAGATATGGTATGGATATATTGTGCGTATCCCTAGGAGCAGAAATTACACACTTCATCTTTATCATACTTTGGCTTTATCTTGTCATTTTGGATGGTGTAATGGTACTGTACTATTCCATACTATGGCCCACATCACAATCAGATGAAGGATACTGTGAGTTTGGCTTTATGAGTTCATTGCATATCCTTTTGGAAAAGTGTGTTAGCTTACGGGATGCTTCCTCATCATTACAGCCCTGCCAGGGATTGGGGTTTAATGGGGTGTTGTTGGGTAACAGGTGAGATGGGGTACAGTAAAATATGGGTTGTGTTAGTCTAAGCCCACAGTCCGCTCACTAACCGTCTGACGCATACTGCACCAAAATCTGAAGTTTGGTTTGCTTTATGCAACTTCTAAAACTGTTTGACAAACTGTAATATATATATATATATATGTATATATTAGGGGTGTAACGATACATCATTATAACGAGATATCACGATGCCACGATATGTATCGTTGATAAGATTCACAATATAGAGTTAGTTCTATCCAAGACTGTATCTATAAGGTATCATTTACCCAAAAATGCATATATACATACACCCTCTAAAAAAATGCTGGGTTAAAATAACCCAAGTTGGGTTGTTTTGACCCAGCAGTTGGGTTAAAGGTTTGACCCAACCTGCTGGGTAGTTTCATTTAACTCAACTATTGTTTAAAAATTACTATATGGCTATGATTATGGTTACTATATAACCTATTTTGGGTTCATTTTAAAGGGGTCATGAATTGAGAAATCAACTTTTCCTTGAGCTTTTGATATATAAGAGGTCATCGTACTGAAATCTTCCTTGTTAGTCCAATAAAAGCTTTTATTGACACCAGGCCCAGTAAATGAGTGATCCTAGAATGTGACTATAGATAGGTGAAACCCCGCCTCCGCAGAAGAAATCAACGCCTACTTCATCATTGCAACATTAGCCCCGCCCACTGGTGTGTTAGTGAGATGAGGAGGAGAGAAGAGCGATACAGGACAAAAATAACATCCTAATGCTAGGAATATGGTTATTTATTTTCAACAATGTGAATGTCTCAGTTGAGCTTTATTTATTTGTATTCGGTACATTTCACTGTGGATTCTTTGGTAAATCAATGGCATTTCGGCGCAGGCTTTGCAAACAGACTTTTACGATATGGACTCGACAGTAATGCAACAACATGTAAGTTCTAATGCCTGATCTGATATGTAATGATTCATGTACAGTCAGATGTTCTTTGTTTATGTGTCAGTAAATCAAACCAGTGAAAATAATCTGTTATTTAAATGGTGATTAAATTATATATAGAAAGCGATCAAAGAACGCTCCCTTTACAATCGCTGGAGCTGTCAATCAAACAGCGCGAGTTTATCAGTGACTGAGTTCTGGACTTGTGCCAAAACTCCCATTTTATTCATCAATTATCTTAGTTACATCGAGTTTGCAGTGTTAGTTATGATGAAAGCATTTGTGAGTTGCAATGACGAGATCACTGCTTTCATGCGCTCAACATCATGTCTGTGATCGGCTACAATGTTCATCACTGCAACCTTTCATGCGTCTCAATATAATGCCATAGATCTAAATGTAATGCAACACTTTTCACGATTAGTGAACCTTGAGAGCTGCAATAGTAAAAACGTGCTAAAAGAGAGAGTAATACTATTTCAAATGGAAAGATGTCAGCCAATCACAGCAGTGGGCGTTTACACCGAAGTCTCACAGCAGACACGGCCCTTAAAACAGAGCGTTCAAATCAGAGGGCTAAAATCAGGGTAGGAAAAATGCCTTTTATTTCTAAATTTTTAATGTAAAAAGCATACTAGCATTATAAGTGCACCCCAGGAAACATTATAAAACAATAAAAAAAACGCAGTTCATGACCCCTTTAAACAAGTAATATAGTAATTTTTAAACAATAGTTCAGTTAAATAAAACTACCCAGCAGGCTGGGTCAAACATTTAACCCAACCACTGGGTCAAAACAACCCAATTGCTGAGTTTGTCCATTTCTAACCCATATATATATATATATATATATATATATATATAGACTAGCTCTAAAACTGCTAACTAAACAGTTTTGTATCAGCCTACTCATCATTATACTGAACTGAAATGCAGTAACTAAAATTATTTTAGTGTTGTAAAATACGCATGTTTCTCTGCATCAGCAAGAAACTGTTGACGGTCCGTAAAGGGGAAACGATTATTAATGAAATAAAGACCCAAATGATCCAAATGTGGTCAGAAAACATGCAGTTTATACTTTAAGTTTTGCTTCTCGTTCTGTTCTGAATGTTAAAATAAAAAGCAACTTGCATTTTATCGACCATAAGAATAATTTTTTGGCAAAAAAAACAAAACAACAACAACAAAACAAACAGCGATTGGTCAGTTCACAGCATGTGCCAGTCAGACGGTCTTTTCCTGAATAAAAAGTAGCAAATGAACGAAAGCGGACCAGACTTTCTGCTGCAGCACAAATCTAGGGTGCGGTTGGTAAGGGTTCGGGTTCGGGGAGGATCGGGTGTGGTATGAGTTGAGGGTCAGGGGTTGGTGTCTCTTACCAGCCTGAACAGAGACTCACTTGAGTGAGAGGCGTGGATCTCCGTAAGGGGCATAAGGAGAAATGTTTAGTACAAACTCCTTGGGCGGGTATGAGCTCCAGCGCTGCTGCACTGAACTGCTGTCATTGTTATTCCAAAAGTCTCTGTCTAAATCACTGAAGAGACACACACATACACGTCAGTGGAACATGAGCCATCCATTTCATCCATCAGTCTATACACAGGCGATCTCCGGCCATCTCCGCTTCTTCAGGATAGGAGGTGGTTGAAAGAGGAAGAGGGAGAGGAATTCGCCATTCATAAGAAGCTGAGAGGTGCATAAAGGGTTTTATGATCAAACAGGGAAATAAAGACAGACCCAATGCATCCATAAGGCAGCAAAGCAGAAATAAGCAAGATTATACCTGAGCATTCATTAGTTTATCAAAGATCACAAGCGTTAGGGAGAGAGAGAAAGAGAGAGACAGAAAGCAGTGAAGCATCACACACTATTAAACACAATCTTCTTGGTGACAAACCATTAATGTTTTGCTAAGAAAAGAAGCATTTGGAAAACAGAGGTGAAAGGTGAGAAGGGTCAGATGAACCTGGTATTGGGGGAAAAGGTCATTTACGTTAAGTTATTATTTCAACAACAGCATCAGGAAAAGAAATGCAAAATATACAGATTTCCACAAGCACCTGCAAGCTTCAAATCCAGAGAACTCATTAGTCCAAAACAGCAGCTGCAATGTCACGAGGCACAACACAGGCCACACATCACAACAACTTTTACCGGCGCGCTTCTCCGAGAATAACCGTCTGGTAAACAAGAAGGCATGTGATCATACGAAGAGGAAAACAATGGAAACGCAGCGTCCCGCTGAGCTCAAAGATCCAGCGTCCTCCATCAGACGCTCTTCAGCGAAACCCGTGGCATTCAGAGTCAGCGTCAGTCAAAGAGCCGGAATCATTCGGAGAGGATGCTTCCCGAATGAATGCGAGCGGCGCGCTCTTTATGAGTGCAGTTAATTGATCTTGTACTTGTGTACTTTTCATTTTTTTATTCAAAGCCAGTCTAGACTGAAAAACTTCACGGTGAATGAAATGGACAGGAAATCATGACTTTTAGGCAGTGGGAATTTTCTTATACATAGAACAACATTGAACAAACCAGTAAAAGATTGTAGTAGGTATTTTTTAATTTTATTTTAATATTATTATTCATTATTTTAATAATAATAATGTAATAAAACAACATTATATGTGTATATTGATGATTATATATAATTTTTTGCTGATATGCTATTATTTTTAATATATTATTCTTCTCATTTTTAAAGTTATTTTAATATTATTATTTATTATTTTAATAACATTAATAAAAAAAACATTATATATTTTTTGCTGATATATTATTATTTTTAATAATAATACTAATATATATATATATATATGCTTTATTATTATTATTTATATACACACATGTATATATATATATATATATATATATATATACACAATTTTAATATTACTAAAACAACATTTTATATTTTTTGCTGATATGCTATTATTTATTATTTTTATAATTATATATATTTAAATATATTATATATGCTATTATTTATTAAAAATAAATAATAGCATATCAGCCAAAAATGATATATATATATATATATATATATATATATTATTTTTGGCTGATATGCTATTATTTATTTTTAATTATATATATATATATATTTTGTATTTATGCTTCTGTACACAGATGATCTTTCCCTGATATCCTAAAATTATTAATTATTGACATGTTATAATAATTCGAATCAACAACCCAATGCTTGTCAATATGGTAAAAGACTGAAACAAAATTTATGAATTCCCACTGCTTTTTTCAAGCTTATTTTTCCCTTAAAAAATAAATAAATAAACAAAAAGTCGGGGTCAACTGGCTACCATGCTGTTACATTATTTTTATAATATTTTTTACATTGTATATGCATCTAAGTGAGGCCCATCAGTAAGCAAATGAATTAAAACAACAGTTAATTTTATCATTTTAGTTGCTATGTTTATTTTAAACACATTTTTGAGCCTCTCTTGCTTCCTCTGAAGGACCACCACTGCTTTTAAAATGATTTCCATAGATTTAAAACACACATATTTGTTGTTTATGGAGAAACAGAGAAGTTTTCCTGTGATCGCAGCGCTGATTTCATATGGCCAAGCTTCGCTCAAACACAACGATCTTACAAAAAAAAAAGCCCCAATGAACTAAATGAATGTCCCTGCACCTACTTGATGGCTTTTTTCTCTCCTCTTCCTCTTCCTGAATCGGGAGACCCGACGGACTCCACTCCTGGTTTATTCCTCTTCCCCTGAAAGACAGACAGAGACAGAGAGAGAGAGAAGAAACGGTTATTCCCAGTCTCCTAATTGATCACAAGCTTCTCCACCTCCAACTTCTGTACATCTATAGCATTATCCAGCGTTCCTTCTTCCCTCTCCCAGCCTCTCTCTTTCTTCCCGCTCTCCTCCCTGATGCTTCGTTCTGATTGCTTAAATCACATGGTCCGTCCTAAGTCATCTCCATAGTAATTAAACCACACACAAGCCTCATATTTACATGGAAACAGCCAATTTAGCTTTCGCCAGCGTCACAGGCCACCGAAGAGGAAGAGAGAGAGCATGTGGGAGAGACTTGTGACAGAAAGTGTCTTCTGAGGAGTAGGTGGCATTGTGGAAACCCTTCATAGACGTCACCGCTGTCCGCCTCTCCGCTTCATGAACAACATGTTACAGGGGTTTGTGACACAACCCACACTCAGTGTTAGATTTGAGGAGACACCGACCAAGTAACGCAGGTTATGTAATCAACTGTCGAATTTACACCACAATACCTGCCTTTGTTTTGCAAGTGTGTAATGTGCATTCATTAAGTTTAGGATTTAGAGCTTTTAAAACTTTATTTTTTTGTAAATAAAATGCCACATCAGAGTCGCTTTATTGATGTCAAGGCAACATGTTTCTTGTTTTCTGTCAGCTGTGCATGAGAATAAATAAACGACACCATCTTTACAGTGTAAATGTGGCCGTTACTGACAATCCTCATTTTGGCTGCGTGAGATTCTCCAGCTTTGTTGTTGTTGAGCAACCGAAGCGCGAGCTGTTAAAGCTCCGCCCTCTTCTGGAAAGGGGGCGGGGAGCAGCAGCTCATTTGCATTTAAAGGGACACACACAAAAACGGCGTGTTTTTGTTCACACCCAAATAGGGGCAAATTTGACAAGCTATAATAAATGATCTGTGGGGTATTTTGAGCTGAAACTTCACAGACACATTCTGGGGACACAAGAGACACCATTTAATTTTATTTCAGTGTTATTTCTATTACGTTCTTGAGAACTGGTTGTTATTAGGGTTTTTTTTTGACTGAAAAACTTTTTTTTTTTTTTTACTTTATCGGAATGATACGAAACTTGGTAAAGGTTTTGGTACTTGCCATGTGAACACACACACACAAACACAAAAAAATCATGGACATGATTCGAAAAAGGTTAAATTGTTCGGAAAAAAATAGTCACACTTGTACTGTCCATGGTCAAAAATGAGCACATTAAAAATAAATGGGAGACGAATTTCATCTAGTGGAAGCGTTTGGTACTGCACCCAAACAAAATTTTCATTTTTTGAGAACACAACTTGTTTAGATTTATATCTTTGATTGTCTTGCAGTTTTAGAGTAAAACGTGTTTTGGAAAATATATATTTCATATAAAGATTGAAAATGGTATTTTTGTGCATTTTTCATAACAATAAATGTAATATTTTATAACTTTTTTCAAGTTCACTTTTTAAAATTTTTTCAGCAATAATCTGCCAAGTGTCGTAAGCCTGTGCTCCAAAGCATTCAAGATTTACGACAGTTTAAGTTGAAAATTTCATTTTCAGGTCTATGCTCAAAAAGTGAATAAATGGATTATAACTACTGCATAAATATAATTTAGTATCATAAAATCCCCTAAAAATACAAAATATTAATTAAAAAACATTATCAAACTAAAATATAGTACAATCATTTCATTGAAATTTAAAAAAAAAACTTTTTAGGTCATTTTTGACCGACACGCGGACAGCACCAGAGGGTTAAGGAACTGGAATCGTTAGTGAAATCAGAACCAATAATGAAAAATTCCTTATGATTTCCATCCCTAATGATGTAACATAATTAATTACTTATTTTAGGTGTAAAAAGTTACAATCTAAAAAGTTACAACACTGAAAAACTGCTAGCAAAAACAAACACAGGTGCAATCCGTCATTTTCCTCTCATCCACCAGGACATATCTGTGTGGTTATTGTGTAGACGGTTTAGCGTAGTTAAAATCTGTCCCACAGCGCTCGCTGTCTCATCCCATCTCATCCCTGCGATCCTGTCGCCCATCATATGAGGAGGCCTGTTGGCTCAGAGATGGCCGTCATTCTAGCCGGCTCTCATTGGGCTAGTTCTGCCCGGCTCGTCTCTGAGGATGTGGCCAGAGGAGCCGGGGCGGATCAGAAGGGTCAGAGGTGAAGAGTATCATTAGCGCTGGCCAGGAGGAGCGTGCAGCGAAGGGGCAGGAGTTGTGACACGCTGCCTAACTGTGCTCAGTGATTGGCCAAGGGCTGCTGCGGCTACAGGAAACTCCCTGAGCAAGGACAAAATCTGAATTCACTGAACGTTTGGTCTTTTTTTGGATGTACCCACGCAAAGGTACATGAACTGCTGGAACAAACAAAAGTCCCATCCTAAATTTTTCACATTAGTAAAGTGAACAGTAAAAAAGTTGCACAACATTTCTATTTCAAATAAATACTGTTCTTTTTAACTTTTTAAATGCTTCTTGAGCAACAAATCATCATATTAGAATGATTTCTGAAGGATCATGTGACACTGAAGACTGGAGTAATGATGCTGAAAATTCAGCTTTGATCACAGGAATAAATTATATTTTAACATATATTCAAACAGAAAATAGTTATTTTAAATTGTAATAATATTTTACAATTTTACTGTATTTTTGATCAAATAAATGCAGCCTTGGTGAGCAGAAAAGATGTCTTTCATTAATATTTTAAAAATCATACCGACCCCAAACTGTTGAAAAATTTATATATTTTTTATCATTTAATTTTTATAATTACTTTATCATACAGTAAAATAAAATAAAACTATATATATATATATATATATATATATATATATATATATATATACACAATTAAAAATATATTTATTAATTTGTATATTACATAAATATTTTATAGTGTGGGTTGCGAACACCACTTCACGTTGGCTGGTTTGTTACTGGTCTAAGGTGGTTTACCAACTCTAACCACCTACATTAGCTTGGTCTACCATGCAAAAACTAGAAGTTAGTCCATCTGACCAGCTAATGTAAAGCCAACTATAATTAAAAGCTGGTATTTTGCAGCAGGATGCTCATATTCCAGACAGCTCAGTCCACTATCATCACGGCTCCAGAGTCTGACACACTGATTTAAACGAAAAAGGACAGTCCAAGAATCACCCAGATGTGCACAGCACACAACTACACACACATGAGTCAGTCAGCCGGAGGGGACATCAGTGAAACACACACACACATGCGCGCACACACACACACACACACACACACACACACACACACATTCTAATTACTACTGACTGACCCCAGAGACAATATAAGGAGGAGAAGACAGGATACTCATAGAAAAATGAATGGAAAATATTGTAATGCTAAATATGGCTGAAGGAATGCAAGTCAAGTGAAATTTCAATCCTTATTTCCAGCGGTGTTGGCTCCAAAAGGATTTTGTCTATTAATTTTTCCCATAGGGATTTACCAAAAGTCTTTATTAAAGCATTATAAGCCATGAACCAACCCAAGAAGTTACGAGTTGAATCACAACATTACAAACTTTTTTTGATTTGAAGTAAAAAAGTATTTGAAAATCTGACAAAAAATACAAAGACACAAGACTGTGAACTTAACGGCTTTAGTGAGGGAAAGAACTACAATCCCATGAAACATTGCGAACAACATAATGAAATTAAAAACGACAGAGAAATATAAAACTACCCATTTAAAAATGTTAATATTATAAATATAGCCTATATATATATATATATATATATATATATTTGATATATTTTTACTAGTGGGTGCAGGACACTATAGTTCATTTATGTAAGTGAGGATAGCATTTTTAGAATTTTTTTTGCAAAATATGCACACATATATACAAATATTGAAGTATTTTGAGAGCGTAATAGAGAGACCGACTCGATTATACGTCTTTTGACGTGTTTCATAGGAGTGGGTGGAGCTAAAGAGCAATTTTGGTGCATATTGCTTTTTTCGACTCTCTGATTGGTGGAATTTCTGCATAGCATCAAGGGTAATGTAGTTTTCACCACAATGTGGGCTGATGGCTTCAACAGAAGACCTCGTAGCTCACAGTATGTCTGTCTTTGCTCAATAAAGCAAATAAAAAACCAACTATCTGGATTTTCCAGCATATTTATATACCACAGTACTTCAAAGAATACAATGATAGCATACAGTAAAAGCCGTGTCCAAAACCAGCATGCTATCAATTACCTTGACACCACATAGTACTAGTTCACCTTGAAACAGAATCCAATAAGCAATTTAGAGCACATGGATCAATAAACTAATTAAAAGCGACACATTTAACAGACCATTTAAAGACAAACAGTGACATGTTTTAGAGCCATTTGGAAAGGCGTTATTAGCCGTGAAAGTGTAAAGCATGTTCAACTACATGCCCTCAAAGACTGATTACATATGCAAATACATACATATATGCTCATGTCATTGCTTAGAAGGAGCATGTCCCAATTAATATTCAATGAAATGTTACGAAGAAACACTGACTCACACAAAAAGACTGCTAAAATTCCCCACTTTTAGCCTCACAAAATAGTATTGTGGTAGTGCCATATCAAAATGATGTAAAATCATGGTACTCATATATATATCATGGCATATACCAATGGATTTTGAAAGAATACAATAGTATTACAATCATTGGAGTGTCTAAATTGGTACAATATACCATGTAATACCATGGTACTTCTCTGTAAGCTTAACATCCTGTGATTCACCTTGAGATCGAATTCAATTAGCAATTTAAACCACATTGAAATCAATACACCAAATAAAAAAACCCTTGAAACACCATTTTTAAAAAAAAGCAAGTGACACAGAAATTCATAAAGCCATAAAACAACATATTAAAACAGTGAGATGCCCTCAAAGACTCATTAAATATTCAAATACAAACATGTTGCTTATATATTGCAAAAAAAAAAAAATATATATATATATATATATTTCTCCAAAATGTAAATTTAATATTAAAAATTCTTTAAAAATATAAAAAAAATATTCCTTAATATCTAATGCAATTGAGCTTTAAATAAATATGCTTTTTAAAGATGTAAAATAAGACAAAATTCCAGCTGAAAATTTTTTTTGCACTATATGTAGCATGTTCTTGCAGCCAAGCGTGCGTTTGTGCACACATGCAAACACAACTACGTTCAGCTGAGAATAATGTGTGATTTGTAAATATCTGAGATTGAAAACCCTCTCACACACACACACACACACACACACTCAGAGTACTTACAGGCTGCAGTTTCTGGGTAAGTAGTCGCAGTTTTTGACAGACAAGAACAAGCTATCAAAAGAAACTCATCTGTCATCAACTGTATCATGAAATTTTCACAGAGAGAAAGAGAGATGTGAGCGAAACAAAATGAGAGAGGAAGAGTGTGGGAGGAGGAGGGGTTTGAAAGAGAAGTGGGGATGAAAAGTGAGGGAGGAGAGGACGCCGCCGATGATTGAGACGAGCGGAGGAAGCGACAGCTCGCCAACTGTGAGGCTTGGGGGGGGAATGAGTGACAGCGATCCCCGGGGGTTTGTGAGGAAAAAGAGACGCCATTGGTTGTGAGTGTGTGTCAAGAATCGAGAAGGAGAGAGTCAGAAATGTGCATTCAGTACCATGACTCGCTCTGAGCAAAGACACACACGTACAAA
Source organism: Mylopharyngodon piceus (assembly GCA_039654765.1). Taxonomy (NCBI): domain Eukaryota; kingdom Metazoa; phylum Chordata; class Actinopteri; order Cypriniformes; family Xenocyprididae; genus Mylopharyngodon; species Mylopharyngodon piceus. The sequence continues at coordinate 17,522,290 of CM077459.1, read as the reverse complement.
CACTGCTACACACACATGGCTACAGGCAAAGACATCAGAAAGAGCTTCGGTCCAACACACACACTGTGGCCATACACACAAACACGTCTCTCTCTCTCTTTCACTCTCTCTCTCTCTTTCTATCTTTGGCTGGAAAGCTCAAGAGGGCAGCGCTGTCATATATCTTCATATATTCTCAAACTTCTTTTCATCTTTTCTTTGTCTTCTCCAACTTTATTCATCTCTCTCCAGCTTGGGCTTCAAAAGTGCCCTTTTCTCTCTTTCTCTCTCAAATATCAAAGTACTTTATCTGAGACACCGCTCGGTGTTTCCAATCCACAAACTGAACAAAAAAACAAAAAATCAGTAAAAGAAAAATTATTTCCCAGATGTTTACCAATTAAAGGTACAGTAAGCAATTTCTGAGAAATGCTGTTGAAAGTGGATCGGACCGAGCACCAAAACACACTTGTAGCCAATCAGTGGTAAGGGGCGTGCCCAATTATTAGGGGGGAGGTGCCTGTGTTGCATAGGATGTTTATGAATTTGGGGGCGGAGCTATAAAAATGGGGGTGTGATTCTTTTGGGTAGGAGTGTTTTTGTTTTGGTGATTTCAAATATCAACAGCGTTTCTTAGAAATCGCTTACTGCACCTTTAAACAAAAATAAAATAAAACATAAAAAAATTAAACTAAATATAAAAATAATACTTAATAAAAATAAAATAAAGTATAAAATAAAATAATATAATATAAAAATAGAATTAAGCTATACAATTTTTTAATTAAAAAATAAAACAATAAAATAAATTATATACAATAAAACATTTTTATAAAATACATAATGATATAAAATATTTTTATAAAAATATATAAATTTATTATATAATTTATTATAAAAAAATACAATAAATCAAAAAATTAAATAAAAAATAAAACAGTATATTATAGAAAAAAATAAAATACAAAATTTTATTAAAAATAAAATATATATATTGAAGCGACATTTCTTAAAACAGTGAGATGCCCTCAAAGACTGATTAAATATTCAAATACATACATGTTGCTTATATATTGCAAAAAAAATTATAAATTAATTAATGCTTAAAACAAGAATGCAATATTGGTAATAAAAATAATTATATTTTTGAATTATATAAAAAAATAATTTAAGATGCATATATTTATCTGAAATGTAAATTTAATAATATTAAAAACTCTTTAAAAATATTTAAAAAAAAAATTAAAATTGAGCTTCAAATAAATATGCTTTTAAAAGATGTAAAACAAGACAAAAATTAAGTTAAATTAAGCTATAAAATATTTTAATTAAAAAATAAAACAATAAAATAATTATATACAACAAAACATTTTTATAAAAATTTATGATATATAAAATATTTTTATAAAAATAAAAATGCATTAAAAAAATGTATTACAAAAAAGAAATACAGTAAATTAAATAAAAAATAAAACAGTATATTACAAATACAGTATATAATACAAAAATTAAAAAAAAAAAAGTAAAATATAAAAATATTGCAGCGACTGTGGATTGGACCGAGCACCAAAACACACTTGTAGCCAATCAGCAGTAAGGGGTGTGTCCAATCAATTCCCTATGGACAAAATCAAGCCCCGCCCTACATTTGTTCTTGTTCCAAAAGCTGTTTCACTCGGATATACACCACAATAGGGAAGAAAAGACTATTGCAATTTCATGCCGACTTTAAAACATAATGAGATGCGTATAATAAAGTCGTGACAATTGTGAACATGGTATCTGTGTGTTACTGTATCTTGCTCGGCTTAAACTTTAGTTTAAAAGACGTTCAGACAATGCTGCACCATAAAGATTTTCTCCTAACTTTGTGAGAACGTTTATCAAATGCAAATGACATCATAAAGATGTTCCATTAACATTATTTTAAGATCATTAGACTGTTATAATATGGTTATAATATGTACACAACATTTAAATAACATTAAGCCAAAGGTTTGAGGAACACTCCCTGATAATAATAGTATAATGTTGTTTTAAATAGAGCACTAATGTACTTGATTAGAGAGAGAGAGAGAATTTGATGTCACCTTCTGTCAACCTAATAGCACATAAATGATAATTATAAAAATCCACTCGATAATAAACATCCAGCAACACACACTCACCCTACTTCATACACACAATTACTATCAATTGCTGGAAGAAGCTCTTGATTAAACCGCAGCCAATCAGACCGAAGCACCAATCAGGCCTTAACGAGTGTTGTGAGGAGAGAGGCGGAGCCGCCGTCATTAGAAGAACTCCCTAGGGCCACCCTAGGGCATATTATCAATCAAATACTACATACTGTTGTGGCAATAGCGTAGTATACAGTGTGCTGTATGCTATATGAAAATTTGACATAATACATTTTGTCACAATGTACAAAACACAACCAGAGCACTCGGAAGTGAAATACAGTATCCCACAATGCAATGCACCTGACTTGATCTTTCACTTCCCATGTGACGTATCAATTAATCAATTAATTTAAATTGCAAAATAGCAATATAAAACATGCACATAATGAGTTCATGTGACAAAAATGTAGCATACTACTGTTGAAATGTTTATTGTTGATAACTTGTTGTTTCCCAAACATTTTTTAAGCACTTCTGGACAGTATGCTAGTATTCCATACTAACGTTTTAAATCTTTATCATTCACATGCATTGTTTCAAAAACTATTTTTAAAAGCTAGTAGGCAGTAAACAAACAATACTTAATGAAACAAGTGAAGTCTTTATGAGTGAGTCATTGAACCATTCATTCAAGTGATTTGTTCAAAAACGCTGATTCATCCAGTAATGAAACAAGTGAAGTCTTTATGAGTGAGTCATTGAATCATTCATTCAAGTGATTTGTTCAAAAACACTGATTCATCCAGTAATGAAACAAGTGAAGTCTTTATGAGTGAGTCATTGAATCATTCATTCAAGTGATTCGTTCAAAAATGCTGATTCATCCAGTAATGAAACAAGTGAAGTCTTTATGAGTGAGTCATTGAATCATTCATTCAAGTGATTCGTTCAAAAATGCTGATTCATCCAGTAATGAAACAAGTGAAGTCTTTATGAGTGAGTCATTGAATCATTCATTCAAGTGATTCGTTCAAAAACACTGATTCATCCAGTAATGAAACAAGTGAAGTCTCCATGAGTGAGTCATTGAATCATTCATTCAAGTGATTTGTTCACAAACGATACTTACAATACTTACTGAGTGTAGTGCAGTATATACTAAGCTAGCATAATCCAAACATACTGTAGCTTCTGTGTGATACTTATGCATATATGAAACAATATACATTAAGTAATAAATATGATGTTTCAAACAGTAGAAAAAATTATTATAATAATGCATACTCTTTACTATTTAAAAAAATGATACTTTTTGAGGTCAGTGAGGAATATAATACCAACAGAAAGTGATCCATTAGCATTCCTATTCATCTTATTACTCACTCGAGTTTTTAAATACATTTTTTTATTCGCAATCACAGAGCAAAATGAAGTGCACTTCACTACACTTCATCTGCAGTCTGACAACAATAACATGTCACACATTATAGGCTCTCACAGAAGAAAAATCTGATTCAACCCTACTGGATCTAGCCTTGCATACTACTTAGGGTGGACAGTATCGCTGCATCCGAATACGCTTACTTCCATACTATATAGTAGGCGAAAAACAGTATGTGAGCTGTCAGAATACACAGTATTCATAAAACAGAAAGCAAAAAGCACCTGGATGACGACTACTTCTGAAGTGCACATTCAATGGACACTTTACTTTCCCATGAGGCCACGGGAGAGGATTTATGAATGGCAGTGAAGCAACGCAACTGATGCTTGTAGGTCACATGATAATGACATCATGGCAAAAGTAGTACGTCCGGATTACATTCATACTACACACATTTATACTACATAGAACACACTTTTTTAACGGTCACGAAGTATGATTCAAACCAAATGTAGTATGTACTATATAGTATGCGATTTTGGATGTGAATTGGAACACAGTTAAACTTCTAAAGGAAAATTCTATTTTTATTACATAATTTCCAGTCAGTCACAAAACCAGCCGTCTCTTTCTCTTCATTACTAGAGAAATACTGCCAGGAGAAGTCTGTTATATCAAAAAGTGGCGTACAGAACAAGAGGTCTTCTTCAACCCCAAGACAGGATGTAATTATCACAGCACTGCACACACACACACACACATCCATACAGCATCTGAGCCTCAGCAGACTTCATTAAGGATTTAATACCAATCTGCTTGACCCCACGACACCTAGTCATGACGCAGGGGGGCCGTAAAGTCCAACTGACTCACAAAGAGAGCGAGACAGATTGACTTCACTCATCCGCTCTGGGTGGTGTTCGCGACTTCGCGCTGCCGCTAAACCAGAGAGAGCAGTTGTCATGTTTAGGTATGAAACAGCTTCACAAACAGTCTTTTCAACCACACAGTATCATTATTTCCGTCTTACAATAATTCAGATTATCACCGGGATAGTTTAAGTACAGATATAAACACTGATGTCTAAGGTGGCGATCAAAATAGAGTAAATCACCTTTTGAAAGTAACTTGACGCTTCAAATAAAGATTGTATAAATTACATCATTACACTAGAAAGTGCCGAACAAGTCACTTAAAAAACGCATTTTTCATTGAATTTTTCATTCAAGAGATTCATTAAAAAACGCTGATTCATCCAGTATTGAAACAAGTGAAGTCTTTATGAGTGAGTCATTGAATCATTCATTCAAGTGATTTGTTCAAAAACGCTGATTCATCCAGTAATGAAACAAGTGAAGTCTTCAAGTGATTTGTTCAAAAACGCTGATTCATCCAGTAATGAAACAAGTGAAGTCTTTATGAGTGAGTCATTGAATCATTCATTCAAGTGATTCGTTCAAAAACGCTGATTCATCCAGTAATGAAACAAGTGAAGTCTCTATGAGTGAGTCATTGAATCATTCATTCAAGTGATTTGTTCAAAAACGCTGATTCATCCAGTAATGAAACAATTGAAGTCTCTATGACTGAGTCATTGAATCATTCATTCAAGTGATTTGTTCAAAAACGCTGATTCATCCAGTAATGAAACAAGTGAAGTCTCTATGAGTGAGTCATTGAATCATTCATTCAAGTGATTCGTTCAAAAACGCTGATTCATCCAGTAATGAAACAAGTGAAGTCTCTATGAGTGAGTCATTGAATCATTCATTCAAGTGATTCGTTCAAAAACGCTGATTCATCCAGTAATGAAACAAGTGAAGTCTCTATGAGTGAGTCATTGAATCATTCATTCAAGTGATTTGTTCAAAAACGCTGATTCATCCAGTAATGAAACAAGTGAAGTCTTTATGAGTGAGTCATTGAATCATTCATTCAAGTGATTCGTTCAAAAACACTGATTCATCCAGTAATGAAACAAGTGAAGTCTCTATGAGTGAGTCATTGAATCATTCATTCAAGTGATTCGTTCAAAAACGCTGATTCATCCAGTAATGAAACAAGTGAAGTCTCTATGAGTGAGTCATTGAATCATTCATTCAAGTGATTCGTTCAAAAACACTGATTCATCCAGTAATGAAACAATTGAAGTCTCTATGACTGAGTCATTGAATCATTCATTCAAGTGATTCGTTCAAAAACGCTGATTCATCCAGTAATGAAACAAGTGAAGTCTCTATGAGTGAGTCATTGAATCATTCATTCAAGTGATTCGTTCAAAAACACTGATTCATCCAGTAATGAAACAAGTGAAGTCTCTATGAGTGAGTCACTGAATCATTCATTCAAGTGATTCGTTCAAAAACACTGATTCATCCAGTAATGAAACAAGTGAAGTCTCTATGAGTAAGTCATTGAATCATTCATTCAAGTGATTCGTTCAAAAACACTGATTCATCCAGTAATGAAACAAGTGAAGTCATTATGAGTGAGTCATCGAATCATTCATTCAAGTGATTTGTTCAAAAACACTGATACATCCAGTAATGAAACAAGTGAAGTCTCTATGAGTGAGTCATTGAATCATTCATTCAAGTGATTTGTTCAAAAACGCTGATTCATCCAGTAATGAAACAATTGAAGTCTCTATGACTGAGTCATTGAATCATTCATTCAAGTGATTCGTTCAAAAACACTGATTCATCCAGTAATGAAATAAGTGAAGTCTCTATGAGTGAGTCATTGAAAAACCGATTCAGATTAATTAAATATTTTAAACTGCAGCAATTAATATTTTGTCAGAACCTGTAAATTAGGTAAATTAGTTAGATGTTATTTTGTTTAGTTGTCTATTCATAATCGTGGGAGAATCGTGATCTCTAATTTAAACAAAAAATGTGATTACATTTGTGTAGCTCTAATACATATATTTAAAGTTTTAGCTACTTTTTACAATTTAAATTGCTCATTAAAATAACTTTTTTCTTTACAACACAAAAAATACAAGAAGCTGGAAATTATACAACTCAATAAATTAACTATTGCTGATTAATTTAATTAACATTCTTACTGATGATTTCAAGCCTTCAAGTGCTCAAAAATCAGAGCTCAAAAAAAGTCTTTAGATTCTGTCTGGGTCTCTGAAACAGACACACGTGTACTAATTAAACGGCCAGAGCTGATTAGTAAGTCTATAGAGGTTCTTAACGAGTCTTTGAGGAAGAGTAAATGGGTTGTGTTGCTGATGTCTAAAAGCAGGTCACATGCTGGTCAAGGGTTAAATCTCTAACAAACGCCTTCCACTGCTGCATAATTGCGTGCCACTGCAGTACAGCATATAAATGGAACAATTTAACAGAACAGTTCACAGAAACAAAAATATTCTGAAAAATACAAAAAGTCTTTTTGTTGAGTATCATATTTGATACATACGGCTCATATAGTATGATATAGTGAGAATATGAAACTCATACTTGAGGAGGAAAAAAACACCTCAATTTATTCAGAGGCCTAAAATGAGCAAAAAATATGCAATTTGGTGCACTTGCTGATATTTATTTGGCTATAAAAAGATGAAATTCTAATAGTTTATAATGTAAACCAATGGGAAGATTTTTAACAGTATAGCAGACTTACATAAAAGGCATATAATATTCTATAATTCCATAACTTTATAAAATCATCACAATTCCAAAGACAAAAATTACTTGAATAAAACATAACTGTATCTCCTGAGCTGTTAAAGAGCAACCTTTGAGTAATAAAATGCTCCTGTGGGAATGTCTAGCTGGTATAAAATGAAGCAACAGACCTGCCTGAAACAGATCGAAGAACTACCGACAGCAGAATATGAAAATATCGAGCTTCTGTTGTCCCGTTTGTCCTTGAATGAACAGAGTATGATGTATCTACGTCTCACTCTCATTACATTCGTCTGTCTGAAAGTCTGCATGTCTTCCTGTTTCATGAAGAAGACGCAACCTGATCGCTCCATACGGACCAGCAACTTCATCCACCCAGTGGACCTACAGTACAGATGAACCCAAGCTTTCACATTTCTGTACATGCTTGTTCTCTCCGCTGGAAAAAGCAGTGGTTGGGAAGCCAAAAACAATCTTAAAAGGATAGCACACCCAAAAATGGGAATTCTATCATTTTTTTCTCACCCTAGCAACTGCATAGCAACACCCTCAAATAACCTTAGAAACACCCTGGCAACCACTTTAGCAACATGGCGGCAACTTTTGCACAAGCAAAACCTTCAAACACCAAATCACATTTCCAGTTATTTTTACTCTTAACACAAAAATATAAGTTTATGCATATGCATTTCAATTGAACCATTATTTAATTGTTTAATGAGCTTCCCACAGACTTTTTGGCAGTCATTTTGGCCAGGGTTAAATACTTTTTTTTTTAACTGAATTAAATAAAATATAAATATTAGATTTAAAAAAATTAAACTAAATGAAAATTAGAAATGTTGCATTGGCAACTAACTGAAATAAGTTTAAGCTGAAGCACTAAAATTAATAACTGGAATTAAATAAAATCTAAAATGTAACTAAAACAAACTAAGAAATAAAAATAAAGTAAACCTAAATTGTAATAAAAATGACAAAAGCACTTTAAAAAAAAAAAAGGAAAATTGAAAGGGAAACTGAAAATATAAAAACATACTCATTCAAACTATTAATAAAACCTATAATAGTATATAAATAATACTAAAATAACACTGATTTTGACTAATTTAATCAGCAGAAGAAAGCAAAACCTGTCCATACACACACACACACACACACACACACACACACTTTCTGGTAACATACTGTTAGTCTTCTTTTAACACACATCTAACTAACCGCATAATTTAACTTAATGTTACTTGCAAAGGTGACCCAACTGAGTGTAATGAGGCAGAGAAAGGTGCAGCTTCCTGCTGAAGTGCAGGTCATTTCCTGTTGAAGCTGATGAACATAGTCACAAAGAGTTCTGAGCACCAAAACACAGGCAAATACACGTTAACTCAGCATCGCCATAATGAAAAAAACAACAGCCTAAGATGGTTTGCTGGTCTTAGACAACAATTTTAACACAAGTCTGGACTGCTCGTTGGTTTTGCCAAGTGCTGTCTCATAAATGACGGAAAATTCCATCAATGGCGGGGAAGTGCTGTCTTATAAATGATGGAAAATTCCGTCAATGGCGGGGAAACGTTAAATTCCATCAATGGCGGGGAAGCGTTGTCTCATAAACGATGGAAAATTACGTCAATGGCGGGGAAACGTTAAATTCCATCAATGGCGGGGAAGCGTTGTCTCATAAATGACGGAAAATTGCGTCAATGGTGGGGAAACGTTAAATTCCATCAATGGCGGGGAAGCGTTATCTCATAAATGACGGAAAATTACGTCAATGGCGGGGAAACGTTAAATTCCATCAATGGCGGGGAAGCGTTGTCTCATAAACGATGGAAAATTCCATCAATGGCAGGGAAGTGTTGTCTCATAAATGACGGAAAATTCCGACAATAGCAGGGAAGCGTTAAATTCCATCAATGGCGGGGAAGCGTTGTCTCATAAATGACGGAAAATTACGTCAATGGCGGGGAAACGTTAAATTCCATCAATGGCGGGGAAGCGTTGTCTCATAAATGACGGAAAATTACGTCAATGGCGGGGAAACGTTAAATTCCATCAATGGCGGGGAAGCGTTGTCTCATAAACGATGGAAAATTTCGTCAAGGATGGGGAAGTGCTGTCTCATAAATGACGTTAAATTCCATCAATGGCGGGGAAGCGTTGTCTCATAAATGACGGAAAATTACGTCAATTGGGGGGGGGAAGCATTAAATTCCGTCAATGGCGGGGAAGCGTTGTCTCATAAATGATGGAAAATTTCGTCAAGGGTGGGGAAGCGTTGTTTTATAAATGATGGAAAATTCCGTCAATGGGGGGGGGAAGCATTAAATTCCGTCAATGGCGGGGAAGCGTTGTCTCATAAATGATGGAAAATTTCGTCAAGGGTGGGGAAGCATTGTTTTATAAATGATGGAAAATTCCGTCAATGGCGGGGAAGCATTAAATTCCATCAGTGGCGGGGAAGCGTTGTCTCATAAATGACGGAAAATTCCGTCAATGGCGAGGAAGCGTTGTCTCATAAATGATGGAAAATTTCGTCAAGGGTGGGGAAGCGTTGTCTCATAAATGACGGAAAATTCCGTCAATGGCGGGGAAACGTTAAATTCCGTCAATGGTGGGGAAGCGTTGTCTCACAAATGATGGAAAATTCCATCAACGGAGGGGAAACGTTGTCTCATAAATGATGGAAATTTCAGTCAATGGCGGGGAAGTTTTAAATTCCGTTAATGGTGGGGAAGCGTTGGCTCATAAATGACGGAAATTACGTCAATGGCGGGGAAGTGCTGTCCCATAAATGATGGAAAATTCCGTCAATGGCGGGAAAGTTTTAAATTCCGTTAATGGCGGAAAAGCGTTGTCTCATAAATGACGGAAACTTACGTCAATGGCGGGGAAGCATTAAATTCCATCAATGGCGGGGAAGTGCTGTCTCAGAAATAACGGAAAATTCCGTCAACGGAGGGGAAGCATTGTCTCACAAATGATGGAAAATTCTATCAACAGAGGGGAAGCATTGTCTCATAAATGACTGGAAACTCCATTAATGTAGGGGAAAGAGTAAAGATGTTTCTTTCAGCAGGGAGAGGACATATTATAGACTTCATAACTACAGACTAAGCATAGAATTTAAATGAATAAACAAACATTATTTACTTCATTTGTGAATCATTTTTTACCTTTGAGAGCATCCCCGAAAGAAGGTCTCCAAAGTATAGCGAAGTAAACACACATAGAAATTCTCTCCCTCAAGCACACACACACACACACACTCAGACTTCCTCCCACACAATAACACACACTTGTTAGTATGCTTGTTAGTATGCATGTGCACATACTCACTAACCAAAAAACACACATGCATGCACAGGTTCAGAGGGCATATATGAGCTCAATGACCTCATGACACCAGCTGTGATTGCCTGTGGTCAATCTTCTGGGAGGAATAAGGTCAAAGATCTCATACAGTTGTGCTTGAGGATATCCAACCGAATTTACGCTTATGTGTACGTGTGAGATCTTCCGGCATGTTCAATTAAGTATTTCGCTTTTGGTGGAATAAAAGGGAAATGGTTCTTTTTCTTTGAAACACCATTCAGGTCACTCAAGGTTGTTCCAATCAGCGCTGCCATTTAAAAGTCTGATCAGTGGTCGTGAGGCTGAAATTATAGGTCAATGTTTTCAGCCTGGAGAAAACCCTTTTGGCTACTCAAAGTATGTGTGATATTAAACACTAACAAATGGAGGATCAACATGTCAAAAATACACTAAAAATGCTGGGTTAAAAACAACCCATTGGGTTGAAAATGGACAAAACCTCTTGTTGCCTCTAGTCTGATTTTAATTTCCAACCTATTTTGGGTTCATTTTAAGCTAGCCATATAGTAATTTTTAAACAATAGTTGGGTTAAATAAAACTGCCCAGCACATTGGGCAAACATTTAACCTAACCGCTGGGTTAAAACAACCCAAACACTGGGTTTGTCCATTTTCAACCCAACTTGGGTTGATTTTAATCCAGCATTTTTAAGAGTGTACAATAAACTAAAATACATTTAGAAAATGTGGTGCTTGCCTGCCCAAAATCCGCTGGCAGAATGCTAGTGTGTTCTGGTGGTTGCCAGGGTGTTGCTATACAGTTGCTAGGATGTTCTGTGTGGTTGCCAGGGTGTTGCTATGCATTGACTAGGGTGTTTTAGGTAGGGCGATATTATAAAAGATACCACTAATAAACAAACAACTAAAATGCAAATGATAAAAACTCATAAAACGCATAAAAACCTGCACACGCTACAACACAAGCACGTGCAGCCCTTATACGGCCGACTCACTCACTGGGGTTCACACACACCGTCATACATGTATGGCACATATCGGGAATCAATTAGCTTTGACTCACGAATGCGAGCCAAATAAACGAGTCGGTTAAGAGCCGTGTGGTGCGGTTCCACTCCATCTGTCTAATGAGCCGTGGGACCGTCCTAATCAATCAGTCTTTACATTGATTAATCGGTATGGAGACCAACTCCTTATTATTTCATGAATTTTATCATTTCTCCTAGACAGCAATGAGACCTAATGGAAAGCATTAGAGTTCTCAGATGTTTCTGAGGAAAAACAACCCAGTAATCTCACATCTTACAAGAGATCTTAAAGGGATAGTTCACCCAAAAATGAAAATTGTCATCATTTACTCTCCCTCATGTCATTCCAAACCTGTATGAGTTTCTTTCTTCTGTTGAATGTTGCAGATCCTCTCTTCCCAGTCTGTCAGTAACGCTCTGTTTAGTTCCTGTCTCTATGAAGCCCCTCCTTCTGAAAAGCACATTGTGCTCTGATGCTGGATCAGGGTGTTGTGATTGGTTAAGCGCAGGAATTAATTAAATGAGGGATATTGTGACGTGTTTGTTCTCGGAAGAAAAATCAAGGCTACAGTGTCAGGGAGTTCAGAAACAGTGACACTGATATAGAGAATAACTCCCGCTGGAGGGACTTTGTGCTTTGTAACTTTGCAGAGCCTTTTGATGCTCAAACAGCAACATTACATTAAAACACTAAAAAGAAATGCTGAAAATGTAAAAAAGCATAATAGGTCATCTTTAATTCTCCCAGGCTATGAAAGAGCAACTTTTAAGCAGTAAAATATTCAATCTGTCCTGTAATAGAAAGGCCAGAAACATTCAAGTTACACAAACTTACTTCCAAACGTTTGGTCAGTGCATTACAAAAGTGCAGCCCCATTGTACAAACAAAATGCATGTACAGGATCGTCATAAAATGTTGTTTTCCAGTAAGTGTGTGTGTGTAACTCACCAGCTTGCGTTGACACCATCCGCAGACGCCGCAGAGAGCCACCAGCCAAACGCCACACACGGTTACCGCCAACGACACCAGCAGCACGCTCAAAGAGAAGGAGCCTGTGAAACACACACACACAGTGTTAATATCTGAGTGGAGGGGGAACAGTCTGACATTTACTCTGATGAGAACGCTAAGAGTTTATGAAGTCTCTGAAGTCCTAAAGATGGATCAATAGTTTTCACGATGGGAGCAAATGTGACTGGAGAACAAAATCAGAAAGGGGAGAAAAAGACATTTTGGAGAGGGAAAGAGGGAGAGATATGCCACTAAAGTTATTTAGATATAAAGTGTGTATATATATATATTTTAGGCATCAATTCTCAATTAAGTGTGTGCCCAAAAACTGCATTAAGATCTAATTTTGCGCCTCTCTTCTACATCCCTCCTCACAGCCACCATGCGAATCGAGCAGAGCAGCATTCACTGGTGACAGCCAGGTAATGATAGTGTTTACCCTAATAAGCTTCACATTGTTTGTCACTGCTGTCAACTTAAACCACTATTGCAATCTAATCTACATAGAGCCAGCCTAACTAATCAGTAGCCCTACATTGAAGGTAGGGTAGGCAATTTTGGAGAGGCTAGCAATAGCAAGCTAGCTTTGAAAGCATGAGATCTCACCCTCCCTTCAGAGCATCTCCAAAGCCACGCCTCTTTCGAAACACTTTCAAATTAAACCACTATTGCAATATCTACATAGAGCCAGCCTAACTAGTCAACAGCCCTACATTAAAGGTAGGCAGTTTCGGAGAGGCTAGCAATAGCAAGCTAGCTTTAAAAGCATGAGATCTCACCCTCCCTTCAGAGCGCTCTAAAAAAGGCATGCCTCTTTCAAAACACTTTGAAATTAAACCACTATTACAATATCTACATAGAGCCAGCCTAACTAGTCAGTAGCCCTACATTAAAGGTAGGGCAGGCAATTTCGGAGAGGCTAGCAATAGCAAGCTAGCTTTGAAAGCATGAGATCTCACCCTCCCTTCAGAGCACTCTCCAAAGCCACGCCTCCTTCAAAATACATGAAGCCACGCCTCTTTCAAATCACTTTGAAATTAAACCACTATTGCAATATCTACATAGAGCCAGCCTAACTAGTCAGTAGTCCTACATTAAAGATAGTGTAGGCAGTTTCAGAGAGGATAGCAATAGCAAGCTAGCTTTGAAAGCATGAGATCTCACCCTCCCTTCAGAGCGCTCTTCAAAGCCACGTCTCTTTCAAAACACTTTCAAATTAAACCACTATTGTAATATCTACACAGAGCCAGCCTAACTAGTCAATAGTCTTACATTAAAGGTAGGGTAGGCAATTTCAGAGAGGCTAGCAATAGCAAGCTAGCTATGAAAGCATGAGATCTCACCCTCACTTCAGAGCACTCGAAAAAAGGCACGCCTCTTTCAAATCACTTTGAAATTAAACCACTATTGCAATATCTACATAGAGCCAGCCTAACTAGTCAATAGCCCTACATTAAAGGTAGGCAGTTTCGGAGAGGCTAGCAATAGCAAGCTAGCTTTGAAAGCATGAGATCTCACCCTCCCTTCAGAGCATCTCCAAAGCCACGCCTCTTTCGAAACACTTTCAAATTAAACCACTATTGCAATATCTACATAGAGCCAGCCTAACTAGTCAGTAGCCCTACATTAAAGGCTGGGTAGGCAATTTCAGAGAGGCTAGCAATAGCAAGCTAGCTTTGAAAGCATGAGATCTCACCCTCCCTTCAGAGCGCTCTTCAAAGCCACGCCTCTTTCAAAACACTTTCAAATTAAACCACTATTACAATATCTACATAGAGCCAGCCTAACTAGTCAACAGTCCTACATTAAAGGTAGGGTAGGTAATTTTGGAGAGGCTAGCAATAGCAAGCTAGCTTTGAAAGCTTGATATCCCACTCTCCCTTCAGAGCGTCTCCAAAGCCACGCCTCCTTCAAAACACATGAAGCCACGCCTCTTTCAAAACACTTTCAAATTAAACCACTATTGTAATATCTACACAGAGCCAGCCTAACTAGTCAACAGTCCTACATTAAAGGTAGGGTAGGTAATTTTGGAGAGGCTAGCAATAGTAAGCTAGCTTTGAAAGCTTGATATCCCACTCTCCCTTCAGGGCGTCTCCAAAGCCACGCCTCCTTCAAAACACATGAAGCCACGCCTCTTTCAAAACACTTTCAAATTAAACCACCATTGTAATATCTACATAAAGCCAACCTAACTAGTCAATAGTCTTACATTAAAGGTAGGGTAGGCAATTTCAGAGAGGCTAGCAATAGCAAGCTAGCTTTGAAAGCATGAGATCCCACCCTCCCTTCAGAGCGCTCTCCAAAGCCACGCCTCCTTCAAAACATATAAACGCACAAAGCAGAGTCTGCAAAGCGTCACGAGAAACGGTGTTAAACTACCTCATATCTCAAACCACATAACATGACAATAATAATGAACGTAAACAACTTAAAGAGCTCTAGTTGTACCACCTGACTGCCGCAGATTCATTTCAGCATTGAAAGTGTTGACATAGAAACGCATAAATCTGAATCTGAGGACGTGAACCACTTCAAGTAAAATGTCACGGGTTGCCACCTCGTAATTATGGTTACGACATGGAGTGAACGCAGCAGAAGCTCATTGTTTTGGTTCAGGAGGAACGTGCTGATGACGATTGGATGAACATTTTTTGGTACTGAGACTTCCACAGAAGATATATGTACATGTGTTAATATTTAGACCACTTCTGTTATCATCAGGATATGAAGACAATTTTCAACCAGTATAACAAAAAGTGTTTTTATTAAAAAAAAAATTGCCTACCCTACCTTTAAGCTTAACAACGAAAAAGCGAGTCTGGTGGCTTAAAATAGCGTCGTGCAGAGTTTGAAAAAGCCACCAAAATTAATAAAAATGCCCACAAAATTCAAGATATGAATTTTCCCTATGAGATTGTGTGTTTTATGTTTATATCATATGATATAGTTAAGCAATATCACATAAAAGTGCTGTTTTCCCGAATATCAGCACGACTGCAAATGTAATTTTAATATTTTCATTTTTATACAACAGCACATTTTAACACAACAGTTCAGTAAACAATAAGTTGATATTGATAATGTCAATTTTGACTGTTTTTGCTCTATTTCATGAACGAAAATAGTTCCAAACAAAGCAAAACTGTCGCCTCTCCCTGCATCACAAAGTGGTGTTTCATTAATGAATGAACGAATCAGTGAATGAATGATTCTTTGACTCACTTATTAAGACTTGCCGCCACCTACTGGCGGTTTCAGTTTCATATAAAAGTATCCTTTCCTTTTTATTTCATATTTCTTTATTTAAAATGTTAGATTATTCCTTCAACAGTGTAATGCATCTATATAATAATAGTAATAATAAATAGCAGGCCTAATTACTGAATCAAAACCAAAACAAATCTAGATTTGTATATTTCTTCTGTAAATATAAAGACTATATTTACTGAGGAAAATGTTTTCTAAAAAAAACCGTGAGTGGTGTTTGCATGCACAATACTGCTGTATGCAATTGCTAGGATGTTCTATGTGGTTGCCAGGGTGTTGCTATGCAGTTGCTACGATCTTCTATGTGGTTGCCAGGGCATTGCTATGCAATTGGCAAGGTGTTCCGAGTGGTTTTCAGTATGCTGTGCAGTTACTAGGGTGTTCTAGAAAGGGTGCACTATAGGGTGCTAGTTAAAATATTCTTAGTTTTTTTCCAGAGTGTTGCTGTTCAGAGTAGTTGTCAAGGCATTGCTATGCCATTGCGATGGTATTCTAAGTTGTTTTCAGTACATTACTTGGTGGTTACTGCAGTACGCGGTTGCTAGTGCATTGCTATGCAGTTGTTATGTGGTTTTCTAAGTGATTTTCAGAATGTTGCTCGGCGGTTGCTACAGTGTGCAGTTAGTAGGGTAGTAGGATCGCTAGACTGTGTTTCAGAAGACAATGACACATGAAATCGAGCTTGATGAGTTAGAAGCTTCCGCGGTAGCATACATAATAACAAAGGAAACCGTAGCGTAGAGTTTTGGTATAACATGCACTCAGTAGATCAATTCTGAGGGCTGCAGATGTGAGACACACAGAGAGACAGACAGAACAAGACAGAGAGAGAGACAGACAGGAATGAACCTGACAAAATATGATGAATGGATACATCTGCTGATGGAGGTGTAGGGAGGAGATGGAGGGATGGATGGATGGTCGAGGGGAGGGAGGGACGGGAGTAAAGAGTGATAAACGTTTAAGATTGATCTCTCCTGTGAACTGAAGGGACAAAACGTGATGCACTCAAGCAGTCAGTGTGTGTGTGTGTGTGTGTGTGTGTGTCCATATACTACACAGGCTCTTTTGATCTGCTGTTCCAGCACAACCTTGTGAAATGAAAGCAGAACCAAACCATCAGAAAGAGCTTCTGTTCCACATCAACAATGCCTTTCTGTCATAAGATTTTGGAAAATAAAAATAAAATAAAAGAATACATAAATAAATATGTAAAAAAATGTTAAAAAATAAATAGAAAGGATATTTGTTCAATATTTTATTTATTTATGTGTTCATTTATTTTTTATTTTCCATATTATTTTTTTTTTCATGTTCACACAGGTGTCCTAGCAGAGGAACCTCAGTTGTAGTTCATTACATTAACAGTGAACATGTTCCACTAACCACAAACAATCATGATTTTCAGCACCTACATCTATTGTATTAAAGCATACAAACATGTTCTTGTCAAATATTTTTTCTTAAGGTATTTTTCTTTAAAATAAATGTCACTTGCGTTTATATTTTGTTATCTACTTTGAGACATTTTGAGGCTATTTGTATATATGTCTCTTTATCTCTCTCTCTCGTTGTTTCCCTCGGCACAGTTATAATCAGACATTGAAGAAGTTGTTCTGGGAAAGGATTGTGTCTTCTCTATCTCTTTCTTACAGACACACTCTCACACATACAAATAGTACAAAACACTATTATGAAACGCCAGCTGACTTAAACACCTCAGATGACTTTATGAACTGCAGTGAAATCGGTTTCTGAAACAGATCAACACTTGACATACCACTGGGAAATTCGTCCAAATAATCAATTTTGCAAAGGGGAATGTTTGGAATGACATCCTGGCACACCTTTTACAGTATGCAGTATGTTTACGTTGCACAGACTGTGAATTTTCTGCATGCATGGAATATGGTTGATCTGCTACATTTGTTAAAATGCAGTGCATAAAAAAAAGGCATCCCACAATGCAATGCACTCAACTTGATGTTCCAGTTACAGTGTGGCAAATTAATCAGAAGTGACATCAACCATAATTTTTTAACATTTCTTTCTTATGTCCTACAACACGATTACATAATATGTATTATCTTTTTTTATATATTACATAATTATATATAATATAATTTATTGTATAATATTATTAACATTATTATTGACACAATTACACACACACACACACACATATATATATAATTTTATTATATATTACTATTATTTTATTTAATACATCATATTATTAATATTATTAATTACAGAAATTTTATTATAAATTATTATACAATAATATATAATATTAATATTGTTGTTGATTATATATATATATATATATATATAAATATTATATCACATTATTTATTATTATTATTTTTATATATTATTACATAATTATATATAATATAATTTATTGTATAATATTATTAATATTATTATTGACGCAATTATATATATATATAAATTATATATATAATTTTATTATATATTACTATTGTTTTATTTAATACATTATATTATTAATATTATTTACACAAATGTTATTATAAATTATTATACAATTATATATAATATAATTATATATAATATTATTTTATTATATATTATTTTACATTTTTTATTATTATTATTAACACAATACATACATATATATAATTAAATATGATATTATTATTGTTAATATTAAAAAGTAATATATTTAATACAAAACAATATTAATTTCCAGTTATGAAATATTCCAGCTAATAAATATAAATTATATACTATTATTATATATTAAATATATATATATATATATATATAATTTTAATAATTTATTTCATAATTAAAGCTATATTTTTTTAACATTTCCTTCGAGTCCTACAACAACATAATGTGTATTATTATTATTATTATTTTCTTATATTTTACTACATAATTATATATAATATTATATCATTTATTATATAATATTATTAATATTATTGTTGACTATATATATATATATATATATATATATATATATTAATTTCCGCTCATGCTACTGATTGAAACATTTAGCACTGCATGTTTCATACTGTTTCATTTACTATTATTTAAAAATTATATGCTTTACGTAAAGTGTAGCCTGAGCTTTTAGCTCAAACCAGGTTTGGCAAGTTAGCATGATCCTTTTAGCGCCTGGTAGATACCATAACTACCCTGGACACAACAAGTATCTTTCTCCACTGACAGCCATTCAAAACTAATGGTGTATTCGGACAAACTAGCAACATGTTTCACAGACAGCAGAGACTCACAGACACGCTGGACTGCTGACAGGAGCGACCGCCTGCTGCTCGCTGAGTAAACTCAACAGATAGGAGCACCGCTGGGCGCCGAGAGAGACACAGACAGTTCCCTCTGCTCAAACAGCTGATGAGGACCACAGCAGATAAACAAACACTCCAGAAAACAACCTGTATTCACATGTACTCAAGCCCGAAATGAGCGAGTGTTCAACACAAGAGCAGGTCTGGGATCAGAGATCAGCAGATGTGACTCTGTAAAGCGTCAAGCAATAAAACATATTGCAGTGACAAAGCAAATCATTTTCAATGATTTATGGCTGTAATAGTCATGAATAAATGCACATTGATTTACAAATAGAAAACTGATTCACATATAAAATGAGATTTGCACATAAACAATTTTAACCAAGGGGTATTTGAGGGGCAAAAATGCCCCAGAAATTTTACATGTGTGTTTATTATATTAGTTACTTTAAAAAAAAAAAATTAAAAGTACAAAATTATTGTTTGATCAAACATTCACATTAAGAATTTACTTGATTTTATTAAAAATGTTTCACAAAAATATGAATATAAGTATATAATATAATATATATATATATATAGAGAGAGAGAGAGAGAAATATATAGAATATAAAAAAACTAAATAAAAAATAATTAAAACTAAAGATTAAAGATTATAGATTAAAAGCAGTCTCATTAGACATGCTGTTTTGATTCTCTGAGCAGTGTGGCGTCACACTGCTCAGGCCCCGCCCACGGCCGCTGACTGACAGTCCTGCATTACCATATTTAGGTTTCCACCCTGTCCGCCATTTTCTCGCGCTCGAGCAGCTGTAGCTACAACAATGTCTGGTATGTAATAGAAACGTGACTGTTTTGTGATATAAGATACAGAATTTTGATTTAATTGTTTTATATATTCAAATGTCTTTGTATTCCCCTACTGTTGTTTCAATAAAAAAAAAAAAAAAACAATGTCTGGTAAGTAATTGAGATGTTTTGTTGTTGAATGTAAGAGTGAACATAACAGTCTTCATTTACTGACATCTGAGCCGCTGAACGCAGTGGATTAGTTTTATTTTTGAAGGGAAAGCGCCACAGATCTAATTTACATATACGATTTCTGTAAAGTTCACAGACATAACTGACTGTGTTTATGTGAACTGTGTGTTTTTGACAGAACCTTGTGTGTTTTTGACAGTTTAAATAACAAAAAATATGAAAGAGAAGTCACTCACTAGACTTGACGTCTGACATCCAGCTGTGCTTCAGATAAGTGCGCTCAGAAAACGGTCCATTAGAAGTTTAAACTGATATAGCTTTAAAACGCGTGGAAATAATAAACTTTAATGATGAAAGAAGAACTATGCTATCCGTGAGAGTCTTCGCGATGTAGATGATAATCAAAACCAAGCAGAAGTCTTGTTAGTATTTGGCAGAGAATCCGATTGAGGCAGAAACTGTGATCGTAGAGAGGGGGCGGGGCACAGCAGCTCATTTGCATTTAAAGGCACATGCACGAAAACAGCCTGTTCTTGACTGTAGTCAGAAATGGGTATTTACAACATGGATTTATGAATGATCTGTGGGGTATTTTGAGCTGAAACTTCACAGACACATTCTGGGGACACCAGAGACTTATATTACATCTTGTAAAAATGGGCCTAATAGGTGCCCTTGAAATTATTAAATAAAAAGAATTTATTATAAACATATTCATTTATAAAAAAAATGTTTTAATTACTATAATATCAACAAAAAAAAGATAATCACTGTGTGTCCCTGGGTATTGAATGCATGAGGTTGTGCCAATTGAGCTACAGAAACAGGTTTCATGAACAAATTCAGTTTTTGTTTGGTTTGGCGTCAGGCTATAAACCTGTGGCCTTGGTCTTCATCAAAAATACAACCTTCACCTTTATCTGAGAAAGACATAAGCAGTGGATTATGTTTGTGTCACACACACACACACACACACAGTATTATCTGGGTCTTTTATCAGAGTGTGTGTCAGTGTAATCGCTGCTGACCCCGGGGAACCGAAGAGAGGAACGGGAGGATGAAGGTACGTATTCGCCTCCGGCCAGGAGAGGAATATGGGTGATGAAATCTAAACGAGAGAAATGGTCCCCGGTGAAGGACACACACACAACTGAAGCCCCGTATTTGTTCATCTAAATAGTGTGCAGTTAGCAGAACGAGACAGACGGGGGGCGATAAGGAGAAGTTTGGTTATTGTTTTCCGTCTGAAGATAACGCTCCTCTCAGAGGGCCACTGCCTGCCCGTTTGGCCGCTTTATGCGATTCTGATCTGTGATATATTAAGAAGAAGTCTAGCTGTAATATTACAGAAACCTCACAGACTGAATCTGCACCAATCACAGACAATAACTCGCTCTCCACCCTCTAAAGACCACAAATAACCAAAATCTCACAGCTTATTCGAAGAAATGCCGAACTTCACAGTGTAAAAGCGTAATAGGAAAACCCACGGGAAATAAACACCTCAAACAAGATCTTTTTAATATCACAATTGTTTCTTTTAGGCAACAATCTCACAAATATACCCAGGTCATATTTCACTAAAAAAAAAAAAAAAAAAAAAAACGAAAAAAAGAATACTGATATTTTAGATATTAAAGATAGAACAACTGAGCACATTTCCTCCAAATTCATATTACTATAAATAAATAAATATTATTGTTTTATATTATTATTATTATTATTATTATTATTTTATGAATAATTCTAATAATAATAATATAAAATAACATTTTTAATTTTATTATTCATAGTAGTAGTAGTAATAATAATAATAAAATATTAATTTAATATAATAATTACATATTATTTAAGTCATTTATAGGTCAATAATTTAAATAGTATTATTATTATTATTATTATTATATGAATATTTATTGTTTTATATCATTATTATTATTAGTAGTAGTAGTAGTGGTAGTAGTAAATAATAATAATTTAATGTAATAATTAAATATACTTTAAGTCATTTTAGGTAAATTATTTAAATATTATTATTATTAATATGAATATTTATTGTTTTATTATTATTATTATTATTATTATATTATTATTAGTAGTAGTACAAATAACAATAATATAATTTAAAGTAATAATTAAATAATATTTAAGTTATTTTTAGGTAAATTATTTAAATAGGTTTTAGATTTTGCTGATTAAAAAAATCACCAATGAGGATAATGAGAATTTTTTATATATATATATATATATATATATATATATATATATATATATATATATATATAATTATAAAAAATATAGTCAATTATAAAAAAATATATATATTAAATTATAAAAAAAAAAGCTCAAAAATGAATCGCTGAAAAGAACTAAGTAAAAATAATGAGAATTTTGGGAAGAAAATGTATTTCATTATCATGAATAATGTAACAATGGCAAAGCATGAATGGTCCTAAAAAAGGCTTCATTTTCTTTAAGCAAAATTTAATTTCTTATCATTTTTCTTTTGATTTTAGCATAAAATGTGACCTGGACCAGTTTTCATGAGACTCACCCAATGAAATGAAACAAATGGAGTCTCCTGCTAATGTTTTTCCCCAAAACTGTGCTCAGAATTGCCAAGATAAAAAGTCAGAAATCTCAATATGAACTTAAACATTTCTCTTCAAAATCTCCTAAGATGAAATGATCTGAGCTGCTGTCCATTCATTTTATAGCTCTTTATATTGACCTTTTGCATCTATATGTCTCCCAGAAATGTTGAAACATGAACAAGAACATCCACCTCTGAGCAGCACAATGTTCTCAGTGTGTGTGTGTGTGTGTGTGTGTGTGTGTGTGTGTGTGTTTCTGGCTCTGCTTGAGATCTTGAGTGTATTAGTCTTATCAGAGGTATGAGAAGATGATTAGAGCTCAAGTGCATTAGAGTCGCACACACACACAAACATCTATTAGTTCCCCTGATTGACTCTTAATGATTTACTGGCAGTATAGTTTGAGCTCACAGCCCTCTGCATTAAAGCTCCTGATAACAGCTTCATACTGCTTTTATGCTCTTTAGGAATAATATCTATTCTATTTCCTCCTTATTACCTCACCATGACTGGACATGTCAAAAATAGCTGTTGTTGATGTTTAAATGAGTCTACATTGCAGTTTAGTTTCAATCTTATTATCAGACTAGGGAGGAAGTTCAGTACGTTTTCATACATCAAAATTAGGGCTCCAAGATAAATCCTATTTTAATCATGATCATGATTTCCGCTTCTCTTGATTAATTAAGCCTAATTGTCTGAGATATTTTCCCACTGGTTATTTATCCTGAGAACGTTTCATTTGACATTTGGTTGCCAAATGTCAAGAGTTTAAATCCCCTGATCAGATCTTTTCTCTTAAATGGATACATTTTCTGCCAAGTGTTTTACTTAATCTTCCCAACCTGGCAACCAAAGCGCTGATGATCTGAAAACACCGTGTAAGATGGAGTTTAGTGATCTCCACAGTAATATTTTGCTCAAATGAAAGTGTAAGGCTACGTGTACACTAATCCAGATACATTTTTAAAAAAGTACCTTTTTCTCTACATCTTAGCCCTCCGTTCACTATGGAAGCTTGTTTACTCAAGGAATAATAAAAAAAAAAGGATAATTGCGACTTTTCATCTCAAAAGTCAGAATTACAAGATATAAAATCAGAATTGCGTGATGTAAAAT
This sequence comes from Mylopharyngodon piceus, assembly GCA_039654765.1. NCBI lineage: Eukaryota > Metazoa > Chordata > Actinopteri > Cypriniformes > Xenocyprididae > Mylopharyngodon > Mylopharyngodon piceus. The sequence goes on along the minus strand of CM077459.1, from coordinate 17,498,542 downwards.
TAGAATGGCGAGTTATAAAGTCAGAATTGTAAGATATAAAGTCAGAATTGCAAGTTATAAAGTCAAAATTGCGAGTTATAAAGTCAAAAGTGCGAGTTATAAAGTCAGAATTGCGAGTTATAAAGTCAGAATTGCGAGTTATAAAGTCAAAAGTGCGAGTTATAAAGTCAGAATTGCGAGTTATAAAGTCAAAAGTGCGAGTTATAAAGTCAGAATTGCGAGTTATAAAGTCAAAAGTGCGAGTTATAAAGTCAGAATTGCGAGTTATAAAGTCAAAAGTGCGAGTTATAAAGTCAGAATTGCGAGTTAAAAAGTCAGAAGTGCGAGTTACAAAGTCGAAATTGCGAGTTATAAAGTCAGAATTGCGAGTTATAAAGTCAGAAGTGCGAGTTATAAAGTCGAAATTGCGAGTTATAAAGTCAGAATTGCGAGTTATAAAGTCAGAATTGCGAGTTAAAAAGTCAGAAGCGCGAGTTATAAAGTCGAAATTGCGAGTTATAAAGTCAGAATTGCGAGTTAAAAAGTCAGAAGTGCGAGTTATAAAGTCGTAATTGCGAGTTATAAAGTCAGAATTGCGAGTTATAAAGTCAGAAGTGCGAGTTATAAAGACAGAATTGCGAGTTAAAAAGTCAGAAGCGCGAGTTATAAAGTCAAAATTGCGAGTTATAAAGTCAGAAGTGCGAGTTATAAAGTCGAAATTGCGAGTTATAAAGTCAGAATTGCGAGTTAAAAAGTCAGAAGTGCGAGTTATAAAGTCGAAATTGCGAGTTATAAATTTGTAATTGCGAGTTATAAAGTCAGAATTGCGAGTTATAAAGTCAGAATTGCGAGTTAAAAAGTCAGAAGTGCGAGTTATAAAGTCGAAATTGCAAGTTATAAAGTCAGAATTGCGAGTTATAAAGTCAGAAGTGCGAGTTATAAAGTCGAAATTGCGAGTTATAAAGTCAGAATTGCGAGTTATAAAGTCAGAATTGCGAGTTATAAAGTCAGAAGTGCGAGTTATAAAGTCAGAATTGCGAGTTAAAAAGTCAGAAGCGCGAGTTATAAAGTCGAAATTGCGAGTTATAAAGTCAGAATTGCGATTTAAAAAGTCAGAAGTGCGAGTTATAAAGTCGAAATTGCGAGTTATAAAGTCAGAATTGCGATTTAAAAAGTCAGAAGTGCGAGTTATAAAGTCGTAATTGCGAGTTATAAAGTCAGAATTGCGAGTTATAAAGTCAGAAGTGCGAGTTATAAAGACAGAATTGCGAGTTAAAAAGTCAGAAGCGCGAGTTATAAAGTCGAAATTGCGAGTTATAGTCAGAAGTGCGAGTTATAAAGTCGAAATTGCAAGTTATAAAGTCAGAATTGCGAGTTAAAAAGTCAGAAGTGCGAGTTATAAAGTCGAAATTGCGAGTTATAAATTCGTAATTGCGAGTTATAAAGTCAGAATTGCGAGTTATAAAGTCAGAATTGTGAGTTATAAAGTCAGAATTGCATGATATAAAGTCGCAATTGTGAGTTATAGTCAGATTTGCAAGATATAAACACTCAATTCTGACTTTTTTCTCACAATTGTGAGTTTATATCTCGCAATTCTGACTTTATAACTTGCAATTACGACTTTTTAACTTGCAATTCTGAGAATTTTTTTTTTTATTCCGTGACGGAAACAAGCTTCCATAGTTCACAGAGGAGCATTTTTGTCTTGCGAAACATGAGCATTTTGAAGACGCTCTCCTAAGTGGATACCTTTGAAAACGCATTGTAGTGTGGACTGTGAAAACGATGACACGTTTAGTCGTGATGCATATTTCACCCATAGATATCTATGGTTATATTGGCATGTGCAATGCCAAAATACTTTGTTACTTTGTACAATCTTGAACGGCATCAGTATTATGGCCACTGGGGATTGTGGGTAGGCAGCGAGCTAGCGATGCTAAACCATGGTGACATGTTACAGCTTCATGAAGGCAGTTTGTCACTGGACTCTGACCTGACGGTGTCCGCCGCACTCCTGCGCGAGAGGTGAGCGGATCTGATGTGAGCGCAGATGTTACCGTTGAGGAAATCTGACAGCGGTCGTTTTGAACTCTGATGGTCGTGTGTGTGTCGCTGCGTACCGTCACGTTTTATGTCATGTAACTGAATTAGCGTCACTGAAATAACAGTGTCAGCAGGCGTCGTATAGTACAGCGTATGTTATGGTCTCTTATTATTCTGTCATCATCATCATCTTATGCTCAGAAGCTGTGTACATTATAATGCATTATACTGTGCATTATATACCTTTATAATGCCTACTAAGTTTGTCACTGGACAAAACAAGACAATGAAAACAAATAATACACAAGTTTGAGAGGAAGAATTAATCTTATAAACTTTACATTTTGGCTTTTAAATACTCCAAAAATTGGCCCAATTTGCTTGAATGTTTAAGTGCTATGGCTAAATGCTTATAGCAAAAATTGTCATGAAAAACTGTTATATTTCAGCCTAATTTTAAAAAAAAAATTATAAGTGGATATAAAATTATAAGTGGATATAAATAATATAAAATATAAAAATAATAAATAAATGTATGATATGAGCACTTAAAAATCTTTCTTTCAGAGTTGAAACTCCATCCCTCTCTCTCTCTTTCTCTGTCATTTGTGGGTCATATGATATTTCAATTTGCTGTGCTGATTCACTTTATCTGACTAAAGGATTTGATAATGAAGCAAATTACACTTACAGAGAGAAAGAGAGTGAGAGATCTGTGTAAGAAGGTGAAACAGTCCATCTGTAGTTTGAGCTGAAAACATCCTGCTTCTGCGAGATGTTCTTCTCTCTGCTAAGCATCCAGAGCACTTAGCACTGACGCTCTTATGTAATCTGCTTGTTCCTCTTAAATATTCAAAGCGCTTAGTGCACACACTCCAACTTATTGAGGCATTTGTGGCACTTAAACATAAAAAGGCCAAAAATAAAACAATAATAAACTACATTTTGTTCCAAATGTGAGTGGTGCTTGTCTATGCAAAAGTTTCTAGGCGGTGTTTGCTGGCTCAAGTCTCTAAATGTGAGTTTATAAGCATCCCTCCATCAGTATTATTGGGATTTTTTTCCTATTTTATCGTCCGCCAGCCACAAATAGCAAGTGTAACGACTTAGTAAACTAATAGCTACAAAGTGCAATATTTGATTTATGTCTATAACACTAGAAATGCGCAATACAACGGCAGCATATCATTACCAGCAGATATAGGTGATATTTTTAAATTCATTGGTTGATGTTAGATATATAATGTTTTTGCTTATTTTAATATACACATACCTTTCAAACTTTGGGGTCAGTGCCTTTTTTTTTTTTTTTTTAAAGAAAATAATTCTTATATTCAGCAAAGACGCATTAAATTGATCAAAAGTGACAGTAAAATACATTCATAATATTATGAAAGATTTCTGAAAATTTTGAAAAGAAAGATTTTTTGAAAATCCTGAATTTTTTTTAGCAGTTTCCACAAAAATATTAAACAGCACAACTGTTTTCAGCATTTATAATACTAAGAAATGTTGAAAATTACTTTAAAAAAACCTGCTGAAAATTCAGCTTTGTCATCACAGGAAAAAAATACATTTCAAATTATAATCAAATAGAAAACTATTAATTTAAATTGTAATAATATTTCACAATATTACTGATGTTTGATCAAATAAATGAGCATACTCTAAAAAGAAATCAGGGGACGTGTTACCACAACTTAAATAAATGCATGGTTGCAAGTTAAAAAATTTGAATTTTTTTGTTTTAATAAAATATTATTTTGTTGAGTTCAGTTGACACAATAATGTTGATCATTACATCAACTTAATATCGTCTGTAATTTAAACCCAAATTTCTGTGTTAATTGGCTTTTTTTTTTAAATTAAGTTGAATAACGTAATGAAATTGTCTTGATAACTTCGGAAATTAGGCAGTGAATTTCTAGTTCCCAGCATGCTTTGCATTAGGACTGGATAAGGAGAATAAATGTTGAAATTAAGTGTTATTTTATATAGAGCCCCGCACATGACATGCAGGGGAAAAAAGGAAATCGTGCGCACAATTTACTATTTTGTTCCCTCGATTTGCTAAATTGTGCACACCATTTACTATTTCGTCCCCTCGATTTGCTAAAATCGTGCGCACGATTTACGATTTTGTTCCCTTGATTTGCTAAATTGTACGCACGATTTACGATTTCGTTTCCTCGATTTGCTAAATCGTGCGTATGATTTACTATTTCGTTCCCTTGATCGTAATCGTAAATCATGCGCACGATTTACTATTTCGCTCCCTTGATTTGCTAAATCGTGTGCACGATTTACAATTTCGTTCCCTCGATTTGCTAAATTGTGCGCACAATTTACGAATATGTTCCCTTGATTTGCTAAATCGTGCACACAATTTTCGATTTCGTTCCCTCGATTTGCTAAATCGTGCACACAATTTACTATTTTGTTCCCTCGATTTGCTAAATCGTGCGCACGATTTTGTTCCCTCGATTTGCTAAATCGTGCACACAGTTTACTATTTTCTTCCCTCGATTAGCTAAATAGTGCACACAATTTACTATTTTGTTCCCATTTGCTAAATCGTGCGCACCATTTACTATTTCATTCCCTCGATTTGCTAAAATCGTGCGCACGATTTACGATTTTGTTCCCTTGATTTGCTAAAATCGTGCGCACGATTTACGATTTTGTTCCCTCGATTTGCTAAATCATGCGTATGATTTACCATTTCGTTCCCTCGATCGTAATCATAAATCATGCGCACGATTTACTATTTCGCTCCCTTGATTTGCTAAATCGTGTGCACGATTTACAATTTCGTTCCCTCGATTTGCTAAATTGTGCGCACAATTTACGAATATGTTCCCTTGATTTGCTAAATCGTGCACACAATTTTCGATTTCGTTCCCTCGATTTGCTAAATCGTGCACACGCTTTACTATTTCATTCCCTCGATTAGCTAAATCGTGCACACAATTTACTATTTTGTTCCCTCGATTTGCTAAATCGTGCGCACGATTTACGATTTTGTTCCCTTGATTTGCTAAAATCGTGCGCACGATTTACGATTTTGTTCCCTCGATTTGCTAAATCATGCGCACAATTTATGATTTCGAATTTACGAACGACTTAGTAAAGCGTGTGCACGATTTAGCTTATTCTTTTTTTCCTGCATGTCATGTGCGGGGCTCCATAATTTTATGTGTTTTTAGTGAAGGGAAAGACCTTTTAGTGTTTAATGCTGTTATGTTTGACATTTAAAAGAGTTTCTGTAATGTTGAAGTTTTTGTGGTTACCATTGTGCTGAAGAGTAGATACTTGAAGGTAAACACTACATTGACTCTATAGCAATGACTGCGCTAATGCCAGTGACAAGAAATATCTTACTTGTTCATTAAATGTATGTTAAATAAGTTATGTTAGCATGTGCTATGATAGCTGTTGATTTGAACTGAAATAGATAAGATTAATTGGCTTCAGGGCTACAACTCTGGTAGTGGAGTAATCAACTTAAAAAATTGTGTTTATGCAGCAAATTATTAAGTTCCTCTAACTCAATGTAGCTTGTCGGTAGAAATTCACTCAAAGTTGTCATGACTCAGAAAAATCGATGCAAACTGTTCGTACCAACCCCAAACTTTTGAACAGTAGTGTATTCAGATCTAAATGATCTGGCGATACTAGTTTTAGGGTTTTGTTTCCATCCCTAACACTAAGTATGAGCTAAACTAATCATAATGCTTACCAAGCAAAAGAAAACATTAATGTTATTTACATCACCCATAATGCATTTCAACACCTTCGCACAACATCAAGAACAGAATCAGACAAATAGGCCACTGCTTTGACCTATTCAACAACATGCATTCATTGTGTACGTGTGCCCATTGTCCCTCTTTTATCAAGTTTAATAGGACCATCTGATGCACAAATCGCTGAACCGGAACACTGGACCGTGAGCGGCCACAGAGTTTTGCTTCAGGACAAAAACAAACACAATTCATGTGACAGAACTGACAGATCCAGAGAGTTACGTAACCGTACGCCGCATCTCTGACCACTGTGGTGGTTATTAAAAGAGTATAATCTTAAATTAAAACACCTAAATGAAATAATTAGACCCGTGCTGCGGGCTCACAGGAATATTAATTAATTCCAAGACGGCTGCTTTAACAGAAGGGGTCTGAATATCTCTATTTTTTTAATTTGGCCCTTTAAAACTTGTTTCCTCTTGTGGCCGTTCTGGAACGTGATGCGCCTGCTTGGTTCTATTGGCTGGTTGTCATGGATACGGTAATTTAATCTGTTCCCCGGCTAGTCACGTGACTCTAACATCCCATGTGTGATCGTACCAGCGCTTGATGGACAGCTTTAATGCCGGGTGTGTGTGTGTGTGTGTGTGGGAGCGATACGGGAAGAAGCACACGGAACTATGGAACTACAGCAGCGCTGGGCGGCAATAAATGAAACGGCTGATGTACTATAACAAAAACACACCAAGAGATCCGCCACTTCCTGCTAAACATCTTCCATTCAGGGCAGTTATTAAATAGACTTGACCCAAAAGAGAAACCGTTTCTGTGTAACGTTTTCATCTCATTGTCCTATGAAAACATACTGTAACTTACTTTCTTGCAAGCCTTCCAAAAATTTTTTTACCATAATTCTGAAATGAGTTATACAACCAGAAAAAATTGTGAAAAATTGACATTAACAGAAATAAAATAAGTTAAAGTTGAAGTACTACAATTATTAAAACTGAAATAAAAAATAAATTAAAGCTAGAATTTTTTTTTTTTTTTTTAAATACTAATAAAAATGACAAAAGTCCATAAAAAAATTACTAAAACTGAAATGAAAACTGAAAATATAAAAATAAATAATAGTAAAATACCATTCATTTAGCTTATGAAATAATTTAGAGCAAAGCATAACTAGAAACACAATTTTCAAGATTTTAATCATTTCCATGAATGCAATTTTACTTTTAAAAACTTAAGCTAAAATTTTTAACTGATTTTTAAAATCAGTTAAAGCTGAAGTACTAAAATGATCAAAACTGAAATAAAAATAAATTAAAGCTAAATAAAAATATTAAATACTAATAAAAATGACAAAAATCCATAAAAATTACTAAAACTGAAATGAAAACTGAAAATATAAAAATAAAAAACAATTAAATATATTAATACTATAATAGTATATAAATAATAGTAAAATAACATTGATTTAGCTTATGAAATAACTTAGAGCAAAGCATAACTAGAAACTTACAAAGACTTTTATTCTGTGACAGGCACACAAACAGCACTTCCTGTTTTCTCAGTTAATCCAGATGATTTCAGCAGTTCATCGCAACAGTTTGGTATTTGGATTCCATTTTGTGTGGATTAAGTATCATTTGGATGTAAATGTGATTCTCCTCCTCAAGTAAATTAGATTTCATGATGATAAAGTTTGTAATAATTCTCAATAACTCACTCCTGAAAACTATTCTATAATTTATGACCGTTATCAAAGGAAAACTGAGCGATGTAACTGATAAATCACCTTATATTCTGTAAAAAGATGAGTGACTGTGCAGCAGAAATGCTGTTTGTGTGATAAGTTGGTCTCTTTTTGGACTAGGAAAAAAGTTTTGAGTTCTCAAAAGATCAAGGAAAATTTGATTCCTTATGATACAAGCCTTTTAACTGTTCCTAGATCAGCTCACCCGAATGATCTCAGTGTCTCTCTACACATTTCTTCCATCTGTCGGTGTGAGAACAGCGATATACGGGTCACATGTGGGTGTGGGTCAGTGGTTCTTTCTTCTGCCGTTTTCCTCATCCAGTAATATGGGATCAAATGTCCAGTAGCAGGCAAACAGAGCGGACAGCTTCACACATACACACAGTGTGCTTTGGTGTAGATAAAAAGCTTTAGCCTCGGCCTAAAGAGAGATTTATATTGCATGACCTGAGAAACTGAAAACCTCAGTTTCTCTCTCTCTCTGCTTCCCAGACGACTCAGTGAAAATGTCAACCGAGGCTTAAAACTCATTCGTGAGATGATCAGACTATTAAATGGAAACAATCGCACCCGTCATCACACACAAAAGGCGCTAACTCTCTGTGTCATATCTTCTCTATTATGTCACTCTTTTGAAAAGCTTTCATTATGTGCTTTTGTGCTTCTGCTGATCAGTGTTGGGGAAGCTACTCGTCACGGCACAAGCTACTCATAATTTAAACTGGATAAACTACAGTCAGACTACAGTCAGGCTTTTCTTAAGTAGTCAGCTACACCCCAATTTACAGTATATCACCCAGCCAAAAACATGATGGATAGACAGCTGTATGCAACTAAGTATAACAACAACAATAACAAAATGTGTGCAGACTTTCTGGAAATGAGACAGACAGACAGATACTTTACAGAACTTTGTCACATTGCCAGTGTTGCTTATGTCACTGAAATTGTCCAGCTCTCATTGAAAATGGGTGACTTCTGGTCATTTTGTCTCTGTAAATCGCTGCGAGTGTGAACGGTCCTTTCGTAATCAGTTTGCCCATTAGCGCTGTGATTAATGAAGGCTTAAAGGTCAGACGGCCTCTCTTCTGTCATCTTCATAAACGCTCGGGTTCGGCTCATGGTCATCTACTGTAGACTCACTCTCTCTCCCTGCTCTGTATCTTTCATTTCTCCACATGTTTGCTCGTTCCCTGTGTCCATCTTTTTATCCGTCCCTTCACTCTTCCTCTCAGCGCAATACTCTATTCATTTACCAATTTGCCATAATCTACTCCTGTAATTTCTCTCTCTATCTCTCACTGTCTCACTCTGTTGTTCCCTGATAAAGCCATAAAGATGAAGGACAACAGATAAACAACTGCCGGCCTACTCTCCTGCCCTGTGGGGATGAGTGGAACGACGGCACAGAGGGAGAAAAGCGATAACCATGGAAGGAGAGATACGGAAGTTCAGCGGGAAGAAGAAGCTGCCGGTAATGCTATTTAGGAATGATCTGTTGAGCAGGAAAACATACACACATGATTATTCAGCTTAAGGGCACTTTTAGAAACTAAACTGCACACTCTCATTTATTTTGTTCACTAACAATGCATATACATGCATCACAGAAGCACATTTTTAAATATTTTAAAACATGAGCATTTCCACTTCAGTGCCATTTATTTGTGATTAAGAAGCTCATAGCTACAGTAGTGTTTTACGTATACTAAATAAAACAAATAATACATTGACTTTTTTGCATAATATATATATTAGAGGTACAAAAAATGATGGTTGTAGCGGAAATGACACCACAATGACCTATTAATTTGTGTAAAAATTAAAAAAATATATATTTGTTATTCACACAAAAAAATACGAAAATATTTTGTTTATATTTCACTCTTTGTTTCAAGTACTAAAAATATGACAATATTTTTATGATGGATTTTCATAATTTAAGATTGAAAGTCTAGGTCTGGGACAAGGGTAAAACTAAATCTATTCATAAAAGGCATTTTAAAACTAGCAAAAATAAATGAAGGCATGTTAAAACATTTCCAAAACAGTTTTAACATGACTTTCATAAAGAAAAAGAAGTCTGAAATCTGTTCATTTAAATTTAGGAAAAATCAACCCTAGGTACACCAGTGAAATCAGCTGAAAAACCTCACTTCCATCCGGGTCACTGCACCAATTTAATCCCTCCAGTCCTACTCACCCTGCTCCGAGCGGGACTTGAACTGGCATCTCCGGCATGGGATGGGGCCGCGCGAACAAGAACACAAAAGACCACAGTCTCTAGCGCCAGTCGCCAGTGCACCTCTTAAGGCCAGGGGAGTGAGGTTTACCTGCTCAGCTTTTACTATCTGGCCTCCGTTACACTCCCATCCAGATCACGGCACCAATGTAATCCCTCCGGTCCTACTCGCCCCGCTCCGAGCGGGACTCGAATTGGCGTCTCTGGCATGAGAGGCAGGCACGCTAACAAAGACACTAAAGACCACAGTCTCTAGCATCAGTCGCCAGTGCGCCTCTTGAGGCCAGGGGAGTGAGGTTTACCCGCACAGCTCTTACTAGCTGGCCTCCATTACAATCACCCCCCTAAACCTCACTCCCATCCGGGTCACGGCACCAATTTAATCCCTCCGGTCCTACTCGCCCTGCTCCGAGTGGGACTTGAACCGGCGTCTCCAGCATGGGAGGCGGGCGCGCTAAGAAGAAAGCTAAAGACCACAGTCTCTGGCGTCAGTTGCTAGTGCGCCTCTTGAGGCCAGGGGAGTGAGGTTTACCCACACAGCTCTTACTAGCTAACCTTCGTTACACTCACCCCCCCTAAACCTCACTCCCATCTTACTCACCCTGCTCCAAACTGGACTTGAACCGGTATCTTTGGCATGGGCCTCACAAGAACAAGTAGGTGAAGGTGTGCTAACAAGAACTCTAAAGACCACAGTCTTTGGCCTCAGTCACCAGTGCGCCTCTTGAGGCCAGGAATGTGAGGTTTACCCGCTCAGCTCTTACTAGCTGGCCTCCGTTACACTCACCCCCTATATACCTCACTCGCATCTGGGCACCAATGTAACCCCTCCAGTCCTTCTCGCCCTGCTCCGAGCGGGACTTGTACCAGCGTCTCCGGCATGAGAGGCGGGTGCGCTAACAAGGAGGACACTAAAGACTACAGTCTCTGGCGTCAGTTGCCAGTGCACCTCTTGAGGCCAGGGGAGTGAGCTTTACCTACTCAGCTTTTACTATCTGGCCTCCGTTACACGCACCCCCTAAACCTCACTCCCATCCGGGACACGGCACCAATGTAACCCCTCCGGTCCTACTTGCCCCGCTCCAAGCGGGACTTGAACCAGCGTTTCCGGCATGAGAGGTGGGCGCGCTAACAGGGAGGACACTAAAGACCGCAGTCTCTAGCATCAGTCGCCAGTGCGCCTCTTGAGGTCGGCGACCTCCATTACACTTATATGCAAGCGCAGAACGGACGTGCTAGTTGACAGTTGCCTGTAGTCCTTTTGGTGTGTTCAAGCACAGATTTTTGGCCCAAACGCAGCCGACGCAAGGAGACAGCACAGTCTTTTAGGTATGTCACAGCCTTTGACATAGGCTTGGTGTGACATGGCCTTAAGAAAAAAACATGTTGGATATCCTATTTGACTCGCCCCACAGGGCTGATTTTCTGAAAGAAAGTTCTAGTCTATCTTTATAGGATTCATGTGGTGCTGTGAAACCCAAACTGAGAAAATATCGCCTGAAAACACGCACGTTCAGTCAAGTCACAGGCAGATGTAGTCATCCTGCTCAGAACAGGAAACAGTTGGTCTCTGACATAATTATCTAGGCTAACATCTCAATCACAACCAGCCCTCTCCATATTGTCCTTATTTTACTAAATAAGACAACAGAATCGTGCCAGATTTAATTAAAAAGTTAAGGTCTCATCTGAAAGTTTAACTGAGGAATTTGAGATTTAATGAAAAGTAAGAAGCTCATTATGTGCTGGTCAGGTATTTGCACAAATACAGAACTAATTAAACTCATGTCCTAAAGATATTGACACAGCGGTCACATACACACAGCAAAGAAATTAAATGATTTGAATCCCATGGGTATGGGAATGAATCCCATGAATTACCAGTTGAAGATGTTCAAGTGGGTTTTTGGAACATGGAAGCTGATCTGTTGATGGTCTGCCAACCCTAACCAGCTCTACCATGTCAAAACTAAGTGCACCATCTGGTAATCCTTATAAAAATAAATAATTCATCCAAAAACAAAGATTGACCTAAACTATCAAGCAAGATTTTCTGTAAATAATGACTCAAATTTCGCTCAAAGCTATCACATGATTTCAGAATATAGTGCATAAATCATATGGACAATTTTATGAGGCACTTTTGTCCTTTTTGGCGCTTGACAACCATAGTCCCCATCAACTTTCACTGTATAGAAAAGAGCAGCATATCATTTGGTGTTTTCCATGACAGAAAAAAGACTCAACGGTTGAGTAAATGATATACTCAACTATCCCTTTAACCGCCTAAATTAGCTTAGACCAGCTAATGACCATCTACAAACCATGCAAAACCACCTACCACCTTGATCTGGCTTTAGCTGGATTTTCCAGCAGGGACAGCAGCCCAATCTCATCTGCTCCAAAAACGGAGACATTTCCAGGTTCACGTCCTAGATTCCCTCCAGTCACACACACACTCAACGATGTGTGTTCACAAGGCCCACCCTCAAATCCAGCCAGACTCCACTTGCCATAAACAAATTACTGAAGATAAATGAGCACCTGGTGTCCTCTCTCTCTCTTTCTCTTCCTCTCTCTCTCTCAGCCCGTTCATTGAATTAAAGTGCCCTGTAAAGCATGTTTTATTATAAGTTTGCACGTCGGGCTCCAGAAGCGAGCTGTTATCCATGCACCTCTGGCCCCGACACAAGAGCATCGACTGGGGCAGAGCTGTGGACGGCCTGGGAGTCCATAAAACACATCGTAAAGTGGTCGTCTGCAGACACTACCATCCTCCATCTTGGGTCGCCTGTGTGTGTGTTTCTTTCTCATAGTTTTTTAGTGTCTGGCTGTCTATCTTCTTCTATGCTAAAACAAGGAGGTCTATAACACCTGGGGATACAGTGTTCTCCAAATGTTTGGAAATATATGTTTTGGACAATATCAGCATAAACCTTAGCATTTCTTGGTGTACATGCTTTAAAATAACACAGTCAGACACCATTTTGGGAATTGGAATTGGAATGCCAAATTACTGAATTATTATATTGTGTGCACAATTTAGTAAAAAAGAGGGAATGAAGTATTATATCATGCGCACCATTTAGTAAAGCAGGAGAATGTTTAATTTGTAACGTTTGTGACCATGATATATATATATATTTTTGTCCGCATGTCATGTGCAGGGCTCCATAATACGGTTACTTATCGATGCAAAGTCCTCAGAAACGCTAAGGATTTATGCTGATATTGTCCCAAAAAATCTGAATGAGACCAAGATATTACCACACTTCCTCTGGTTCTCTCCTTCACTCTTTTTCTCGTTGAGGGCACGCCTGAGGGCCGGCAGGCAGAGTATGACATTTTCTCCAGAACAAATGAAGGCTCTCTCTCTCCAGCGCTAGGTTTTCTTTAACCCTGACATTTGGCAGTAATTGGTGGACTGTGTGTCTGCGTCCCCCTCTCCATTCTGAGCAGGTCTCATGTCCAGAGATCACCACACACTCACACTCTTGCACAAACAAGAACACACTCTCAGACTCTTAAGACGTGTTTGTCAAAAAACAAAAAAAAACTTTTCTGAAGGCATTTCCACTGCAAAGGGCTCTTTGAAGAACCAGTTCTTAAAATACACCAGAGTGTCCCAAAAGTGTCCTTGAAGAATCTACTGAGTGTTCGAGACACGGCTGATGGTTTTTAATGCGCTTATTGATCTACAGAACACAGGTACTTTTGTTTGTGCCTCCAATGAAAAAGTTTGCCCATAAAAAGTCCATGAACTAAAAATCTCCTGAAACTTCACCTGGAATTGCTTTGTTCCAAAACCTAATGAAACCTAATAGATATAAAGTTGCAATTGTGTGTTATAAAGTCAGAATTGCGAGATATAAAGTCAGAATTGCGTGATATAAAGTTGCAATTGCATGTTATAAAGTCAGAATTTCGAGATATAAACTCACAATTCTGAGAAAAAAAAGAATTGCGAGTTTATATCTCGCAATTCTGACTTTATATCTCGCAATTCTGACTTAACTCGCAATTCTGACTTTATAGCTCGCAATTCTGACTTTATATCTCGCAATTCTGACTTAACTCGCAATTCTGACTTTATATCTCGCAATTCTGACTTAACTCGCAATTCTGACTTTATATCTCGCAATTCTGACTTTATATCTCACAATTATGACTTTATATCTCGCAATTCTGACTTAACTCGCAATTCTGACTTTATATCTCGCAATTCTGACTTTATATCTCACAATTCTGACTTTATATCTCGCAATTCTGACTTTCTATCTCGCAAGTCTGACTTTATATCTCGCAGTTCTGACTTTATATCTCGCAATTCTGACATAACTCGCAATTCTGACTTTATATCTCGCAATTCTGACTTAACTCGCAATTCTGACTTTATATCTCGCAATTCTGACTTTATATCTCGCAATTCTGACTTAACTCGCAATTCTGACTTTATATCTCGCAATTCTGACTTTATATCTCACAATTCTGACTTTATATCTCGCAATTCTGACTTAACTCGCAATTCTGACTTTATATCTCGCAATTCTGACTTAACTCGCAATTCTGACTTTATATCTCGCAATTCTGACTTTATATCTCGCAATTCTGACTTTATATCTCGCAATTCTGAATTTATAACTCGCAATTCTGACTTTCTATCTCGCAAGTCTGACTTTATATCTCGCAGTTCTGACTTTATATCTCGCAATTCTGACTTAACTCGCAATTCTGACTTTATAGCTCGCAATTCTGACTTTATATCTCACAGTTCTGACTTTATATCTCGCAATTCTGACTTAACTCGCAATTCTGACTTTATAACACGCAGTTCTGACTTTATATATCGCAATTCTGACTATAACACAATTCTGACTTTATATCTCACAATTCAGACTATAACACAATTCTGACTTTATAACTCGCAATTCTGACTATATCTCACAATTCTGACTTTATAACTCGCAATTCTGACTTTATAACTCGCAATTCTGACTATATCTCACAATTCTGACTTTATATCTCGCAATTCTGACTATAACACACAATTCTGACTTTATATCTCACAATTCTGACTTTATATCTCGCAATTCTGACTTAACTCTCAATTCTGACTTTATATCTCGCAATTCTGACTTTATATCTCACAATTCTGACTTTTTATCTCGCAATTCTGACTTAACTCGCAATTCTGACTTTATATCTCGCAATTCTGACTTTATATCTCGCAATTCTGACTTTATATCTCGCAATTCTGACTTTATATCTCGCAATTCTGACTTTATATCTCGCAATTCTGACTTAATTCGCAATTCTGACTTTATATCTTGCAATTCTGACTTTATATCTCACAATTCTGACTTTATATCTCACAATTCTGACTTTATATCTCGCAATTCTGAATTTATAACTCGCGATTCTGACTTTCTATCTCACAATTCTGACTTAATATCACTCAATTCTGAGAAAAAAGTCAGAATTGTGAGATAAAAAGTCGCAATTACTTTTTTAATTTTTTTATTCAGTGGCGGAAACAAGCTTCCATAAGTTTACCCAATATATGCATGTAATGTTTCTATATGTTTATTGGAGTACCATGTTATTAGCTTAGCAACATGCAAATATCAAACTCTATTGGAATCAATTGTGAGTGAGGAGTCAGTGTGGAGTTTCTTTCTATGTAAAGCATTCCCAACTTATGAGGTTCCCTCAGTAACAGTTACATTCCACTTCACTTGGAAGGCAGCTGCCTATGTAGATAGACAGCAAGGGAGCTCACTATGTTTTCGAACAGAGGTCTTAGTGAGGCATATCAAGATTCATTTGAGCTGACTGCCTGAAGGAGGGAAAAACCTGGAGTTTCTGGTTTATCTGCTAAAAACACACACGCCTGCAGGAATGAAAAATCACAAATGAGATCTCAATTGTTTCTCCTAGACAGCAATGAGATTAAATGGAGAGCAAATGAGACTTTTTGCTTCAAGGTGATGCATTTCCTGACACTGTGACTTGGGCACTTTGTAAACATTGCTCTGTTCGTGCAGTTCGATATGTCAACTTCGGGCTTGATGGCGTGAGTTGGGCGGAACAATCTGTTTGATCTAACAATGGAAGATGGAAGGCAGAAAGGACGGGAAGAGAGTTTGGAAACAATAATTACTTGCCCATTCCATTTGGTGTCGTAAATGGAGCAGAAACTGCACACTAGAGTCCAAACTCAAACAAGCATTTAAAACTGACTCTATTTACTTTCTTAATGGTGCATGTTACTCTAAAGAAACAAAATGTTTGTTTTAGATCTGCTGCTTCTCCAAATTTTCTCCCACCAAAAAAGCCCTCAGTAATCTCACACGTGTCTCCATTAAGTCTCTGAAACTATACGAGAGAGCAATAAACATCTCCTCCGGGTGTCTAAATGGCTCTCTTCGTAAAAGGTAATAATGGGAAATGTTTAAAGACAAACAAAGGCGTCGTGGTTCCAAAGCAGCAAAGAAATCATTTGTCTCTGAAGCTTGTAAAATAATTACGGCTCTTGTGCATCTGACCGGCCACAAGACAAATTGTAATAACACCCTCTGAATATCCAGAGTGCTTATAATGCATTAAGACACTACAAGTGCTCATAAAACAAGATGATTGTTGATGGTGCTTAAACAGATGAGAGTTAATGACAGGAACATTAAGATAACTCAGTTTCTCTCAGAGACAGCGTTAATGTCACAATGCAAATGAGGCTGAATGGAAGTACGGTTTGTTCAATGACTCACATTCATGTCGTTACAAACCGCAAGACTTTCGTTCATCTTCGGAAACACAAATGAAGATTTTTTAATAAAATCTGAAAGATTTCTGTCCCTCCATTGACAGTAACGCAACTACCATTTTGTTGCTTCAAAAAGTTCGTAAAACTAATCCATATGAATCAAGCAGTTTAGTCCAAATTTTCTGAAGAGACTCGATCGCTTTATATGACAAACAGATTGAATTAAGCTTTTATTCACATATAAACATCGATCAGCAAATATAAACAGAAGCTCAACCGAACCTGCTTGACACGCAAGAACAAACCTCAAAGTGACAGTTGCGTAAGCTGTCAAAGGAGGGACAGAAATCTCTCAGATTTCATCAAAAAGATCTTAATCTGTGTTACGAAGATTAACGAAAGTCTTACAGGTTTGGAACAACATGAAGGCGAGCAATTTATGACAGAATTTTAATTTTTGGTTGAACTAACCCTACTAGATGCAAAAGTCAAAAATGTCCATCTGACACGTACATTAACAATTTAAAAAACTGATTGCCAAACAAATATTCAATGCTTTTCAAAGCTTTTCTCTGCCACAGTAATGTAAAATTGAAGGGGACCTATTATGCCCCTTTTCACAAGATGTAATATAAGTCTCTGGTGTCCCAAGAATGTGTCTGTGAAGTTTCAGCTCAAAATACCCCACAGATCATTTATTATAGCTTGTCAAATTTTGCCCCTATTTGGGTGTGAGCAAAAACACGCCGTTTTTGTGTGTGTCCCTTTAAATGCAAATGAGCTGCTGCTCCCGGCCCCCTTTCCAGAAGAGGGCGGAGCTTTAACAGCTCGCACTTCGGTTGCTCAACAACAACAAAGCTGGAGAATCTCACGCAGCCAAAATGAGGATTGTCAGTAACGGTGTTCAGCCTTACATTGTTCAAACCGGAGTCGGACACTGATGGAGGATACATTTATGTAGTTGCTGTGGAGTTGATTCAACTCATCGACTAGCATGTGCCGTCATGTTAATCTTTAGTGCAAAACCTGTATGGAAGCCCACTATACATAGCATACCTATTTGCCAAACAGCCATACACACCAGGCTAACATTTATGATTGCTATCAAATGCTGTGAATGGTCTAATATTTTAGCATGCATTTTAGCAGTTAGCATGCTTTGCTCGAACTGGTACACCGTTTTCGCTTGCAAAAACAAAATGACGGTATCGTGGGTGGAAACGTGCAGATTAAGGGTGGTAATATTATAATAAGATCCCCTTCCTACATCACAAGGGGAGTGAAATCTGAGCGGTATTTTGGTGTGGATGTGTGAATGGTCTCTTAACGGTAAAAAGCCAGAACACCGTTGCTTGTGTGAACAGCATATTTGTGTATTTACATACCGGTAAAGTCATTCTGGTAATTTTATGGTAATTTACTGGGATTACTATGTGAAAAGGGCTATAGATGTGTTTTGTGACTTTTAAAGAATGTAAGGACACATCTGATTAGATACACGGCCATATGGCTCTAGTTTGCAATTACACCTGGCTGGGGAAAATGGAGCAGCTCTTCAATATGTTCCATTACTGTCAATATTTATGATGATGAATTCACAGGTGAAGGTCGATTATGAACCAGTAAAGGGTTTCAAAACATCCAAAGGATCCATGGATGTTGGGTTTGTCAGAGTCTTCAAGCTGAGTAGCTTAAAGACCCTGCCTAAAACCCATTCACTTCAGATTATATTTAAAGGACCGTCAACTGCAGAACAGCTTTACTGTCCACTGTAAAATCCACAGGATCATATTTACTGTTCACACATAAAATGTCACTTGCTCACATATGACTCAATGGACTAAAATACTAAAACTATCCCTTTTAATTATTATTTAAAGGTGTTTGTTTACACCTAAAGAAAAAGTCACCAATTTCCATTGTAGCCTCACATGTCCATGCAATATTCCACTTCAAAGCTTGAGAAATTGAGTTAACTTTGGCGACTTGGACTTCATTTTAAATGCTAAATCCTTTCCTGTTACTGGACACCTCAAAGCCACAATTTGGACAGCTAATCTGCTTTAATGCCTAAATGTTTTTCCATGGGGAAACATGGACAGAGAGGCCGCCTACACACTAAAGTTTATGCCGTGAATTCACTGACTTCAGAGAATGGATGTAGAGGAAAAACGCAAGGGATTGCAATGCATTATATGAACACAGGTTTTCTCTTTTGCTTCAAAACACTTGTAGTATCTGTTGACCAACTAGAATATTACAGACAGGTCTAATTGTGCTTTTAGAAATCCAATTAGCTGTATTTTAAGATTTCAACTTGATATTGTACTTATTTATCCCTAACCAATGGGTCAAGGTTTGGCTAGTTAAATGCCGTATCATCCAACTGCAAAACGTCAAAAAGTATCTGTGTACTTCCGGTGGTGATGCACTACAACTGGTAGCTAACGAATAGCTCTCTCCAGGTAATGCCAACCTCCTTGGCCCAGACAGAGAAAGAGTGGACGGCTCTGAGAGGCTCTTGTCCTTCAAGCTTACCGGCTTTGCCCTGGTCACAGCGAGACAATGGCTCTAAACGTGAGGCTGAGAATGATTTGTTGGTGACTTGACCTTTCCAGCACTTCAGAGGGGCTCTTTTAGCGACGGAGAGAAAGCAAGAGAGAGAGAGAGAAGGCTATCTGTGCGGCACGGCAGCTCAGCGGAGAGCTGTTTGGCTGCTATCTGGATCAGATAAGATTCCCCTGTATTCAGGGCGGCACAGCCTGGGGAGAGAGACGCGGCTGGGGGGCAGAGACGGACTGCTGCCAGACGGGGAGTGAAATAATGTTATGTGCGCTAAACAGAGGCGAACAGAGGACGTACACGCAAACACGGATATTTAGCTGTTGCGTTGCATGTAGGTAGTGACGAATGTAATGAGATCCTCATTCTGCCTGTTTCTGCAAGAGAAAAACAAGAAATGTTGGTCGTATTGATAGATAATCTATAAGCATTGATCATACGCAACCTGCTGGTGCTTTAGCTACATAAACATACATACGTTATTTGTCAGACACATTAAAGAAACCCAGAGGGAAATGTTACAGCTCAGATGTTGCTCTTTCATGGCTTAATGGAGTATTACATTTGTCTCCTTACGAAAAAAAAAGGTGAGCCAATAGTTGTCATACAGTGAGACTATAGAAGTATAACATCAGAAGAATTGGTGAGATATATATTTGATTACGTTCAGCTGTCTGATTATCTTGTTAAAGGGGACCTATAATGCCCCTTTCACAAGATGTAATATAAGTCTCTGGTGTCCCAAGAATGTGTCTGTGAAGTTTCAGCTCAAAATACCCCATAGATAATTTATTATAGCTTGTCAAATTTGCCCCTATTTGGGTGTGAGCAAAAACACGCTGTTTTTGAGTGTGTCCCTTTAAATGCAAATGAGCTGCTGCTCCCGGCCCCATTTCCAGAAGGGGGCGGAGCTTTAACAGCTCGCGCTTCGGTTGCTCAACAACAACAAAGCTGGAGAATCTCACGCAGCCAAAATGAGGATTGTCAGTAACGGTGTTCAGCCTTACATTGTCCAAACTGGAGTCGGACACTGATGGAGAGACTCAGGAAGAAGTTACAACTTTAAGAATGCAAATGGACGTTTCTGATAAATTTGATAAATTTATGTAGTTGCTGTGGAGTTGATTCAACTCATCAACTAGCATGTGCCATCATGTTAATCTTTTGTGCAAATCCAGCGTTGAATTGACCCTCGTTTGTGAAGCAGTCCGGTGTAAAATGACGGCATGGCAACAACACTCTACTACAACAACTCTTCCTCTTCTCTAAAGCAGCCCAACATGGCCTCACCCCCTTTGTTGCGTGTTCTCGGGGGCAGGGTTAATGTAAATTTTGAAGAAGAAGAAGCTCGTTGTAGTCCCTACCAGCCGTTTGTTGTAGTCCTTAAACAGCGAATTCTTTAAAAGAAAATATCTCCCTTTGCATTGAACTTTGAGCGTCGTAACTTTGCAGATGTTGTTTATGCTCAAACAGCAACATTACACACTAACTAAAGTTAAAAAAATGAAATCATTATCAACCACCCCTTTAATGCCTTTCTATTTAAGCCCTGTGTTTTCACACATTCTTTGCAAAGTCTTGTATGTGTTACACTGCATTTCTCAGCACTTTATCCTCGTTCCTGTGTTATGATCTCGATCTTCTGCCTGTAGTGATGGGAGAAACTAAGCTTTTCAAAGCTTCGAATCAATTGAACCAATTGCTTCACAAAATGATTCACTGTTTCAAAGCGATCGAAATGCCACATGTTGGTGACCCCTGCTGGTCAGAACAGTGTGAATGCAACAAATATTCAGGCCAAACATGTATAAAAACACCTTTTACAAACCCATTGCAAACGTTTTATTAAAAGTAAAATCTATCAAATGCAATTAACTAATCATCTAGTAAGATTAAATATCAAGTGTCTGTACAATGTGTTCAATCTTTTATCAATTTTCAGGGCTTGTTTTGTTTGTTCCATGGATGGCTCAGCTATACAGGCCAATAAGAGAATAATAACTACTGTTATTCCTTTAAATTATACTAATGTTTAATTAAAATGTCTAAAAATGTATAAAACTGATCAAAGATCAGGTAAAACCAATAGACACTTGTTCAATGGTTCGCCTCTGGGGGGCGATCTTAGTGAAGCAACATGATTCATGGGTTTACAGAGATCATCGCCCCCCAGCGGTGAACCATTGAAATTTCGAACATTTCGAAACAATTATGGCGTAACGAAGCCTAGTTTACTGAAATCACGTGACTTTGGCAGTTTGATACACACTCCGAACCAATGATTTGAAACAAAAATTTCTCTTCTGAAACTCTAGCGGAGACACATTTGAGATTTTTTTCAGCAGGAGACTTTGAACATCTCAATGTTCAAAGTCTAGGAGAAACAATTGAGATATTAAAGGACCCAAAAATTGGTGAAAAAAAGGATCACGGTTTCAAAAGAAAGTTAATAATGTCTTTTCTTTCCAACAAAGAGTGTTTATCCTAAAATGAATGCATGTGTCTAATTGTTCGGTCAGGTAATGAGGGTAAAAATTGGGGTTTCGTGGCTTTTACTCTATGTCTGTTAACTTTAGCGCTAGCATCTATATGTTAGTGCTAGTAACTTTTAGCTGATACACACGTTACACAAACGTACAGCAAAAATAGCGATGACATCATCTTGCTCTCAGGGGCGTATGCAAATTTTTGTCCAATAAAATGCTGTCAAGAATGAGAGTGTCCCTCCAACTCATATCATTTAACTAGTACCAACAGCAAACAAGAAATCATGGTTAACAACTGTGATGTTAAATTTAAGGCTGTTGGCTAAAAAAAGGAAGAGTCTCACCTCAACTTCCTGTTTCAATAGGAGGTCTTTAGAGATTTAATTTGTGATTTTTCTTTCTAACAAGGAGTGTTTATCCTAAAATGACTCCGTATGCTTGTGTCTAATTGTTCAGTCAGGTAATGAGGGTAATTTACGTTTGTTTTGAACAACTCTGAAGTGATTTATGAGTGGTAATGAAATAAAGAGCAAGATGAGAATGATGCAGAGAGGAATGTAAAGAGGAAGTGAAGACAAAAGACAGTGAATGGAGTGCAAAGAGAGAGATGCTTCAAACGGAAAAGGAAACAAAAGAAGAAAGAAACGAGGCTCTTTGGCTGCCGGTGGCGTCACAGGTTCAGCAGAGTTTAAGCAGCGGCTCTGGGAATATTCCTGGATGGAGTGATGCTTCACACATGATGGGAGATTCTCTCCTTCCTGTGTTCAGATCGGATGACAAGGTCACACTAGCAGACGTGAATAAACCCGGTTCTGCGCTACGCTTGGACTCAAATCCAGCCCAACTCAAACAGAGAGAGAGGCTGGCACACAACACAACAATGCAATGCGTTAGTTATGCTTGGTAGCACATGCTGGCTGTTACCAATGCTGGAAAACAGAGGAAAAATCCTCACTCAAGGGCACTGGAAAATACATTTTTTGCATACTGGAATTTAAGTTTATAGACTAAATGAATGGTCATTCTCCCTTTAACTGAATATTTTATGTTAACTAAACGCATAACATACTATAGCTCTATATCACTGCTGTATGGACATTAATTTAATACACTTATGCATTTTCTGTAAAGCTGCCTTGAAACAATGTATTGTGAAAAGCGCTATACAAATAAATAAACTTGAACATACGCGACCCCTTTGCAATGAGCTTTTTTTTATGTGAGAATTTTTTTTGCTTGTTTTATCATACATCACACAAAATTGGACGAAGGATGAGTTACGTCTTAGCAAACAAAACTAATGACTGTTTCCAAACAGGTTTTGTCCTCGTCTTCCATTGTTTGGACAAACACTATCGCCCCAAACTGTTGCACTCCATTAGAGAGTGTTTATACTCTTCAGGAACTCAGGTACTACTTAAAGTTGTCTCTTCACATTAAGCTGCAATGGGAGAAAATAAGTATTTTAAGTACAAGAAATTACACACTTCACCTTTAAGCATATATTACAGCAGTAAGCTCCACATATTACGGACACGCTAGTCAAAACATTTATATTTCTTCTTCTCTGTTCCATCTGCTACATTCATGTTTCACGCAGTGCATATTTTATAACCAACTGCTCTGCCTGTACACTGTTCCAGGCGGCAGCTGTGATTGGCTAATCTTAAGGTTAGCTGTGCTCTGATTGGCTGGTTTCACATTAACAGTGATCTGTATGCTAACTAGTTGGATGGATGGCCCACGCTTCCAGACCCCTGTTAGACCCCTGCTCCATCCATCCGTCCATTCATCCATCTGTTCTCACTATCCTCCCACTACTGGTTTTTATTCCGGCATTTTCTGCTTCAACTAGATTTTCTAAAGAAAATACGAGTGGTGCTTATTGCTGCAAAAATTCACAATCTGTGGACGGTTGACTGGATGTTGCTTTGTGGTTTCTAAAGGTGTTCAGAGTGATTTTAGCCAATATTTGAATCATCAAAAATATGTGTGTGTATGTATATATATATATATGGGTCATTGACGAATAAGGTTTTTAAAAGTGTAAAAAAAAAAAAAAAAACATAATGGAGATATAATTAATTTTGAAGTTTTATTAAGTGTTAACAATGAGATTATGTGGTTTTTTTTATAATCAATTAACACTGCGTTTGTCATTTTTTACAAGATGGACAAAATTTGTCACCAAAAAAGTCATTCGGTTTAACCAAAATGTCGGTTTTACCGAATGACACTTTTGGTTTTACCGAATGACGCTATTTTCAAACAATGCTAACAGGCTGATATCTAGCTAGCTAGCAAAAGGACAATCAAACATTTTATATTTAGTACAAGTTTTTTAAATATTACAACACTTTCCATGTTTTATAGCGGTTGTACCGAATGACCTGATGTTTCGGGACATGCGTATGAGCAAATACAATATTTTTCAAATAGTTAAAAGAGAGTTAGTTACTTTGCTTCATGACCATGTGGTCCTTTGCAGGTGCCTCTGAATGATGTCACATCCGGTCACATGATACAGACCGTAATGGTCCCTTTATATTGGTTACTCCGAATGACATCAATGAAATTCATTTTGCGTTCATTCTTTCGCAAAATAAAGCAACGACTTCTACACATAATTTTAATACCATGTTGATATATGATGTTATAAAATCATGCCAGAATAAAAAATATATACATTTATTACATTTTAAGATATTTTAATCACTAAAGAAATGGCTGTATTGGCCTTTGGATGGTTAAATCGAATGACTTTTTGACACTTCAAAATCTTTAAAATACCTTTATATGTAGCAAAATATAATTAAAACCTTTTGGATTCAATAAAAGAGATCTGGTTGTACTACCTTACATACTTTGGATGTCATATCTTTGTTTATTATTATTATTAAGGCCTTTGGACAAAAAAAAAAAAGACCCGTCACGTCATTGACCCATATATGTATGTATATATACACATATACATGCAAATTATATTATCACCTTGAACAGATTTTGTGGTCATGTTTGCACTGTTGCCTAATTTGCCTAATTTCTAAAAATGATAAATACATAAAAAGATAATGATGATTAATTTGCACAATTTTTTCTATGCATTGTCTCTTTTTGTTTTATTTATTATTTGTAAGGCTCTTGTAGGTGCAGATGGGATAGAGTGAGTGTGTTTTTGGCTTAGGTATTTATAGAGTGAGAGACAACAGAAGATGAGAAAGATGGAGAAAGCAGAAAGCTGTGTGAGTTCTACACTTGTGAGAACATAAAATGAACACAAAGATTACATAACTGGTTAGCACACAGAGAGAGAGAGCGTATAATTGCACCGCGAATATTATCTGTGTAAGAGGGATGTTTGTGCTGTCTGGACTCGCCATGATACAGCTCATGTGTCACATAATGGACCTGTGTTGTTTGGGTCAGGTTTGACTAGGTTTTGGGGACCAAATGTCACCACCAGAATAGTAAAAGCTGAAATCACCTACTCTGAGCAGAGCAGCCAACAGTCCCCTTGAGGAGAACAGCTCAGTAGACATGCTAAATAATGTTAATGAATATGTAAAAATGCAGAAATGTTCTCATCATGATATAAATGTGTGTGTGTGAGTGATATTAGTAGAGCTTTAGCATCTCTTTCAATCTTTGTTTTCATGAATCCCTCATGTGTGTGATGTTAAAGGTGAAAAAGCATCTGTCCTTAATGAAATTCTCTAATGAATTGGGCCGAAACCCCGCCTTAAATCATTATTGACCAATCCTGTCTTAGCAACCGTTGTCATTTGCCATATATGCGCTTTTCTAATGTAAGTCTAGTGTGTTTGGGTAGTTTTAAACATAATATTACAGAAATTACCTACAAGTCCTACATATCCTCGTCATTTGTTGTCTATTTAATCGCATTGCTGTCTCAATCGAGACATTAAAGAGATCTCATTAGTGATTTTTCTTTCCTTGGAGGACACCTCAGGATAAATGGAGAGAAATGATCACATCCAAAGACAGATGAATCCATATGTACCAGTGAAACCTCATGAATATTTCAGGACAGATGGTGTTAATTCATGGACACGCTACACGCAGAGATCATCACTGAGACACTGATCTGACTGGTTCACAACCCCCTTGAGATCAAAACACACACACACACTTCACACGCCCCCAACACACTTCAGTGAATCTGCTAGTAATTACCTGCATTGAACACGACCCCTGGAAGGTCACGAGTTCAAACGTATTAGTTTCTGATTTATGAACCAATGGTTAGTGGTGTTTGCTAAGGCGAGCATAACTACTACTCTTGCTCATACTTGGTGTACTTAGTATTTATCCTTAGTGCATAATTTATCCTGCTATGTTTGTTATACAAACTCAAGTCATGTGTTTTGTTGTGGACAGGTATTTTATTTCTCTTGTTAAAGGGTTAGTTCACCCAAAAATGAAAATTCTGTCATTTATTACTCACCCTCATGTCGTTCCACACCCGTAAGACCTTCGTTCATCTTCAAATTAAGATACTTTTTGTGCGCCAAAAAACCAAAATAACGACTTTATTCAACAACATCTAGTAATGGGCGATTTCAAAACACTGCTTCATGAAGCTTCGGAGCTTTACGAATCTTTTGTTTCGAATCAGTGGTTCAGAGCACGTATCAAACTGCCAGTCACACCCCCCAGTGGTGAACCATTGAAATTTCGAAACATTTATGACGTAACGAAGCCTCGTTTATTGAAATCACATGACTTTGGCAGTTTGATTCAACCACAAAAAAAGATTCGTACAGCTTCGAAGCTTCATGAAGCAGTGTTTTGAAATCGCCCATCACTAGATATTGTTGAATAAAGTCGTTATTTTGTTTTTTTGGCGCACAAAAAGTATTCTCATCGCTTCATAACATTAAGGTTGAACCACTGTAGTCACATGAACTGTTTTAAAACCATCTTTAGTAGCTTTCTGGGCAAAGTGTTAATTATCTTGCTGGCAATGGAGCCATCGGATTTTATCAAAAATATCTTAATTTGTGTTCTGAAGATGAACGAAGGTCTTACGGGTGTGGAACGACATGAGTTCATTTTTGGGTGAACTAACCCTTTAAGCTTTTTGTCTGGCGGACGATAAAATAATACACATTATTCTTAACACTGTGGTGCCGTTGGGTCATTTTTGACCAAAAAACTTCATCAGAATGGTACGAAACTTGGTAAAGGTTTTGACACTTGCTACGTGAAAACAAAGTCATGGACATGATTAGAAAAGGTTAAATGGTCCTGAAAAAAATAGTTACACTTGTATATTGTTCACGGTCAAAAATGAGCGCATTGGAAACGAATGGGAGACGAATTTCATCTAGTGGAAGCGTTTGGTACTGCACCCAAACAAAATCTTACTGAAAGCTCATTTTTTAATTTCTTCTTTAAAATAGACTAAACTTCAGTCGGATTTCAAGATTTATTACAGTTTAAGTTGGAAAATTTCATTGTCAGGTCTCATAAAGTGAATGAATGGATTATAACTACTGCATAAATATAATTAAGTACCATAAAATCCCCTGAGAATACAAATTATTAAATAATAAACATTATCGAACTGAAATATAGTACAATCAGTTCATTAAAATAAAAATAAAAATTTTGACCAATACACGAACAGCAGCAGAGGGTTAAACTTCGTTTTGACGTCCACCTTTAACACGACAGCTCATGCTTATGATGTCAAACCAAATGCCGTCACAACCTGTACACACCCATAAAATATTTACACGTTGTAATATTACATCTATATATTCAATCTGTTTTCTTATTTGCATTTCACAATGCTCCTGTCAGTTCCTCCACATCTGATCCTGCTTCTGAGAGTTTCTAAATCCTAGTGGAGAGTAAAAGAGAAAGAGGGAGGGTCTGAACGGAAAAGGTACCAAAGGTTAACTAAGTTTAAGATGGGAATGATTTCTGGAAGGCTGGCAGTTATCAGGTGGCTACTCCACTTCATATTTCTTTCTTGCCGAAGTGGTGTTTCTCCGTAACATGCTGTTTACAGCTTCACTGACATCTAATGCTCTTCCCACAGCTCATACGGAGCCATAAAACCGCTTAGAGAGAAAAAGAGAAAGTAAAATCGGGAAGGATGAAGCACTTCAGGGATAGAAATGACACATACGGGCCGAGTTAAGACGCGAGGGATAAATCTTACAGCAGGAGAGAATGGCTAAGTCAAATGTGTGAAGAGGAAGCTACTAGAAAGTACATTTACAATGTTTGCTAAGCCAAGCATCACTATTAGTACTGATTACAGACGTAAAATGGGTTATAAATGACATTTCATGTTGTTTTGCTTTGTAACTTGGGCTTTAGCTATGTTATAGTGTTTTGTAGTGTTGATACATTTAATTCCATTCCACATTTAATGTGTGTGTGTATATGTATGTAATATATGTATATACATATGTGTATATATACACACATATACATTTATGTGTGTGTGTGTGTGTGTATATATATAGAGAGAGAGAGAGAGAGTAAAATAATATGTATATGGGTCATTGACGAATAAAAATGTAAAAAAAACATAATGGAGATATAATTAATTTTGAAGTTTTATTAAGTGTTAACAATGAGATTATGTGGTTTTTATAATCAATTAACACTGTTTTTGTCATTTTTTACAAGATGGACAAAATTTGTCACCAAAAAGTCATTCAGTTTAACCGAAATTTCAGTTTTACCGAATGACACTTTTGGTTTTACCGAATGACGATATTTTCAAACAATGCTAACAGGCTGATATCTAGCTAGCTAGCAAAAGGACAATTAAACATTTTATATTTAGTACAAGTTTTTAAAATGTTACATTTTCCATGTTTTATAGCGGTTGTACCGAATGACCTGATGTTTCGGGACATGCGTATGAACAAGTGAAAACATGAATTTTTCAAATAGTTAAAAGAGAGTTAGTAACTTTGCTTCACGACCATGTGGTCCTTTGCAGGTGTCTGAATGATGTCACATCCTGTCACATGATATTGAACACATGACTTGATCCAAAATGGTTCCTTTATATCGGTTACTCCAAATGACATCAATGAAATTCATTTTTCCGGACATTCTTTCTCATAACAAAGCAACGACTTCTACACATAATTTTAATACCATTTTGCACTATGTTGATATATGATGTTATAAAATCATGCCAGAATAAAAAATATAAATATTTATTACATTTTATGATATTTTAATCGCTAATGAAATGGCTGTATTGGCCTTTGGACGGTTAAACCGAATGACCTTTTTACACTTCAAGATCTTTAAAATACCTTTATATGTAGCAAAATATAATTAAAACCTTTTGGATTCAATAAAAGAGATCTAGTTGTACTACCTTACATACTTTGGGTGTCATATCTTTGTTTTTTATTATTATTAAGGCCTTTGGACAAAAAAATGAACCGTCACGTCATTGACCCATATACAAACATACATACACACAGTGGTAATTACCGAAAGACAGAATGAGGACTAATGTCCAACGAAGGACAAAAAGAGAAATAATGAGAGTTTGTACATGATTGCTGATGTTCTGCATTAGCATGAGATCTGTCTGATTTTCTCAGGCGTGCACGTGGCTGTATGTATGTGCAGTATGACGACAATTCTAGGTCAAGAGTAAATATCCTTTTGTAGTCAGCTTCATGAGTGTGTGCGGAACAATAGCTTGAGCAAATATACCCAGCAATAAGGGTGTGTTATCTGATGAAATCTCAACAAGAGCTTCATGGAAGAGTACCTGGTTGAGAACATGTGTCCCGCCCCTTTTCCATCACATGAGGTGCCCTGCTGAACAGGAAATGTATGTATAAAATAACATTAAAATAACATCTGCTACAGCAGATCAGTATCAAGCCACCTGTTAAAATACTATATAATGCAGAGATGAATCCGAATTGAATGTGAGTTAAATATAAACTGAATGTGAGATAGATCTGAATTTAATGCTAATTAAATTTGAATAAGATGCAGTACAGATTTGATTCAATTACAATTTCATACAGATTCAATTCAGATTAAATATAAATTGAATCTGCATTAAAAAATCAGAATTGAATATGAATCAAATGTGTACTGAATCTTATTCGATTATAAATTAAATTAGAATCTAATCTGAGTTGAATATGAATTTAATCTGAATTTGATGTGTATAAAATCCTAATGAAACAGGAATCAGTTATGAATAAAATATCCAATCTGAACTGAATTAAATCAAATCTGACTTTCCCCTCAGAGTCACTAGTGAAGGGTTCATGACTGTGCACGTTTTTGTGGTGCCATTAGTGTTGTCATGATGTCATTTCCTGTGGATCTAAAGCATCCACCAGCCCAGCAGCTTCCATTTGCATGAATGGGAATGCTAATGTATTGCTCCCTCCAGGTATTACAGACCCCCTTGGTGCCAAACATGGATGAGAGGAGATTGAGAACAGAGCTGCCCAACTGGTGTCGGATCAAGAGAAGGAACAAACAGTGACATGCAAATGTGTGTGTGCATGTTCTCTCTTGGATTTGGTCTGTTTCGACCATATTGTGCCTGTTCTTCTGGTTTTTCCTATCTGTGTTCACATCTGTGTGTGTTCATTTATCTTTCACTTTAATTATAGGGAGGATAACAGCAGTGTGTGTGCAAACAGTGCACAAACACATACACTCCCGCCAAGTGCTTTCAGGATGGTGAAATCTCTTTATATGTCGTCTGTTCGCATGTGTTGTTGTGCATCGTGTGTTTCACTTCACAATGGCATTTCACATGTCAGCTGTCCAACCGTCACTCCACTGTTTTTCCTCCTATACTTTTAGTTCTGACCACCAGGGGGCAACAGAGTCCATTTTAGGGTCAGTGTGTCTTCAGAATCAATAACTAGCTGCATTTACAACAATGGCAGATAAAGGCTACAACACTTAAAAACAAAACAACATGTGGTAATGCTCACATCATTTCAACTGCACCTGGTGGTTTTCTTAGACCAGATTTCCATTACGTTCATGACATCCTTCTTGATCTCTCTAATCTGGGATGCTTTACCAAAGGATTTATGGGAAAAGCCTGAGTTTGGGCCTTTTAAAAGTGCACTTCAAAAAGTTTTTCCCAGTAGAGAAGCGAATAGTACTTCAGAAAAATGTTTAAAAGCATATACACCTCACAAGACTCAAGGCATATCATTGGCCTACAAAATGTTTATTTTACATGAAGCAGTAGCCTCATGAGGGACTCCATTTTGAGATCACATGGCCAGCTGAACATTGTTCATTTTATCTCAGCAACCTGACTAATATCAGTCCCTTTCGCTCACATATAATATATAAAAGTGGACCTATAATGCCACTTTTACAAGATGAAATATAAGTCTCTGGTGTCCCCAGAATGTGTCTGTGAAGTTTCAGCTCAAAATACCCCACAGATCATTTATTATAGCTTGTCAAATTTGGCCCTATTTCGTTTTTGTGTGTGTCCCTTTAAATGTAAATGAGCTGCTGCTCCCGGCCCCTTTCCAGAAGAGGGCGGAGCTTTAACAGCTCGTGCTTCGGTTGCTCAACAACAAGAAAGCTGGAGAATCTCACGCAGCCAAAATGAGGATTGTCAGTAACGGTGTTCAGCCTTACATTGTTCAAACCGGAGTCGGACACTGATGGAGAGACTCAGGAAGAAGTTACAACTTTTAGAATGAAACTGGACGTTTCTGAATGGATAGTGGATAAATTTATGTAGTTGCTGTGGAGTTGATTCAACTCATCGACTAGCATGTGCCGTCATGTTAATCTTTTGTGCAAATCCAGCGTTGAATTGACCCTCGTTTGTGAAGCAGTCCGGCGTAAAATGACGGCATGTCAACAACACTCTACTACAACAACTCTTCCTCTTCTCTAAAGCAGCCCAACATGGCCTCACCCCCTTTGTTGCGTGTTCTCGGGGGCGGGGTTTATGTAAATTTTAGGGTTAGTGATGTCAACAACCCGGGAAGAAGCTCGTTGTAGTCCCTACTAGCCGTTTGTTGTAGTCCTTAAACAGCGAATTCTTTAAAAGAAAATATGTCCCTTTGCATTAAACTTTGAGCGTCGTAACTTTGCAGATGTTGTTTATGCTCAAACAGCAACATTACACACTAACTAAAGTTAAAAAAGTGAAATCATAATCAAGGACCCCTTTAATCATGGCTTACTGTAAATAGTGCATTTCTACAATGACAATGGTAGTGTAACTGTAGCAAGGTTGTGGGTTCAATTCCCAGGGAATCCATGAACTGATATAATGTAAACCTGTAATGCAATTTAATTGCATTGGGTAAAAGCATCTGCCAAATGCATAAATGTAAACATTTCTGTGACGTTGCATCAGTGTTAGTATAAGTCCAAGATTCAAATTACCGGATGTCATTGAAACTTTGCCCTTTGATGGACTGCTTCTGTTAATGAGCAGGAATAATTGACTAAATAAATAAATAAATAAGCAAACCCCATTCTTTCAGCAGGGGTGCTGAAAATCATTATCACTTGCTAACTGCATCTATTCACGAAACGTATTTCTAGCGTCAGGACTCATTATTGCGTCTGAAGATCTATAAATAGACTCCTGTGAAAGCAATTATCCAGCAAACTGCAGGTATGAGGCTCGTGAGTGAGCCAACGGCGGGCCGGTGGGGAAAGTGAGAGGTGAGATTACTTAACGCAAGATCGTATGAACGACAGGCTTGTTGGAACCAAGCACACGTGAGCCGGAATATTTGGCCGTAGCAGTTTTTGAAAGGAATGACATTGAGGGCAGCCGTCGCAGAGAAAATCAAACTATAACAAGCTACCCGGAGGGGAAATTGAGAGCGACGGCCAGTTGACAGCAGTCAGTAAACAAACATGATGGAATTCGGAATGTTGGTTGTGTTCCATCATCCACCTGCTGCTCATTATGCATCCAACGCCTCCGAATATTCATAGAGACCATGAATATTTAACCAGCCCCTCAATTGATTCTTATTGATAAACATTTAACAGGTGATCGCTGGGGACGAGTACAAAGGACAATGAGAAATGAATCTGTCAGGTCGTTTAAAGAGTGTAATGGCGTGCTTTTCTTTTGATCCCACCCCGCTGTCTCAGGCTCTTTATGTGGCTGGTTTATTACCAGGTGTATAGAAAGCAAGACAGACATGATAGACAGATCGACAGATGGGTGAGTAGATGGACAGACAGACAGATAGAAAGATAGAGAGACAAACAGATAGACAGATAGACAGACGGATAGATAGATAGATAGATAGATAGATAGATAGATAGATAGATAGACAATAGACAGACAGACAGATAGACGATAGACAGATTGATAGATGGATAGACGATAGACAGACGGGTAGATAGACAATAGACAGATAGACGATAGACAGATGGATAGACGGATAGACGATAGACAGACGGGTAGATAGACAATAGACAGACAGACAGATAGACGATAGACAGATCGATAGACGGATAGATGATAGATAGACAGACGGATAGACAGACAGATAGACGACAGACAGACGGATAGACGACTGACAGACAGACAGATAGATAGACAGGCAGATGATAGATAATCAGACAGACGATAGACAGACAGATAGATGATAGACAAACAGACGGATAGACAGAAAGACAGACAGATGGATAGATGGATAGACAGAGAGACGGATAGACGATAGACAGATAGACGATAGACAGATGGATAGACAGATAGACGATAGACAGATGGGTAGATAGACAATAGACAGACAGATAGACGATAGACAGATCGATAGACGGATAGATGATAGACAGACGGATAGACAGACAGATAGACAGACAGGTGATAGATAAACAGACAGACGATAGACAGATAGACGATAGACAGATGGATAGACGGATAGACGATAGACAGATGGGTAGATAGACAATAGACAGACAGACAGACGATAGACAGATCGATAGACGGATAGATGATAGACAGATGGATAGACATACAGATAGACGACTGACAGACAGACAGATAGACAGACAGACAGACAGATAGATAGATAGATGGATAAATAGACAAACAGACAGACAGACAGACAGATCGACAGACAGATAGACAGACAGACAAATAGACAGACAGACAGATAGATAGATAGATAGATAGACAAACAGACAGACAGATAGATAGACAGATAGACAGACAGACAGACAGATTGACAGACAGAGACAGACAGACAGATAGATCGACAGACAGACAGACAGACAGATAGACAGACAGGTGATAGATAAACAGACAGACGATAGACAGACAGACGGATAGACAGAGAGACAGACAGATGGATAGACAGACAGATAGATGGATAGACACAGAGACGGATAGACAGACAGATAGATGATAGACAGACAGACGATAGACGGATAGATGATAGACAGACGGATAGACGATAGACAGATAGACGGATAGATGACAGACAGATATACGGATAGACTGGTAGAGAGAACGAGAGACAGACAGACAGGCAAGAAGACAGAGAGAATGATAGATAGAACGATAGAACAATAGATAGAATGATAGATAGAACGATCGATAGATAGATAGATAGATAGATAGATAGATCCAGTTATAATGATAAAAGGACATGTATAGAGGAATGAAGAAATGAACAGACTCTGAAGACATGGCACTCGTTCAGCACAATCTGTCCATCTCAACACATTGCCAGATTTTAACACACACACACACACACACACACACACAAGTCTCTTCTAACAATTTTGTTTAAACGCACGTGAAACTGATGAATTTCCAGTTTTCTGCATCATTAGTTATAGATGTCTACTGCCTTTATAATCCTAAACGCTGCTTTTGTGCATTGCTAAATACTGTATTGTTTTGTTGAGGGTGTTTGTTTATCGGTTCATTAGCCTTCAGCTACACTCAGAGATTCAGAGATACACTGTACAGTTCAACCGCAGCTACAGCTGGATGATGCAATATATATAAAGCCTGTGCATAACATATATGACGTCCTATAAATAAACACAAACACACACACGCATGCCTCCATCAACTTACAGAGAAAGCACAACCTCACACACATTCAGCTTCTTTTCTCTCGCTCAGTGAAACACACACACACACACACACACACTCCCTCTTTCCACTTAGCACAAAAATATCAAACATGAATAGTGAGTCACACACACGCTCTCTCCCGTTCTGTCTTCAGCCCTCTGGAGAGGCTCTCTGCTCTCCGGAGAGGCGAGTGATTAAAAGATTTTTTCCTGTTTTTCCTTTCACAGCTCCTCAAAAGCACAGCGCAAAACATGACAGGCCTTAACACACTCACACACACACATGTGCGGTGGGGTGTGTGGTGGGTTTGTGATGTCATACCTCAATCATTATCTAGTTGTTGTCACTGTGCTGTTTGCTTGGTTTTTGTTATCTTTTTAAACGCTACCTGGTTTTCATTCTTTGCTGATTATTTTGTCTCCCTTCACGCTCTTCCCATTATTCCACAGTTCTATTTTCTTAGTTGTTTCTTAGGAGTTATCCAAAACAGGAGAAGAAAATGAGAAGAAAGAAATGGGTTAAAAACAACCAAAAAACTACCCAAACACTGGGTTATTACATCTGACCCAGGATCTGGGTAACACAAAAACTGCCCAAACACTGGGTTGTTACGTCTGACCCAGGATCTGGGTAACACAAAAACTACCCAAACACTGGGTTGTTACGTCTGACCCAGGATCTGGGTAACACAAAAACTACCCAAACACTGGGTTGTTACGTCTGACCCAGGATCTGGGTAACACAAAAACTACCCAAACACTGGGTTGTTACGTCTGACCCAGGAGCTGGGTAACACAAAAACTACCCAAACACTGGGTTGTTACGTCTGACCCAGGAGCTGGGTAACACAAAAACTACCCAAACACTGGGTTGTTACGTCTGACCCAGGAGCTGGGTAAAACAAAAACTACCCAAACACTGAGTTGTTACGTCTGACCCAGGAGCTGGGTAAAACAAAAACTACCCAAACACTGAGTTGTTACGTCTGACCCAGGAGCTGGGTAAAACAAAAACTACCCAAACACTGAGTTGTTACGTCTGACCCAGGAGCTGGGTAAAACAAAAACTACCCAAACACTGGGTTGTTACGTCTGACCCAGGATCTGGGTAACACAAAAACTACCCAAACACTGGGTTATTACGTCTGACCCAGGATCTGGGTAACACAAAAACTACCCAAACACTGGGTTATTACGTCTGACCCAGGATCT
Organism: Mylopharyngodon piceus; assembly: GCA_039654765.1. NCBI lineage: Eukaryota > Metazoa > Chordata > Actinopteri > Cypriniformes > Xenocyprididae > Mylopharyngodon > Mylopharyngodon piceus. Next base: position 17,462,664 of record CM077459.1, on the reverse strand, counting down.
GGGTAACACAAAAACTGCCCAAACACTGGGTTGTTACGTCTGACCCAGGATCTGGGTAACACAAAAACTACCCAAACACTGGGTTATTACGTCTGACCCAGGATCTGGGTAACACAAAAACTACCCAAACACTGGGTTATTACGTCTGACCCAGGATCTGGGTAACACAAAAACTACCCAAACACTGGGTTGTTACGTCTGACCCAGGATCTGGGTAACACAAAAACTACCCAAACACTGGGTTGTTACGTCTGACCCAGGATCTGGGTAACACAAAAACTACCCAAACACTGGGTTGTTACGTCTGACCCAGGATCTGGGTAACACAAAAACTGCCCAAACACTGGGTTGTTACGTCTGACCCAGGATCTGGGTAACACAAAAACTACCCAAACACTGGGTTGTTACGTCTGACCCAGGATCTGGGTAACACAAAAACTACCCAAACACTGGGTTGTTACGTCTGACCCAGGATCTGGGTAACACAAAAACTACCCAAACACTGGGTTGTTACGTCTGACCCAGGATCTGGGTAACACAAAAACTACCCAAACACTGGGTTGTTACTCTGACCCAGGATCTGGGTAACACAAAAACTACCCAAACACTGGGTTGTTACGTCTGACCCAGGAGCTGGGTAAAACAAAAACTACCCAAACACTGAGTTGTTACGTCTGACCCAGGAGCTGGGTAAAACAAAAACTACCCAAACACTGAGTTGTTACGTCTGACCCAGGAGCTGGGTAAAACAAAAACTACCCAAACACTGAGTTGTTACGTCTGACCCAGGAGCTGCGTAAAACAAAAACTACCCAAACACTGGGTTGTTACGTCTGACCCAGGATCTGGGTAACACAAAAACTACCCAAACACTGGGTTGTTACGTCTGACCCAGGATCTGGGTAACACAAAAACTACCCAAACACTGGGTTATTACGTCTGACCCAGGATCTGGGTAACACAAAAACTACCCAAACACTGGGTTGTTACGTCTGACCCAGGAGCTGGGTAAAACAAAAACTACCCAAACACTGGGTTGTTACGTCTGACCCAGAAGCTGGGTAAAACAAAAACTACCCAAACACTGGGTTGTTACGTCTGACCCAGGATCTGGGTAACACAAAAACTACCCAAACACTGGGTTGTTACGTCTGACCCAGGATCTGGGTAACACAAAAACTACCCAAACACTGGGTTATTACGTCTGACCCAGGATCTGGGTAACACAAAAACTACCCAAACACTGGGTTATTACGTCTGACCCAGGATCTGGGTAACACAAAAACTGCCCAAACACTGGGTTGTTACGTCTGACCCAGGATCTGGGTAACACAAAAACTACCCAAACACTGGGTTATTACGTCTGACCCAGGATCTGGGTAACACAAAAACTACCCAAACACTGGGTTATTACGTCTGACCCAGGATCTGGGTAACACAAAAACTACCCAAACACTGGGTTGTTACGTCTGACCCAGGATCTGGGTAACACAAAAACTACCCAAACACTGGGTTGTTACGTCTGACCCAGGATCTGGGTAACACAAAAACTACCCAAACACTGGGTTGTTACGTCTGACCCAGGATCTGGGTAACACAAAAACTGCCCAAACACTGGGTTGTTACGTCTGACCCAGGATCTGGGTAACACAAAAACTACCCAAACACTGGGTTGTTACGTCTGACCCAGGATCTGGGTAACACAAAAACTACCCAAACACTGGGTTGTTACGTCTGACCCAGGATCTGGGTAACACAAAAACTACCCAAACACTGGGTTGTTACGTCTGACCCAGGATCTGGGTAACACAAAAACTACCCAAACACTGGGTTGTTACGTCTGACCCAGGAGCTGGGTAAAACAAAAACTACCCAAACACTGAGTTGTTACGTCTGACCCAGGAGCTGGGTAAAACAAAAACTACCCAAACACTGAGTTGTTACGTCTGACCCAGGAGCTGGGTAAAACAAAAACTACCCAAACACTGAGTTGTTACGTCTGACCCAGGAGCTGCGTAAAACAAAAACTACCCAAACACTGGGTTGTTACGTCTGACCCAGGATCTGGGTAACACAAAAACTACCCAAACACTGGGTTGTTACGTCTGACCCAGGATCTGGGTAACACAAAAACTACCCAAACACTGGGTTATTACGTCTGACCCAGGATCTGGGTAACACAAAAACTACCCAAACACTGGGTTGTTACGTCTGACCCAGGATCTGGGTAACACAAAAACTGCCCAAACACTGGGTTGTTACGTCTGACCCAGGATCTGGGTAACACAAAAACTACCCAAACACTGGGTTATTACGTCTGACCCAGGATCTGGGTAACACAAAAACTACCCAAACACTGGGTTATTACGTCTGACCCAGGATCTGGGTAACACAAAAACTACCCAAACACTGGGTTGTTACGTCTGACCCAGGATCTGGGTAACACAAAAACTACCCAAACACTGGGTTGTTACGTCTGACCCAGGATCTGGGTAACACAAAAACTACCCAAACACTGGGTTGTTACGTCTGACCCAGGATCTGGGTAACACAAAAACTACCCAAACACTGGGTTGTTACGTCTGACCCAGGATCTGGGTAACACAAAAACTGCCCAAACACTGGGTTGTTACGTCTGACCCAGGATCTGGGTAACACAAAAACTACCCAAACACTGGGTTGTTACGTCTGACCCAGGATCTGGGTAACACAAAAACTACCCAAACACTGGGTTGTTACGTCTGACCCAGGATCTGGGTAAAACAAAAACTACCCAAACACTGGGTTGTTACGTCTGACCCAGGATCTGGGTAACACAAAAACTACCCAAACACTGGGTTGTTACGTCTGACCCAGGATCTGGGTAACACAAAAACTACCCAAGCACTGGGTTGTTACGTCTGACCCAGGATCTGGGTAACACAAAAACTACCCAAACACTGGGTTATTACATCTGACCCAGGAGCTGTGTAAAACAAAAACACTGGAAAAATAACCCAGAAAAATGTGCAACCCAGGACTTGGGTAGAAAAAATAACCCAAGATTTTTTAGAGTGAAGGAGTGGAAAGAAAAGGAGACGAGACGAGACGAGATGAGAAAGGAAAAGGAAACGAGGAGAGGAGAAGAGATTCTTTTATGCTGCTTGTATTGAACCAAGGGATGGTTGTATAACACGCTGCATGCGTTAAAGCACACGTCTTGTGCGTTCACACACACACACACACACACACGCACACACACACACACACACACACACACACACACACACACACACGCACACACACACACACACACACGCACACAGGCACATATATGGCGACATGTAGCTGTATGACGTAAGCCTTTCGTGTCTCTGTTACTCCCTGTGCTCCTCTCATCATCAGTAAACCTGCTCTCACCTCTGTCTCACCTCTGAGTTTGCAAACCTGCTCAATCTGACGGTCCGCTCTCGCTCAGACACACATTCGCCCGCTCTCCTCTACATGACCTTGACTGAAGTATCACTCCAGGGGGCTTCGCTCGCTCTCCTTCTCTCCGTCATTCTGTCATGCACATTTTGACATATTAATCCTGCTTCAAAAACTTTAAATTGTCTGAGAGTCTGGAGACATTCCTGAGAGAAGAAATGAGATGAGACGAGAAGAGAAGAGAAAACGAGTGGTGAAAAGAATAGACAAAAAAATAAGAGGTTAGGCAAGGCTAGACTACGTGATGAGAGATGAGGCAGAAAAGTAGTCCAGCTGAAAACAACCGAGAAAAAGCATTAAAAGAAGAGAAGAAATGAAAAGAAAACAAGAAGAGACAAGACTAGACGAGACAAGTCGAGTTGATAAGAGATCAGAGGAGAAAAACAGAAACAGAACAGAAAAGAGAAAAGAAGAGAGGACAGGAGAAAATGGTGATGAGATGAGACGAGATGAGAAAATGAGACAAGGCTGAGAAGAAATAATCAAACAATGGTTGAGGAAAGACAAAAGCGAGAAAAGAAATGATGAGAAATGGCGAGAAAAGAAAAGGAGACTTGACAAAAAACTGAAGAGAAAATGAGTCATGCTGAGACAAGACAAGAAAATGAGTTGTACGACAGAGAAACGAGCAAACAATTGAGAAAAGGAGAAGGGAAAACAGAACAGAGGACAAAAGAAAACAGGAGAGGAGAGGAGACAAGATGAGAAAAGAAGAACAAAGGTGAGGCAGAGAAGAAACAAGCAACCAATAGTTCAGGAAAGACTAAATGAGAAAAGGTGAGAAAAGAAATGTAAAGAAAGGAGTAAAGTAGATGAGAAAAAAAGAGAAAATAAGTTGTGTTGAGACAAGATGAGAAGAAAGACAGGCAGAGAAGAAACAAGCGAACAATAGCTTAGGAAAGACGAAATGAGAAGAGACAAGAAAATGGGAGGTGAGGCGAGATGAGACAAGTAAAGTAGAGAAGAAATGAGACAAAATGAGAGGTAAGTGAGAAGAAAGAAGTAAAAAAAAGTTGTTATAACTGAGACCAACCCAGAAACATAAGTAAGACGAGACAAAAAGAGAAGAGACGAGATGAGACGAGTGCAGGACAGAATGGAACATAACATAATGGAACATAATGGAACACAATTGAATAGAATGGAACAGAACAGAAGAGAAACTGTGGCTGAAGCGTCTTCCGCCTCTTTCTGAATGACAAGTGAGTCTGGACCAAACCCAAGTCCACTCTGCTGGAGTGCTGCGGTCCCTCTTTTAGACTGAATTAATACACTCGCTCTTGTCAGATGAAGGATTTCAGCCCAAACCATGCTTATAGAGCTGTCATAAAATTAAGAGGGTCATCTCCATAACTCTGCACAGGAGAAATTACATCTACATCATAACGGCTATATGAAGACCAGAAGACAATCATCTGATTGCACATGCATTAGATGCATTCATTTGTCTATAGGTTTTCATTTTGCATGCTTCAGTACTGACTTCTGACAAGAATATGACCTAAAATCTCCTCCTCCCTCTCATTCAATGCCACAGAGCTGAACGTGAGGCTATTTGAGGAGCACACAGACTCTATTTCAGGTGCCCTCACACAATGGCTGTAATTAGCTCCCGTTGTAGTATGTGCGAGATCTCACCACCAGCTCTTTACGCCGAACAACATGGGTCACGTAAACAAAGAGCTGCTAGCATCACAAAACAGACGTCTCATAATGCCTATTCTTCATGTCATTTTACCGGGGTGGTTTTCCTGCTAATGAAAATGGAGTACGATCACACACACGCATTTTCCTCTCTCTCTCTCAGCTATCCATTTAAATTACACCCATCCAAACAGACTCAAGCATTAGTGTGGACTCACAGGAGTCGTTTTGTCTCGATCCTGCCAACTGCATCTCGTCCAAAACGCAAGTGGGCCACACCCAGGGCAGCAAGACGGGCCAGACGCTGGCAATAAGACTTCAAACTAAATACAACTGATATTGAGGAGCAAATCCCCACAACTACTTCAGCTTTCTGTAGATCAAACATTAGAACATGATGTTCGAAACGCCAAGGTCATAAACTACGTTCACACTGTCGGTCCAAATCCGATTATTTGTGTATCCAATTGGAATCTGATTTAAAATGATTGACTGTCCACATTGTGTATCGCAACTGTTCAGATGTGATCCAGAAATGCGATTTGAATAAGATTTCAAACCACATATGAACATAGCTCAAAACGGATTTGTAAAAATCGCATTTCATGTGTTTTTTTGCTGTTCACACTTGATAAATCTGATCGGATTTCAATCCGATATGCACAAAAATCAGATTTGGACTGACAGTCTGAACAAGGTTCGATTCCAAGGGAATGTAGGAACTTATAAAAGTTTGAATGCAATGTAAGTCGCCTTGGATAAAAGCGTCAGCCAAATGCATAAATGTAAATGTAGAATTTGCATTTACATATCTGAATGACGCGATTACAGTATACACCTCATATTTGGTGTTGCATGTAAGTGATAAAAGCCAATAAAGGAAATAAAATTACCTAAATAAAATACCATTTACCCATACATAATAAGACTTTTTGGATTCAGTGCTCAGGGAAAGTTGTAACATTACGTTCTCCAAGTTGTATTTCGACCACATAAAAGCCATTTGATTGGGCGTGAAAAAAAATATCACAGAAAAGACGTGTGCATACTATTTTGCATACTTCTGCACTAATCTACACCATTTTGTAGCATAAATGGTGCGAGTAATGTGCATGAAGCATTCATTTAAAAAACACTTCCGTCGTCAAGTGTCAAATTTGAGAATTTACACACTATATGGCAAAGTTGTAAGTGCGTCGTACATCATTTGAGACACAATAAAATCTTTGTATCTTCCACGCAAGATAAATCAAGTTGATGTTTTCAATCAGAGATGATGTTATTCACAAACCAACAAAGGGTGTTTAGCTTTCATGTTGTTGTATGAATTTCTTTCTTCTGCTGAACACACAAAAAAAGATATTTAGAAGAATATGGGTAACCAAACAGTTGACTTCCCATTGACTTCCATAGTATGGGGCCCATCACCTGTTTGGTTACTGACATTCTTCAAAATATCTTCTTTTGTGTTCAGCAGAAGAAAGAAATTCATACAGTTTTGGAACAACTTGAGGGTGAGTAAATGATGACAGGATTTTCATTTTTGGGTGAACTATCCCTTTAATTTAGCTTGACAGGAACTGCTTTTAGTGCTGATCTATTGACAGCATTTATGGTTTTATGTTGATTGCTGCAGAAAATAATTTTGACTCCTTCCTCAGTTAAAAAACAAGTCACAGTTACAGTAAAGCACTTAAAATTGAAGTACACAGAGCCAAGCACTTTGAGGGTCAAAAAGTAGATATGCGAAGCTCATATTCTTGTTAAAAGCATTTAAAAAGCACTTGTATGTCATTGTCTAAATCATCCTTTTTTGTGACTGAACTATTGTTCAAGGCAGATGAATTTCTGGTAATGTACAGTAATTCCTGTGCAGTTTGCTTTTGGTATTCTTGCACAACGGTATCATGCGAAAATTACAGGGATTAAAGGCTTCACATGTTCATAATATGAGATAATAGTAAAATAACTTGGATATAACTTGCTAACTTAAGACTACTGTGAGAGACTAACCTTTGTATTCATGTATAATGCAAGTCTAAATGATCATTTTCATTGTAAGTGCCTTCCTGTAACCATGAAACCAAACAATTACCAATTATATTCTGTGGTATATTTTGTGGAAGATAGATATCAAGCAACGATGTTGTTCTGCAAAGTCAGACCTCTCTTTCTCTCTCGCATGCTCTCGTTTCCATTGCTTGCTAATCACTGTGATGACTCTTACATCATAATCTAGATTGCTGCAAATTACATTAATGGCCACTGGTGCCACTGATTTGTGAAACAATAAATATTGCTTCAGAAGATATGATTTCTCACGAAAGATATATTTGCCATCGTGCACTGGGAGTGTTCGGGCCACTGTTTTGATTCAGTCCGACCCCAGGGTCGAAATTAGCATTAATCAATAAGACAGACAGACCTTTAATCGCTCAACAGACTGCCATATCTGATAGCGATGGTTTCCGGCATTTTAAAGGGGACAAATTATGAACAATTATTCCATTAAACCTGCACTTAAACTTCTCAAATTAAAAACTTCTGGACTCAGTGTCCTTCAATTGACCATTTGTGATGGCAAATGCTGTTGCCATCACGACAACCGGAATAAAAAAATGTGGAAATCTGAAATATATCATGCTCAGTCATAAGGTCACATAGTTCTCTCTGTTTGTGTCGAGCATCTGTGACAATAATTGAATTTTACTGCTGAAGAATGCATGAAAACGAACCTTCGCACTTCATTCAAGGTCATGTACACACTCCCATTTGCCAATAAAATCAATCGCGTGACCGGCCTGTGACAGAAAACGCAACCGATCATTTCTAAAGAATGGTGAGCGGCCACATTTAACTTTGATGCACATGGACATATTCATTAGCTGACAATTTTGGCATCTAATATTCGTTATGATGAAGAGGCTCAAATTCACAATCAATTTCCTGTTTCTCATAAGAGCAGGGTAAGATCCAGCAGAGCTTAAAATCAATGCTCTTCCCTCTCACTTATCCTCTATATAATAGCTCAGTACTGGTTTCCAATTACTCTCCCTTGTCGTCCGAGCTCAGGTACTGTGAGTAATATTCTACGGAATGACGGGTCAGAGGAGCGACTCTCAAAGGGTTCTGTGACCATCTTCGACCTGGCTTTTCAAAGGTTTTTAAAAGCTCTTGAAGCTGGAAATAATACATCTATGGGGGAACAATGGCTCTGTAGCTCTTTGGATGGTGTTGAGACATAATTATGAATATCTAGGGGTGTTTCGATCGCCAATGACTCTGTGTTTTTGAGTTTTTTAAGTCATTCAACTCATCCTTCCTTTGTAAAGTAAGTGACTGCTTTGGTGACTTTATCCTAACTTCAAAAACTGTAGCACTAGCAATTTCGGCAGAATGTGCACAGATTTCATTGGTTAAACCCACTAAACGAATATGCTTCTTTTGTGAATGAATCAGGGAGAATATGAGACTCTAAGAGGCACTAAATGAAAATATATTGTTCGTGAACAAAGTGAACGCAATGATCAAATCAAATCAAACTAAACGGGGTGTGTCTTTCGTTCAGTCCAAAACAAGTTCAATAGGTATGCAAATAGCAATTTCTGAACATGTAAAAATGACTGATGAGCATACACAATTAAAATGAAGCTAATTGCCAGTAGCCAATTGGGAATGCTTTGCTGTGGCGTACAACTGGTTGCCCAACACTGTTAAATTATCAGTTATCATATAACTCATAATTCATTTAAGCAGTCTATTGTTGTCTTTTTTTTCTATGAATAGATAAAAAGCAAAGCTCAGCAGTCCCATAAATGATTAAAACAATAATAGATTGACACTATTTGTCTTTGCAGATTTGTAGACATGGCAGTTTTACTCATTTATATTATAATAAGACGTTTTGGTTGTGAATAATTGAGTAAGCTTCAGCAGTCAGCCCCTGCTAGTAGATATTATAACTACACCATTAAAGGATTAGTTCACTTCAGAATTAAAATTTCCTGATAATTTACTCACCCCCATGTCATCCAAGATGTTTATGTCTTTCTTTCTTCAGTCCAAAAGAAATTATGGTTTTTGAGGAAAACATTCCAGGATTTTTCTCCATATAGTGGACTTCAACAGAGTTCAACTGGTTGAAGGTCCAAATTGCAGTTTCAGAGCAGCTTCAAAGAGCTCTACACGATCCCAGACAAGGAATCTAGCGAAACGATCGGCCATTTTCTAAAAAAAAAAAAAAAAATTATATACTTTTTAACCACAAATGCTCGTCTTGCACTGCTCTGCAATGCGCCACGCATTACGTAATCACGTTGGAAAGGTGACGCGTGACGTAGTTGGAAGTACTGATCCAGTGTTTACAAAGCGAACGTGCAAAGACTAAGTCAAACGGCCTTTACAAAAAAAGGTAAAACAATGATGTCGGTTGATTTTGAAGTTGGAGGAGAAAATGAAATGGAGTTTCTCGCCCTACCGCGGTACTTCCGTCAACGTCACGCGTGACCTTTCCAACGTGATTATGTAATGCGTGGCGCATCGCAGAACAGTGCAAGATGAGCATTTGTGGTTAAAAAGTACAGCATTTTTAATTTTTTTAGAAAATGGCCGATCGTTTCACTAGATAAGACCCTTATTCCTCGTCTGGGATCGTGTAGAGCTCTTTGAAGCTGCTCTGAAACTGACATTTGGACCTTCAACCCGTTGAACCCCAGTGAAGTCCACTATATGGAGAAAAATCCTGGAATTTTTCCTCAAATTTCTTTTCGACTGTAGAAAGAAAGACATAAACATCTTGGATGACATAGGGGTGAGTAAATTATCAGGAAATTTTAATTCTGAACTGAGCTAATCCTTTAATTGGTCAAAAAGCATGTTTCTCAATTGACATCTATTAAAAATGTGCAATGTACAGGGTTTGGACAATGAAACTGAAGCACCTGGTTTTAGACCACAATCATTTATTAGGATGGTGTAGGGCCTCCTTTTGCAGCCAATACAGCATAATTTCGTTTTGGGAATGAGACATACAAGTCCTTCACAGTGTCCAGAAGGATTTTGAGCCATTCCAGAACAGTGTCACTATGTGATGCTGGTGGAGGAAAACGTTTTCAGACTTCTATTTTGCTTCTACAAAATACCCCAAAGTGGCTCAAAAATATTCAGATCTGGTGACTGTGCAGGCCATTAGGTGCACATGGTCCTCCAGAACGGTTTGGTAGTCCTTGGCAGTGACGCCCATCAAGCACAGTAGGGAATGCCATGATATTGCAGCCCAAACCATCACTGTGCTTCAGTCCGGGTGTTGAGCTTCTTTGGAGCTTCTCCACACCGTTAACTCCCACGGATGTGAGAAAAACAGTAAAGGACTCATCAGAGAACAATACATGTTTCACATTGTCCACTGTTGGCACCAATGAAACTGATATTTAGCACTGGCACGAGTGACCAAAGGTTTGGCTATAGCAGCCCGACCATGAATATTGACTCTGGAGCTCCAGACAAACAGTTTTGGTGGAAACAGGAGAGTCGAGGTGCGCATTTAATTCTGCAGTGAGTTGGCCAGCTGTGGTTTTATGTGGGTTAGTACCTGGACATCCCTTTCAGACAGCTTCCTCTTGCATCGACAGTTACTCCTGTTGGATGTGATTCGTCCTACGTGGTGGTATGCCAACATTGCCCTGGATACAATAGCTCTCGATACACAAAGACTTGCTGTCCTGGTCACAGATGAGCCAGCGAGCCGCGCACCAACAATGTGTCCTCTTTTCAACTCTGATATGTCTCACATTATGTTGTGTGGATTGCAATATTTTATGTATTGCTCTGCTAATTCAACCTTCACACTCTGCTCTAACTAAAGGAATGTAAAATCAGTGAAGATTGGCCACAAGGCCACACATATATAGATGTAATGGAGGCCAGCTAGCAGTTGCTGTGCAAGTAAACCTCACTCCTCTGATCTCAAGAGATGCTCTAGCGACTGACGTTAGAGGCTGAAGCCTTTAGCCTCCTTGTTAGAGAGTCCGACTTCCATGCCAGAGACCCAGGTTCGAGGCCTGCGCAGAGCGGGGCGAGTAGGACCTGGGTGAGGGGTTACATTGGTGCCGTGACCCGGGTGGGAGTGAGGTTTAGGGGGGTGAGTGTAACGGATGCCAGCTAGTAGTTGCTGTGCGAGTAAACCTCACTCCTCTGATCTAAAGAGATGCTCTAGCGACTGACACTAGAGATTGCAGCCTTTAGCCTCCTTGTTAGAGTGTCCGATTTCCATGCCGGAGACCCAGGTTCGAGGCCTACGCAGAGCGGGCGAGTAGGACCTGGGTGAGGGGTTACATTGGTGCCGTGACCCGGATGGGAGTGAGGTTTAGGGGGGTGAGTGTAAGTAGTTGCTGTGCGAGTAAACCTCACTCCTCTGATCTAAAGAGATGCTCTAGCGACTGACACTAGAGATTGCAGCCATTAGCCTCCTTGTTAGAGTGTCCGATTTCCACGCCGGAGACCCAGGTTCGAGGCCCGTGCAGAGCGGGGCGAGTAGGACCTGGGTAAGGGGTTACACAGACATGAAACATCCAACACTATATTGGCCAGTGTTTCAGTTTCATTGTCCAACACCTGTATAAGCAACATTTATATTGCAAAAGATTCATTATATTACACTAGATGTTTCACTAGTGCCAGATCTTTTTGGAAGGTTTTAAATGGATTTTTCCATGTTTATGGCTCAGTTGATTGGATTAAAAATGTGTGCTCATAAAGCAAAGATGTCAGCTTCCAGATCAATCTGCCATTGAATTGAATGTGAACGCAAACTAATTGATGCAACCTACTGAAAACATTTGAAATAAAACCAAAAGACTCAAACCAAAATGAATTTGAATGAATAGCAATTGTATAACATTCACAACGAGGTCTTGGCTATAGCAGTACAGTGTTTAGTGAAATATGCTTAGTCCAAGGATTTAACATCTGTATTGGTGGCAATTAACGAGCAAACGCTGTTAGTTTGACACTGCAATCGCACAAGATTTAAATACAGCTGTTCATCACGAAAAGTCTATGGCGGCGCAGACAGTTTGTCTCTTTTTATTTCTTTCTCTGTTTGTCTGTGTCTCTCCATCGCTCTCTCTTTTTCAGATCAACAGGATTGCATGAATAATGCATGAACTGTCAATCATTTCAGCACATTATACCCCTCCTGTCATCTTCTGTGCCTCGGTGACACATCCATATTTACACACATACACTTTTTTTCACCGTTTGGTCCATTCCCTCACTTATCATCTGCAATCTGCCCACTTCTTCACTCAATACAATCACACACACACAAACCTATCCAGCATGAGGGGCCAGTTGGACATGATAAATGAAAACCAATTCTCGAACTTTTACATTTAGTCACCCAATCTTTAATATTTGGTCCATCCTTGTGAGTGGCTCCATATATCAATGACATCAATCGAAGAAACACACACGGATGCAATAATCAATAATGGACCTGATTTTGTTTCTTCATTCCCTAAACTGTATTGATAAAGCCCTATAGAAGCAATCAATGACTGCCAGGCACTCCACACAAGAGGTTTGCTTGGTTTAAAGCTCCAATCAAATCACATTTGTATTATCATCTGTATTTCATAAAAACGAGTCATTAAAGGAAGAGTAACAAGCATGAAAGTTAAATATGTCTCATAGGAACAGTAGGAGAGGGGGTGAGGCTCCAGATTGTGTTTACACTTCTATACAGTCTGTTAGTGATATTCGTTCTTCTAAACAAGTTATCTGAAATTTCTTATTATCTCATTGGCGTTTTTAATCGAACACAATTAGTAGGTCATAAACCCACAGTTGTGATCATTCATGTGATAACGTTTGCAAAAACATCTCTTTATCAACTAACTCATAAAAATGACCTAGAAACACGTCAACTGTGATAAAGCTTGTTCCACTTTGAAACGTGTGTAGAATTAAAGCGCACAGCTACACAAAATCACCTGCGAAATACTTTGTCAATTATCTCCATCAATCACAACCAAATCAATTAAACCATCAACAAACAACGTGCGAAGGCTTTCGGTTACCTGACTGAAGGTAAATCCCGACTGAGTGAGTGCACCGGCTGATTCATTGTGTACTAAAGGTGGTTTGTTTGTGAAAGAATGGCTGCATCCGAAATCACATACTTCCCTACTATATAGTAGGCCAAAAACAGTATGAGACAAAAGAAGTATGTCTGAATTCACAGTACTCATAAAAGAGCAGGCAAAAAGTACCTAGATGACCTACTACTTCCGGAGAGATTCTTAAGTGTGCATACAATGGACACTACTATCCCATGAGGCCACGGGAGAGGATTTGTGAATGGCGGTGAAGCAACGCAACTGACGCTGGTAGGTCACGTCATAATGACAACATGGCGAATACAGTACGTCCATACTATATAGAACATACTTTTTTTTAGCAGTTGTGAAGTAATAACTTATTCAAAATAAGTACCTACTCAAGAGAGTATGCGATTTCAGACACAGCCAATCAGTGTTTAAAATGAATCTTTCTTGGTCAATTCGATGCTATGGTTTCATGAAACTTTCCTGACCATAGCACGAACCAATAGCACTCGAGCGCATTCTCTGAAGGAGCATTTCATTGGTTGAACAGGCTGAAGGAATTCACTAAACGAGTCAGTGTTTTAATTTGACGAGAAGCACTGAATAAGACATCTCATTTGTAAACGAAACTGAACAAACTGGGATGTGACATTGAAAACAAGTGATATTGAAAAATCCTTATGATGATTAGACACTGTTTACCGACTTTCTTAGGCCGTGTGTCCACCAAAGCGTTTTTTCCGAGGCTTGCATATTTTTCCAATTGTTTTCAATGGAAGCGCCGCATTTTTAAAATGCCAGGAGCGTAACGAGGCACTGAGCGACTATTCCGTTTTTTACCGGTGTTGTGCCGAATTCTGGCCCCCGCCAAATTATGACCCCCCTTGTATTGGTAGGTTTAGGATTAGGTGTGGGGGAGGGGTTAGGATTAGGGGTGGGGTTAGGATTAGGCAATCAGGTAGCGACTTCAACGAGGGGGGTAATAATTTGGCAGGGAGTCGAAATTCGGCACAACACCGGTCGCCGAGAGTTGAAGAATGTTCAACTTTGAGTAAAACGCAACGCTCATCTTTCACTTTGTACCCAGCCATCCAATCACAGTGGAGGAGGGGCGGGACAAATACAAGACCGACCAACCGCCACATTCTGCTTGTACAACGTCAACAGATGACAACAAGCATAATAGCAGAAACAAACTATCTGTGAAATGAGATACTAGAAACACTTCTGCGGATATTCCGTATCATAGCAAGCAAAGCGTCTCAACTGAAAAAACGCTGCGCTGCCTAAGCGCTCTCAAGCTAGGCGTTTTCAGCAGAGCGCCTAGCGTTTTCAGCTGGATAAAAACGCTTTGGTGGACACACATCCTTGGGGTACGTTTACATGACAACGACGTACTAAAAACAGAAAGGTTTTTCCTTTGCGTTTTTCGCGTACAGATGACAACGTTTTCAAACGATCTCCGTTCACAAGGATCCGCTAAAAAAACGACTTAAAATGCTGTATTCTGCTGCCAGGCCAGTAGTTGGCGATGTCACTTTGTAAAGAATCACTACGCACCTATAGACTGAAAACGTAATACGCATGTGCATGACGTTACCGTTTTCACAAATTCGCGACGATATCGAGACGATAACGGTATCGTTTTTAAAAACTTTCACTTTGAAACCCATTTTCAAACGTTTGCGTTTTCCAGCCCCCAAAATGCCATTGTCGTGTAAGTGAACGGCCAAAACGCATAAAAAGTTTTACGTTTTTAGTTGAAAATGGTGCCGTGTAAACGGCCCCTGAGAACATTTGCAAACAAGCACAGTTCATTACAACACAACAAGACTGTCTCGCTCAAGTGAATGACTCAAAATGACGCTCATAACAGACAAAAGATACGGTTGTGTCGCCACCTACAGACGTAACGACTGACTGAATTCAATTCTAAAAGATTCGAATCACTGAGATGAATCTAGTGGGTACATGTTCTGTTAACCTTTTTGGGATGAGGAAAAAAAGCAAAACCTGACTGAACCTTCTCATGGGGATTGTTGACAAATTGACTAAATTATGTCTTAATTAGAATTACATAACAGTAATTATGATAACCTTTCAAGCAAACATGGAACATTTCCTTTTACAGTAGCCTATGTTGTGTGATCCTGTTTGGTTATTTTAGGGAACAACGTTCAAGCATCGTTCGATTTATTACGAACACAGATGTTTATTAAAAAAAAAAAAAAAAAAGTGTAACTATACAAATTCGTGTTTGTGGGATATACAAGTAAATTTGAAGGTGCTGTGGGAAAAATCAAATTAAACACCTTTTCAGCTGCGGGTTTGTCCATCACATTAGCCTGATATTTGAGCACCTTTTCTTTCCAAACCCACACAGTTTCATTCACGCTACGGTTATTATCTTCTCACGGCCATTACCGCATATCAAACACCGTCTTTTGCTTTCTGGCTCTCGGTAGCAGCAGGTGTTGCTGGCGTAGCCCGAACGCGCCTCCACTCTTAATTCCAGTCACCTCCGTTCCGGAGCCCCGAAGCAAATTCATTTACCGTGGGAGGGACACCGGGGAAAATTGTAGTGGACACCCAGTGAATTCACGGGGAATCACGCTTCGGAAACACGTGGGAGAGCTGACACAAATAACAGCCCACGATACCCCAGCAAAACGCCCACGGAATCATCAAAAAGATTCACAATAACACAAAGATTCGCGTGTAATGATGCGGATAACGAGGCACCTTCTAGCCTGCTTTGAGATGCTTTGACCTTGTGTTTAAGTCATTTGTCCTTCCTCAAGTCTCTTCATGTGAGGATCTATCAAGGACGAAGCGCACAACAAGTAGCTCTGATTGATGCTTCGATAAGAGAGCGTGCACGTATCATTATGCAACACCAGATCTCCATGGGACCTCAAATCAAAGTTATATATCAAATACAGCATGCAACAGTAATCGCTGTCAACGCGAATGCCCTGAGAGCGCGTGACAATGTCAAACAGTCATTAGTGCGCGCGCGCTTGTGTGTGCGCCTGGACAATGATGTAAAACAAGGGGGCAAAGAAGTGATGACCCCGTGACAGGTGCTTACGATGCGATCGTGCCAGCTACATCACCCCCAAAACCCCCTCGTGCCACCCCACTAGACCTGTCCGCGCCACAGGCGCCAGTCCAAGGTGAGAAGATACTCCTACAAGTTTAATGGCAACAGAAATAAAAGCACTCACCTTTGCTGTACTCCTCCTCCCTGTTCAGATACATGGCTGCAGACTGATGATGGACTCCTGGCTGGATGGTGTGATGTGATTTAAGTGCTTATTGTTACTCCACCGGGGGAAACTCTTGCGGTTCCGTGAGTGTTTATTGTGTCGTTGCTCGGCGGAGAGTCCTCCCAGAATTACGCGCGAGCAGGTTGTCTGCACACATCTACTTTCTCTCTCCCTCTCTCTCTCTCTCCTTCCTCACACACTCACGGTGACGTGCTTTGAGACATTGCCCCGCGGGTGGGGTGGGCTGGGGTAGAGGATGCTTCATAGCTGTTATTGTGTCTATATGCTTCCATACATAACATCTATCAAAGCTTTGACAATTTAAAATGTTTTTACAAGCTCGGATCACGCAGCCTGAATGGTTTGAGCATGTGCAAAATGTCTGTGCCAGGCTGGCTTGAGATTTATTCATTAAAAACCAACTATAATCTATATTTTTTTATTGCACCAGTACTTTTTAAAATACTAGTAAGTAATCCAATAGTATCTTTTTATTATTATTATTCAGAAAAGTCAAAATATACAACATATTTTTCAATATCATTGGTACACTGTAAAAAGAATTGTTGGCTTAACTTAAAAAAGTAAGTTACCTGGTTGCCTTAAATTTTTAAGTTCACTGAAATTAAAAATTTAAGTTAATACAATGAAGGCGATTGGTTTAATCAACAGAAACTCAAGATATTATGTTATTTGAACTACATTAAGTTGATTTGACAAAAGAAAAATGTTATAATAACAAATCATGAAAATAATTTTTTACAGTGTATATAGGTCAATGATGTGACGGGTCTTTTTTTGTCTTAACAATAACAAAAAACAAAGATATGACATCCAAAGTATGTAAGGCAGTACAACTAGATCTCTTTTATTGAATCCAAAAGGTTTTAATTATATTTTGCTACATATAAAGGTATTTTAAAGATTTTGAAGTGTCAAAAGGTCATTCGGTTTAACCGTCCAAAGGCCAATACAGCCATTTCATTAGTGATTAAAATATCTTAAAATGTAATAAATGTATATATTTTTTATTCTGGCATGATTTTATAACATCATATATCAACATAGTGCAAAATGGTATTAAAATTATGTGTAGAAGTCGTTGCTTTGTTATGAGAAAGAATGTCCGGAAAAATGAATTTCACTGATGTCATTCGGAGTAACCAATATAAAGGGACTATTTTGGATCAAGTCATGCAGTCAATATCATGTGACAGGATGTGACATCATTCAGACACCTGCAAAGCACCACATGGTTGTGAAGCAAAGTAACTAACTCTCTCTTAACTATTTGAAAAATTCATGTTTTCACTTGCTCATACGCATGTCCCGAAACATCAGGTCATTCGGTACAACCGCTATAAAACATAGAAAATGTTGTAATATTAAAAACTTGTACTAAATATAAAATGTTTGATTGTCCTTTTGCTAGCTAGCTAGCGTTGTTTGAAAATACCGTCATTCGGTATAACCAAAAGTGTCATTTGGTAAAAACCGAAATTTTGGTTAAACCAAATGACTTTTTTGGTGACAAATTTTGTCCATCTTGTAAAAAATGACAAAAGTTAACACTTAATAAAACTTCAAAATGAATTATATGCCAATTACACTTTTAAAAACCTTATTCGTCAATGACCCAAATATGTTGTAAACAGCGCGGCTTAATAAAATATGTTTTTCAGATATGAAAATATATTTCTTTAAAAACATTTAAATGCTAAAATATATTACATAATGTACTATATTTTGCATTTAGAAAAATACATTTTTTTCTAAATGCAAAATATATATACAATATAAATAGTTTGACAATATACCATATTCTAATATCTAATCATTAGTCACTAGTATTATTGATAAGAGCAAGTATTTCTTTGCTGTTATAGTAACAACTAACTATTCCACTGATACTGATAACAAATTGCAGATTTTTGCCACCAAACTCTGGTAATCTATAGTTTGTATCAATCAAATACTAATTTCCGACTAGTATGTATATTGGTAGCCTACTTATTCCAGTTTTAATAACTGTACTAGTACTTATTATTTACTATTTAAATCTGTTTTTCCAGTACTAATGGAAACAGTTCCTGTTTATTAGATAAGACTAAACTTACTAGTAACATTTTTAGATAGGCTATACTAGTAAAGTTGCCAGTCTGACTCACTATATGTATGACAAGTTAAAAAGCTACAGTGAATATACATGTTGTTAGTAATATTTGGAATAGCCTATAGCCTGGATTAGTAGTAGTGAAATTAAAAAGTACAAGTCACTATTGGACTAATTACCCATTTAAAAAGAAATTAGTACTTGAAACATAAATAAATGGGCCTACTCGTTGTTTTACATCTCTCTCTTTTTGTCTCTCGCACTGGGATGTTTGGATAAACGCGTAACGCAACCCTGTTTCTATCCTTTGAGTATTGAACAATCACCTGGTATCGTAGTAGTCTGTGAAACACTAACTGAAGCTGTGCTTTATTAACCCGTTGTTGCATAACATCCAATTTATGCACCGGTGGCGCAGATGAGGCTCCGCAGGTGGGGCTGGTCGGCCACCATCCCGATGGGGAAGGAGCCCGTGTTCCCAGAGGTTTCTACCTAATCATCCCGGTTCGCACGCACAGGCAGCAGCCTCAACGGGCCCTTGAAGAAGAACAGAATGAAAGAGAGAAAAGACTGGTGAGCGACTGTCCTGTCCCGCAGTAAACCCCTGCGCGTTCACTCATTGAGCACGCTATTCACGCCTCTCAGACAGCCGAGGAGTTGCACGTCAAAGTGGCGTCTTCTAGCGGTTAGATTGTGCCATTACAAGCAGAACTCGCCTACAGTTAAAGGAATAGTTTACACAAAAAAATTAAAAATTGTCATTTTGCTCACCCTCATTTTGTTCCAAACATTTATTATGGTCTTTCTACCGTGCAATTCAAATTTATATATATATATTTAAAACTTTGAACTTTGAAAAAAAAGTCTCTTCTGCTTACCAAGGCTGCATTATTAGATTAAAATACAGAAAAAATGGTAATATTGTGAAATATTATTACAATTTTAAATATCTGCTTTATATTTACATATATGTTAAAATGTAATTTATTCCTGTGATCAAAGCTGAATTTTCAGCATCATTACTCCAGTCTTCAGTGTCACATGATCCTTCAGAAATCATTCTAATATGCTGTTCTTGTTATTATCACAGTTTTGCTGTGCTATTAGTGAGCTTGCAGGGTTACACATTATGCAACATGATGCATTTACGATTTTTTTGATTAATAATCTGCACATTGTATGAATCTGTCACAGACACGCCAGGCTCCACAGTCACCCAATCACAGCGCACTCCCTCTCCTGAGTACTGATCAGCCACACCTGTCACGCATCAGCACTCATCACCACTGCCACATAAAAGAGCACACTGAACACACACACATCGTCCGGTCTCGTTAACGCATACCTACATGCTATGCTTACCTTCAGGACTCCTACTGTGATCTACTTACCTGTCTCCTGTGTTCTCCGTGACTCCTTGTGTCTCCGTGTTCCATGTGAGTTCAGTGTGCCTCGTCTGCTCCACGTCCGTCTGCCTCCACGTAACCTGCAACAACAACAACCTGCATCAGAAGCCAGCACGATCACCAAGCCACGTATCATCCTGTTTACACTCACCTGCATCACTCCAGCACGCTCAGTTGACTTCAATAAAACCCTGCTTGCACTTACCTGTGTCTCCGCTCCCTTCTGTATGTAACAGAATCTGACACTTTATGAAATGTTTATGTGAGATTTTAAATAGTTTTTGAGGTGTTTACATGAAGTTTCCTTGGTTATAAAAAACTTAGACGTTGTCAGATCATTAAACATAATCAGTTCAGGTCATTGACGAATAAGGTTTTTAAAAGTGTAAAAAAACATAATGGAGATATAATTGATTTTGAAGTTTTATTAAGTGTTAACAATCAGATTATGTGGTTTTTATAATCAATTAACACTGCTTTTGTCATTTTTGATGAGATTTGTCACCA